>CM077079.1:99985269-100585269 GCA_039513925.1 Platanthera zijinensis
CATATATATATATATTTTATCATTGATACCAGAGTTAGAATTTATAGCCATAAAAAGTTTTTGAAAACAAATAGTAAGCATATATTAAAATCAGCTATAACAAAGATAGATTGGCTTTATGACTACTATATCTTGCATGAGATATGTTGAAAAATTACAACCTATTAATTATGCTCTCTGAAAATTTTAAGCAAAATTAATTTAATTTTGTAGTGGTTTTAGGGGATATCAACTTGGTGGTTTTGCCCATACAGAGGCTTTGAATGTAGGAGGTGATGAATTTTATCCTCTCACCTTTTTTTCATATTCATGCATTATTACAACTATTTTAGGAAAATATTTTCCAAAATTGAAAAAAAAACTTTGCAGAATTGAATTTTGAATTAATCCAATGCATATGTTTAGGAGCACATACTCCATTTCATATGGTCTTTTAACATTTATTGGATGCCTATGTTTACGGAATGTTTTTATTCCCATGGACATAAGATCTTTTCTTTTCTAGGAGCACATACTCCTAGATGCTTGCGTGCATAAAGAAACATACTAAGCGAAATCGTAGGTAGGGGGTTGTAAAAATAATTTTGATAAAAGATTTTGAGAGCAATGGTAATAGCTTGATATTTTCTATATTTTAACAAGATTGAAGTAATGATAATTAAAGTCTAAAATTGTTCGGTGAACATAATATGTTTTTCTTCTATTATATATATATATATGTATTTCTTTTGCTATATTAAAGCAGGCTTGCTAAAAAACTAACTCCGACTGTAATGAAATTTTACAAGGTAGGCTTTACAAGATTATTCCGGATATTTATTTCTATCTAATTATTAGAATGAGCAGTAAATTTGAAAATTGAATAAATTGCATTTTTGATCAACTAAGATTTTTGGAATATATATACATAGTATGGTTTTGAATGTTTTGACTTGTTTTGGGATGAGTACTAAAATAAACAATGCTTTTATTGAAAACATATAAGTGATAAAAACAATTGCAGCTAAAAGCTCACCCATACTTATGTTAGGCATAGGAATGAAGTGAAAAATATGTACAGAATATATAAAAGCATAAAAGATGGAAATATACAAGTGAATTTTTATTTCGAGGTTATGGAGTAGTCTTAGGGTTTCAGGTTCTTTTTGAAAAGGGTCCCCAGTAAAATATAGTTTTAAACGGTGCCCGTTTACTTTGAAAGTTCCGAGTTTAGGGTTAGAAATAAGAACGGTCCCATACGGCCAGATTTGTTTAACAGTAAAGGGTCCGGTCCATCGGGATTTTAATTTTCTTGGAAATAATTGAAGGCGTGAGTTATATAGTAGGACAAGATCACCTGGTGAAAATGATTTTGGAAATTTAATTTTCCTATCATGATAAAACTTAGATCGCTCTTTATAAAATTTATTATTTTCATAGGCATTTGCACGCCATTCCTCAAGTTCATTGAGTTGAAATTTACGTTGTTCGGTGGCTAAGTTTGTATCTAAGTTAAGAAATTTTAGCGCCCAGTATGCACGATGTTCTAATTCTATAGGTAGGTGATATGCCTTTCCATATACTAAACGATAAGGTGTACAACCGATCGCAGTTTTGAATGATGTACGGTAGGCCCAAAGTGCATCATCTAATTTGAGGGACCAATCTTTTCGATTGGTATCTATAGTCTTTTCTAATATGCGCTTTAGTTCTCTATTGACTACCTCCACTTGGTCGCTTATTTGGGGGTGATAAGCGGTAGTGAGTTTATTAGTAACTCTATATTTGGCTAACACGTTAGCCATCTGGGTGTTACAAAAATGAGTACCTCGATCGCTAACTATAACCCTAGGAGTGCCAAAACGTGAAAATAAGGTTTTCAAAAATTTAACGACGACTCGATTCAACGGTGGGAAAAGCTTGCGCTTCAGACCACCGTGAAATGTAATCGACCGCTACTAAGATATAACAATTTTTAAAAGAAGGAGGTAAAGGGCCTACAAAATCTATGCCCCACAAATCAAAAATTTCACATTCTAAGTAAAAGTTTTGGGCATTTCGTCCCGACGGGAAATGTTACCTGACCGTTGGCAGCGGTTGCAAACACTTACCAATTTTTGAGCATCCTTGAATAAAGTAGGTCAAAAGAATCCTGCTTCAAGGGCTTTACGTGCAGTCCAGTTTCATTGATAATGTCTGCCGGTTGGTCCTTCATGGCAGTATCGTAGTACTTTTAGTCCTTTCTCTTTCGAAATATATCTTCTAATTACTTGGTCGGCACAGACTCGGAATAAAAACGGGTCTTTCCAAAAGTAGTTTTTCAAGTCAGAAAAGAATTTCCTCTTTTCCTGAATTGAATAAGATTTTTGTAGGACTCGGACTAATAAATAGTTAGCCAAGTCTGCAAACAAAGGAGTAGAAGAGTTTGTTACCTTTTCGAGGGCGAGGAGACTTTCTTCACGGAATTTATCTTTGATGTCGGCTTACACGAGTGTATCTGTTGCAGCATTCTCTAGTCGAGAAAGATGATCGGCTGCCAAATTCTCTGCGCCTTTCTTATCTCGGATCTCTAAATCAAATTCTTGTAATAAGAGAATCCAATGTAATAAACGGGGTTTTACATCTGCCTTAGTTAGTAAATATTTTAAAGCAGAATGATCCGTAAAAACTATAACTTTTGATAGCTTTATATAAGATCTAAACTTATCAAATGCAAATACAATCGCTGGTAGTTCTTTTTCCATGGTCGTGTAATTGGTTTGTGTGGATGTGAGAGTTTTACTCTCATAATAGATAGGATGAAAATATTTGTCTACTCGCTATCCTAAAATAGCTCCTACCGCATAATCACTCGCGTCACACATGATCTCAAAAGGAAAGGACCAGTCAGGGGCTACTAAAATAGTAGAGTTGATAAGTTTGTCCTTAATAATATTGAATGCTACTAAGCATTCACTATCAAATATAAATGGGGCTTCTTTTTCCAATAAATGAGTTAACAGTTTCGTTATTTTAGAGAAATTTTGAATGAACCGTCTATAGAAACCTGAATGGCCTAAGAAACTTCGAATAGATTTTACATTTGTTGGAGAAGGAAGTTTTTCAATTATTTCTTTTTTGGCCTTATCTACCTCGATTCCCTGGGAAGAAATTTTATGACCGAGAACTAAACCTTCACGGATAATAAAATAGCATTTCTCCCAGTTCAACACTAAATTCGTGTCTTTATAGCGTTGAAGAATACGAGCGGTTATCTAAACACGTATGGAATGAGTCTCAAAATATGGAGAAATCATCCATAAATACTTCCATAACGTCCTCAACTAACATGCTGGAAATAGCTTGCATACATCTTTGAAATATAGCTGGCGCATTACAAAGTCTAAACGGCATTTGCCTATAGGTGAAAGTACCAAAGGGGCAAGTGAACGTAGTTTTCTCTTGATCTTCAGGGGCTATAGGAATTTTTAAATACCCTGAATAACCATCGAGAAAACAATAATATGAGTGACCCAGGAGTCGCTCTAATATTTGATCTATAAACGGTAATGGAAAGTGATCTTTATGGGTGACATCATTTAATTTTCGATAGTCGATGCACATCCTCCAACCCGTAACAGTACGTGTTGGAATTAGTTCATTATTAGCGTTTGACACTACCGTTATACCGCCCTTCTTAGGGACGACTTGTACGGGACTAACCTATGTGCTATCTGAGATTGGATAGATAATTCCTGCGTCTAATAATTTCATTACTTTAGCTTTTATGACATCCTTCATATTAGGATTTAAACATCATTGGGGCTGGATAGATTTACGAGGGATATCTTCCAAAAATATTTTATGGGTACAAAAAGATGGGTTGAGTCCCTGGATATCAGAAATTTGTCATGCTAATGCATGGCGATGTTGTTTTAACACTTCTATTAATTCAGACGTTTTCTTATCATTTAATTCGGCAGAAATAAAAACAGGGAGTTTAGATTCGGCTTCAAGGAAAACGTATTTTAAATGTGCAGGAAGTGTTTTCAGCTCGAGGGTTGGTGGTTTTTCATATGAAGTTGGAGTTTTTAGAGTTGTAGAAGTTAAAGATATAAAAGGTTCTAAAGGGTCATCGGTAGGCATTTCTTGTGAAAGGGGTAAGTTTGCCAAGTACGATTCTTCTACAGTTATTGAAAGTAAATCAGAATAGGAAAACTATTTTCCTCAAAAGAAGCTTCCGCAAGATAGCAGGAATCATCATTTATTAAAGAATTTTTCATAGAGGGATCTATATCGATAGTAACCTCGTCATCTCCTACTCATAAGAGAAGTCTACCATTACTGACATTTATTATCGCGCGAGAGGTTGTGAGAAAAGGACGACTGAGAATTATGGGAACATCGACGTCTTCCTCTATGTCAAGTATAATAAAGTCTACCGGGAAGAAAAACTTGTCAATTTTGACTAGAAAATCCTCTACTATCCCAATTGGATATTTAATAGAACGATCTACTAACTGGATGCTCATTTTTGTTAGGCTGGGGTTACCTAATCCTAGTTTTTGAAAGAGTGAGTAGGGCATTAAATTTATGCTAGCACCTAAATCTTCTAACGCATCTTTTATTAATAGATTACCGAAGAGACATGGGATGGAAAATCATCCCGGATCGATTAATTTTGGGGGTAATTTATGTAATAAAACGGCTGAACACTCGACGTTAAGGAAAACACTCAAAATATCTTCGAGTTTCTTTTTATTTGAAAGTAACGCTTTTAAATATTTTGCATATTTTGGCATCTGTGCAATTGCTTCGCAAAAAGGTATATTAATTTGAATTTGTTTTAGCTTTTTTAGAAATTTTTTATACTGTTCATCTTCTCGCTCATCTTTTAATTTAGATGGATATGGTAAAACAATTTGTGGGTTAGAAATTTGCGGGTGTTGAGGAGGCAGAGACGTAACAGGATGTGGTGTAGGAAGGCTAACTTTAGCTTCTTTTTCTACCCTAATGGGTGGTGGTAGCTCCTGCCACTTCGTAGTTTGACGGCTTGTCAACTTGGTGGGTTACTGGAATGGCCAGTATCCCGCAGATTTGATTCCGTATTTCCTGGCAAATTACCAGGTTGGCGTTTCGATAGCATTTTTGATATTTGTCTGATTTGTGTTTCTAAGTTTTTAATTGATCCGGTCAGGTTCCGGATATTGGACTCATTGATACTAACAAATTTCGTGAATATGTCTTCTATCAGGGTTGGCCTAAATTGGTGTTGTTGTGGTGGTGGTGTTTGTGGTTGTGGGGGTTGCGGTGCAAATCCACTTGGATTTGCAATCAGAGGGCGTTGAGCAGTATTGGGGTTGCTCCATGAAAAATTAGGATGGTTCCTATATCCTGGATTATAAGAATTATTATTTAAGTTAATATTAGGATTATAGGAAGGTCTATAAGAGTTCCCCATATAATCAATTTCTTCAATTACATTATTATTCGGATTGCAAGTAGTTGTGGCGGAGGAAGCAAATATTCCTGCCAATTGTTTAGTTAAATTTTCTACTTGGAGTGCTAAAGTAGAAGAAGTGTCAAACTCATAAATCCCAGCTTGTTTAGGGCGTGACCTTCGCACGTTCCACTGGTACGCATTCATTACCATTTCCTCAAAGAGGGTTTGAGCGGCCACAGGGGTTTTGTTATTGAGCGTTCCCCTAGCGGCAGCATCAATGGCTTGTCTGGTTTGAATTTTCAAACCATTATAGAATATTTGTACCTGGAGCCAAGTTGGCAGTGCGTGATGTGGACACCGACGTAGATATTCCTTAAAACGTTCCCAAGTCTCATAAAGAGAATCGGACTCGCCTTGCACAAAGGAAGAAATATCTGCATGCAGACGTGTGGTTTTTGTAGGTGGAAAATACTTTGTAAGGAATTTTTCGGTCATTTCATCCCAAGTGGTAATAGATCCTCTAGGGAGATAACCTAACCACTGTTTGGCTTTCGTTCATAGTGAAAAAGGAAATAAGCGAAGACGGATGGCATCATCAGTGACGCCATTTATCTTAAATGTGTCACATATTTCTAAGAAGTTACATAAGTGTGTGTTTAGATCTTCATCGGTCAATCCATCGAATTGAACAGAATTTTGAATCATTTGGATTATACTCGATTTAATCTCGAAGTTATTATTAGCAATTGTTGGACGAACGATACTAGACCCGGTCTCATCTAAATTGGGTCGTGCATAATAAGACATGGTCCTTTGGGGGACCACCTCTGGCATTTGTTGTTGCTCTGCTGCCATTTCTTGTACGTATGCAGTGCCTAAAGACTCTTCTAGATTTAACACAGGCTCTTGATTCAGAGATCGGAGGCGCCTGCGAAAGGTACGATCGATTTCATGATCAAGTTCAAGAGTTAAATCAGATGGAGTTTTGCGGGTCATATACTAAAAAAGACTTTTGATAAACCCAAAAATAAAGATATATATAAAAACTAAGTAAAAAAAACAAAGTTACAATCAAATATATCTAAACACACAAATACAAACACTCGAAAAGACTTAAAACGGAAAATAACTAAAAATAGGTTTTTTATATAAAACAGGTTTTCTATAAAATAGGTTTTATAATAAAAAGCAGTTTTTATTATAAACTAGTTTTTTAAGAAGAAAAGTTTTATATAAAATACGTTAAAATAGTAGGTTAGGGTTTTTTTTGTTAGAATTTGTTAGTGGATAATAAATTTGTTAATAAAAAGTTAGGTTTTATAAAAACAAAGTTTTAAATTCAGGGAATTTTATGTTTGTTTTATTTTTATAAAAACTAAGGTTTTTAAATAATAAGAAAAAGAAAAGATAAAATTAATAGCTTTCTTTTATTTTCAAATATTAACACAAATAAACGAATCCCCGGCAACGACGCCAAAAAAGCTTGATAAGTAAAGTTTGTTTTAAAGAAGATAGATTTGGTTTTATATAATCTTTTACGTATATAAGTCTATCTCTTTTTTTTACTTACTTATATCCTGTGGATTAAGGCAAGAGTACCTATCGCATATGATTATAGTATTTTGTAAAAAATATCAAGGTCGTATTTTTCCTGGGATCGGTGTTAATTATTCTACTTTTTCGAATGGACTATTATTTTATCGAACGAACAGAGTGGAGTTTATATTTAAAAAAAACAGAAGATAGAAAAATATATATATGTGATTTTATTAAGATAGGGACTTAGAAGGTAGTCCTCGATTTAAGAATTACTTTGAGAGAATATTAATTCGGCTATTAAAGAACAACTTTATTTCTTTATTACCTAACTTAACGAGAGGATCCCTTTGGTAGCATCACTGACTCGAAAGTACGACCGGGGAGGCTTGCGTTTAAAACGGGTTAACGTAAATGTTGTGTCTCTTCACCTGGTATATGATCAATTAAAAGAAAACCCTAGTTAGCATAACTAGAAAGTAGAGTTGAAATATTTGAAAATAATATCCAGCCCAGAGCTCATCTTGACCAAGTGCTAAGGGTTCTTAGCCTCTTCTCAGGATGGGGGTGATATAAAGTACAGAAAATTATATCTACCTATATATCTTAATCCAGGACTTAAGCTTTCTCTTTTTGCCTTTCAATTGGGATAGGGTAGTAAAATCTAAAATTTTGCAGAGCTTTCGCACTATCTTAATCCAGGTCATAGGCTTTCGCCTCGCCCTTCATTCGGGATAGTATGAAATAATAAGGTTTTTGAAAATAATTTTGAAAGCAGTTTCACACTATCTTAATCCAGGACATAAGCAGAGCTTCGCCTTTCATTCGGGATGGTATGAAAAATTAAAGGAAAGTAAAACTAAAAATAAAGTAGTAAAGTACTCAGAATTGAAATTGAAAGAGTCTATTTTATAAAGTCCGAAAAATTATTACAACTTTCTAAAAAGTTTAAAAGAAAGCTAAAATATTACAACTTATAAAACTTTAGAATACTTGAAAGCTACTACCAGTTCCTTGTCAGAGAGCTAGGGAGTCCTAACAGTTCTTAAGGAAGCTGCTGGTGTTCGAATAATTCTACTCAGCCATGCCCATCTATTTATAGAAAAAAATTTCAAGTGATACGCCCCGTGACACGGGCGTGTCGGGGAGGGCGTGACAGGTTCACGGGCGCGACTGCTAGAGTGTCGGGAAAGGTGCCGAGCAGGGCTTAACTTCGGATATAATTTGAGCAGGTCACAGGCGTGACCTATGACGTCACAGGCATGTCAGGCAGTTGATTCATCAGGCAGCACGGGCCGTGGCGACAGCGGGGTATTTTGCTGGCAAACTGGCTAGCACAGGCGTGTCGACTTGTAATGGGCGTGTCCATCATTTTTTTCGGGTTTTCCTTTACATCAAAACATCAAACAAAAAGGAATTAAAAAGGGCTGTCACGCCCTAGGTCACGGGCGTGACTATGGGCGTGACCTAAGAAAAAATTACAAAAATTCAGAAAAACTTGAAAAAACATAAAAAATGAAATATAACAAAAATAATTAGTTTTATATATAAAAACTAGGTTTTATTTCTAAATTTTTACGATTAAATAGTATACAAAATTTTATATTTTTATACTCATCAACATACCATTTCAATGTCAACTGCTGCTGGAAAATCTGCTGGAGGAGGAGCTGCTGCTGCTAGAAACTGGAGCTTCTTCACTGAACATCTCCCCCTGCCTTGATTCAGAGGGTACTAAAACCAGGCTCCCAGAAGAAGGGATAGAATTGTGAGAAAGATTGGAAGCAAGGGATGAGATGGAAGCAGAAAGAGGAGCAATAACTGCAGCTATTAGCTGCTTAAGAGATGGAGTAATGAATGTAAGAAGATCTTTTGCAATATCAGAGAAATTAAGATAATGGGGTTCTGGAGTGGAGGAAGTATGGGTGGTACGATGGCCATAGTTAGAACATGCAGAGAAGGAGTGTGAAAGATCAGTATGGATGTGTTATGGGAATTTGGAAGGAGGGTTAGACGGAATGGAGGATGGAGTTATAGTAGTGGTGGTTTGAATTATTGTAGTAGGAATTGTGGTGGTAGGAGTTATTGTGGTGGTTTCCTTAATGGGTGATTGACTTGGGGAATGATGGATTGGAGAGTTTTATTTAGATGGTTGAGGAGACAGCAAGTTGAAGTCAGGCTGTGATGAAGTGGATGGAATAACATTCAGATGAGTTTGAGTTGGAGATAGAGGAGGAATGAAATCAGTCATAATTTCATCCTAATGTGGAGATGGAATATCCTCATGTATGATGATTGGTGATTGTGGAGGTGATGGTGGTGGAAGAGGTGAATTAGAAGGGATAATGGAGGATGGGTGTTGTTGTAGAGGAGGTGAAGGAATTTTGATTGAAGGGATAACATCTTCTGGTGGTGGGGGAGTGGAAATAACTGCATTGGTGTCATCAGAAGTCCTGGAAGAGGAGGAAGCCCTGGATGGCTTAGGGATAGTCCTCTCCCATCTACCAAAAAAGGCAAAAGTTAGTCTCTTGGAGGCATTTATGAATATGGACTGGGATACCAGTAATTCAGGATCCTTGTCCTGGAGGAAAATTCCTAAAATCCTCCCAAAATAATCTTCTTTCTTGGAATTCTTCTTCTTAATCAAATCAAACAATAACTTTCCCCAATTTACAGCTTTCTTATTAACAAGGGCACACATCACCAAGAATTGGTGCCTGGTAATATAGTCATGGGCTGTGTGTTTTCCCAACAACACCATCCCAACAACATCAGCAAGAAATTTATACTCTGCAGATAAATTCTTTTTCAATAATTTATTAGGGTTTCCCTTGTAGTGACCCATCTTAATCAGCATAGACTCATACTCTGAACTATCTATTTCTATGTCTTCTTCACCATTTACCAAACAAAAAATTTCAGCTAAAACAGCAGGGGTTAGGGAAACATGATGGCCAGCAATGGTACTAGTCATTGTATCTGTGTCTGGAGAGGTTGAAGTGAAGACCCATTACCTTATCTCATTCGCTGGCAGTTTAATCCTTGTGGTCATGATTTTCTTCAGTTGATGTTCTTCAAACAGCTGCAGAATGTCCTTGAATATATGATCGAAATGACTGAAAGAATCTAAGTTGATATTGAATCTAGTGTCGTACTTCATTCTGGAGAGGGAAATTGCCGGAATCGCCAATGTTTTCATGCAAAATGAGAGAGAGATCAAGTGCAAGAGAACTAGGAAGCACGGGATGGAGCTCGAAGAAAACCTAGTTATAAAGGTTTTCATAATATGAAACGTCAAACTCCGTTCTGCGGAAAAAAAAATCTCCGTTTTAAGGTCGACGAAAAATGTCATGAAGAGATAATATTGTCAATCTCAGTTTGAAGAGGGGAAAACATTTCTTCGTTCTCAGGTCGACGAAAATTTTCTGAAGCAAGATCGTCGATCTCCGTTCGATGAAAATAACTTCACAAAGAGTGTTTGTCGATCTCAGGTCGACGAAATTTCTCAAGAATAGTTCTCATATCGTCGATCTCCATTCGACGAACTGTGACCAATTCTTCGAACACAGACAGAAATCAAATTAATGCTTCTCCATTGATCATACCTAGCTGATCCAGAAAGAACAGATGTTTCTTCTCATCTAAAGGTTTAGTGAAGATGTCTGCTCTTTGTAAATCACTAGAAACAAAGGCAAGATTAATTTTCTTTTTGTCCACACAATCTCTAATGAAATGATGTCTAATTTCTATATTCTTTGTCCAACTATGATGCACTTGATTTTGTGCAATGGAAATTACACGGGTACTATCATTAAATATAGTTGAATTATTTAGATTATAACCATATTCCAGGAGTTAGTTTTGAATCCACAATATTTGTGAGCAACATCTGCCAGCTGCAATGTATTCAGCTTCTACAGTTGAGGTGGACAAAGATGTTTGTTTCTTACAAAACCAAGACACAAGCCTATCACTAAGAAACTGGCATGTTCCTGATGTGCTTTTCCTGTCAACTCTACATTCAGCAAAGTCAGAATTTGAGAATCCAATTAATTCAAATTTTGACTCAGTTGGATAAAAGAGTCCTAGATTTGGGCAACCCTTTATATATCTCAAAATTCTTTTAAGTAAAATATAGTGAGATTCTTTAGGGTTCACTTGGAACCTAACACAAAGACATGTAGCAAACATTATGTCTTGTCTACTGGCTGTGAGATACAATAAGGACACAACAATAGCCCTATATGTTTTTTGATCAACTGGCTTACCATGTTCATCAGAATTAATCACAGCATTGGATCCATGGGTGTTTTCTTGGCTGAGGCATTTGTCATCCCAAATATTTTAACTAATTCCTCAACATATTAGGATTGGGAGATGAAAATGCCATCAGGAGATTGCTTCACTTGGAGACCAAGGAAGTAAGAAAGCTCACCCATGCTACTTATTTAAAACTTGGAATGCATCAGGTCAGAAAACCTTTTGCATAGTTTGTAATCAGTAGAGACAAAAATGATGTCATCTACATATATTTGTACTAACAATATGTTATTATTATGATGCCTAGTAAACAAAGTTCTATCTACAATTCCCCTAGTGAACTTATGCTCTACAAGAAAGCTCGCTAGGGTCTCATACCAAGCTCTTGGAGCTTGCTTTAAACAATAGAGAGCTTTATGCAATTTGAAAACAAAAGAGGGATTAGTTGGAGAAAGAAAATCTGGTGGTTATTCAAAATATACTTCCTCTTTGAGTTCACCATTCAAGAAATCACTCTTGACATCTATTTGGTAGACTTTGATCTTTTTGTAAGCTGCATAAGCAAGAAAAATTCTGATCGTCGTAATCCTTGCAACAGGTGCAAAGGTTTGATCATAATCAATTCCTTCTTCTTGTCTATAATCTTGAGCTACAAGCCTTGCTTTATTCCTTATGATAGCTCCTTGTGTATCCAATTTATTTTTGAATACCCATTTACTTCTAATGACTTGGAAGTCTTTGGGTCTTGGAACTAAATCCCAAACTCTGCATCTCTCAAACTGATTGAGCTCCTCTTGCATTGCAATAATCAAGTGTGGATCTTGCTCAACATCTTTTATGGATTGGGGCTCAAGTTGAGATATGAAGCAAGCATACATCAAATCTTGGTTGAGTTGATTCCTTGTTTGCACACTAATTGATATGTCTCCAATCACTTGAGATACATGGTGATCTATAAGTGTGATAAGATCAGTTGGAGGAGTTGGTTCAGCAATAGCATTGGGAATTAATTCCTCTTATTGAATTAGATTTGTTGTTGAAGGTTCAACAATTATATCACTGACCTCTTCTTCACTAACTTCATCAATATGTGGAGAAGGATGTGATTCAGCCTCATTAGTGAGGTTCAGATCATCCAATTTCTCACAAAGTTGGGGTACCTGCAATAATTTGCTAGTAGAAGAATCCTTCTCCTTGTAAAACATGTTAGCTTCATCAAAGGAAATATGAACAGATTCTTCTATTTTCAAAGTAGATTTATTAAATACCCTATAAGTCTTGCTGACTTGGGAATATCCAAGAAAAATTACCATTGCAGCTTTTGCCTCAAATTTTCTAAGCTATTTCTTGTTATTATTATGAATGTAACATACACAACCAAGGACTATAAAATAGTCTATTTTAGGTTGCTTCCCTTTGAGTAATTCATAGGGAGTCTTGCCCTTAAGTTTATGTATCAAACTTCTATTCAGGACATAATTTGATGTGCTTACAGCCTCTGCCCAAAAGGATAGGGGCATGTGAGCATCTGCAAGCAATGTTCCTGCAGCTTCAATAAGGGTTCTATTTTTCCTTTCTGCTACCCCATTTTGTTGAGGAGTTCTAGGAGCAGAGAAGCAATGCCTGATACCTTCCATCTCACAGAATTCTTGCATAGGAAGATATTCAAACTCAGTACCATGATCACTTCTGATCAATGCAACTCAGTAGAATACTCAAACTTTATGCTCTTAAGAAAATCTGTAAGAACATTAATTTATCTGACTTGTTTCTCAAGAAGAACACCCAAGTGGACCTAGAGAAGTCATTTACAATAACTAAGGTATAAGATTTTCCTCCCAAGCTCTGTACAGCAATGGGTCCAAATAGATCCATGTGTAGCAAATACAGAATCCTGGGTGAATCACTTTTATGAATAGATTTAAAACTATTTATTGTTTGCTTGCCTAATTGACAAGCCCTGTAAAGGATTTCCTTCTTGTAGGGGAAAGAAGGCAATCCTCTAACAAGGTTGTCCCTAGAGAGTTTAGCAATAGTTTTAAGAGTAACATGTCCTAATATTTTATGCCATCGTTCATTATTATTACAAATTTGATTAAATAGGCAAATTTCTGACCTAGCATATTTGAAATTACTACATAAATGTTTCCTTGCCTAAGGCCAGTTAAGACAGTTTTATTATCTACAGAAGTAATAATGCAAGAAGCTTGATTAAATGATACCTGATAACCTTCATCACATAATTGGCTTATGGATATCAGGTTATGTTTGAGACCATTTACATATGCTACCTTCCTGAAAGTGTCAGCTCCAACTTTAATATTCCCATAGCCTTCAGTTCTTCCATAGTTGGAGTCACCAAATATCACCTTTGGACCAAGCTTGGACTTGTAGTTTGTTAAGTTTTCCTTGCTTCCTGTCATGTGCTTTGAACATTCACTATCCAGGTACCACTGTTCTATTTGTGGTAGGAAAGTCTTTTACCTGCAAAAGGAAAAATTAGGTGTTCTTGACCCAGGTAACCTTAGGTCCTTGATTCTTTTCAAATTTAAAACATGAAATTTAAGAGCATTCAGGCTGGTTCTTATATCTTGGAGGGTGAATTTTCTAGGTGGAATTATCCATTGGGTAAATGGGTTAACAAATTCTTTTGGTTGATTAAATGTTCTGAGATAATTAGAGTTTATGTTAAGCAGAATTGGGATCGACAAATTCTGATAAGTTCGTCGAACTGAGTTCGATGAATATGGATGAGTTTATCTAACTCCACTTAGAGAATAGAGATGTTCATTCTCTATGCCCCAATATCATCGATCTTGGCTCAAAGAACCATATTGTTTTCATCGATCGTTGTTCGAAGAATAATTATAATAGAAATTTGTGTTTAGAGTTCGTCGACTTGAGTTTGACGAACTGTACACATTTCGTCGATCTGAGTTCGAAAAAATCTGTTGAACATTGTTATGATTAAGATTTTTCCTATTCTTTCTCTTTTTCTTAGGTTTCTGTTTTAATTCAGTTGGTTTATTATTTTCATCTACTTTTTCTTTTCCCTTTTCTGATATGAATTTAATGGGTGTAGAAAGAATGTTTTTCTGAATTAAATGAGGTTGGCTTAATGAAGCACCTAATCCCAGCTTGTAATTGAGCCTGGCATTTACTGTGCTTGTGATGTTCATCAATTTGATGATTCTCCCATTAAGGGATTCTTCAAATTTCTTTGCCTCAGTTAATTTTGTTTTTAGTGAAATGATTTGTTCAGTTGCTAGAGATAATTAATCTTTTAACTTAACATTTTAAGATAACATATTATAATGTTCAGTTAGCTTATCTCTAATAAGTTTGATTTCCTTCTCAGATTTGATGAAGTCATTACATAATAATTTAAATTCAGTTTTGAAATGTTTTGAATTGAAATCAAATGAAATATTACCTGATCCTCTTCAGATTCAGATTCTTCTTCAGACTGCTCAGCTTCTGACAGATGGCCTGAGGTATTGATGGCCATCAAGCAAACTTACTTTGCTTTAGCTTCTTCTTCATCTTCACTGGAGCTGGGAGATGAAGATTCTTCTTCTGTATCACTCCAGGTTTCAGCAATAAACTCTTTTTCCTTCCTCTTATGCTTGCTGGAGGAGGACTTGATATAATGCTTTCTGGAGTCCTTGTCTCTTTTTTTCTCCTTGATCTGATTCTCTGGACACTCAGGAAGAATGTGTCTAGGTTTTTTGCAACCAAAGTAGAAAATTTCCTTGGTAGGAGTTTTGTTATATCTTCGTCTATCATTTTGTCTGGATGACTTCCTTCTAAAATATTTTCTGGCCATCTTGTAAAATCTTTTGGCCAGTAAGCTTATAAGCTCGTCATTTGCTAGTGGAGCTTCTGGTCCTTCAGATGCTTTGAAAGTAATGTTTTGCTCTTTACTTCTTGATGAGGAGGTCTTCTTCTCAGCTGCCTCTCTTGACTTTATCTGCTGCTCATAATATTTTAGCTTTCCCAACAATGACTTAGTGGAGATTTAAGTCAAGCTTCTGGCCTCCTTGATTGGCCAGATTCTGGAATCCCATGTGCTGGGGAAGCACATAAGGATCTTGTCATTGATCTCAGTCACGGATATGTCTTTGCCCAGTGTTTTCAGCTCATTAATGATTAAGCTAAGTCTATTGTACATATCAGCCACTGACTCAGATTCATCTTTCTGGAAATTCTCATATTGAGATATGAGGTTAGATCTTCTGTACTTTCTCTGATCAGTTGATCCTGGAACCTTTTTTTTAGAGAGTCCCAAATAGCTTTTGCTGAAGTGCACTCAGCCACTTTCTAGAATAAGTCATCTGACATAGTTTGTGTAAGAATGTTCATTGCCGTTGCTTCAGCAATCTTTGCCTTCTTCTGTGCACCAGTCCACTAAGGTAGTGGAACTGCATCTTTACTTATTGTTGCTATTGCAGAAGGTATGGGGGGACCTGTAAACATATAATTACAGATATCTTCATCAATTGAATTCATATATAATCTAATCCTTTCCTTCCAGATTGCAAACTTATTAAGGTTACATACTGGAGGTCTAGTGCTTGAGTATTATTTATTCTGTGCCATAATATAAAAGAGACGCTAGAGGTAATAAGATCTATCATAGGATCTTTTGATTAAGGTATTTGCCTGTGAAACCAAAGGAACAGCCCTCTGATACCAATTGAAATTGATGGGTTAGATCTGTCTTAACTCTAGAGGGGGATGAATAGGGTGTTTTAAAAACTTGATTAGTTTTTATAGTGGAATTAAAATAAGTGATACTAAAGTATATAAAAAGAATTAAAAACAAAAATATCACAGTACAACAAAATAAGAAATGGAACAACCAGACGACACAAGAAAATTATAGTGGTTCCCCAAAATTGGGTACTTCCACTCTTCTACCACCCTGGTAGGAATCCACTAACAGGTTTTTGATCAGGGGCCCTTCCCCCACAGGTTTTTGCTTAGGTGCCCTCTCACCATAAGATCTATTTCAAGGGAGATCTCACGACCCTTTAGGCTTTTGATTAGGTGCCCAAAAACCAATACAAGTCTTTTGTTAAGGAGACTTGACAACCAGGTGATAACTTTTGAAGGGAGTTAAAAACCCTTTTTATAGTGAGGTAAAGAAAGTAATGGTGTCTTCTCTTTCTCAAACAACTTGAGAAGACAAGTGGATTGTTGTTGTCAATTCTCCCCCTGAGATGTTGAATGGTCCAGGAAGATGAGAGCTTTGCTCAGGGTGTAGGCCTTCAACTAGCTTGATGTTTCTTCAGGAAGCTTTTAAAAAGATGAATGTTGTTTGTCTCTAAAGAATCCTAAAGACAGAAACTAAAGAAGACTAATGATCTTTTGTAGTTATTCTTCTTCAATTTCCTGTAAGCACACTAGCAGTAAGAATTTCTTCTCTGTGTCATGTATCAGTAGTTGTATGATTGTAATTATTTTTCTTCTTTTTAAAAAAGATCTTTTATATTCTGACAGGATTTCCAACCTTTGAATTTGAATAATATCCTGAATTTACTGCTGAGATTCTGGGAGTTGAAACAACTTTAATTTGTCTTTAATGTGTTTCCTCAACTGTCCTAGTAAATAAGTCAAGTAATTAACTCTGTGAAATCCATAATTAATGCGGCCTTGGAATGGTTATATTCTTGAGAATATAAGCATTAATTATTCAGAGAATTACTGCCTTAGATTTGAATTCAAATTGAGAGAGAAAACCACAAACTGGATTTGATCAGAATTAGTCGAACTCAGAAAAGATTTCGTCGACCTGAAACTCAACGTTCGTCGTGCTGAGGAATCTTCTTCGTCGAGCTGAGCTCAGAGATAATTGATCTGGAAAGAATCTGACAATGCTAAGCTCCAAGTTCGTCGGCCTGAGATAGACTTTCGTCGACCAGAGAAACTGTGTAAGGAGGGAGTTCGTCGACCTAAGCTCTGATATCGTCGAGCTTTGCTCAGAGTTAAAACTCTGAGTTTGTCGATCAGCGATCGATGATCATCGAGCTGTGTTCGAAGAACTTCGACCTAATTTTTGAACTCTTAAAAACTGAATTTCTTTTAAGTTTGAGTCTCTAGAGTCTTCTGAAGGTTGGAACATAAGAGTCTAACCTAATCAGACTGACCTAACCTTAGAACCAAATAAATTGACCCTAAACTATACATAATGGGTCAACAATCCTAATTATTGAACCTAGCCCAAATCCAAACGGGGGTTCCAACAATGTAGCTTTGGTTGTGTCTGCATATAATAAATCAGGAGATTTGTGATAACATGTGGGATGTTCATAGGAAGTTGGGAGTAATGGTATGCTGATTTGGTAGGATGAAAAGGTGAGCTTCATCAAGAGTCATGATAACGAGAATGTTGGGTTGCCTAGTGATAAGAGATGTTCGGGATCGACGAAAGATCATCTTTCTTGTGGAGAGAAAGAGTCAAAATACACTAGGGTTAGAATTTAGTATAACATTAAATGGGATCGGAACCTGGGTAGGTAATAATAATAGTAAGTGCCTTGTGAAAGGGAACGATGGGCTTCAGCTACCATCATGGTTCTAGAGCCCTGTGAGAGCCCTTCACCAGGAATACGTTGGGCAGTCCTAGGCTAACCAAAAACGTAAGAATAATTATTAAAGAGCAACTAGTATAACCAGGGATTCACTTTCACACACCCCGGTAACTCGGGATGTTAGTTTGGTTGGGTTATCTGAGCGGTAGGCTCAGTGGTTGTGGAAATGGGAGTGTTAGCCCGGCGAGCCAAAGCTCGGAAGGTAGTTGTAACAGACAGGATAGTCCAGAGAGCCGATGGCTCGAGAAATTCATGATTGCGCGTGCATAAAGTTGTGGGTCTTTGGTATTTGACGGTCGTTCACACCAATGTCAATACGCTGACTCGGCGGGTGTGGTGTACACTTAGCCAAGTAAAAGTTTGGCGGTGGGTCAGCATAGTACGTGGTGACTCTGGTGTGTCCTTCAGAGGCGTACGTAAGGCTAGGTCTGGTAGTATGGATACCCTCCCAAGAGTGGGGCTGATGGCCGCAGAACAGAGACCGACTGTGGGTGGTTTGAAATGGTCTGATTCCGCGGGCCGAGTTAGAAGATCGAGTTTTCTAACGAGAGGAGGCAAGTGCACTTATCGCGTACTACTCGGTATTCGGGAGAATACCGAGGTCGTATTGTTCTCGGGGGCGCGTTGATTATATTTACTCTTCTAGGAGGACTATTATCTTACTATCAGTAAGGTGGGATTTTTAGTTAAATTAAAATGGAAAGAAAGAGAGCAGAATTTTACTAAGTTAGTTCGATGATGGGTTAACGCTCGGCATCGAATTGGATTAAGACTAAAATAATTCTTAAAAATTATTGAACTTAGTTTTTAAATTAATAAAAGGCACTTGGTCGTGGAGGTTCCATAAATATGAGAGCACTTATCTCTAGGAATATTTCTCACCTGCACGCTAAGGCTATTCAACCGAACGTTAGTCCAACGAAGGATTCCCCTTAACGCCCGCATTGCACTAAGAACCCCGCTATTGGGTGGGGAACCAAATCCGGCAAGACTACGCTTCTCCTCTTTCGAGGGGGCGTACGCAGTTCTCTTTACCCAAGGGGGGGGGGTAGGTCTATACGTACAGCCTCTCAGTGTTGCGTTTGGATAATAGAAATAGAGCCCACACATCGATAATGTGGTCCTATGCGTCGTTAACCCGGGGCAAACCCGAAGTCCTTAAATTAAGATAAAAATAAAGTTCTTTAATTATTTCAAATCATATTATATGTCCCAATGCTCTTCGATGCCGAAGGCTAATAGAGATTAGCCAATCATCGGTATGGGGACGGCTTTATAGTTTAGTGAAACGTGAGTTTGAAATTAAGTACTAAACAATTATAAGAGAAAACATAGAAAAACAAGGCGTTTAGAAAAAATTGAAAAAAAGCTAAATGATGCAGGCACTCACGCACACTTCAAAACCATAAAGAAATTAAATAAAGTAAGTCCTACTCAAATGAGTAAGCGGAAATAAATGCAAGTACAAGTCCTACTCAAAACTCAGTAGGCGGTAAATTAAAGCAATGCGCCATTTAACTCTTAACGAGTAGGCAGAAATAAATGCATAAATAAAAAGAAACTAAGTTACAAAAAAAATGAAAATTACAAGTCCCACTCAAATGAGTGGGAGGAAAATTTAAGCAGAGCACCGTTTAACTCTTAACGAGTAGGCGGAAATAAATGCACACACGCACACACTCTACATAATTGAGAAAGTGATAAACAAAGCATGAAAAGTTATAACCTACACTCACACACTCTACATAAATAAATAATAGCAATATAATTGCGTGTCTCGGCTCAAATTAGTGGGCGGCAGAATGAAAGCAATAAAAATATCCTCATACACTCACACACACATAGAAATAACACAAAATGAAAGTTACCTAAAAATTAAAACAACTTAATTTTTATTCTTAGAACATGCTAAAAACACATAAAAAGATGAAATAAAATTTAAAGAAGCAAAACTTTTTTTTGAAAACAAAGTTAAAATAAAAGTTGTTTAAAAATTAAAATGTCTATATTTTCATTCTTAGGATTCCATAAAAGTGATGAAAAAGTGAAAATAAAAATTAAAGGAACAAAAAGATTTACAATCCTCAGACAAAGCTAAGTAAGAAATCAAAAAATCACATCAAAACCTCTTTTATAATTTCATAGGAATGAAAATGTAAGACTTTAAAAGGTTTCCAATACAACTTTGATTTTGAAAGAAAGACTTAAACAAAATTTTGCCATTATAACCGCTCATTTTGTAGATAAAAACCTATAATGAAACCTAACATTACAACATATTGAAAGCATGAAAGATTAAAACAAGTTACACTCATACACACACACACACACTTTCATAAAGATGAACAAAGATGAACAAAGATGAACAGAAGGATAAAAAGAAGGCGGGGCTTCCGCACCCGAATTTTCTAAACGGGAGAGGTGGTCTGCCGCTAGATTTTCCGCACCCTTCTTGTCCCGGATCTCCAAGTCAAACTCTTGAAGGAGGAGAATCCATAAAAGAAGGCGGGGCTTCGCGTCGATTTTGGCTAATAAATACTTAAGTGCAGAGTGATCAGTAAAAACGATAACTTTAGATAGCGTTAAATACGAGCGAAACTTATCGAAGGCGAAAATGACGGCTAAGAGTTCCTTTTCCATCGTTGTCTAATTCACTTGTGTGGAAGTGAGCGTCTTGCTAGCGTAATAAATAGAATGAAAATGTTTTTCTACACGGTTTCCAAGAACGGCGCCTAAGGCAATATCACTAGCGTCGCACATGATTTCGAACAGAAGGGACCAATTAGAGGCCACTAGAATTGGAGAATTGAAAAGTTTTTGTTTTATAAAATTAAAGGCAGACTCGCAATCGCTACTAAAGACAAAAGGTGATTCCTTTTCCAAGAGGTGAGTAAGCGGCTTTGTTATTTTTTGAAAATCTTGAATGAACCCCTGTAAAAGCCCGCGTGGCCTAAGAAATTCCTAATAGATTTTATGTTAGTTGACTGAGGAAGCTTTTCTATGATTTCTACTTTGGCCTTATCGACCTCTATCCCCTTAATCAAAATCTTATGGCCGAGGACCAAACCTCCTCGAACCATAAATTTGCACTTCTCCCAATTTAAAACAAGATGTGTGTCCTCGCATCGCTGGAGGACACGATCGAGATTACGAAGACAATCCGGGAATGAGCATCTGAATACAGAAAAGTCATCCATAAATACTTCCATAATATCTTCTACTAGCTTGCCAAAGATTGCTAGCATACATCTTTGGAATGTAGCTGGCGCATTGTAGAGGCCAAATGACATTCTTCGGTAGGCGAAGGTGCCAAACGGGCAAGTAAAAGTTTTTTTTCTCTTGGTCCTCGGGGGAAATGGGGATTTGGAAAAACCCCAATAAACCGTGGAGAAAACAATAAAATGGATGACCGGAAAGACGCTCGAGAATCTGGTCAAGGAACGGTAGTGGGAAATGCTCCTTGTGGGTGACATCATTAAGTTTGCGATAATCGATACACACACGCCAACCCGTAACAGTATGAGTTTGGACGAGCTTGTTGTGCTCATTCTCCACTATGGTTAGACCGCCCTTCTTGTGCACGACATGAATGGGACTAACCCATTCACTATCAGAAATGGGATAAATAATCCCAACATCTAATAATTTAATTATCTCAGTTTTCACGATGTCTTTCATGTTTGGGTTAAGACGTCGCTGTGGCTGAACGGTTTTGCGGCAATTATCGTTTAAGAAAATATTATGGTGCAGAAAGAAGGGTTTATCCCCTTAAGGTCAGAAATTTGCCACGCAATTGCGTGGCGTTGTTTAAGCAAAACCTCCAATAAATCGGAGGTCTCCGAATCGCTTAAATGCGAATAAATGATTACTGGGAGTGTATCATTTTTCCCAAAAAAGGGGTATTTGAGGGATTCGGGTAATTGTTTGAGATCTAGGGTGGGCGCTTCTTCTAGCGAGGCTTTAGTGCTAATGTATTTTGAAGCAATTGGTTCAAAAGGCATATCCGTAAGCGCGTCCTCATCGCAATAAAAATTTTCGAGTGAAATAATATCTTCGTTTAAAAACTCGGACTCGAAAACCGGAGAAGAACAATCTCCATAAAATGAATCTAAAGAGTAGCAAAAATCGTCGCTCGGCGACGAGTCTTCCATTGAGGGGTTAATAGAAAAAGTAACTTCGTCCTCTCTTACCCTAAGGAGAAGATGACCGTTACTTACATCGATTAGCGCACGTTAGGTTGTGAGGAAAGGGCGACCGAGTATTATGGGTACCTCGGCGTCTTCCTCGATGTATAAGATGACGAAGTCCACCGGGAAGGTGAACATGTCTACTCAGACAAGGACATCCTCAACTACCCCGTTGGGGAACCTAACTGAGTGATCCGCTAGTTGGATGCGCATATTGGTAGGAGCAGGAGTACCCAAACCTAATCGCAGGAAGAGCGAGAACGACATAAAATTAATCCTCGCGCCTAATTCTGCCAAAGCGTATTTTACTAATACATCGCCAAAAAGGCACGGGATGGAAAACCGTCCCGGGTCGTTTTGTTTCGAGGGCAACTTATTAGTAAGAGCCGCCGAGCAGACAGCGTTAAGAGAAATATGCGAAAAATCTTCAAGTTTTCATTTGTTAGAAAGAAGCTCTTTTAAAAATTTTGCATACTTAGGAATTTGCGAGATGGCCACGCAAAAAGGAACATTAATATGAATTTGTTTAAGTAATAAAATAAATTTTTCATATTGCGCGTTCACTCGCTCGTTATCTAACTTATGCGGGTACGACAACGCCTTGTTTAAAATTGTTTTGTCATTTAAAATCGGTAAGGGCTGCTTAATCGAAGAAGAGGGAAGAGGGGTCGGAGGTGAAATATATACCCGCAGGATCGATCCATTTTGGATCGACCACCTCCTTACCGCTACGGAGGGTTATAGCATTGGCATTCTCCCTTGGATTAGGCTCCGTATTCCCTGATAGTGCCCCCAGAGCGCGTTCCGACATAATTCGCACCAGCTGTCCAACCTGTATTTCTAAATTTTTAAGCGATCTGGTGATGTTCCCGATATTGGACTCGTTGGACGCAACATATCGATTAAAATTTTCCTCCACCGGAACAGGCTTCGGAGGAGGGGACGGAAAAGAGAGCGCAAAAGCAGGGGGAGGAGGGCGCTGCGCATTATTCGGGTTACTCCATGAAAAATTCGAGTGGTTCCTCCAACCCGGATTATAGTGGCTACTATAAGGGTTGTTTTGAAAGGAGGGACGCACCGGATTCCCCATGTGGTCCACGAACTTGTCGACCACGCAAGCATTAGGGGGGAGAAAACAAGGCTAAGTGGAGGAGTCAACAAACATCTCCGCCACCTGCTTAGTTAGCCTTTCGACTTGAAGGGCTAGCTAAGCAGTGGCATCCACTTCATAAAGGCCCACCTGCTTATGGCGCGCCCGCGGGACATTCCACTGGTAGGCGTTCATAGCCATTTCCTCGAAAAGAGCCTGGGCGGCCTCGGGGGTCTTATTATTCAGAGTGCCCCCGGCAGCCGTGTCAATTATTTGACGCGTCTGACTGTTCAGTCCATTATAAAAAATCTGTACGGGCAACCACGTTGGCAGCGCGTGGTGCGGGAACCGGCGGAGAAATTCCTTAAAATGCTCACAAGTCTCATAAAGAGACTCGGAGTCGTTTTGCACAAACGAGGATATGTCCGCCCGCAATCTAGCAGTTTTTGCGGGCGGAAAATATTTAGTAAGGAATTTCTCTGCCAACTCCGCCCAGGTCGTGATGGATCCCCGTGGGAAGGAGACAAACCACTCCTTGGTCTTTGACTTAAGAGAGAAGGGAAAGAGGCACAAACGAATGGCATCATCAGTGACGCCATTAATCTTGAAAGTATCGCAAATTTCTAAAAAATTAGACAAGTGGTTATTTGGGTCCTCATCCGGCTGTCCGTCGAACTGCACGGCATTTTGGATCATTTGTATAACACTTGACTTAATTTCAAAATTATTGTTCGCCACAGCAGGCCGAACAATACTCGACCCTGTATCATCCAAGTTGGGTCGAGCGTAGTAAGACATCGTACGCTCGGCCGCTTGGGCATTATTTGGGTCGGCCATAGAAGAGAAAGAGGGTTCTCCGGTGGATTCTGCGGGGTCTAAAAAGGGAATTCGACATAGAGATAGGATACGTGCAAAAGAGCGGTCGATCTTAGGGTCGAATTTAAGATTTTAAGAACTCAAAGGTTGTCCACGGGTCATACACCCTCAAAAAACAACGAAGGGGGGAGGATTGTTTTTGTTATAAAAATTTTTATTTGAAAAAAAGAAAAATTAATAGAGTCCCGGATTTGATATAACAACCGTGCTCCCCGACAACGATGCCAAAAACTTGATGGTCGCAGAACATAGATCGTTTGTGGGTGGTTCAAAATGGTCTTATTCCGCGGGCCGAGTTAGAAGATCGAGTTTTCTAACGAGAGGAGGCAAGTGCACTTATAACATAGTACTCGGTATTCGGGAGAATACCGAGGTCATATTGTTCTCGGGGGAGCGTTTATTATATTTACTCTTCCAGGAGGGCTATTATCTTACTATCAGTAAGGTGGGATTTTTAGTTAAATTAAAACGGAAAGAAAGAGAGCAGAATTTTACAAAGTTAGTTCGATGACAGGTTAACGCTCGTCGTCGAATTGGATTAAGACTAAAATAATTCATAATAATTATTGAAATTAGTTTTTAAATTAATAAAAGGCACTTGGCTGTGGAGGTTCCATAAATATGAACGCACTTATCTCTAGGAATATTGGTCACCTGAATGCTAAGGCTATTCGACCGAATGTTTGTCTGACGAAGGTTTCCCCTTAATGTCTGCATTATACTAAGAACCCCGCTATCTGGTGGGGAACCCAATCCGGCAGGACTATGCTTCTCCTCTTTCGAGGGGGAATACGTACTTCTCTTTACCCAAGTGGGATCGGTCCATATGTGTAGCCTCTCGGCGTTGCGTATGGATAACAGAAATAGAGTCCACACATCGATTATGTGGTCCTATGCGTCGTTAACCCGGGGCAAACCCGAAGTCCTTAAATTAAAATAAAAATAAAGCTCTATTATTATTTCAAATCATTTTATATGTCTCAATGCTCTTTGATGCCAAAGGCTAATAGAGATTAGCCACTCATCGGTATGGGGACGGCTTTATGGTTTTTAGTGAAACGTCAGTTTGAAATTAAGTACTAAACAATTATAAGAGAAAACATTGAAATACAAGGTGTTTAGATAAAATTGAAAAAAGCTAATTGATGCAGGCACTCACGCACACTTCAAGACCATAAAGAAATTAAATAAAGCAAGTCCTACTCACATGAGTAGGCGGGAAATAAATGCAAGTACAAGTCCTAATCAAAACTGAGTATGCTGTAAATTAAAGCAATGCGCCATTTAACTCTTAACGAGTAGGCGGAAATAAATGCATAAATAAAAAGAAACTAAGTTACAAAAAAAAAATTACAAGTCCAACTCAAATGAGTGGGCGGAAAATTTAAGCAGAGCGCCGTTTAACTCTTAACGAGTAGGCGAAAATAAATGCACACACGCACACACTCTACATAATTGAGAAAGCGATTAACAGAGCATGAAAAGTTATCACCTACACTCACACACTCTACATAAATGAATAAAGCAATAAAATTGCGAATCGTGGCTCAAATGAGTGGGCGGGAGAATGAAAGCAATAAAACTATCCTCATACACTCACACACACATAGAAATAACACAAAATGAAAGTTACCTAAAAATTAAAACAACTTAATTTCTTTTCTTAGAACTTGCTAAAAACACATAAAAAGATGAAATAAAATTTAAAGAAGCAAAAGTTTTTTTTGAAAACAAAGTTAAAATCAAAGTTGTTGAAAAATTAAAATGTCTATATTTTCATTCTTAGAATTCCATAAAAGTGATGAAAAGGTGAAAATAAAAATTAAAGGAATAGAAAGTTTTACAATCCTAAGCCAAAGCTAAGTAAGAAATCAAAAAATCACTTCAAAACCTCTTTTATAATTTCATAGGAATAAAAATGTAAGACTTTAAAAGGTTTCCAATACAACTTTGATTTTGAAAGGAAGACTTAAACAAAATTTTGCCAATATAACGGCTCATTTTTTAGATAAAAACCTATAATGAAACCAAACATTACAACATATTGAAAGCATGAAAGATTAAAACAAGTTACACTCATACACACACACACACACTTTCATAAAGATGAACAAAGATGAACAGAAGGATAAAAATAAGAAAAAAAATGAGCCACCCAAATCCATTTTCATTCCAAGTAGTGAGAAAAAAAAGAAAGAACATAATTTTTATTTCTATAATTAAAGTTATTACAAACTATTACAAAGCTAAAGAGAAAGCTAAAACAAACATAAGAAGGGAGGGAGGATAAAATTCCCCTTACATTGGATTGGAAACACCAAGGGCAGCCCACAAGAAGACTCACTAAAGTTGGATCAAAAAAGTGAACCCTTGGACATTACAGAAAATTTTTATTTATAGGCAAAATTTCGGGTGTGACACGCCCTGGTCACGGGTGTGACACGCCCTGGTCACGGGTATGAAAGGGGGCGTGTCATAGCTGCCGAATTTGACTTGGTGAATTCGGCGAGCTGGCGTCGTTCTGGAAGGTTCAGGAAGGTGACACCTGGCGGTCACGGTCATGACAGGTGTCTGTCACAGGCATGTCAAGCAGTGGTCGATGATCTTCGAGCGCCGATCGACGATCCGGAAGCTTCTGGAAGGAACACGTGGCGGTCACGGGCGTGACAAGCTTGTCACGGGCGTGTTGGGGGGCGTGACTTGGACAGCTGGCAGTATGATGTCGGTAGCATTGAGTGTGAAAAAGCATTGTGTGTCGACATCGACACGGGCGTGACGGGGCTTGGACACAGGCGTGACATGATGGAGTTTAGTGTTTAACAGTGAAATCGTTGAGTGTTGACTGGCCGAAGTCGTTGAGTGCCTGACACGGGCGTGTCAACTCAATGACACGGGCGTGTCAAGTCAAATTTTGACTTTATCTGAATTTTTCTGGAAAATAAAAATAACTAAGTTAGAAATAACATTTACAAAATATGAATAATTTATTGAACAAAATAAACAAAAAAGGGCAAGAATAAAGTAAAATATCATAATAATAATACTATAAAAGTAGGTATAATTACAACTTATCAGGGGCCCCAACCCACTGTCTCCATTTGCCATGACGAAGGCTCCTCGGAGTGATGCTAGCTTCCAAATAGGGGGATCTAAAGGTCTATGTGTATCGAGTTGAGTGCGTTTGTTGTATTTGCATGAATCATGACATAACATTTCACTTCACTCATACTTGCATACAACCTGACACCCCATCGTATAAATTGATATGGGTCTTTTTATACGATGGGAGCCTTGCAAAAGACCCCTTAACTTATATGTTTGTATGGGCATTCATATAAGTTAAGGTTACTTATTTCTTAGTTTACATTTCATATACACTGCTATGTTTTACTTGTTTACTCTACCGGTTTCTTATTATAGAACTGCTAGCATGCCTTACTTTTACACCTCTATAGATTTACTATATGCATGCTAGAAGTGGACCACCGTTATCTGCTTTGTCCACTCTCCACCTTCATAGCTTTCTTATCACTCCTCCTGCACGGTGCCTAAGAGCCATTGGGGGAGGGGTGGGGAAATCAGGCTTAGTCTTTTTGACTAACAGTCGGTGGACCAAACATTTCAGGGGCTCCAGATGGGAGACAGGGAGCAGCAGTAGGAGATACAGCACCAGCGAAGTATGGTGCATATGGATGTGGGATAGTCTAGTATAGGAGCACATGCCTCTTGCCCGGTAAGTGTTAGTTTTATTAGCTTTTGCGAGAGTCTTGTAGTGAGGATTTGATGTACCATACTTAAGCACGTTTATATTACTATATACTGTTCTATTTCAGTACTTATTTTATCATGTGGACTTGCTTTAATTTCCTTACATATATCGTATACGTGAAGTGTGGACTTGGATATATCTTGTTTATATTAATGCTTCTTTTTCTTTACTGATAGTAAAGGCCGACAGGATCGGCGTTTTATAGTGACGACCATCCCGAGTGTTGGTGTCACGGCAAACATCGATTCTGGCATAAGACCTAGTGGTTTAAAAAACAAATGGGGTCTTACATAAGGTTTGCTCCTCCACCCCTTCTTCTTCATCAGCTTCAGAAACTATCGTGAGAAGGCAGCAAATTCCTCATCTAACATATTGCATTCTGATGTACATTGTTCTGAACTATCTGACTCAGTTGGTCTTCTAGGGGGAGAAGGATTCTTATCTTTGCACCTCTTGGAGCTATCATCCTTGAAGGCCACTATGTTTTCTCTAGCCTGAGATTTGCTTGATTTCTCTTCCTCCTTCCTTGCAGTCAGCTGCATTTCATAAGACAGCAGCTTCCCAAACAAAGTTTATGGTGGAGTATCTGCGAGCTTTTCCACTTCTCTAATGGCACATATCTTAGTATCCCAGTCTCTAGTAAGATACCTTAGGAACTTGTCAATAAGTTCATAGTTACTAAAGAACCGGCCATATATCCTTAACTCATTAACAGCTTTGAAGAACCTTTCATAGCAGCTAGCTATGGTCTCCTCCTTGATCTGCGTGAAGGCCTCATACTCTTTATTAAGCATAGACTTCCTATCATCTCTGACTTCCTTAGTACCCTCCATGTAAATCACTAGAGTATCCCACTTTTCCTTTGAGGTCTTGAAGTGCACCAGGTTTTGAAAAGTTGAGTCATCTATGACACTAACTATAATGTTTTGTGCCCTCTTATCCATTGTAGCCAAAATGACTTCATCCTTAGTCATTTCAGCATTACTTTTAGGAGTCTTGACATTTTCACCAAGGATAGATACCTTCAATGGAATGAATGGTCCTTCTTGTACTGTGACATAAATTCTAGGATCAGAAGCCTCCATAAACAATCTGACCCTTTCTTTCCAGATTCCAAAATTCTCCTTCCTACAGAGAGGAAGCTTCATGAAACCTAGTTCCTTATGGTTCTCTCCTGAACCCATAACTATCTTCTGTCAGCTACCCTTGGTGATCTACTCAGACTATTAAGCCTTTCTAGAGTAACCTCCCTCTGATACCACTTGAAATTCTTTGAATTCAAGGGTAGTTAATCACCTAAAGGGGGGGGGGGTCAATAGGTTATTAAAGTCTTATTGTTTTCTTTTGACCTTTAACATATTTAGGCTCTATTGTTATTGATTAATTATGCTTTCAAGACATTCACACATAGCAGACCAAAGTTTTATAGTGGTTCCCTAGTGTATGGGTACATCCACCGTCCCTCCCTCCTTTCTAACAGTATGTTAGACAAGGCACTTCTCCAATAACTCAGCTCCTCAGAGCTTATAACACGATCCCGCAGGACCACTCAGTCTTCTCCAAGACTTACAACTTGGGTACAGAACCCTACCCCTCAGATTCAAGAATGAATCCTACCACTCAGGCTCACGACCCTACCTCAAATCCAAGGGATCCTACTACTCAGATCTATACCAGATCCTACACTCATCCTTTATAACTTAGGCATGCAACACAGATCTCACCAGATCTAACCCTCTGCCATTATAATCTAGGCTTACAACTCAGATCTTGAAAAGATCCTATAGAAATGAAGTAATTGTTGATGTAGATTAGACTCGAGATTTATTCTCTGAGTCTACAGCTTCTCGAATTGAGAGAATCTTAGACTAATTTTCTTAATAGTCACAAAGATGATGATCTTCAAGAATCTGATGCTTGTGCTGGAATTAACTCAGAAACAAGTTTCTGATCGTGCTGATGAAGGGGGGAAGATCAAGAATGATTGTCTTCAATCAGCTAACCTATTTTGGAAGTAATTAAATTGCTCTGCCTCTCCTTCTGTCCTTAGAAAACCCTGAATAGATATCTTCTTCAACGATCTTGAGATTGATCTTCAGATTTGGCTCTGCTTGGATCGATAAGTCACTACAACTAGGGCTAGCCTTAGCTATTTCTTCTTCCTTATAAAATATCCCTGATTGTGCTATAGAAGATATTGATTGCCAAAGCTAACTAAGAGAACCTTCAGATTCGTCAAAATGACCTTCTTGTCCCTACAATAATGGCGGGGGGAAGAAGACAAAGTCTCACTCCTCTTTTGTGAAAATAAATTGATTCAGTAAAAAGTTCTCAATCTGATCTGATTCCATTGCCTTTTATAATCCCGCCATCCAGTGACTCGATTGACACGTATAGTTGTGTTAATGACAGATTATAACCTTCATTTCACAGAATAAGACTGACAGCGATGTTAGTGATGAATTGCATCTCTTTTATAACCAATTTGAATTTTTGTTGACTTTTGTTGACTTTGCTGACGTCAGCCATTCTGGACTTAGAAAATTTTCTTCTCTACTAGGTGTTGAGAGCGTTGAGTGAATAAGCTTCTCTCAACGCTCTTGAACTTAGTCAACATTCTGCATCCTTCTGCAACTCTAGGTGTTGAGAGCGTTGAGTGAACTGGCTTCACTCAATGCCTCTATACTTAGCAAAATCTCCTTCTGTCTGAAGGCATTGAGTGAGTTGGCCTCACTCAACGCTTTCTTCCTTTGCCTCTTAAATCTGGCGTTGAGAGCGTTGAGTGAATAAGCTTCACTCAATGCTTTTGAACTTGGTCAATTTCTCAGTTTCCTTTTGGTTGTCTATATATATTAGCTTGACTCAAAGCCTTTTGATCTTGTCGTTGAGTTAACAAGGTTCACTCAATGCTTCTATACTTAGCCGAATTCTTTGACAGATTTGTTGTGGCTTTAACTGAAGCAGCTTGATTCAATTCTTTTGGATATATGGTGTTGAGTGAGTTGTCATCACTCAATGCCTCTATACTTAGCCGCCTTACTGCCTTGCCAACACTTAAAGCTTTTACTATCTGCCTTCTCTCAGCAATGTTAGTTGTATGACATTGAGTGAACTGGCTTCACTCAACACCTGTGGACTTAGTACATTTTTGTTTCTCTAGCAACTGCCTTGATATCTGGCGTTGAGTGAGCTTGCTTCACTCAATGCCTGTGGACTTAGGAAAAGTAATACACTTATAGTCAACTTCTTTGAGTCCACCTATCAATATCACTTAGACCACATATCCAATCAATATGACATAGACTAACTTACATGCATGAACTTAAATATACATCAAATACAACTATGTGTATATCATTCACTTGTTTGACTTCTTACAAATCTTAGACATTGGGATCAATCGACCCAACTTACAAGCTATGAGACTAGTCTAAATTTTAATGCTTCTTCATCCAGTGATTAAGAGGGCTCAGTTTCTGAGGAATATTGAAAGTCTTTAATTTAAAGGTAGCTAGCAACCTAGGGGTTGAATTGGTCTGATAGGTCTTTTGAGAGTCTTTTTAAATTACTTGATTGTTTCTTTGAGCTTTCAGCTTCTAGTGATCTAAAGTGTGTCCTTGGCACCTGTAATTAAGTAAACAAAAGCAAACATAGAAAAGAACACAAGTATTTTATAGTGGTTCCCCAAAATTAAGGGTACATCCAATCTACTCTCACCTTGCTAACTTCTTGCTAATCAAGGCACTTATCCAAACAAATGCTCCAAGGAGCTTACAGCATAGATCCCTCGGGATCTCTCAGTCTCCTCCAAGACTTACACCTCAGCCACAAAGTCCTACACTCAGTAATACAAGTATCACCTACCTCAGGCAATTAGGCCCTACCACTCAGGCTATGGAGGATAGCCCTACCTTAGAGCAAGATTGCTCCTAAAGCCCAGAGAGATACACTCTCCTACAGTTCAGGCAAACTTTCCTACTTCTCAGTGAGTAACACTCACCTTCCTCAAAGGGATTCACTCTCCTACAACTCAGGCAAATTTGCCCTACCTCAAACCCAAAGGTCCTACAGCTCAGATCCAGAACGATCCTATAGAGAGAAATAATTTAATTAACATTGACACCGAGAAATTTCTCTATGTCAACCACTTGAACAAAAAACTTTCTGCACTAACTCTCCTCACAGTAGGGAAAGGATTTGCTGGAGGAACTTAGAAGAAAACTTCTTAACTAGCTACGAAGGCTAAAGATCTTTTGATCTTGAGTCTTCAAACAGCCCACTGAACCTACCAAAAGATGAAGGTTCTTCTTTCTTCAGAACAAATTATTAATCTTCTATGACAGTTGGTGGCTTGCACAACTAACTGAACTTCTTCTTGTTGGAGAGCATCATGTTTTTTTCACTAGCAACAATGGCGAGGAAGATGAAGATGGCTGCTCTCCTTTTTGAATAAAGTATGCCCTAAAAGTTGTTTTCGTCCTGGCCCATTTTCTTCCTTCTGTAGTTCGCCGATCAATGGCTCTTAGAGATCGATTGGCCCCACCTGCAGCTTCAAGCTGCGCCTTGCTTTAACGGAAGAAGACGTACAGTAGCTTCCCGACAAGTTTTGTCGTGTAGTGTAGCTTCCCCATGACTGATTTGACCTTAGTTGACTTTGTTGATTTTGTTGATGTCAACACCTATGGACTTAGCCAAAATCGAGCATCAGAGAATAGGCGTTGAGTGAGTAAGCATCACTAAATGCCAAAACACTTAGACAGATTCACTATCTCTTGGCATTGAGTAAGTAACCTTCACTCAACACCAAACTACTTAGAGTATTAAGTCTGATTCTAGGCGTTGAGTGATTCAGCTTCACTCAACCCCAATCTTGTTTTATTAGCTTTCAGTTGCTTTGCATTGAGTGAGTAAGTATCACTCAATGCCAAACCCCTTAGACAAAAATCTATCTACACTAGGCGTTGACAGCGTTGAGTCAGTAACCTCCACTCAACGCTTTTTGCCTTAACTGAATTTCTGCATATTCAGCAACATAAGCGTTGAGAGTGTTGAGTGAACATGCCCCACTCAACGCTTTCTGCCTTGTCTAATTTTCTGTATTTAGTAGCATGGCGTTGAGTGAGTTGACTTCACTCAATGTCTGTGTACTTAACCATATTTTAGCTCATTCCAACTTAGGGCTTTTATTGTTGTAGCCTATCTCACAGCCTTTTACTGTATGGCATTGATTGAGTTCCCTTCACTCAATGCCTGTGGACTTAGCCATTTTCTCAGCTTGCCACTGCATTAGCTTTGACTATATAGGCTTCACTCAGCATTATAAGCCATCTGGCATTGAGTGACTGATCTTCACTCAATGCCTGTGGACTTAGACAGTTTTCTATCATCCCACACCATAAGTAAGTGTTTATCTGACATAGTCACTTAGGCTACCTGACTTATCACAGTAATCTACAAACATGTGTATATCATTGATAATATTGTCTTCACTCAAATCCAGGACATTGTGGGCAATGGACCTAACAATCTCCCCCTATTTGAGGAAGTCAAAAACTCTTAAAGCAAAGACAATGACATACATACAATCATGTAGCACAAGGCATAATAAAAGAAAACTAAATAATAGAGAAGTGATCTATAGTTACCACACTTCCCTGCTTGCAGAATACATTACTGCATCTGCCATCAGCTTCCCCTAAATTGTTGTTGTCTTGCTGTTGTCTTGCTTATCTTATCATCTGATCATCTTATCCTCTCCCCCTTTTTACTGCAGCAAATAGCAGGAAGGATGCACCTAATAAACTGATTATGTTTTCACCTTCTCCCCCTAAAATAGGCAGCATTGCTTGACTTGCTCCCCTGCAATATAAGAATCTTCATTTCTTTAAAGGACAACCTTATCTGCATAAAGCCAAATAGTTTGAAACTAGAGGTGAGGAGAAACTGAAGCTAAACTAATTTTAACATACCCAACTCAAATTTGAAGGTGTTAAACTTGGCTTCATCTTGTGGCTTAGTGAAGATGTCAGCCACTTGCTTGTCTGTTGGGGCAAACTCAAGGGTGATGTCTTCACATTCCACATGCTCCCTAATGAAATGATATCTAATATCTGTGTTTTGTCCTGCTATGGGAGATAGGATTCCTAGTAATATAGATTGCACTAGTAGAATCACAGAATAAAGGAGTTCTACTTATCTAGAGGTTGTAGTCTTGAAGTTGGTGCTGGATCCAAAACAATTGAGCACAATAGCTTCCTGCTGAGATGCATTCTTACTCTGCAGTTGATATTACCACACTAGTTTGTTTCTTGCTGCTCCAAGATACCAGTCTCCCTCCCAAGAACTGATAGGTGTCATATGTGCTCTTCCTATCCTCTATACATCCTATAAAATCTGCATTTGAATATCCAGTTAGTTAAAACTCCCGATTCCTAGGGTACCAAATGACAAGATCTAGAGTGCCCTTAAGATACCTCAAGATTCTCTTAGCTACAGAGTAGTGAGATTCTTTAGGGCATGCCTTATACCTAGAACAATCACATGTAGTATACATGATTTCTTGCCTACTTATAGTCAAATATAGAAGGGAGCTAATTATCCCTCCATACAAAGTTTCATCAACAGGTTTCCCTACTTCATCTTTGCCTACAAGCATACTTGACCCCATGGGAGTTCTCGTGGTGGAGGAATTCTCCATGCCAAATTTCTTGATTAACTCCTTAATGAACTTAGATTAGGATATGGACAAGCCAACATCAGTCTATCTTACTTGGAGGCCCAAGAAGAACTTAAGTTCACCCATACTACTCATCTCAAACTTCCCATGCATGAGTTTAGCAAACTTTTTGTAGAGTTTGTCATCAGTAGATCCAAAGGTGATGTCATCTACATAGATTTGAACTAGGATGATCTTACCCTTAGATTCCCTTAGGAATAGGGTCTTGTCTATTTTCCCCCTTAAGAATTTGTTCTCAATGAGGAAACTAGAAAATGTCTCATTCCATGCTCTAGGGGCTTGCTTCAGACCATATAGATCTTTCCTACATCTATAAACAAAATCAGGTGAGTTAGGAACTACAAAACCTAGAGGTTGCTCAACATATATTTCTTCTTTTAAGTCACATCCATTTGGTAGACCTTGAATCCCTTGTGTGCTGTATATGCAAGGAATAACCAGATGGCCTCTAATCTTACTACAGGGGAAAAGGTTTGATCAAAATAAATCCCTTCTTCTTTCCTATACCACTTAGCTACTAGTCTAGCCTCTTTCTTAACTATAATGTCATTTTTATCAAGCTTGTTTATGTAGATCCACTTGAATCAAATGAAATTATGACCATGAGGTTTGGGAACCAGCTTCTAGACCCTGCACCTCTTGAACTGGCTCAGTTCTTCCTGCATAGCTCCAATCTAATTTGGTCTATGTTGGCCTCTTCAAACTTTTTGGGCTCCACTTGGGATAGAAAGCTTGAATACATGGCTATGTTATAACTTCTGCTCCTTGTCATTACTCCATGACTTGCCACACTAATGATCTTGTGTCATGGATGATCTCTCATATGTCTGACTGTAGGTGGCAGTCTTCTTTCAGTAGCAGAGGCATCTTCTTGTTGATCTTCATACTCTTCCAGTATGCCAGGTAGATCTTCTGGAGAATCCATATCATCTTGGATGACTGGTGATGCTTCCATGATGGTCAGCTTATCCATCATCTATTCTATACCTGCAGTACTATAAGAGGAACTAGGCAGTCCATTGTTAATCATGGTAGACTCATCAAAGACTACATGAACTTATTCTTCTACAACTTGGCTTTTCAAGTTGTAGATCCTATAGGCTTTGCTATGATTGTTGTACCCAACAAAAATTCTATCATAGGATTTGGCAGCAAACTTAGTTACATAGAACTGGCCATTGTGAAGAACAAAGCATTTACTACCAAAGATTCTAAGATGACCCAGATTTTGTTTCCTGCCCTTCAAGATCTCATATGGAGTCTTCATGTGGCCTTTGGTGATAGAGGCTCTATTGAGGACATGACATGCAGTATTTACTGCCTCAGCCCAGAAATATTCTGGGAGAGATGTTTCACTCAACAGAGTTCTACCAGCCTTTATGAGAGTCCTATTTTTCCTCTCAACTATCCCATTTTGCTGGGGTGTTCTAAGAGAGGAGAATTCTTGATGAATCCTATGCTCTTCACAGAACTTTTTCTTGCTATCAGACTGGAATTCTGTCCCATGGTCACTTCTGATTTTGACCACAGAACAACCAAGCTCATTCTGAATTTGCTTGACAAACCTCATGAAGACATCAAGGGTTTCATCCTTCTTCTTTAGAAAGAACACCAAAGTAAACTTGGACTAGTCATCAACTACCACAAGGGTGTAAACTTTCCTACCAAGACTGTGAATTGGCATTGGACCAAATAGGTCCAAGTGCAAGAGGTATAAGCACTTCACAGAGTCTTTGGTCCCAATACCCTTGAAGGAGACTTTTGTTTGCTTACCCTTTTGGCAAGCAGAACAAATACCCTCCTTAGTGCACTTCATATTGGGGCCATTCCTAACTAGACCTTGACTGAAGATCTTGTCAATAGTCTTGCAATTCAAATGGGCTAGTCTCTTGTGCCACTAGACATAGTAGGAGACTTTCACATTTGCCACCAAACAGATAGGAGAATCTGTGTCTAGACAAAGAAAGTTCAAGCAATAAACATTTCCACTCCTATTGCCTGTCAAGATAACCTCTTGGTCACTCGACCTCCTAATTAGGCACTCATCCTTGTGGAAGACAATTACATAAATAATATCAAAAAGCTGGCTTATGTTTATAAAGTTGTGTTGCAACCCTTCAACATAAGCCACCTTTGTGATGGTGACTATGCCATTGGTGATCTTACCATACACTCTGGTTAAACCTTTATCTGAACCTCCAAAGATGACTTTGGGTACATCTCTTACTGGAGTAAACTCCTTCAAGTTGCTCCTTGTTCCAGTCATGTGCCTGGAACAACCATTGTCCAAGTACCATATTCGGGTATGGTACCTTGAACTATCCTGCAATATACAAATTATTTAACCTTAGGACCCCCAATATTTATTGGGTCCTAGGCGCATGTTTGCATGAAACTGAATATGTCAACCAGCAGAATTTCTGACTGGTGGACTGACCCTAGCTCTGGCCACATTAGGATTATGCCAGCAGTCAATGGCAAAGTTCCCTATCTTACCATAACACCAACACTCATGTATGTTATATCTTCTTTTATGTGAAGGCCCTGCAGCTTGATGAGCTGCAACCTTGACAGGAGGAAGATGTGTTGTAGCCTTTTTATGATTCCTTTCAGCCAGAATTTGACTGAAGGTGAGTCTTATAGCTGGCTGATTTTGTCTGCCCTGAGTGCCAGTAGCAGCTAGCTTCTTTTTAGAGAGCATGCTTCTGATGGCTTTAGATATGCCCAAATCAGCCTGATTCTTAGACTTGCCCTTAGTCAGAACCTTTATTGTCAGATTCTGAGCCTTGGCTGCAGCAACATTCTTGAGAGTTGGTGCAGAAGCACCAAAGAAAAATGGTTCAGATTGGGCCATTTGAAATTTCTCATTTGCATACTTGACTACACACACCCTGCCAAAACTTTCATCTTGATAGTGATCATCTTTGTTCACTCCAGATGAACAACCCCTCTCCCAGTGACCATAAGTAATTTCTTGGTCATACATGTTAGAAGGTATAAAAACTTTTCTGAAAAGAATAGGAGGCTTAGAAGCAATAGGCTGAGGTGGAACTGAAGCTTTGCCCTTCCTTCTAGAAGGAGCAACTCTTGTGCTTCCCTTAAATCCCAACCCCTTCTTGCCCTTTTGAGAGGATATGGAGTCTATCAAGGGGAGGACAGTACTTGGCTTAGAATAGCTAGCAACTATTCTTTTCTCCTTCTCAAGCTTATCTTCAAGCTCCCTGATGAGACAGTTATTATGCTTGATGGAGGCAACCTGAATGTCCAAGATGGACTTCAGTTGGCTAATTTCCCTAGCTTTCTGGTCTAGCAAATTTGCTATTACAGTCTGCTGGGCAACTGCAAGCTTAAGAGATGAGATCTATTTAGCTTGCTTCTTAGATAACTTCTTGACCTTCTTGAAGGCATTCAGAAGTTCTCCATAGTTGTCAATCAGTTGATTGACATCTCCTTCAGATCCAGAATCTTCTTCACCACAGGGTGAAAAGGCTTCTGAGCAAGGACTAGTCTCAAACTTAGACAGATAAACAGAGTCAGGTGATAGATGTACCTTGCTCTAACTAGGCTAATCCTGGTTACTTTCCTCACCAGTCATTTCCATTAACCCTCTATAGTTGTGGACATCTTCATCCACCTCTGACTTACTATCTGATAGTATCAGAGGGGCCCTGATCCCAATCGTCCCTAGAGGATTGACTTCTCCTTCTGCAAAAGCTTCATCAGTAACAGCAGTAATAACTAGCCCAATATAGGCTTCCTCTTCTTCAGACTCAAAAGATGATGAGTGTGTCCAACTCTTTTCCTTCTTGGTCATGAAGGACTTTTCCTTCTTTCCTTTATGCTGGTGCTGCTTCTTCCCCTCAGTCTATTTCCTCTTCTCTGGGCAGTCAGCTATCACATGCCCAGGCTTGCTGCAGTAGTAACAAATTACTTTAAAGGATTTATATTTATTATGTTTAGAACCATACCTGTCAGTCATGGACTTGTTCTTTCTGTGATGGGTGGAATTGGAAGGCCTTTTCTTCTAATGCTTCTTCTTCATCAACCTCGTGAGTTGTTTGGAAAAGGCTGCAAAATCTTCATCAGACATGTTGATGTCTGATGCCTTTGAGTCAGAGCTGTTTGACTCAGCTGGTCTCCTTGGTGGAGAAGTAATCCTTTCCTTGCCTTTCCTTGAGCTTTCAGCTTTGAAGGCTAAGGAATTTTTTTTTGCCAGTGATTTGTTGGAGGCATCCTCCTCCTTCCTGGCAGCCAGCTGCATCTCATAGGAGAGCAGCTTGCAAAACAATATTTGGGGAGGAGTGTCAGCAAGCTTGGTCATCTCTCTTATGGCACAGATCTTAGTATCCCAGTCTCTAGTGAGAGATCTGAGAAACTAATCATTAATTTCATAATTATTGAAGACCCTTCCATAGGTCTTCAACTCATTTATGATCCTGAAGAATCTTTCATAATAGGTAGTTATGTTCTCTTTCAGGATTTGCCTAAAAGCCTCATACTCATCGAGTGGGTCTCGAGTGGGTCTCGAGTGGGCCTCGAGTGGGGCACACGGCCTGTAATACGGGCGTGTACAGGGCCATGTCCTATGAGTTCGACGAAATAATCTCGAAAAAATGCACTCGACGATCCTCGATAGGCAAGTTGAGTTGGGCTCACGGCCTGTGACACGGGCGTGTCAAGGGTCTTGTCCTTCTTTGTATTTTTGTAGGTTTGTGAGGGTTGATAAACACGGGATGGACATGGGAATGTCTGATGCCGTATCTGACATACTACCTATGAAACGGGCGTGTCACAGAGCCATGTCCTGGTCCAGCAGAGTTGGTTTCTTTGTCGCTTAAGGCACATGGCCTGTGACACAGGCGTGTCATAAGCCGTGTTCAGCCCATGAAATTTATTTTCAGGGCGATTCGTTGCCGTTCATTTCCTTTAATTAGGATCCAACGGTCCATAACTCTTCCTGCTATTATAAGGCCGAGAGTTGAGGGATAAACTCTCATTTATCAAAGGCCTTTCTCTTTCTCAAGAGTTAGAGAGTGGGGAGAGCAAGGAAGGAGGTCGAGGAGGAATCTGGCCGCCGGTGGAGCTTCAAAGCCCCGAATCACGAGCCGAGTCTAGATCTGTGAAGGCAAGGCTGTTGCGGTGCTTTTCATCTGGCTAGTTTTTCATGGCACCAAAGAGATCGTCAAGGGTAACGATCTCCTTCTTGGACAAGTGAAGTCCTCCTTTATGCATGTGCTTGGAATCCTCCACCAAGAGATGGAAAGCGTAAGTGATTCCAGTGGGTTGATAGTTGATATCCCCGGTTGAGTCTGCATCTAGATCTGGAAATGTATAGTACGAAATAGGCATGTTGTATGAAGCCCATATAGATGGTTGGTCTGAATTGGTGATGTTTATATTGCGAACCGGAGAAGACTCCGTGTATGAAACAAGTAGTTTACGGAGTTTATGAGGGTGCCTGTGAATTATGAGTACTTCCAAAATACCCAGGAACCTTAGTGTGAGCTCCTTGTGATGTGTTCTTTACGTGAGCTGTATGTTCTGAGTGAGTTGTGTGCTGAATAGGAAAGGATAAGCCAACCTGCGTCAAGATATGCACTATTGACGAGTTGAGCAATGGGAAAGTGCTGACATGTACCTGCATTATGAGAGATCGATGGTGGCAATGCAATAAGGGGTTGAGGGCAAAATCCTGGGTTGTTACACTATAATAATGGGTCGATCTAGAATGCTCAATTGTTGTTGTGAGGTTAACACCTCTGATTGGGATGGGCGAGGGGGTCTCCAGCATGCGTGTTGTAGTAGACTAATGCCACATGCCAATAAGTTAAAAACCTCTAATCGGTGGTGGTACCAAGGATAATTCGGAACACCGTAAGCATTCCCTGAGTGCACGGAGCGTGTGGCACTAAAGTCGACATTTGTGATGATGTTGTGCGTGAGAGAACTTATTGTGATATATAAATATATATGTTGTGATTTCGATGCATGCAGGGAAGGAACCATTGCCCCGGGTAAGGGGTAGGGTCGTTATAATTTTTCAGCTGAATGTTGAACGTTGCTTTGTTTTTCACACTTTGGGTGGATGTCCATATGCAGGTGCTGACGGTCTGAATTAGATTGAGTTGGCTGAAGCCCTTGCTGCTTGTAGGCCCTTGAAGGCTGTGCGAAGAATTATATTTTCATGTGTGGTCGGCCTGCGTGTCGATGTATTTTCCCACACCTGTAAAGAGAAACATGTAAAGCCTTAAGGCCTTGAGTGTTTGTGTTTGTATACATTCCCGGTAATATATATAAATGTGTTGTTTATATATTTAGTAGACATTCAATATGATGTGTTCTTGCAAGTTAAAATCTTCCGCTAGAATGTTATGAGTTAAGATGCGAGTAGAACGTAATTTTGATATTCATACGTGATTCCGCCGCTTGTCTGTGAAATATTGCGTGGGCCCCGGCCAGACCCTCTTTTATATTCCATATGACGGATGGAGGCGTTACAAATTGGTATCAGAGGATAGGGTTTCATAGGGATAACATATTTAAACTCAAGAATGTCCAATAGGAATCCAATATATGTGTTTAAGGAGCGTGAGCGTGTATACTAGGTATGCTTGCCGTTATTGAATGGACGTTAATGGTGTTTTGTACACTTATAGTTGACAAGGAGTGGTGCGGGGAGGTCGGTTCCCCAATAATCTGCAGAGAGAGCGGCACTAGCTGAGGCTCCCACACCTCCTCCCTCGGCGGAGACCATACGTTTAGTTACTGAGGCGGTGCTTGCAGCACTAAATGCACAACCTATTTGGCAGGCAAGTCCTATAGTGGTGCCAGCACGGAGTGGTGCGAGGTAAGAGCGTATTGAGGCTCTAATTGATGAGCAAGCGAATGACGAGCATCTGAAATAGTTTATGAGTTTTAGTCCACCTATATTTGTAGGGGAGGGTTCCCCAATGCAGACCGAGGACTGGCTCGCAAGAGTGAAGAGGATCCTGACAGCAATCAAGACTGAGGAGGGGCAGAAAGTTACCTTGGCCACTTTCATACTGGAAGGAGAGGCGAGGCTTTGGTGGGATGAGGTAGAATTGCACCACTTGGCAGGCAGAGGACTAGGGGAGATATCGATAGAGGAATTCTCAAGGTTATTTTGGGCAAAGTAGTTGCCAGTGTCGCAGCGAATTGCAATGGAAAATGAGTTCCAACGTCTGGTGTAGGGTGAGAGTAGTGTTGATACTTACCTGTATAAGTTTACCATGCTTTGGCACTATGCGGGGTCTACTTTCGCTGAGGAGGAGCGGAAGAAGAATAGGTTCTATGAGGGACTTCGTGATGAGATTAGGTTGGCACTCCCAAGTTCGGTGAACCAAGGCTTCCAAGCATTAGTAGATATAGCCCGTGCGCTGGAGAAGGATTTGAAACGGGTGCAGGACAAGAAAAACTTGGCGGTGGAAAAGCCGGAGTTCAAAGTGCCATAGTCGGAACAATTGGAATTTAGGAAACGAGACAAGAAGAGGTTCAGGCCTATTGAACAAACTTCTTCGAATATTGCTTTGGAAGCAACATATGGGAAAGGACGTGTTGAGACACGTAAATGTTTTTATTATGGGAAGCAGGGACATTTATCCCATGCTTGTTGAAGTGGCCCTCCAAAAGGTGAGAAAAAGACAGGTATGTCTTATGAGGAAAAGGGCAAGGCAGTGACAAAGTCATCTGCATCCCGGGCGCAGCCTCGAGTGTAAAATCTCGAATTACAGAAGCCACAAATCTCAAATTGTGAAGTACAGCAGCCTCGCGTGTATAATCTAAAATTATAGGAGGCCATAAAGCGGAGTTTGAGGGATGCGGATGAGCAGAAATAAAATAAAAAGTGCACTTTGCTATCTTCGTGATATAATAAAGTATATGTTGTATATATGTCTAATAATATGTTTGTTAAATACTTGTCATTGGGCGATGCCGTAGGGCGAGACAAGCTTCGGCCTCTGAGCTCTAAACCCGAGCCGTTCTATAAAAAGTGCAACAAAGGTGTGGTTGTGTTGATTTCTACAGTTGAGCTAAATTTCAGGACGAAATTTCTTTTAGTGGGGGAGAATTGTAATGCCCCAAAATCTCATTTATAAGTGGACTGTGTCGACTGGTCAATAAGGTCAGGGATACGGGCATGTCCAAGGCCGTGTCCTACTCAGTGTACTCGAGTGGGTCTCAAGTGGGTATCGAGTGGGCCTTGAGTGGGGCACACAACCTGTGACACGGGCGTGTCCGATGAGTTTGACGAAATGATCTCGAGGAAATGCTCTCGACGATCCTTGAGAGGCAAGTTGATTTGGGCACACGACCTGTGACACAGGCTTGTCAAGGGTCGTGTCCTTCTTTGTGTTTTGCCAAGTTTGTGAGGGCTGATAAACACAGGCTAGACACGGGCGTGTCTGAAGCCGTATCTGGCACACGGCCTGTGATATGGGCATATCATAGAGCTATGTCCTAGTCTAGCAGGGTCGGTTTCTTTGCCTCTTAAGGCACACAGCCTGTGACACGGTCGTGTCACAAGCCGTGTTCAGCACAAGAAATTGATTTTCAGGGCGATTCATTGTCGTTCTTTTCCGTCAATTAGGATCCAACATTCTAGAACTCTTCCTGTTGTTATAAGGCCGAGAGTTGAGGGATAAACTCTCATTTTTCAAAGGCCTTTCTCTTTCTAAATAATTAGAGAGTGGGGAGAGCAAGGAAGGAGGTGGAGAAAAAATCCGGCCGCCAGTGGAGCTTCAGAGCCCCGAATCAAGAGCTTAGTCCAGATCTGTGGAGGCAAGGCCGTTGCGGTGCTTTTCATCTGGCTAGTTTTCCATGGCTCCAAAGAGATCGTCAAGGGTAACGATCTCCTTCTTTGACAAGTGAAGTCCTCCTTTATGCATGTGCATGGAATCCTCCACCAAGAGGTGGAAAGCGTAAGTGATTCCAGTGGGTTGATAGTTGATATCCCTGGTTGAGTCTGCATCTATATCCGGAAGTGTGTAGTACAGAATAGGCATGTTGTGTGAATCCCAACGGGACGGTTGGTCTGGATTAATGATGTTTATATTATGAACCAGAGAAGACTCAGTGTATGAAACTAGTTGTTTATGGAGTTTATGAGGGTGCTTGTGAATTGTGAGTACTTCCAAAATACCCAGGAAGCTCTGTGTGAGCTCCTTATGTCGTGTACTCTGCATGAGTTGTATTCTCTGAGTGAGCTGTGTGCTGAATACGAAAGGGAAAGCCGACCCGCGTCAAGATGTGCGCTATTGATGAGTTGAGCAATGGGAAAGTGCTGACCTGTACCTGCATTATGAGAGATCGATTGATGGCAATGTAATGGGGGGATGCGGGCCAAATCTCGGGTTGTTACACTATAATGGTGGGTCGATCAAGAATGCTCAATTATTGTCGTTAGGTTAACACCTCAGATTGGGATGGGCGAGGGGGTCTCCAGCATGCGTGTTGTAGTAGACTAATGCCCCATGTCTACAGGTTAAGAAGCTCTAATCAGTGGTGGTACCAAGGATAATTCGGTACACCGTAAGCGCCCTGAGTGCACGGAGCGTCTGGCACTGAGGCCGACGTTTGTAATGATGTTGTGCATGAGAGCACATATTGTGATATATAAATATATATGTTGTGATTGCGATGCATGCAGGGAAGGAACCACTGCTCCGGGTAAGGGGTAGGGTAGTTATAATTGGTTAGTTGAATGCTGACTGTTGCTTTGTTTATCACTGATAAGTTGTAAATATACCTATTTTATATTATTTTTTATTAAGTCATTTTAGTTTATTTTTGCCTTTTTAGTTAGTTTTATTCAATAAATTGCTTCCTTTTTGAAAATACTATTTCTAACTTAGCTTAATTTTGATTCCAGAAATATTTCAGAAAATGGTGAAAAATTTTCCTGACATGTCCGTATTCCATGACCGACACGCCCGTGTCACTAGCTCAACTCAAAGCCATCTACTCAACACTCAATGCCACTCAACGCCTTCATCAACCCGAGCAAAACACGCCCGTGTCATGCTAACCGACACGCCCGTGTTAGCCACTCACCACCACTCAATGCTCGCAGCCACTCAACGCTTTTACTGTTAACCTATCGACAATACTCAATGCCATAAACTCGACAATCAACGCCAGCATGTCACGTCCGTGTCCAAGCACGGCACGCCCGTGGCGGACACGTATCCCGTCCCGAAGCTTCCAGAAACAAGCCAGCTCGCCAGATTTCGCCAAGTCAAAAACAGCAATTGTGACACACACCCCGACACGCCCGTGACTAGGGCGTGTCACACCCGAAATTTTGTCTATAAATAAAAATTTTCTGTAAAATCCAAGGGTTCACTTTTTTGAGCCATTTTAGTGTCTTTTTGTGGACTGCCCTTGGTGATTCCATAGCCATGTAAGGAGATTTCTCCTCCCCCCCTTCCTTTTATGTTTGTTTTTTCTTTAGCTTTAGCTTTGTAACAACTTTGTAATTGTTTTATTATAGTAATAAAAATGATAGCTTTTCTCTTCTTACATAACTTTGGAATGAACTTGTGTGCCCACTTTCTTCTTCATTTTATCCCTTTGTTATTCCTAGTTTTTTCTCTTTATGAAAAAGTGTGTGTGTGTTTGTGAGTGATGTTTTCATTTCTATTGTTTTCCTTATGCAAATTTGTTAGGATAGTTTTTTTAGCCTTTGTCATACATTAAAATTGCAATTTTTCCATCCTAATGAACTTGCAAAAGTGATTTCAAAAGTGATTTTTATTTTCTTTAACTTAGTCTTTGTTTAAGTTGTAAACTTTTTGTCCTTTTAAATTTTATTTTTTTTACTTTTTCATCACTTTTATGAACTATTAAGAATGAAAAAGTTATAATTTTAATTTTTGAGCTCCTTTGATTTTAACTTTAATTCCCTAAAACTTTTGCTCATTTATTTTTTATTTCATCTTTTTATGTATTTTTAACAAATTATAAGCATAGAAAAGTTGTTGTTCTAATTTTTAGGTAACTTTGATTTTGTTTTTAATTTGAGTGTGAGTGTATGAGAATAAATTTTCAGGCTTTATTTTCATGCTTTCCTCAAATTATGTATAGTGCGTGTGTGTAGGAGATAATTTTATTGCTTTCCTAAAATTATGTAGAGTGTGTGTGTGTAGGAGATAATTTTATTGCTTTCTTTCAATTCATGTAGAGTGTGTCCATGTGCGCATTTATTTCCGCCTACTCGTTAAGAGTTAAATGGCGTGTTTTCATTTACCGCCAACTCATTCGAGTAGGACTTGTCATTTACCGTCTACTCATTTGAGTAGATCTTGTACACGCATTTATTTCTGCCTACTCGTTAAGAGTTAAATGTCGTGTTTTCATTTACCGCCTACTCATTCGAGTAGGATTTGTCTTTACTTTTTTTATGGTTTTGAAGTGTCCGTGAGTTCTCGTTTTAATTAGCTTTCAATTTTATTTAAATGTTTGTTATTTTATGTCTTCTTCTTATAATCATTTAGTTTTTAGTTTCGAACTCGCGCCTCACTAAAACCATAAAGTCGTTCCCATACCGATGAGTGGCTAATCATCTTTATCCCTTGTCATCGAAGAGCACTGCGACATATAAAATGATTTGAAATAATTAAAGTTCTTTATTTTCACTTTAATATTAGGACTAAAGGTTTACCCCGGGTTAACGATGCGTAGGACCACATAATCGATGTGTGTGATCTATTTTCGTTATCCATATGCTAGCTAGCCGAGCAGTCGTGTAGATGGACCGATCCCCCTTGGGTAAATAGAATTACGTACATACCCTCGAGAGAGGAGAAGCGTAGTTCTACCGGATTGGGTTCCCCACCCATTAACGGGGTTCTTAGCGTAAAGTGGGCATTAAAAGGAATCCTTCGTCGGACTAACGTTCGGTCGAATAGTCTTAGCGTTCAGGTGAGCGATATTACCTAGAGATAGGTGTGCTCATATTTGTGGAACCTCCACGGCCAAGTTGCCTTTTATATAATTTGAAAACTAAGTTCAATAATTATTAAGAATTATTTTAGTCTTAATCTGATTCGGTGTCGAGCGTTAACCCGTCATCGAATAACTTAAGTAATTTTCAGCTTTCTTTTATTTCTGTTGTTAGCGACAAAAAAAATTTACCTTACTTTTAGTAAAATAATAGACCTCCTGGAGGAGTAAGAATAATAAACCCGACCCCGAGAACAATATGACCTCGGTATTCTCCCGAATATCGAGTACTACATGCGATAGGTGCACTTGCCTCCTTTCGTTAGAAACATCGATTTTCTAGCCAGTCCGCGACGGTCGACTCATCGAACCAACCACCCAAATTAGAGTCTGGGCGCGGTCTCCATCAAGTTTTTGGTGCCGTTGTCAGGGAGCAACCTCGTTGTTATTTCGAATACGGGAATCTATTACTTTACTTTATTTTCATATAAAACACAATATATATATATATATATATTTATATATATATTTTACTTAAAAACTACTTAAAAACAACAACAAAATTCCCCTCCCCTTGTCTTAATTATCTTTATTCTGTTTTTTTTGGTGTATGACCCATGGACAACCTTTGGATTCTGAATCTATTGATTTTGATTCTGAGATCGACCGTACCCTTGCGCGAATTTGATCTCAATGCCAAGATCAAACTTTACAACCCGAAGTATCTATCGGAGAACCCCCTGCTATTTTTATGGCCGACCATGTTCCAAATGTGGCCGCGGAGCGTACAATGTCTTACTACGCCCGGCCAAATTTGGACGATACCGGGTCGAGTGTTATTCGCCCTATGGTGGCGAATAACAATTTTGAAATAAAGTCAAGTGTAATCCAAATGATCCAAAATTCCATACAATTCGATGGTCTGCCGGATGAGGACCCTAATGTCCACTTGTCCAACTTTTTGGAGATTTGCGACACGTTCAAAATTAATGGCGTCACTGATGATGCCATTCGTCTGCGCTTATTTCCCTTCTCCCTCAAATCCAAAGCCAAGGCATGGTTGAATTCCCTCCCGCAAGGATGTATCACCACCTGGGCTGAATTGACGGAATGGTTCCTAACGAAGTACTTTCCGCCCGCAAAAACTGCAAAGTTGCGGGCGGACATTTCTTCATTCGTGCAAAATGATTCTGAGTCTTTATATGAGACTTGGGAACTGTTTAAGGAATTCATCCGTCGGTGCTCGCACCATGCACTGCCAATATGGTTACAGGTACAAATTTTTTATAACGACCTTAACTTCCACACACGTCAAATGATTGACGTGGCTGTCGGGGGTACCCTTAACAATAGGACCCCCGAGGCCGCCCAAACTTTATTCGAAGAGATGGCTATGAATGCATATAAATGGAACGTCCCGCGGGGATGCCCAAAGTCGGCGGCTGGCCTTTTTGAAGTGGATGCAAATGCTCTGTTGGCCCTTCAAGTTGAAAGGTTAACATGCAGGTGGCGGAGATGTCTAATGCCTCCTCCACTCCGCCTTGTTTTATTCCCCCTAACGTCTGCGTGGATGAAGAGTTCGTGGACTACATGAGAAATTCGGGTCGCCCTTCCTTCTACCCAAACAATAAACCTTACAGTAATAACTATAATCCGGGTTGGAGGAACCACCTAAATTTATTATGGAGCAACCCGAACAATGCGTAGTGTCCCCCTACTACTTCTGCGCCCGTATTTTTTTCACCTCCTCTGAAACCTTCATTGGTTGAGGAAAATTTTTACAAATATGTCGCGTCAAACTAGTCCAATATCCGGAATATAACCGGATCGCTAAAAAATTTAGAATTATAGGTTGGATAGTTGGCGCGGCTCATGTCGGAACGCGCGCTGGGGGCACTGCCAGGGAATACGGAGCCCAACCCACGGGAGAACCTCAACGCTATAACCCTCCATAGCGGTAAGGAGGTGGTCGATCAAAAACGGATCGATCCCCATGTACCTATCTATCCTCCTACACCTCTTCCCCCTTCTTTGATTACGCCGCCTTTACCCATTTTAAACGAAAAAATTATTTTAAACAAGGCCTTGCCGTATCCATTTAGGTTAGAAAATAAGTGTAAGGACGCGCAATACGAAAAATTTATTTTATTATTAAAACAAATTGATATTAATGTTCCTTTTTGCGAGGCTAGCTTGCAAATGCCCAAATATGCGAAATTTTTAAAAGAACTACTTTCTAATAAACGAAATTAGAGGATATTTCGCATATCTCTCTCAATGTTGTCTGCTCGGCGGCTCTTACTAATAAATGGCCCACAAAACAAAACGACCCGGGACGGTTTTCCATCCCGTGCCTTTTTGGCAATATATTAGTAAAATACGCCTTAGTTGATTTAGGGGCTAGCATTAATCTGTTTCCATTCTCGCTCTTCCTATGTTTAGGTTTGGGTACTCTTAGTCCTATGAATATGCACATCCAATTAGTGGATCGCTCAGTTAAGTTCCCTATCGGGGTAGTGGAGGACGTCCTTGTCCGAGTAGACAAGTTTACTTTCCCGGTAGACTTCATCATCTTAGACATAGAAGAGGACGTCGAGGTACCAATAATACTCGGTCGCCCTTTTCTCGCCACCTCCCGCTCACTAATAGATGTTAGTAATGGTCATCTCCTCCTCCGGGTAGGAGATGATCAAGTTACTTTCTCTATTAATCCCTCGATGGACAATTTGTCATCGAATGATAATTTCTGTTATTCTTTAGATATTTTTTTTAGAGATCGTTCTTCTCCGGTTTTCGAGTACATATTTTTAAACGACGATATTTATGCGCTCGAAATATTTTACTGTGATGAGGATACCTCTATAGACTTGTCTTTCGAACCAATTGGTAAGAAAGACATAGGCATTAAAACCTCCCTAGAAGAACCGCCCACCCTAGATCTTAAACCCTTACCCGAATCGCTCAAATACGCTTTTTTGGGAAAAGGCGATACGCTTCCCATTTTTATTTCTTCGAACTTGAGTGATTCGGAGACTTCCGATTTATCTGAAGTTTTACTTAAACATCGCCATGCAATTGCGTGGTAAATCTCTGACTTAAAGGGGATTAATCCCTCATTTTGCACCCATAAGATATTTCTTAACGATAATTACCGCAAAAAGATTCAGCCGCAGCGACGTCTTAACCCAAACATGAAAGATGTCATTAAGGCTGAGATCAATAAGTTGTTAGATGCGGGGATTATCTACCGTATTTCGGACAGGGCATTGGTTAGTCCCATGCATGTCGTGCCGAAGAAGGGCAGTCTAACCATAGTGGCAAATGAGCATAACGAGCTCGTCCCAACTCATACTGTTACGGGTTGGCGTGTGTGCATCGATTATCGCAAACATAATGATGCCACCTGTAAGGACCATTTCCCACTACCGTTTCTCGACCAGATTCTAGAGCGTTTATCTGGTTATCCTTATTATTGTTTTCTTGACGGTTTATCGGGGTTTTTACAAATCCCTATTTCCCCTGATGACCAAGTGAAGACAACTTTTACTTGCCCGTTTGGCACCTTCGCATAGCGAAGAATGACATTTGGATTTTGTAATGCGCCGGCTACATTCTAAATATATATGCTAGCGATCTTTGGCGAGCTAGTAGAAGACATTATGGAAGTCTTTATGGATGACTTTTCTGTTTTCGGACGCTCTTTTCCCGATTGCCTTAAAAATTTAGATCGTGTCCTCCAACGGTGCGAGGACACAAGCCTTGTTCTAAATTGGGAAAAATGTAACTTTATGGTTCGAGGAAGTTTGGTCCTCGGCCATAAGATTTCGATTAAGGGGATGGAGGTAGATAAGGCAAAGGTATAAATCATAGAAAAACTCCCGCAACCAACAAACGTAAAATCTATTAGAAGTTTCTTAGGCCATGCGGGCTTTTACCGACGTTTTATTCAAGACTTTTAAAAAATAACAAAGCCGCTAACTCACCTCTTAGAAAAGGAATCACGCTTCATCTTTAGTAACGATTGTGAGTCTGCCTTTAATTTAATAAAACAAAAACTTATCACCTCACCTATTTTAGTGGCCCCCTAATTGGTCCCTACCATTCGAAATCATGTGCGACGCTAGTGATCTTGCCTTAGGTGTCGTTCTTGGCCAACGCGTAGAAAAACATTTTCATCCGATTTATTACGCTAGTAAGACGCTAACTTCCGCACAAGTGAATTACATAATGACGGAAAAGGAACTCTTAGCCATCATTTTCACTTTCGATAAGTTCGCTCGTATTTAACGTTATCTAAAGTTATCGTATATACCGATCACTCCGCCCTTAAATATTTATTAGCTAAAAATGATGCGAAGCCCCGCCTTCTTCGATGGATTCTCCTCCTACAAGAGTTTGATTTAGAAATCTGGGATAAGTAGGGCACGGAAAATCTAGCGGCAGACCACCTCTCTCGATTAGAAAATCCGGGTGCAGAAGCGCTCGTCGAATCTGAAATAAATGAAAGATTCCCCGAGGAACCCCTCCTTGCCATTCATTTATCTTCGTCATATTCGCCTTGGTTCGTAGATTTTGCGAACTATTTAGTCGTGCGGGTACTTCCGAATGAATTTTCAAGTCATCAAAAGAAGTAATTCTTTTCTTATTTGAAAAATTTCTTTTGGGAGGACCCATTTCTTTTTTGTATCTGTGCGGAACAAGCGGTCCGAAGATGTGTTGCGGGTGTGGAGTGCTTGCAAATACTAAGGCTCTGCCACGAGGGTCCAGCTGGTGGGCATTATCAAGCCAACAAGACCGCTCGGAAGGCGCTAGAGGCGGGCAACTTTTGGCCCACTCTCTTCAAAGACGCTCACAATTTTGTGCGTGCATGCGATAGCTATCAGCGGTCGGGTAACATCTCTCATCATGACGAGATGCCCCAAAACATGTTTTTAGAAAGTGAAGCCTTCGATTTATGGGGCATAAATTTTGTTGGCCCCCTACCTCCGTCTTTCAAAAATATGTATATTTTAGTGGCAGTCGACTACGTATCAAGGTGGGCGGAAGCGCAAGCTCTCCCCACAAACGATGCGCGCGTCGTCGTTATATTTCTTAAAAAACTATTTTCTCGCTTTGGCACGCCTCACGCAATTGTTAGTGATAGGGAAACGCATTTCTGTAACGCTCTTATGGCTAACACGTTAGCTAAATATGGAGTCACGCACAAACTTGCCACCCCCTACCACCCGCAAACAAGTGGCCAAGTTTAGGTAGTAAATCGAGAGATTAAGCGTATATTGGAGAAAATCGTTTCACTTAATAGGAAAGATTGGTCTGTTAAACTTGACAACGCGTTATGGGAGTATCGTACGGCATACAAAAGCGCAACCTGTTGTACTCCGTTTTGATTAGTATATGGAAATGCGTGCCATTTACCCGTAGAACTAGAACATTGCTCTCTTTGGGCTTTAAAACTCTTAAACCTCGACTCTTACTTAGCCTCTCAGAATAGAAAACTAAAACTAAACGAGCTCGATGAATGGCGTGCGAACGCTTATAAGAACAATAAATTCTATAATGAAGCGTTCTAAGTTATATCACGATCGAAAAATAGAGCCCCCAAAAATTTTTTCTTCGGACGATCTTGTCCGTCTTTATAATTCTCTACTTAGACTTTTTCCAGGTAAACTTAGATCTCGTTGGTCCGGTCCCTTCAAAGTTGAAGAAGTTTTTCCATATGGGGATGTACTCGTCTCCCACCCGGAAAGAGGTTCGTTTAAAGTAAACGGTCATCGATTAAAGACTTACATAGCGGGCGACCCTGTGATCGAGCATAACAAAACCATAACCCTCCTCATTTTATAAACCCGCAAATATAGTCAAGCTACACGACTATAAACAAAGCGCTCCTGGGAGGTACCCCACGTTTATCTTTTTCGCTCTTTATTTATCATGTTTGCTACTTTTCTAATAATGAAGGGTTTCTAAATGGGCTTCCCCGAACATGCATCAGGGACGTTTCTACCATCCCTCTTTCTTTTTGTACATATAGCATTTATTTATTTTTTTCGTTCCGCATACTTATCTTACAACATTGGGGACAATGTTGGAACTAAGTATGGGGGTGTTTTCGTGTTTTTCCTATTTTCTTGTCTGCACATCTCTTATTTGCACTTCTATTTTTCAAAAAAAAATTTTGTTTAAAACGAAAATTCCAAAAATATTTTACTAGTATGAAAATTTTCTTAAAAATACAAAAAAAAATCGTCAAAAATTAAAAACAAAAAACAAAAATTATAAAACAAAAAATCCAAAAATATTCTGGTTTACTTTCTAAATAATTTTTGTAGATAAATTTTTGTAGATAATTTTTTGTAAATACTCTTCTCTCTCCCCCTTCCTTTTACCTCTCATCCTTGTAAATAACTTCTTTTTGATTCTCCCAATTTTTTAAAATAAAATGAAAATTTTCTTAAGAAATATAAAAAAAAAAAAATTCTTTATTTAGTTTGTATATATTAAAGCAATAAATACAAAAATACAAAAAAAGATAATAACCTAAAAAATTCAAAAAAAAAATTTATAAAACAAATAAATCAAATATACCATTCTTAATTTTCTTGCTATCCAAAAAATTTGTTTTGAGTTTATTTATATGTGAATTTTATTAATTCTTTGTTTACTATTAGTTTGTTAATTATTGATTGAAAAATTTAAATAGCCGGGGTTAAGTTTTAAAGAATTCATTATGTTTTGTTAAAAATAGCGAACTCATTTTAGGCACTACTTCTAATTTTTCATAGATAGGAGCACGTGTATTATATTAGAAAGTAACGACTATAGAATTCAATTATGTTTACTTTTAGCTTTCTGAAAAATTGGAACATACAATTTATATAGGTTGCTCTCAAAAATTTTTGATTAAAAATCTAGTTTTCTTTTCTTCCCCATATTTATCATGTCGAACTTGGCATGATAAAAACTTTACCCTAAAAAGATCCTATGTCAATGGGAATAAGATTTCGTTCTGTAAACATAGGCACCCAATAATTTTAAAAAAAAATGATTATATGTTATGGAGTAAGAGGATAAAATTCATTACTCCTACACATATACATTGGGTTAATTTTATTATGAAGTTGAAAAAAGAAAAAAAAATCACATCAGGAAAATAAGATTTCATTTTCCTAATAATCCAAAAAAAATGGAGGTTCGAGAAAAAAATTACCTCGCCTCAAAAATCCAAGGCACTACATAAACCGCCAAACCCCCCTTAGCCTATTTCACCACTCTAGAATTAATTCAAAAATCTTTTTGAGAGCATAATTTGTAAATTTCCTTATTTCCCATAAAACTCCTATAACCTAAAGTTTATATAATCCCAAACTATTTTTGTTGATCTAACTAGTACAATTATTGCTTTCTATTTGATTACATCAAGAAGTCTTTTGGCCAAAACTTTTGCGCTATTTAAATCATCTACATAATTTTAGGACTTAACTCTTATACCCCGTATATTTATTTAGATTTCTCTTATAATTAATTTAAGCGATAGAAAAACTTAGAGTTTTTTTATTCCTTATAAGATCACCTAAAACTTTTGCTATGGAATAGCAAAAGCTTAAGTATTGGGGTATTTGATAAGTTGTAAATATACATATTTTATAGTATTTTTTATTAAGTAATTTTAGTTAATTTTTGCCTTTTTAGTTAGTTTTATTAAATAAATTGCTTCCTTTTTGAAAATACTATTTCTAACTTAGCCTAATTTCTATTCCAGAAAAAATTTCAGAAAATGGTGAAAAATTGACCTGACACGCCCGTGTTCCATGACCGACACGCCTGTGTCATCAACTCAACTCAATGCCATCTACTCAACACTCAACGCCACTTAAATCCTTCATCAACCCGAGCAGAACACGTCTGTATCATGATGACCGACACGCCCGTGTCAGCCACTCAACGCTGGCAGCCACTCAATGCTTTTACTATTCACCTCTCAACGCAACTCAACGCCATCAACTCGACATTCAACGCAAGCATGTCACGATCGTGTCCAAGCACGACATGCCCGTGGCAGACACGTGTCCCATCCCGAAGCTTCTAGAAACAAGCCAGCTCGCCAGATTTTGCCAAGTCAAACACGACAACTGTGACACGCCTGTGACTAGGGCATGTCCCACCCGAAACTTTGTCTATAAATAAAACTTTTCTACAATGTCCAAGGGTTCACTTTTTTGATCCATTTTTGTGTCTTTTGGTGGGCTGCCCTTGGTGATTACATAGCCATGTAAGGAGATTTCTCCCCCCTTCCTTTTATGTTTATTTTTGCTTTAGCTTTAGCTTTGTAACAACTTTGTAATAGTTTTATTATAGTAATAAAAATGATAGCTTTTCTCTTCTTACATAACTTTGGAATGAACTTGTGTGCCCACTTCTTCTTCATTTTATCCCTTTGTTATTCCTAGTTTTTTCTCTTTATGAAAAAGTGTGTGTGTGTGTGTTTGTGAGTGATGTTTTCATTTCTATTGTTTTCCTTAGACAAATATGTTAGGATAGTTTTTTTTAGCCTTTATCATACTTTAAAATTGCAACTTTTCCATCCTAATGAACTTGAAAAAGTGATTTCAAAAGTGATTTTTATTTTCTTTAACTTAGTCTTTGTTTAAGTTGTAAACTTTTTGTCCTTTTAAATTTTATTTCTTTTTACTTTTTCATCACTTTTTTTAACTATTAAGAATGAAAAAGTTATAATTTAAATTTTTGAGCTCCTTTGATTTTAACTTTAATTCCCAAAAACTTTTGCTCTTTTATTTTTTATTTCATCTTTTTATGTATTTTTAACAAATTCTAAGCATAGAAAAGTTGTTTTTTTAATTTTTAGGTAACTTTGATTTTGTTTTTAATTTGTGTGTGTGAGTGTATGAGAATAACTTTTCATGCTTTCCTCAAATTATGTAGAGTGCGTGTGGGTAGGAGATAATTTTATTGCTTTCCTCAATTTATTTAGAGTGCGTGTGTGTAGGAGATAATTTAATTGCTTTCTTTCAATTTATGTAGAGTGTGTGCGTGTGCGCATTTATTTCCACCTACTCGTTAAGAGTTAAATGACGTGTTTTCATTTACCGCCTACTCATTCGAGTAGGACTTGTCATTTACCGTCTACTCATTTGAGTAGAACTTGTACACGCATTTATTTCTGCCTACTCGTTAGGAGTTAAATGGCGTGTTTTCATTTACCGTCTACTCATTCGAGTAGGACTTGTCTTAACTTTATTTTATGGTTTCAAGGTGTGCGTGAGTTCTCGTTTTAATTAGCTTTTCAATTTTATATAAATGTTTGTTATTTTATGTTTTCTTCTTATAATCGTTTAGTGTTTAGTTTTGAACTTGCGCCTCATTAAAACAATAAAGTCGTCCTCATACCGATGAGTGGCTAATCGTCTTTAGCCCTTGGCATCGAAGAGCATTGGGACATATAAAATGATTTTAAATAATTAAAGTTATTTATTTTCACTTTAATATTAGGACTTAAGGTTTACCCCGGGTTAACGACACGTAGGACCACATAATCGATATATGGGCTCTATTTTTGTTATCCATACGCTAGCTAGACGAGAGGTCGTGCGTATGGACCGATCCCCCTTGGGTAAATAGAATTGCGTACATACCCTCGAGATAGGAGAAGCGTAGTTCTATCGGATTGGGTTCCCCACCCAATAGCGGGGTTCTTAGCATAAAGCGGGCGTTGAGAGGAATCCTTCGTCGGACTAACGTTCAGTCGAATAGTCTTAGCGTTCAAGTGAGCGATATTACCTAGAGATAGGTGTGCTCATATTTGTTGAACCTCCACGGCCAAGTTGCCTTTTATTAATTTTAAAACTAAGTTCAATAATTATTAAGAATTATTTTAGTCTTAATCCGATTCGGTGCCAAGCGTTAACCCGTCATCGAATAACTTAAGTAATTTTCAGCTTTCTTTTATTTCCGTTGTTAGTGACAAACAAAAATCCACCTTACTTTCAGTAAAATAATAGTCCTCCTAGAGGAGTAAGAATAATCATCCCGACCCCAAGAACAATACGACCTCGGTATTCTCCCGAATATCGAGTACTACATGCAATAAGTGCACTTGCCTCCTTTCGTTAGAAACTTCGATTTTCTAGCCAGTCTACAACGGTAGACTCATCGAACTAACCACCCAAATAAGAGTCTGTGCGCGTGCTCCATCAATCACCCTTGGGGTGGATGTCCATATACCGGTGCTAACGGACTGAATTGGATTGAGCGGGCTGAAGCCCTTGCTGCTTGTAGGCCCTTGTAGGTCGTGCGAAGAATTAAATTTTCTTATATGGTCGGCCTGCGTGCCGATGTATGAAACCACACCAATAAAGAGAAACATGTAAAGCCTTAAGTCCTTGAGGATTTATGTTTGTATACATTCCTGGTGATATATATAAATATGTTGTTTATATATTTAGTGGACATTCAATATGATCAGTTCTTGCAAGTTAAAATCTTCCGCTAGAATGCTCTGAGTTAAGATGCGAGTAGAACATAATTTTGATATTCATACGTGATTCTGTCGTTTGTCTGTGAATATGGCATGGGGCCCCGTCCGGACACTCTGTTATATTCTATGTGACGGATCAAGGCATTACATCATTACCCTTCATGCAGACCATAAGGGTGTCCCACATCTCCTTGAAGGTCCTGTAGTGAACCAAGTTCAGAAAGGTTGAGTCATCTACATGACTGGCTATGATGTTATGTGCTCTCTTGTCCAGGCCAGCTAGTATGACCTCATCTTTGGTCATTTCAAAGGGTGTCTTTGGTGTCTGGATGTTGGAATCTAGAATAGAGACCTTCATGGGAATGACTGGTCCCTCCCTAACAGTTGCAAAAATTCTTGGATCATAGGCTTCCATGAATAACCTCACCCTCTCCTTCCATATTCCAAACTGCTCCTTTCTACAGATGGAGAGTTTCATTGAGCTCAGCTCTCGCTGGCTCTCTCCTTAGCCCATGATCACTTAGTAGCAGCTACCTTGGAGGATCACTCAGATTGTTAAATCCTTTTTGAGTAATCTCCCTTTGATACCACTTGAAAGTCTTTAATTTCAAGGTAGCTAGCAATATAGGGGGGGTGAGTAGGTCTGCTTTGGTCTTTTTAGAGTCTTTTTAAATTTCTTGATTGTTTCTTTGAGCTTTCAGCTTCTAGTGATCTAGAGCTTTTCCTTAGCACTTGTAATTAAGAAAACAAAAGCAAACACAGAAAAGCACACAAGTATTTTATAGTGGTTCCCCAAAACTATGGGTACATCCATTCTCCTCTCACCTTGCTAACTTCCTATTAGTCAAGGATTTTCTCCAAACCAATGCTCCAAGGATCTTACACCACAGATCCCTTAGGATCTCTCAGTATCCTCCAAGACTTACACCTCAGCCACAAAGGCCTACACTCAGTAATATAAGTATCACCTACCTCAGGTACTTAGGCCCTACCACTCAGGCTATAGAGGATAGCCCTACCTCAGAGCAAGCTTGATCCTACAGCTCAGAGAGATACATTCTCCTATAGTTCATGTAATACTAACCTACCTCTAAGTGAGTAACACTCACATACCCTAGAGAGATTCACTCTCCTATTGCTCAGGCAAATTTGCCCTACCTCAGATCCAAAGGTTCTACAGCTCAGATCTAGAAGGATCGTATAGAGAGAAATAATTTAATTAACATTGATACATAGAAATTTCTCTGTGTCAACCACCTGAGCAGAAAACTTTCTGCACCAACTCTCCTCACAGCAGGGAAAGGATTTGCTGGAGGAACTCAGAAGAAAATTTCTGAACTAACTGCTGAAGGCTAAAGATCTTTTGATCATGATTCTTCAATGTAACGCCTCCATCCATCACATGGAATATAATTGAGGGTCCGGCTGGGGCCCTACGCCATATTTCATAGACAAACAGCGGAATTATGTATGAATATCAAAATTACTTCTACTCGCATCTTAACTCAGAGAATTCTAGCGAAAATTTATTACTTGCAAGAACTCATCCAATGAATTTCCACTAAATATATAAATAGCACATTTATATATAACACCAGGAATGTATACAAATACACAAATGCTCACGGCCTTAAGGCCTTACATGCTTCTCTTTACAAGAGGTGGTTTCATACATCGGCACGCAGGCTGGCCACACATGAAATCCAATTCTTCGCACGGCCTTCAAGGGCCTACAAGCAGCAGCAACAAGGGATTCAGCCCGCTCAATCCAGTTCAGCATCAGCAAGGGTAACACCTGCATATGGACGTCCACCCCGAGGGTGATAAATAAAGCAACGGTCAGCATTCAGCTGACTAATTATAATGACCCTACCACTTACCCGAGTCAGTGGTTCCTTCCCTGTATGCATTGCAATCACAATATATATATCACACCAAGTGCACTCACGCACAATAACATAACAAACGCCGGCCTTCATACCACATGCTCCTTGCACTCAGGGCACGCTTATGGTTTACCGAATTATTCCAGGTCCCACCACCAATTAGAGGTTATTAGCTTGTTGGTCGGGCACTAGTCTACTACAACACGCATGTTGGAGACATCCTCGCCCATCCCACTCAGAGTCGTTCACCTCATGGCAACAATGAGCACTATAGATCGACCTATCCCCGTAGTGTAACAAGTCGGGGAAGCCCCCCCCCCCCCTCTGCATTGCCACCAATTGACCGCTCACAACGCAGGTACATAGTACCTCTAGATCAACTTACCACCATAGTGTAACAAGCCGAGAAGGCCCGTAGCCCCCATATGCATTGCCACCACTCGATCTCATAACAGTGTCGCTTCAACACACAGCTCATGTAGAGCGTACAATTCCAATGCCACAAAGGCTTTAAAATCCCAAATAATGGCTCTCACGGCCACATCGCATACAGCTCATGCAGAGCATACAACACAAGGAACTCACAAGCATCCTCACAAACTCTATAACCTACATGTTACATACACGGAGTCTTCTCTGGTTCGCAATATAAACATCACTAATCCAGACTAACCATCCGGATGGGCTTCACGCATCATGCCTATTTCGTACTACTCATTTATGGATCTAGATGCAGACTTAACCCTAGGATATCAACTATCAACCCACTGGAATCACTTATGCTTTCCACCTCTTTGTGGAGGATTCGATGCACATGCCTAAAGGAGGACTTCACTTTTCTAAGAAGGAGATCGTTACCCTTGACGATCGCTTTGGAGCTATGGAAATCTAGTCGGATGGTAATCACCGCGATGGCTTTGCCTCCACAACGCTGAACTCACCTCTCGATTTGGATCGTTGAAGCTCCACCGGAGGCCGGAATCCTTCTCCTTCCTTCCTTACTCTCCTCTCTCTCTTCTTCTTAGAAAGAGAATGATAAGGATAGAATGAGAAATAATTCTCAATCCTTAGTCATATAACATTAGAAGGAGTCCTGTACTATTAGATCAAGTTTGAAGGAAATGAACGGCAATGATTTGCACTGAAAAGTATCTTCCTTGGGCTGACACGGCTTGTGACACGCCCATGTAACAGGCCGTGTACCTTAAGCGGCACACAACCGACTCAATCCAGACTAGGACACGGGCTTAGTAATGCCCATGTCAGCTCCTGACACGCCCGTGTCAACCAGTATACGCCTGTGCTGAGGGGCGTGTCCCTTAATCGACACAGGACCAATAATCCCGAAAGGGACACGGGTTTCCAATACGCCCGTATCAACTTTGACATGCCCGTTGTAATGCCCCAAAACAAAAATAAGGCCACATGGCCTGGGACACGGGTGTGTCCAGGGCCGTGTTCTACTCTGTGTTAGCCTGGGTGTGTCGAGTTCTGTACACGCCTGGAAACACGGGTATGAATAGTACTGACACGGGCGTGTCGATTGGTGACATGGGCATGTCAACTACCCGTGTCTTGCTCTAGTTGTGTCGGACGATACTGACTGAAGTACACGGCCTGGAGCACGGGCGTGTACTTGTCGACACGGGCGTGTCAAAGTTAATACGGGCGTGTTGGGGACCCCTGTAACTTTCAGGATTTGTTGGCCCGGTGTTGATTGAGGGATGCGCCCCTCAACTCGGGCGTGTACTGTGTGACACGGGCGTGTCAGTAGATTGATACGGGTGTGTTTAAGCCCGTGTCCTGGTCGGGTTTGAGTTGGTTGTGTGCCTCTTAAGTTACATGTTCTATGACACGGGCGTGTCACAAGCCGTGTTCGGCCCAGCTAAGTCATTTTCAAAGAAATTTTGAGCCGTTCGTTTCCTTTGATGAAGATCTAATGGCCCTGGATATTTCCTGAAGGGATAGTGTAGGAATTGATGAGTTATTTCTCATTCAATCCATATCATTCTCTTTCTAAGAAGTGGAGAGAGAGGAGAGCAAGGGAAGGAAGAAGAAGGGAAATCCGACCGCCAGGGGTGCTTCAGTGGTCTAAATCGCAAGCCGAGTCCAGATCCGTGAAGGTAAGGCCGTTGCGGTGACTTTCATCTATCTAGTTTTTCTCCATGGCACTAAAACGTCATCCAAGGGTAACGATTTCCTTCTTGGACAAGTGAAGTCCTTCTTTCCTTCATATGCATGGAATCCTCCACCAAAAGGTGGAAATTGAAGTGATTCCCGTAGGATGTTGTGCTTCATTCCTTATTATGTTGCATTAGAACTGGAAGTGAGTAGTACGGTTAGGCATGTTGTGTGAAGCCCATCCGGATGAGTTGGTCTGGATTTGTGATGCTTTGTTTGCAAATCAGAGAAAACTCAGAGTAAATTGACTATTTGTATGGAATCCTTGGTGGATACCTGTGGCATGGTGCAACAGGAAGTACTAGAGGAAATCCAGGAAAAAGCTTTGAGAGTTGGTACTTGGTGTTCAACTCTTGTGGTCGTGAGTGCCCTTTTGTGTGAAGTTGAGCCATTGGGCTACAATTGTAGAATGCCTGTGTGGCTAACGGGAAAGGTGAAGCCGTACCCGCATCAGTCCAGGCTTGAGTCTGACGAATTTGAGCAACGAGAAAGGTGGATTTGTACCCGTGTTATGGTTTTATAACCGTGGGTGCTTAAGGCCCTGATAGGATCATATAGCGAGAGTATTTGTCCTGCGTGCCGTAAAGACTAGGAATGCTCATAATGGACCCTCATGTTTGGGACCTCTAAATGGTGGTGGGACCTGGTTTTCTGGTACACCAATAATGTGCCCTGAGTGTACGGAACGTCGGGCCGTCGTGCCAGCGTTTTTGATATGTATTGACCTATGCGGTTGTGCACGTCCTTGGTGGATTATTATACATATATGCTGAGTGAATAAAATTCTTTGCAGGGAAGGAATTCCGCTACCCCGTGCTAGGGGCAGGGTCATTATAATTGGTCAGCTGAATGGTGACCGTTGCCCTGTTTGCCACCGCTTGGTGGATTGTCCTTTTGCAGGTAATGGAGGACCTAGCAGGAAATAGCGGGCTGAAGCCCTGGTTGCACTGCTGGCCCTCGAAGGCTATGTATTGTTTACTCTTGTTTATGTGTGGCCGACCTGCACGTTGATGTTTGTAAACCACACTTTTGTTAAGAGAAACCTGTAAGGCCATAAGGCCAAGTACTTTTTGTATTTTGTATACATTCTCATTTTATTATTAGTGGACAATATTTGTGATTCTTGAGTTCAAATTTTCAACCATGAAGCTTCTGCTAGAATGCTCTGTGTTAGGGTTCGATGGTCTTTGATATTATTTAGTAACTTCTCCGCCTATTTGTTGAATATGGTGTGGGGCCCCGGCCGGACCCTCTATTATATTACACGTGACGGGTAGAGGTGTTACAATTTGGTATCAGCATGTTGGTCTATCTCTTCCGAATTCGTGGTCGAATTCTTTTGAGGGGTGGAGAGCACGTGTAAGTGTTGTCGTTATAACACATAAAATGAACTCAAGAATGTCCACTTAGGAATGAAAATACACTTGTTTGTTGAACCTGTGTGTTCCTTTTTGTATTTTTGTCGTTTGATTGGTCGCTAAATTGTGTTTCTACACATATAGGTAACTAGAAGTGTTGCGGGTCAGTCGAAACCTCAACGTTCTGTTGAAAGTGCGGCACCAGCTGAGGTGCCCACATCTCCTCCATCTGCCGAAACTGTATGTTTGATTACGGAGACATTAATTGCTGTTATGAATGCTCAGCAGGCTGGGCAGGCATGGCCTACAATGGTGCCAATGCAAGCTTGGTTTAGGCAAGAACCGGTGGAAGTTGTTGTTGATCCGCGGACAGCAGATCAATAATTGAAGCGGTTCATGAGCTTCAATCCTCCTACATTTACTTGGCGGGTTCCCCAGCCCAAGCAAAGTGAAAGTGAAGGGATAGATACTACTCTAGAGGGGGGGTGAATAGAGTTATCAACTTTTGCACTAGACAAAACTCAATAGTCTACCCAACTCCCTTGGAGTGAAATGCGGAATGAAAAGATTATAGATATAGAAATAACCCTAAAGCCTAACACAAGTGTTGTGCACAAACTCAAGCTAACTGTAATTACAGTTAAGGCTTGGAAATCCTAATCAGCAACTAGCAAACCTAGTTATATCTAATCACAGCCACAATACAGGAATTAAATTGAGCAAGCCAGACGACACAAGGAATTTATAGTGGTTCCCCAAACAACTTGGGTACGTCCACTCTTCTACCAACAAGGTAGGAATCCACTCAGGTTTTTGATCAGGTGCCCTGCCACCAACAGGATCTGCTTCAGGTAGATCCAAAAACCCTTTAGACTTTTGATCAGGTGTCTAAAAACCAAACACAGGTTTTTGATCAGGTGCCCTGCCACCAAGGGATACTTTTGAAGGGAGTAATAACCCTGTACAGGAGGGGGAAAGAAGGTTAAGATGTCTTCTCTATTTTACAATAGATTAGAGAAGCACAAAGACTTGCACTGAGCTAGAAAGCTCAAGGAATCAAGGCTCCCCCTGGCTCAAAGAATGTCCAGGTGAAGTCTTGCTTCAGTGCAGAAACTCTTCAATAAAAACTGAAGGAAAAAACTACAAGAAGATAAATAAAATATAAAATGGAAATCTTCAAGCAGCTGTCTTCTTCTTCTTCTTCTCCAAAAGAACTCTGAGTGGGAACTTCCTGGAAGCAGGAGAACTCAGGTTGAAGAAGAGCAGAAGAGCTTAACACTTCTCAGTTGAATGAATATTGCTGAGAGCAGTGAACTTGGTCTTGATGAAAGCTTGAATGCTTAAATGAATAACTGGTTAGCTAGCTGAAATCCTTCTCCAAAGGATTCCTTTTATAGCAGCAACAAGCAACGACTCTTTTCAATTTGAACTGTTTGTCTTCTTCTGAAACTTGAAACCTGGGCTGCAAATATCACAAAGACAAACAAACTCTGCAGCAAAATATTCTATAAAAGGGATAAACCTTTTTCTAGGAAGCTGTAGGAAGCAATCTGATAATACAGGTACTAAATAAAATCACATCAGAGATAAACTCTTTATAGCAAAAGGAAGACTTTTCAGTCTAACGGCTATAAAGGACTGACAGCAGATAAAGTAAAATACAATGTCAGCTAATAAGACAAACAACTTTATCTGAAAAGATTTTACTCAAGCAAAAGAGATGGAGAAGATATTGCCTGGAAATATTATCATAAAACAACTGAAATAAAATGCCAGATAATGTATTAATTAATTAAATATAATAAATAAATACAAAATAAACAGGCAAACAGAAAATGTCGAACGACCCTCGGAGATCGTCGACCGACGCACGGAGATCGTCGAACTATCGGACAGATAGTCGAACGATCCAGATAGTCGAACTATCAAAGGAGATAGTCGAACTATCACAACAGATAGTCGAACTATCAGAAGATAGTCGAGCTATCAGATAGTCGACCTATCAACAGATAGTCGAACTATTAAAGCAAAACCGATAGTCGACCTATCAACAGATAGTCGAACAATCAACGCAGAACAGATAGTCGACCTATCAACAGATAGTCAAACTATCAAACAACGACAGATAGTCGAACTATCAACAGATAGTCGAGCTATCAGATAGTTCAACTATCAAAGCAGATAGTCGAACTACCAAGTGAAAACAGATAGTCGACCTATCAGCAGATAGTCGAACTATCAGAAGAAAGCAGATAGTCGATCTATCAACAGATAGTCGAGCTATCAGATAGTTGAACTATCCAAGCAGATAGTCGAACTATCGAAGCAACACAGATAGTCGATCTATCAACAGATAGTCGAGCTATCAGATAGTTGAACTATCAGGACAGATAGTCGAACTATCAAAGATAAGCAGATAGTCGACCTATCAACAGATAGTCAAACTATCAAGACAAACAGATAGTCGATCTATCAATAGATAGTCGAGCTATCAACGCAGACAGAACGTCGACCAACTAATTGACGATCGTCGATCAGCCGATAGACGATAGTCGAGCGGCGTTCGACTATGGTCGAACGAAAAACTACTTAACCAAATTCTTCATCTGGAAAAGCGGGGACTCAACAGCTAGACCACTAACCATTGACCATAGATATTTCTTGGGTCAAGGGACTAAAAAGACAAGACTAAACTCAAATCAAACTAGGGTACCAACAATCTCCCCCTACTTGAGTTAAGTCTCTCAAAAACTAAAACACAGAACTAGCTATAGAACAATAAAATCAATACAGGAAATAGATAACAATTAACTAGCAATTATCAAACAGTCAGATATATATAACAGCAGTCAATCAAAATTAAAGATCTACAGAATCTGGTTTAGGGACAGAAGAGCTAGGAACAAAAGAAACTTTCCGCAAGGGATCAATAGCTTCTTTCTTGGACAGCTTCAAATCTTGCACACCAATAATCTTCAGTTCTGCAGCCCTTGGAACAACTGCCTCTGGATGCTTTTCCATATATATAGAAGGATCAAATACTTCAGGGCTAACCTGGATCTTATCGAGTTCCTTCATTCTGAACTTTGACATTGTTGTAAATCCTGTAGAGTCCTTTCCTTCAGCCTTGGCTTTCTTTATCTGAGCTGATTCAACGAGTTCTAGAAATCGAGCCATCCTGAAATCAGGATCTAGCTCTTGGCTTTCATACACATTTTCAGATGATGTATCTATAGGCTTTACAGTTTTAAATTTAACAGATAAATCTAATAAACTTTCAGCTGTACCTTTAACTTCTTGAACAACTAAAGCTGGAGGAGGAGCTAATTCAGCAAACTTTTTACTGGATTTTTCAGAGAAGATGGTTCTTTTACCGTTTGCAACATCCTTAGCAACAAGAACTGGTATATCAGGAGAAACCTTTCTCTTGGGAGAAGGAGGAGGTGAAAATGTTGGCTTTTGATATACAACCTCCTTTACTTGATCTTTAACCTCAGTATCATGCCTTTGAGTACCAGTATATGATTTTCCTTGGTGACTTTGAGAGCTTTTCCTTGAATGAGGCTGAGAAGGAGCAGATTTTGCAGATGGAGCAGATGGATTAGCAGATAAATTCCCAGAGGCTCCTGTACCAGGAGGTGGAGGAGGAGGACCTCTGGGTGTCCATCTGGAAGCAGGACTATCATATCTCTTAGATTTCTTTCTCTCCTTTTGCTGGTTCTTGGAAAACCACATCCAATGTTGGAAGTCTTTCGACTTAGGGTCAATCCCTTTCAATATGTAATAGGGAGTATCATTGTCTCGATTAGGAGGAGGAGGAGCAATAGCTTTCCTTTTTCTCTTTGCAACTTTCCTTTTCTTAGAGACCTCAGATATATCTGAATCATCTTCATCTTCAGAATGAGAAGATGGAGGAAGATCATAAGGGTCATAGGCTTCAGATACAGCCTTTTCCTTTGCTTTCAGATCAGCTTTCTCTCTTTCTTCTTCTATGGCATCCTGAGCCAGAAGAGAATCCAGATCAGGTCCTGGAGAGTCATCCCATACAGTAGATTTTTCATCTTGCAAAACTTTTTCTTTCTCTTTCAAAATATCTTGTACTCTTTGCTGTCAGGCAGCTCTTGCTTTCTCTTCTTCTAAACTCAGTACTGGAGTCTTTTCATCTTGACTTTTAGATTCAACATCTTCTATATCTTTTTGAGCAACTAAAACATCTGCAACAGATTCTCGAACAACTACTTCTACTTGAGCAGCTATATCTTCTTTAATATAATCTGTAGATTCATGAACACAAATCTGCTATATAAGCTAAAAGCATTCCTTTTAGGTATTCACAAACTAGCAAATCAATTGACTCGTCAATAAAACGAATGAGTGAATTACCTTCATACTTTACCAACTCCCAGGATTCATCTAGCTAGGATGTAATAATGCCTTTTAGGAAACGGGCAACCAAAGGAGTGGTGAGATCTTCTAAACAAACTTTTACAGCAAATTCAGATAACATAACTGCATCAGATATTTCTTTTTCAGATAACACTAAAACTGATTCTTCTTGAGCTGGAGCAGTCTCTTCTTGAACTGTCATCACTATATCTACTGGAGGGGAGGCTGGAAGCTCTGAGGCTAGAAGCTCTGAGACATCTTCATAGAACATCTCCCCCTGCCTGATTTCAGTGGGAACTGAAACCAGGCCCCTGGAAGAAGAGGGCTCAGCAGATTTAGGAAGGGATTGGATGGTAGTAGTTAAAGTAGCAATAGAGGAAGCAAGTGGAGCAATTGCCTCTTCAATCATGATTTTGATTGAAGGGGTAATCAACTCCAAAATGCTGGAGATGAATGCTGGGGTGACTTCAAAAGAATGTGGGGGAACTGCAGATGATGGAATATCAGCAGGAGGAATGTATTCCTGTTGAACTGGAGAACGAACAGGAGATGGAGAATGATGTGGAGAACGAATAGGGGACTGACGAGGTGTTGGAGTCCTCTCAGATCCTAACAAATCAAAACTAGGATCAGATATCCTAGCCAGATGAGAGGGAATAGGAGATGCAGGAGGAGAAGGAATAACAACCGTGGTTGTATCTCGAACAGGAGAAGCAGGAAGTCGTACTTCAGCTGAAGTTGATGGAACTTCAACTGAGGTAGACGGAACTGAAGAGGATGGAACTACTTCAGTAGAAGTTGATGGTAAGGCACAAGAAGATGATGGAAGAGAAGGATGAGCTGAGCCAGCTTCTAGCGGGTGAGGAGTGACTGAATCAGTCCTTGTGCTCTCGGATGTCGCTGGAGCAACCCCTGTGAGAGCGGGCTTCACAAATGTCCTCTTCCACTTGGAGAACAAATTTGGATCCATCTTCTTGCTTGCATTAATGGTTGTAGCAGTTGAAATCAGCAGCTGGGGATACTTCTCTTTCAGAAAAATTCCAATAACCCTGCCTAGGGTAACCTCTTTCTTACTGTTCTTCTTCCTTATTAAATCGAACAAAACTCCTGCCCAATTAATCCTTTTCTGATTTACAATTGCACACATTAGTGCAAATTGTTGTCTAGTAATGTTGTCATGGGTGGAGTGCTTTCCTAGAAGCACTTTTCCAACTAACTCAGCAAGAAATTTGATCTTGAAGGGGAAATTTACCTTGAGCAGCTTCGTGGGAATGCCCTCCGCATGTCCCAGCTCAATCAGCATTCTTCCGAACTCTGGAGCATCTTGCTCAAAGTCTTCTTCACCATTTATCAATCCAAATACATTAGTCAGAATGGCGGGAGTTAAAATAACCTCTTCTCCGCCAATAGAGCCGGTCATCGATTCGTTGGTGGAGGACAAAGTGAATGCCCATTCCTTAATCTCGGGAATATTTAACTTAATCCTTGTTGACATTAGTCTTTCTAACCCTTGATCTCTGCATAACTGGAGGATTTCCACAATCCCTGATTCACAACAGCTGAAGGCATCGAAGTCGACACTGAATCCTGCATCGACCTTCACAACTGCGAGCAATGCTGGAGAAATCACCATTGAAGGAGCTGGAGAAAGCGCGAGAAAGATGGAGAAGATGAATCGGCAAAAAATCGCAAGAGGAGGAGCAAGCGAGATGACGGAATGCGAAAGGACGCTCTCCGTCGACGATAAAACAGAAGATCTTTTAACCTAGGTCGACTATCGGCTTTATATTAGACCGGAGATAGTCGATCTATTTAAAAGATACAGGAGACGATGGTCGAACAGTCGTTCGACGATCGGTCCAGAAGCAGAGTAGTCGAGCAATCGTTCGACTATTTCTGGCTTCTCAAACACACAAGCTGTCGTCATCTAGAGATCGACGATGAGCTCGACTTATTCGACGATGGTCGAACGCCGGTCGACGATCTTCAACCAGACAGCTTTCATCAACCATAGGTCGACGATGGGCTTGACCCGATCGACTATCTTTGAACGTCGTTCGACTATCTTCAAACAAGTTTCAACATTGGCAGATATAGTCACACTTAGTCTCTTCCATTTATCATGCCTAGTTGAACTAAAAAGAACAGATGCTTCTGTTCATCTAAGGGCTTGGTGAATATATCACCTCTCTGAAACTCAGTGGATATGAACTCAAGACAAATCTTGTTCTTTTCCACACAATCTCTCAGGAAATGGTGCTGAATCTCAATGTGCTTCGTTCTAGAGTGGTGCACTGGATTTTGTGCAATTGAGATAGCACTAGTACTATCACACATGATTTTGGTGTTCTTGTGTGAGTAACCATAATCCACAAGCTGGTTTTGAATCCACAGGATCTGTGAACAACAACTGGCAGCTGCTATATATTCAGCCTCTGCAGTTGAAGTTGAGACAGAAGCCTGCTTCTTACAGAACCAAGAGACCAATCTCTCTCCCAGGAACTGACAAGTTCCTGAGGTGCTCTTCCTGTCAACTCTGCAACCAGCATAATCAGAGTCAGAGTATCCAATTAACTCAAATTCTGATTCTGCTGGGTACCAAAAGTCCTAGATTTGGACATCCCTTCAAGTATCTCAAGATTCTCTTTAGAAGAATCAGATGAGATTCCTTGGGGTTGACTTGGAATCTAGCACAAAGACATGTAGCAAACATTATATCTGGCCTACTTGCAGTTAAATATAATAGGGAACCAACAATGGCCCTATAATTCTTTTGATCAACTGGCTTGCCGTGATCATCAGAATCAATAACTACATTAGTAGCCATAGGTGTAGGCATTGCTGAAGCATCAGCCATCCCAAATTTCTTTACCAATTCCTTGGCATATTTGGATTGGGAGATGAAGATACCATCAGCATCTTACTTAACTTGGAGACCAAGAAAGTAAGACAACACACCCATACTACTCATCTCAAACTTAGAGTGCATCAGGTCAGAGAACCTTTTGCAAAGTTTGGGATCAGTGGAACCAAATATAATATCATCTACATACACCTGCACTAACAGGATTGTGTCCTTGTGGTGCTTGACGAAAAGGGTTCTATCAACTATGAAAGTGAAGGGATAGATACTACTCTAGAGGGGGGGGTGAATAGAGTTATCAAATTTTGCACAGACAAAACTTAATATTCTACCCAACTCCCTTGGAGTGAAGTGCGGAATGAAAAGATTATAGATATTGATTTAACCTTAAAGCCTAACACAAGTGATGTGTACAAACACAAGCTAACTGTAATTACAGTTAAGCTTGGAAGAACCTAATCAGCAACTAGCAACCTAGTTATATCTAATCACAGCCACAATGCAGGAATTAAACAAAGGAATCCAGACGACACAAGGAAATTTATAGTGGTTCCCCAAACAACTTGGGTACGTCCACTCTTCTACCCACACGGTAGGAATCCACTCAGGTTTTTGATCAGGTGCCCTGCCACCAACAGGATCTGTTTCAGGTAGATCCAGAAACCCTTTAGACTTTTGATCAGGTGTCTAAAAACCAAGCACAGGTTTTTGATCAGGTGCCCTGCCACCAAGGGATACTTTTGAAGGGAGTAATAACCCTGTACAGGAGGGGGAAGAAGGTTAAGATGTCTTCTCTATTTTACAATAGATTAGAGAAGCACAAAAACATGCACTGAGCTAGAATGCTCTAAAGAATCAAGGCTCCCCCTGGCTCAAGAATGTCCACGTGAAGTCTTGCTTCAGTGCAGAGAAACTCTTCAGAAAGTTCTGAAGGAAAGAGCTACAGGAAGAAAGTAAATAATAAAATCAAAGTTCTTCAAGCAGCTATCTTCTTCTTCTTCTTCTTCTTCAAAGGAACTCTGAGTTGAACTTCCTGAAAGCAGGAGAACTCAGGTGAAGAAGAGATGAAGATCTTAACACTTCTCAGTTAGATGGAGATTGCTGAGAGCAGGAAGCTTGAGCTTGATGAAGGCTTGAGAATGAACAACTAGTTAGCTATTAGCTTCTGTTAACTAGCTTTAATCCTTCTTCAAAGGGTTCTTTATATAATCATCAGCAAGCAACGGCTCTCTTCCATTTGAATTATTTGTCTTCTTCTGAGCCTTGAGACCTGGGCTGTAAATATCAAGAAGACAGAAATATCTCTGCAGCAAAACATTCTATAAAGGGAATAAACCACTTTCTAAGAAGCTGCAGGCTTAAAACAAATAACAGAAGGACTAAATAAAGTCACATCAGAAATAATCTCTTTATAGCAAAAGAAGACTTTTCAGTCTAACGGCTATAAAGGGCTGTCAGCAGATAAAGTAAATTAAAATGACAGCTAATAAGACAAACAACTTTATCTTAAAAAGATTTGACTCAGGCAAAAGAGATGGAGCAAATATTGCCTGGTTATGTTATCATACAGCTTAAAATACTGTGCCAGAAAATGTATTAATTAATTAAATATAATAAATAAATACAAAATACAAGGGCAGACAGAAAACGTCGAACGACCTTCGAAGATCGTCGAACGACGCACGGAGATCGTCGAACTAACGGGCAGATAGTCGAACGATCCAGATAGTCGACCTATCGAAGAAGATAGTCGAGCTACCCCGGCAGATAGTCGAACTATCAGAACAGATAGTCGAACTATCAGATAGTCGATCTATCAAGGACAGATAGTCGAACTATCAAGCGCACAGAGATAGTCGACCTATCAAGCAGATAGTCGACCTACCTCAGAAAACAGATAGTCGATCTATTAGAAGATAGTCGAACTATCAGAACAAACCAGATAGTCGATCTATCAGCAGATAGTCGAACTATCAGATAGTCGACCTATCAGGACAGATAGTCGAACTATAAAAGGCAGCAGATAGTCGAACTATCAAAAGATAGTCGAACTATCAAGACGAAACAGATAGTCGATCTATCAACAGATAGTCGAACTATCAAGACGGAACAGATAGTCGACCTATCAACAGATAGTCGAACTATCAAGGCGGAACAGATAGTCGACCTATCAACAGATAGTCGAACTATCAAGGCGGAACAGATAGTCGACCTATCAACAGATAGTCGAACTATCAATGCAGACAAAGAGTCGACCAACTGATAGACGATCGTCGATCAGCCGATAGACGATAGTCGAGCGGCGTTCGACTATCGTCGAACGAAAAACCTACTTAACCAAATTCTCAATTTGGAAAAGCGAGGACCCTACAGCTAGACTCCTAACCATTGACCATAAGTTTTTCTTGGGTCAAGGGGCACAAAGGAGAGGACTAAACTCAAATCAAAACTAGGGTACCAACAATCTCCCCCTATTTGAGTTAAGTCTCTCAAAATCTAAAACAGCTAGCAATAAAACACTAAAAATAAATTCAGCAAATAGTTAACAATAAACTGGCAGATTATCAATCATATAGACAAATATACCACAGCAGTTAATTAAACTATTAAGAATCTTTAGAGTCTGGTAACGGATCAGAAGAACTAGAAACAAAAGAAATTTTTCTTAGAGGGTCATCTGATTCTTTCTTTGACATTTTCAGATCCTGCGCACCAATGATCTTCAGCTCTGTAGCCCTAGGGACAACAGCTTCAGGGTGCTTTTCCATGTACTTTGACGGATCAAAAATCTCAGGATTTACCTGGAACTTTTCAAATTCTTTCTTTCTGTAAGCTGACATGGTAGTAAAACCAGTTGTATCTTTACCTTCGGCTCTTGCTTTTCTTATTTGGGCTGCTCCAACTAGCTCTTGAAAGCGAGCCATCCTAAAGTTAGGATCGAGCTCAGGATTTTCATACACGGGCTCAGGAGAAGCAGCATCAGCTATTTTATCTAGATAAGACATTAGAGTATACTTAGCAGAGAGGTTCTAGCTAGATATCTTAAAACAAAGTAAACTATTTACCTTTCGAAATACTTTTCTCAGACTGTACAGGAGTTGGAGATGTAATTCTCTTCTTTGGAGAAGGAGGTGGGGAAAAGGTTGGTCTTTGAACCACAGTCTCCTTCATTTGTCTTTGAGAACCATAAAATGATTTGCCTTGAGAGCTTTGATAACCTTGTCTTGGTTGGGGCTGAACAGACGCAGATCTTGCAGAAGAGGCACCGGAATTGGCTGATAGGTTCCCAGAGGCTCCTGCACCAGGAGGTGGAGGAGGACCTCTGGGAGTCCATCTTGAGACAGGAGTATCATACCTCTTGGTTCTTTTTCTTTCTTTTTGCTGATTCTTCGAAAACCACATCCAATGCTGAAAATCCTTGGATTTAGGGTCAATGCCCTTCAAAATGTAATATGGAATATCATTATCCTTACTGGGAGGTGGAGGAGGAGCAGCTTTTCTTTTCTTTGCAGCAGATTTCTTTTTCTTTGACTTCTCAGACATATCATAATCATCATCATCAGACTGAGATGAGGGAGGATTTTCATAGGGATCATAGGCTTCTGAAACAGCCTTTTCTTTAAGCTTTGAAGCAGATTTCTCCCTTTCCTCTTCCATGGCATCCAGAGCCAGAAGGGTGTCTAAATCCAATCCTGGAGAGTCATCCCAGAGGGTTGACTTTTCAATTTGCAAATCTTTCTCTTTCTCTTTTAAAGATTGAACTCTTAAATCCCAAGCTGCTCTTGCTTGAGCTTCTTCCAAACTCAGAACAGAGTCAACTTTGACTTCCTCTTTCTCAGACTCATCTTCTTTATTATCTAAGAAGGATTCCAATTCAAGGTCTACTTGAGTATCAGAAATGCTTGGGTCAGCTTCAACCACAACTGCTATGATTTGAGCAGCTAAATCTTCTTTAATAACATCTGTAAAATTATGAATACATATCTGCTAAATAAGCTTGAATCATTCCTTCAAGGTATTCACAAACTATCAAATTAATCGACTCATCAACAAAACGAATGAAAGAGTTACCTTCATACTTAACCATCTCCCATGATTCATTCAGATAAGAAGTTATAATTCCTTCCAGGAATCTAGCAATCATAGGAGTGGTAAGATCTTCTAAGCAGACTTTAACTGCAATCTCAGATAGCAGGATTCCATCTGCTATTTCCTTCTCAGACAAAACTGGAGCTATAACTTTCTCAGCAGGAGCTGTTTCTTCCTGGGCTGGAGCTATTTCTTCCTCAGCTGGATCTATCTCTTTCTCAGCTGGATCTATCTCTTTCTCAGCTGGATCTATCTCTTCCTGGGCAGACATGACAGAATCTTTTATAGCTGGAGGGGAGGCAGGATGGTCTGAGGCATCTTCATTGAACATCTCCCCCTGCCTGATTTCAGTGGATACTGAAACCAGGCCCCTAGAGGAAGATGGCTCAGCTGATTTTGAAAGGGATTTGATGGAGGCAGATAAGAGATCAATGGAGGCAGCAAGGGGAGCGATTGCCTCTTCAATCATGGTTTTGATTGAGGGGGTAATCAGCTCCACAATGCGGGAGATAAGCTCAGGAGAGATCTCAATGGATGAAGGATGTGAGGTGGATGGAGCTGCAGCAGATATGGTAGTGGTGCTGGGATGAGAAATGGTGTGGACAGGGGATCGAGCAGGAGATGGAGCAGGTGATGGAGCAGGAGAGTTTATTTGGGAATGAATTGGAGAATGAATTGGAGATACAGGAGGAGTAAGAATTCTCTCTGATCCTAACAAATCAAAGATAGGAGCAGATATCCTAGCCAGATGAGCAGGTAGAGGAGAGGCTGGAGGAGACAGAGGAACAACCGTAGTTGTTTCAGGAGCAGCAGAGGAAGAAGGTCGTACCTCAGCAGAAGTTGATGGTACTTCAACTGAGGCAGACGGCAATGCAGAGGAGGAGGAAGGAAGAGCTGAGCCAGCTTCAACAGGTTGAGGAGCGACTGATACAGTCCTTGTGTCCTCAGATGTTGCTGGAGCAGATTTCATAAACGTCCTCTTCCACTTAGAGAACAAGTGGGGATCCATCTTCTTGCTGGCGTTGATTGTTGTTGCAGTTGAACTTAGCAGCTGGGGGTATTTCTCTTTAAGGAAGATTCCAATGACCCTTCCTAGGGTGACTTCCTTCTTACCAGTCTTTTTCCTGATTAAATCAAACAAAACAGCTGCCCAATCTATCCTTTTTCGATTAACAATTGCACACATGAGTGCGAATTGCTGCCTTGTTATATTGTCGTGAGCAGAGTGCTTACCCAGGAGCACTTTTCCTACTACCTCAGCGAGAAACTTGATCTTGAAGGGGAAGTTTACTTTGAGCAGCTTGGTGGGAATGCCCTCAGCATGTCCCAGCTCAACCAGCATTCTTCCAAATTCCTGAGCATCTTGCTCATAATCCTCATTACCAATAACTAATCCAAAAACATCAGATAAGACGGCCGGAGTCAGGATAACTTCTTCTCCGCCTATGGTACCAGTCATCGATTCGTCTGTGGAAGACGACGTGAAAGCCCATTCTTTGATTTCTGGAATGTTCATCTTAATCCTTTCAGACATCAGCTTCTCTAAACCCTGATCCCTGCAGAGCTGGAGAACTTCCACGATTCCGGCATCGCAGCTACTGAATGCTTCGAAATCCACACTGAATCCTGCATCAAACTTCACGACGGCTAAAACTGCTGGAGAGACCGCCATGGATTCGCCGGAGAAAGCACGAGAAAGCTGCAGAGAACGAAGAAGACGAAATGCCCGGAAATCGCAAGCGGGAAAGCAGAATGCGAAAGGGCACGCTCCGTCGACGATAAAACAAAAGATCTTTTAACCTAGGTCGACTATCGGTTTTATATTAGACCGGAAATAGTCGATCTATTAAAAAGATACTTGACCCGATAGTCGAACGGCCGTTCGACGATCGGCTCAGAAGCAGAGTAGTCGAACCATCATTCGGCTATTTCTGGCTTCACACGCAGCAAGCTGTCGTCGTTCAAAAATCGACGATGAGCTCAACCTGTTCGACGATGGTCGAACGTCGATCGACGATCTTCAAACAGATAAGCTATCATTAACCAGAGGTCGACGATAGGCTCAATCCGTTCGACGATCTTCGATCATCGTTCGACGATCTTCAAGCAGATTTCAACAAAGGGAGATATAGTCACACTTAGTCTCGTCCATTATTCATGCCTAGTTGAACTAAAAAGAACAGATGCTTCTGTTCATCTAAAGGCTTGGTGAATATATCACCTCTCTGAAACTCAGTGGATATGAACTCAAGACAGATCTTGTTCTTTTCCACACAATCTCTCAGGAAATGGTGCCTAATCTCAATGTGCTTGGTTCTAGAGTGGTGCACTGGATTTTGTGCAATAGAAATAGCACTGGTACTATCACACATGATCTTGGCGTTCTTGTGTGAGTAACCATAATCCACAAGCTGGTTTTGAATCCACAGGATCTGTGAACAACAACTGGCAGCTGCTATATATTCAGCCTCTGCAGTTGAAGTTGAGACAGAAGCCTGCTTCTTACAGAACCAAGAGACCAATCTCTCTCCCAGGAACTGGCAAGTTCCTGAGGTGCTCTTCCTGTCAACTCTGCAGCCAGCATAATCAGAATCAGAATATCCAATTAATTCAAACTCTGACTCAGCTGGGTACCAAAGTCCTAGATCTGGACATCCTTTCAGGTATCTCAGGATTCTCTTTAGAAGAATCAGATGAGATTCCTTGGGGTTGACCTGGAATCTAGCACAGAGGCATGTAGCAAACATTATATCTGGCCTACTTGCAGTTAGATATAATAGGGAACCAACAATGGCCCTATAATTCTTTTGATCAACTGGTTTGCCGTGATCATCAGAATCAATAACTACATTAGTAGCCATGGGTGTAGGCATTGCTGAAGCATCAGCCATCCCAAATTTCTTTACCAATTCCTTGGCATATTTGGATTGGGAGATGAAGATACCATCAACATCTTGCTTAACTTGGAGACCAAGAAAGTAAGACAGCACACCCATACTACTCATCTCAAACTTAGAATGCATCAAGTTGGAAAACTTTTTGCACAGTTTGGGATCAGTGGAGCCAAAAATAATATCATCTACATACACCTGAACTAACAGGATTGTGTCCTTGTGATGCTTGACGAAAAGGGTTCTATCAACTACTCCCCTAGTGAAGTTGTGCTCTAACAGGAAACTAGCTAAGGTCTCATACCAGGCCCTAGGAGCTTGCTTTAGTCCATAAAGAGCTTTCTGCAACTTAAAAACATGAGAAGGCTGAGTTGAAGAAACAAACCCTGGTGGTTGTTCAACAAACACCTCTTCCTTAAGCTCACCATTTAGGAATGCACTTTTGACATCCATTTGGAACACCTTAAATTTCATGAAGGCTGCATAGGCCAAGAAGATCCTTATTGCTTCTAGCCTTGCAACAGGAGCAAAGGTTTGGTCATAGTCTATACCTTCCTCCTGTCTGTAGCCCTGAGCTACAAGCCTAGCTTTATTCCTTACTATGATTCCATTTGCATCTAACTTGTTTCTATACACCCACTTGGTGCCTATGATCAGTTGGCCTTTAGGTCTTGGAACCAAAGTCCAAACTTTACATCTCTTAAATTGATTGAGCTCCTCTTGCATTGCAATGATCCAGTGGGGATCTAGCTCTGCATCTTTAAAGGTGAGTGGCTCAACCTGTGAGAGAAAACAAGCATGCATCACATCCTGTCTTAATTGGTGTCTTGTTTGTACACCAGCTGATATGTCTCCAATCACTTGAGATGTGGGGTGATCTCTAAGTGTGACAATGTCAGCAGGTGGGATGTGATCTTCAGCAACAGTTGGGATTAATTCCTCAGGAGGAATTTGATCTACTGTTGGTGGTACAACAACAGCTTCAACAGCTTCAGCAATGTCTTCATCACTGTCTGATTCTGTGATCTGAAGAGTTGATAGTTGAAGAATTTCTTGAGGGGCATCAGGTACCTGCAAAGAACTGGAGGAAGGAGAATTTTCCTTCTCCTTGTAAAACATCTGAGACTCATCAAAAGTCACATGCACAGATTCTTCTATCTTACACGTAGATTTGTTATAAACCCTATAAGCTTTGCTTACTTGGGAATATCCAAGCATAATTCCCATTGCAGCTTTTGCTTCAAATTTTCTAATATATTCTTTATTATTATTATGAATATAAACAATACAGCCAAAAACTCTAAAGTAATTAATTTTTGGTTTCTTTCCTTTAAGCAACTCATAAGGAGTTTTACACTTAAGTTTGTGTATCAAACTTCTATTCAAGACATAGTTGGCTGTACTAACAGCTTCTGCCCAATAGGATAGAGGCATGTTAGCATCTGCCAACAATGTACTAGCAGCTTCAATTAGTGTTCTATTCTTCCTTTCAACTACCCCATTTTGTTGGGGAGTTCTAGGAGCTGAGAAGCTATGTTTGATACCTTCTCTCTCACAGAATTCTTGCATGAGAAGAGAGTCAAACTCAGTACCATGATCACTTCTGATCAAGGCCACATGAGTAGAGTACTCAGTCTGCACACAAAGTAGAAAGTCTGTAAGGGCTTTGAAGTTATCAGACTTAGTTCTCAAAAAGAAAACCCAACTGAACCTAGAGAAGTCATCTACAATTACTAAAGTGTAATACTTCCCTCCTAAACTCTGTACATTTATTGGGCCAAAAAGGTCCAAATGTAATAAATACAGGATTCTAGGAGAATCACTTTTATTTACAGATTTAAATGAATTCTTGGTTTGCTTGCCTAGCTGACAAGCCTTGCATTGGCTCTCCTTCTTGTAGGGGCAAGAAGGTAAACCTCTAACAAGGTTGTGCTTAGATAACCTAGATATATTTTTAAGGTTTACATGACTAAGCCTTTTATGCCATAGGGAATTATTATTAAGGGTTACTTCATTAAACAGGCAGATTTCAGAGTGAGATGAATTAAAATCCACTAAATAAATATTACCTATTCTAATACCTACTAAAACAATATTATTATTCAAAGTAATATTGCAAGATGAGTTGGAAAATGAAACCTGGTAGCCAGCATCACATAGCTGGCTGACTGAAATCAGGTTATGCTTCAGTCCATTTACATATGCAACTCTCTTGAATGTAACTGCTCCAATTGTGATCTTGCCATAGCCTTCTGTCTGACCACAGCTGGAGTCTCCAAAGATAACCTTTGGGCCAAGCTTAGCTTTGAACTTTGACAGTAGATCTTTATTTCCTGTCATATGCTTAGAGCATCCACTATCCAAATATCACTTATTTTGAGTGATTGGATAGGCCTTCACCTGCAAGAAAATTATTTAGACAGAGTGGACCCAGGTAACCTTGGGTCCCTTGTTTTTCACATAAGAAAAACTGGAAATATAAGAGAATGCAGGCTGAGGGTGATAACCTAGTGGGTGAGATCTCCTAGGTGGGATTCTCCATGCTGATGATGGGTCAACAAACCTAGGGTTTCTATTCTCATTTAGGTTTCTATGGAATGGATTATGATTTTGAAAATCATATTGAAATCGTCGATCGACGTTCGACGATGGGTGCTCAGATCGTCGAGCTTCGTTCGACCATGGAGCTTCCGATCGTCGAGCGGCGTTCGACGCTCTTTGCATTTCTTTAAAAAACTTCTTTCTCTTTTCTCTCTTAGCTTTATTTAGGGTTTTATTTACAAGGTTTACTTGCTCAGTGTTCTTCTTTCCACTAGCTGAAATGAAGTTCACTGGAGTTGAAAGATTATTTTTAAGCAGGATTGGGGGTTCACTGGGAGAAGCTCCTAAGCCTAGTTTATCATTACCTGACCTAGTGTTAGTCATGCTGGTAATTTCTAACAGCTTAAGGCTTCTACCATTAAGGGATTCTTCTAATCTCTTAGACTTAGCTAATTCTATTTTAAGAAATTTAATTTCTTCACTACAAGTAGTGAGATCTTCCTTTAACCTAATGTTTTCAGAGGCTATTGATTCTGAGTCAGCTAACCTATTTCTAAGTTCTTTTATTTCTTTTTCTGAACTAATTAAATCTAAACATAAAGATTTAAATTCTAACTTAAACTCTTCTGAAGTAAAATCATAAGATGAAAGTACCTCATCTTCAGTAGGCATCTCTTCATCAGAATCAGAACTCTCTGCAGCAGAGTGGTTGCTGCAGGCATCTATTGCCATTAGGCAAACTTCTTTTGCCTTCTTCTCTTCCTCATCTTCACTGGAGCTTGATGAGGAGGATTCTTCATCAGAATCACTCCAGGTTTCAGCAATGAAACCTCTCTCCTTCTTCTTGTTTTTGTAGGAGGATGGCTTGGAGTGCTTCCTGTGTTGTTCTTTGTCTTTTCTCTTTTCCTTGTTCTTCTCCTCTGAACACTCTGGCAAAATGTGTCCAGGCTTCCTGCAACCATAACAAATAATTTCTTTAGCAGGAGAGCGATCATACCTTGGTTTGTCTTCATATCGTGAAGACTTCTTTCTGAACTCCTTTCTTCCCATCTTGAGAAATCTTTTGGCAAACAATGCCATAAGTTCCTCATTAGATTGGCTGCCTTCAGACACATCTGCAGCCTTAAGAGCTAGAGATTGCTCTTTTCTTGTTGGAGTGGGGGTCTTGGCTTCAGCTTCTGCTTCTCTGGTCTTCAGCACTTGCTCAAAAGACTTGAGCTTGCCGAGGAGAGCTTCAGTTGAGATCTCATTGGTACTTCTGGCTTCTTTGATGGGCCAGATTCTTAGATCCCATGTGCTAGGGAAGCACATAAGAATCTTATCATTGACCTCTGTCAATGATATGTCCTAGTCCAGGGTCCTCAGCTCATTGATGATTGAGCTGAGCCTGGTGTACATAGCTTCAACTGATTCAGCATCAGTTTTCTTGAAGTTCTCATACTGTGAGATAAGGTTGGACCTTCTGTCCTTCCTTTCATCAGCTGAACCAGCTACAATCTGGTTCAGTGTGTCCCACATGGCCTTTGCTGAGGAGCAGTCAGCCACCTTCTGGAACACCTCATCAGACATTGTCTGAGCCAGTATGTTCATTGCCTTGGCATCTGCAATTTTGGCCTTCTTGTATTCATCATTATAATCTGGAGGAGGCACTGCACTCATATCAGATGATGAGGCAGTGGCTGCAGCAGGTGCTCTTGGGGGACCTGACAAAATAGAAGCAAAGATGCTTTCATCAATAGAGTTCATATATAATTTAATCCTTGCCTTCCAGATGCCAAACTTTGCTAAGTTGCATGCTGGAGGTCTGGTGCTAGAATAATCCTTAGACTGGGCCATGATAGTGAATATCTATAAGCTCTTGGTATCTATCAGGATCTTGTGACTTAGGTGTTAGCCTATACAGTCAGCCAACCTCCCTCTGATACCAATTGAAAGTGAAGGGATAGATACTACTCTAGAGGGGGGGTGAATAGAGTTATCAAATTTTGCACAGACAAAACTTAATATTCTACCCAACTCCCTTGGAGTGAAGTGCGGAATGAAAAGATTATAGATATTGATTTAACCTTAAAGCCTAACACAAGTGATGTGTACAAACACAAGCTAACTGTAATTACAGTTAAGCTTGGAAGAACCTAATCAGCAACTAGCAACCTAGTTATATCTAATCACAGCCACAATGCAGGAATTAAACAAAGGAATCCAGACGACACAAGGAAATTTATAGTGGTTCCCCAAACAACTTGGGTACGTCCACTCTTCTACCCACACGGTAGGAATCCACTCAGGTTTTTGATCAGGTGCCCTGCCACCAACAGGATCTGTTTCAGGTAGATCCAGAAACCCTTTAGACTTTTGATCAGGTGTCTAAAAACCAAGCACAGGTTTTTGATCAGGTGCCCTGCCACCAAGGGATACTTTTGAAGGGAGTAATAACCCTATACAGGAGGGGGAAGAAGGTTAAGATGTCTTCTCTATTTTACAATAGATTAGAGAAGCACAAAAACTTTCACTGAGCTAGAATGCTCTAAAGAATCAAGGCTCCCCCTGGCTCAAGAATGTCCAGGTGAAGTCTTGCTTCAGTGCAGAGAAACTCTTCAGAAAGTTCTGAAGGAAAGAGCTACAGGAAGAAAGTAAATAATAAAATCAAAGTTCTTCAAGCAACTATCTTCTTCTTCTTCTTCAAAGGAACTCTGAGTTGAACTTCCTGAAAGCAGGAGAACTCAGGTGAAGAAGAGATGAAGATCTTAACACTTCTCAGTTAGATGGAGATTGCTGAGAGCAGGAAGCTTGAGCTTGATGAAGGCTTGAGAATGAACAACTGGTTAGCTATTAGCTTCTGTTAACTAGCTTTAATCCTTCTTCAAAGGGTTCTTTATATAATCATCAGCAAGCAACGGCTCTCTTCCATTTGAATTATTTGTCTTCTTCTGAGCCTTGAGACCTGGGCTGTAAATATCAAGAAGACAGAAATATCTCTGCAGCAAAACATTCTATAAAGGGAATAAACCACTTTCTAAGAAGCTGCAGGCTTAAAACAAATAACAGAAGGACTAAATAAAGTCACATCAGAAATAATCTCTTTATAGCAAAAGAAGACTTTTCAGTCTAACGGCTATAAAGGGCTGTCAGCAGATAAAGTAAATTAAAATGACAGCTAATAAGACAAACAACTTTATCTTAAAAAGATTTGACTCAGGCAAAAGAGATGGAGCAAATATTGCCTGGTTATGTTATCATACAGCTTAAAATACTGTGCCAGAAAATGTATTAATTAATTAAATATAATAAATAAATACAAAATACAAGGGCAGACAGAAAACGTCGAACGACCTTCGAAGATCGTCGAACGACGCACGGAGATCGTCGAACTAACGGGCAGATAGTCGAACGATCCAGATAGTCGACCTATCGAAGAAGATAGTCGAGCTACCCCGGCAGATAGTCGAACTATCAGAACAGATAGTCGAACTATCAGATAGTCGATCTATCAAGGACAGATAGTCGAACTATCAAGCGCACAGAGATAGTCGACCTATCAAGCAGATAGTCGACCTACCTCAGAAAACAGATAGTCGATCTATTAGAAGATAGTCGAACTATCAGAACAAACCAGATAGTCGATCTATCAGCAGATAGTCGAACTATCAGATAGTCGACCTATCAGGACAGATAGTCGAACTATCAAAGGCAGCAGATAGTCGAACTATCAAAAGATAGTCGAACTATCAAGACGAAACAGATAGTCGATCTATCAACAGATAGTCGAACTATCAAGACGGAACAGATAGTCGACCTATCAACAGATAGTCGAACTATCAAGGCGGAACAGATAGTCGACCTATCAACAGATAGTCGAACTATCAAGGCGGAACAGATAGTCGACCTATCAACAGATAGTCCAACTATCAACGCAGACAAAGCGTCGACCAACTGATAGACGATCGTCGATCAGCCGATAGACGATAGTCGAGCGGCGTTCGACTATCGTCGAACGAAAAATCTACTTAACCAAATTCTCAATTTGGAAAAGCGAGGACCCTACAGCTAGACTCCTAACCATTGACCATAAGTTTTTCTTGGGTCAAGGGGCACAAAGGAGAGGACTAAACTCAAATCAAAACTAGGGTACCAACAAACTACTCCCCTAGTAAAGTTGTGCTCTAAAACGAAACTAGCTAGAGTCTCATACCAGGCTCTGGGTGCTTGCTTTAGTCCATAAAGAGCTTTCTGCAACTTGAACACATGTGAGGGCTGAGTTGAAGAAACAAACCCCGGTGGTTGTTCAACAAACACCTCTTCCTTAAGCTCACCATTCAGGAATGCACTTTTGACATCCATTTGAAAGACCTTAAACTTCATGTAGGCTGCATAGGCCAAGAAGATCCTTATTGCCTCTAGCCTTGCAACAGGAGCAAAGGTTTGGTCATAATCTATACCTTCCTCCTGTCTGTAGCCCTGAGCTACAAGCCTTGCTTTATTCCTTACAATAATTCCATTTGCATCCAACTTGTTTCTATACACCCATTTGGTGCCTATGATCAGTTGGCCTTTAGGTCTTGGAACCAAAATCCAAACTTTACATCTCTCAAACTGATTGAGTTCCTCTTGCATAGCAATGATCCAGTGGGGATCTAGCTCAGCATCTTTAAAGGTGAGGGGCTCCACCTGTGAGAGGAAACAAGCGTGCATCACATCCTGTCTTAACTGATATCTTGTTTGCACACCAGCTGATATGTCTCCAATCACTTGAGATGTGGGGTGATCTCTAAGTGTGACAATATCAGCAGGTGGGATGTGATCTTCAGCAACAGTTGGGATTAATTCCTCAGGAGGAATTTGATCTACTGTTGGTGGTACAACAATAGCTTCTGCAATGTCTTCATCACTGTCTGATTCAGTGATCTGAAGAGTAGATAGTTGAAGAATCTCTTGAGTAGCATCAGGTACCTACAATGAACTAGAGGAAGGAGAATTTTCCTTCTCCTTGTAAAACATCTGAGACTCATCAAAAGATACATGCACAGATTCTTCAATTTTACAGGTTGATTTGTTATAAACTTTATAAGCTTTGCTTACTTGGGAATATCCAAGCATGATTCTCATTGAAGCTTTTGCTTCAAACTTTCTAAGGTATTCTTTATTGTTATTATGAATGTACACTACACAACCAAATACTCTAAAATAATTAATTTTAGGTTTCTTTCCTTTAAGCAACTCATAATGAGTTTTACACTTAAGCTTGTGTATCAGACTTCTATTCAAGACATAATTGGTTGTACTAACAGCTTCTGCCCAATAGGAGAGAGGCATATTAGCATCTACCAACAATGTGCTAGCAGCTTCAATGAGTGTTCTGTTCTTCCTTTCAACTACCCCATTTTGTTGGGGAGTTCTAGGAGCTGAGAAGCTATGTTTGATACCTTCTCTCTCACAGAATTCTTGCATGAGAAGAGAGTCAAACTCAGTACCATGATCACTTCTGATCAAGGCCACATGAGTAGAGTACTCAGTCTGCACATATAATAGAAAGTCTGTAAGAGCTTTGAAGTTATCAGCCTTAGTTCTCAAAAAGAAAACCCAACTGAACCTAGAGAAGTCATCTACAATTACTAAGGTGTAATACTTCCCTCCTAAACTCTGTACATTTATTGGGCCAAAAAGGTCCAAATGTAATAAGTATAAGATTCTAGGAGAATCAGTCTTATTTACTGATTTAAAAGAGTTTTTGGTTTGCTTGCCTAGCTGACAAGCCTTGCAAAGGCTCTCCTTCTTGTAGGGGCAAGAAGGTAAACCTCTAACAAGGTTGTGTTTAGATAACCTAGATATATTTTTAAGGTTAACACGACTAAGCCTCTTATGCCACAAAGAATTGTTATTAATTGTTACTTCATTAAATAAACAGATTTCAGAATGAGTTGAATTGAAATCTACTAAATAAATATTACCTATTCTAATGCCTACTAAAACAACATTATTATTTAAAGTAATATTACAAGAAGAGTTAGAAAATGAAACCTGGTAGCCAGCATCACATAGCTGGCTGACTGAGATCAAATTGTGCTTTAGTCCTGTCACATATGCAACTCTCTTGAATGTAACATCTCCAATTGTGATCCTGTCATAGCCTTCTGTCTGACCACAGCTTGAATCTCCAAAGATAACCTTTGGGCCGAGCTTAGCTTTGAATTTTGACAGATGATTTTTATTTCCTGTCATATGCTTGGAGCATCCACTATCCAAATACCACTTATTTTGAGTGATAGGATAGGCCTTCACCTGCAAGACATTTATTTAGACAGTGTGGACCCAGGTAACCTTGGGTCCCTTGTTTTTCACATAAGAAAAGCTAGAAATAAATGAAAATGCAGGCTGAGGGTGATAACCTAATGGGTGAGATCTCCTAGGTGGGATTCTCCATGCAGATGATGGGTCAACAAACCTAGGGTTTCTATTTTCATTTAGGTTTCTACGGGTTTGATTATGATTTTGAAAATCATATTGAAAACGTCGATCGACGTTCGACGATGGGCGCTCAGATCGTCGAGCTTCGTTCGACCATTGAGCTTCCGATCGTCGAGCGGCGTTTGACGCTCTTTGCATTTCTTTAAAAAATTTCTTCCTCTTTTCTCTCTTAGCTTTATTTAAAGTTTTATTAACTTGGTTTACTTGCTCAGTGTTCTTCATTCCACTAGCTGAAATGAAGTTCACTGGAGTTGAAAGATTATTTTTAAGAATAACTGGGGGTTCACTGGGAGAAGCTCCTAAGCCTAGTTTGTTATTGCCTGACCTAGTGTTAGTCATGCTGGTTATTTCTAATAACTTAAGGCTTCTACCATTTAGAGATTCCTCTAACCTTTTAGACTTAGCTAACTCTATTTTAAGAAATTTAATTTCTTCACTACAAGTAGTGAGATCTTCCTTTAACATAATATTTTCTGTAGCAATTAATTCTGAGTCAGCTAACTTATTTCTAAGTTCTTTAATCTCTTTTTCTGAACTAATTAAGTCTAAGCATAAGGATTTAAAATCTAATTTAAATTCTTCAGAAGTGAAGTCATAAGAAGATAGTACCTCATCTTCTGTTGGAATTTCTTCCTCTGAATCTGAAATCTCTGCAGCTGAATGATTGCTGCAGGCATCTATTGCCATCAGGCAAACCTCCTTTGCCTTCTTCTCTTCCTCATCCTCGCTAGAGCTAGAGGAGAAAGATTCTTCATCAGAATCACTCTAGGTTTCAGCAATGAAACCTCTCTCCTTCTTCTTGTTCTTGTAGGAGGATGGCTTGGAGTGCTTCCTGTGCTGCTCCATTTCTTTCCTCTTATCTTTGTTCTTCTCCTCTGGACAATCTGGTAAGATATGTCCAGGTTTCCTGCAACCATAACATATAATTTCTTTAGCAGGTGAACGGTCATACCTTTGTTTGTCTTCATAGCGTGAAGACTTCTTTCTGAATTCATTTCTCCCCATCTTGAGAAACCTCTTGGCAAATAATGCCATTAGTTCCTCATTGGATTGGCTACCTTCAGAAGCATCAGCAGCCTTAAGAGCTAGAGATTGCTCTTTTCTTGTTGGAGTAGGGGTCTTTGCTTCAGCTTCTGCTTCCCTTGTCTTCAGCACTTGCTCAAAAGACTTGAGCTTGCCGAGAAGGGCTTCTGTGGAAATCTCATTTGTACTTCTGGCTTCCTTGATAGGCCAGATCCTTAGATCCCATGTGCTAGGGAAACACATAAGAATCTTATCATTGACCTCTGTCATTGATATGTCCTTGTCAAGGGTCCTCAGCTCATTGATGATTGAGCTGAGCCCTGTATACATGGCTTCAACTGATTCAGCATCAGTTTTCTTGAAGTTCTCATATTGTGAGATAAGGTTGGACCTTCTGTCCTTCCTTTCATCAGCTGAACCAGCTACAATCTGGTTCAGTGTATCCCACATGGCTTTTGCTGAGGAGCAGTCAGCAACCTTCTAGAATACCTCATCAGACATTGTCTGAGCCAGAATGTTCATCGCCTTGGCATCTGCTATCTTTGCCTTCTTGTACTCATCATTGTAATCTGGAGGAGGCACTGCACTCATATCAGTTGATGATGAGGCAGTGGCAGCAGCAGGTGCTCTTGGGGGTCCTGACAAAATAGATGCAAAGATACTTTCATCAATAGAATTCATATATAATTTTATCCTTGCCTTCCAGATGCCAAACTTAGCTAATTTGCATGCTGGAGGTCGGGTGCTAGAATAATCCTTGGACTGGGCCATGATAGTGATAGAGAATATCTATAATCCTTGGTATCTATCAGGATCTTGTGACTTAGGTATTAGCCTAGTCAGTCAGTCAACCTCCCTCTGATACCAATTGAAAGTGAAGGGATAGATACTACTCTAGAGGGGGGTGAATAGAGTTATCAACTTTTGCACTAGACAAAACTCAATAGTCTACCCAACTCCCTTGGAGTGAAATGCGGAATGAAAAGATTATAGATATAGAAATAACCCTAAAGCCTAACACAAGTGTTGTGCACAAACTCAAGCTAACTGTAATTACAGTTAAGGCTTGGAAATCCTAATCAGCAACTAGCAGACCTAGTTATATCTAATCACAGCCACAATACAGGAATTAAATTGAGCAAGCCAGACGATACAAGGAATTTATAGTGGTTCCCCAAACAACTTGGGTACGTCCACTCTTCTACCAATAAGGTAGGAATCCACTCAGGTTTTTGATCAGGTGCCCTGCCACCAACAGGATCTGCTTCAGGTAGATCCAGAAACCCTTTAGACTTTTGATCAGGTGTCTAAAAACCAAACACAGGTTTTTGATCAGGTGCCCTGCCACCAAGGGATACTTTTAAAGGGAGTAATAACCCTGTACAGGAGGGGGAAAGAAGGTTAAGATGTCTTCTCTATTTTACAATAGATTAGAGAAGCACAAAGACTTGCACTGAGCTAGAAAGCTCAAGGAATCAAGGCTCCCCCTGGCTCAAAGAATGTCCAGGTGAAGTCTTGCTTAAGTGCAGAAACTCTTCAGTAAAAACTGAAGGAAAAACTACAAGAAGATAAATAAAATATAAAATGGAAATCTTCAAGCAGCTGTCTTCTTCTTCTTCTTCTCCAAAAGAACTCTGAGTGGGAACTTCCTGGAAGCAGGAGAACTCAGGTTGAAGAAGAGCAGAAGAGCTTAACACTTCTCAGTTGAATGAATATTGTTGAGAGCAGTGAACTTGGTCTTGATGAAAGCTTGAATGCTTAAATGAATAACTGGTTAGCTAGCTGAAATCCTTCTCCAAAGGATTCCTTTTATAGCAGCAACAAGCAACGGCTCTTTTCAATTTGAACTGTTTGTCTTCTTCTGAAACTTGAAACCTGGGCTGCAAATATCACAAAGACAAACAAACTCTGCAGCAAAATATTCTATAAAAGGGATAAACCTTTTTCTAGGAAGCTGCAGGAAGCAATCTGATAATACAGGTACTAAATAAAATCACATCAGAGATAAACTCTTTATAGCAAAAGGAAGACTTTTCAGTCTAACGGCTATAAAGGACTGACAGCGGATAAAGTAAAATACAATGTCAGCTAATAAGACAAACAACTTTATCTGAAAAGATTTTACTCAAGCAAAAGAGATGGAGCAGATATTGCCTGGAAATATTATCATAAAACAACTGAAATAGAATGCCAGATAATGTATTAATTAATTAAATATAATAAATAAATACAAAATAAACAGGCAAACAGAAAATGTCGAACGACCCTCAGAGATCGTCGACCAACGCACGGAGATCGTCGAACTATCGGACAGATAGTCGAACGATCCAGATAGTCGAACTATCAAAGGAGATAGTCGAACTATCACAACAGATAGTCGAACTATCAGAAGATAGTCGAGCTATCAGATAGTCGACGTATCAACAGATAGTCGAACTATCAAAGCAAAACCGATAGTAGACCTATTAACAGATAGTGGAACTATCAACGCAGAACAGATAGTCGACCTATCAACAGATAGTCGAACAATCAAACAACGACAGATAGTCGAACTATCAACAGATAGTCAAGCTATCAGATAGTTGAACTATCAAAGCAGATAGTCGAACTACCAAGGGAAAACAGATAGTCGACCTATCAGCAGATAGTCGAAACAGAAGAAAGCAGATAGTCGATCTATCAACAGATAGTCGAGCTATCATATAGTTGAACTATCCAAGCAGATAGTCGAACTATCGAAGCAACATAGATAGTCGATCTATCAACAGATAGTCGAGCTATCAGATAGTTGAACTATCAGGACAGATAGTCGAACTATCAAAGACAAGCAGATTGTCGACCTATCAACAGATAGTCGAACTATCAAGACAAACAGATAGTCGATCTATCAACAAATAGTCGAGCTATCAATGCAGACAGAACGTCGACCAACTGATAGACGATCGTCGATCAGCCGATAGACGATATTCGAGCGGCGTTCGACTATGGTCGAACGAAAAACTACTTAACCAAATTCTTCATCTAGAAAAGCGGGGACTCAACAGCTAGACCACTAACCATTGACCATAGATATTTCTTGGGTCAAGGGACTAAAAAGACAAGACTAAACTCAAATCAAACTAGGGTACCAACACAAAGGATTGGCTCGCAAGGATTAAGAGAATCTTGATAGATATCAGAGTTGAGAAGGAACATAAAGTAACTTTAACCACTTTCCTACTTGAGGGAGAGGCATGACTGTGGTGGGATGAGGTGGAACTGCATCACTTGGCAGGCAGACAGTTGTCGGAGGTCTCGATTGAAGAGTTCTCTCGGTTGTTCTTAGCAAAGCATCTGCTGATGCAGCGGAGAATTGCTATGGAGTTTGAGTTCCAACGGTTGACTCAAGGAGAACATAGTGTGGATGACTACCTTCTTGAGTTTACGCGTTTGGGACGGTATGCGGGTACTATCTTCGTCGAAGAGGAGCGTAAGACCAGTCGGTTCTATGTGGGACTACGGGATGACCTACGGTATCTGCTCTCGAGTTTTGTGAACCCTGGGTTTCAAGCATTGGTCTGTACGACTCGGTCTTTGGAGACGGACATGAAAAAAGGGCAGGGCAAGGGGAACCTGGCTGTTACAAAGCCAGAGTTCAAGCCACCGCGTCCGGAGAAGTCTAGGTACCGAAAAAGATGGGGTAAGAAGTCCAAATCTGCTGGACAAACTCCTTCAGTGGTTATTTTGGAGGCATCTTCTGGTTATGGTTCTCGCACTTGCGACACGTGTTGCAAGCCGGGACACTATGCTCGGGATTGTCGAGTTGGCCTTCTAAAAGGCAAGAAGAAGCCGGGTGCATCCTATGTAGAAAAAGGGAAGGCTGTGGCAGAGTCTTCTGCATCGCAGGCGCAGCCTCGAATTTATAATGTTGGATAATAGGAGGCCATCAACCAGGACGATGTCGTCACAGGTGCGAGTAGTTTATAGTAATACTTTATGCATTGTGTTGTGCTTGTTTTAATCTTAGTATTATAGGTTTTGTACTTATACAGGACTATCCGGCAAGAGCAATGTTTTATATAGGTGCTTCACATTCATTTCTGTCTGAAGATTTCATCTTGCGAATTGGGGTGCCTATACGGACCACGACAGATGGTATGAAGGTGTTACAAACTAACGGATGTTTGATGTGCACGGATAAATCTTGTTGTGTTGAGGAAAAGATAGGAAGTCGGGATTTCAAGGTGAAAACATCAGTATTCCCGATATCAGAGTTCGATATATTCTTTGGTATGGACTGGCTTTCAGAGCAGCATACCTGTATAGGTTGCACTTCAAAAGAAGTTACACTGGGGCAGAATACCAAAAAAGAGATGAAGTTCAATGGCATGCAAGGGACGAGTAGGATATTGATATCTGCTCTCCAAGTCGTTAAGGCAGTTTGGAAGGGTGCGGAGTTATTCTTCACACTTGTAGAGGCAGTGGAGCCGAAGGCCAGTGTGAGTGAGGTGTCGATTGTATCGGAATATGCTGATGTGTTTCTTTAAGACCTTCCGAGGTTACCTCCCCAAAGGGAAATCGACTTCGCAATCGAGCTGGTGCCAGGTGCGAAACCTGTGGCCCGCTCGCCTTACCGGGTAGCGCCAAAGGAAATGGAGGAACTGAAAGTTCAGTTACAAGAATTACTAGAGCAAGGCTATATACGCCCAAGTCAGTCACCTTTGTGCGTGCCAGTTCTCTTTGTGAAAAAGAAGGACGGTAGCTTGCGTCTATGCATTGACTATAGAGAACTGAACAAGCTGATGAAAAATAAAAAGTATCCGATTCCACGGATTGACGACTTTTTTTATCAGTTAGTTGGCTCGACTGTATACTCCAAGTTAGATTTGAAGTCAGGTTATTATCAGTTGAGAGTTGGTGAAAGTGACATACCCAAAACAACGTTTGGAATACGCTATGGACACTATGAGTTCACGGTAATGCCGTTTGTGCTGTCAAATGCGTCATCGGTATTTATGGACTTAATGCATCTGCCGTTTAGGGAATACATGGACCTCTTTGTGATCGTCTTTATTGATGACATCCTCGTATACTCCCAATCCGAAGAAGATCATGCAAATCATTTGCGGATGGTGTTGCACACCCTGAGGAAGAACAAGCTCTACGCCAAGTTCTCTAAGTGTGTGTTTTGGCTATCGTCAGTGGCTTTCCTTGGCCATGTGGTTAGTGGAGAGTGCATTGTGGTGGATCCTTCCAAGATAGTTGTTATACGGGAGTGGCCAGTTCTCACTACAATAGCAGAAGTTAGGAGTTTCCTTGGGCTTGTTGGCTACTACAGGCGCTTCGTAGAGAACTTATCGAAGATAGCCTTGCCTCTCACCACACTAAAGAGGAAGGATCAGACATTCGTTTGGACGCCCGAGTGCGCACGAGCTTTCGAAGAGCTAAAGAGACATTTTACCATGGCGCCAATCTTGACATCGCTATGTGGTCTGGACAGCTTTGAGGTTTATAGTGATGCGTCAGGGAGCGGCTTAGGATCCGTTCTTCTATAGTTCGAAAAGGTGATAGCATATTGTTCATGCTAGTTGAAGGTGAACAAACAAAATTACCCTGTCCATGATTTGGAGTTGGCGGCGGTGATATTCGCACTTAAACTGTGGCGTCATTATCTATATGGCGTGAAAGTGGACATATTCACGGACCATAAGAGCTTGAAATATATGTTCGACCAGAAGGATCTCAATATGCGATAGAGAAGGTGGATGAAGTTTCTTGTTACTACACCTTCCAGATTCATTATACTCCCGGTAAAGGGAATGTAGTCGCGGATGCCTTGAGTCGTAGGACTCCGGCAAGGGCAAATTGGTTGTTAAGGCATGATGAAATCCTAATTCGAGAACTGGAAGCATTAGATATTTCTTGTGTTGAAAAGAATTCCACTGCAAATGCATTCTTAAACTGGACGGAGGTACAGTGTGACCTTGTGGATAGAGTTCGGCAAGCAATAACACTTGATGAAAGTCTACAACGCTATGCGGCGAAAAGTGTGGATTCTCAGTTTTCATTTAATGATAGCCTTTTCCGGAAGGACGGTCGTTTGTGTGTCCCAGATAGGGGTAAACTTCATGAAGAATTGATGTATGAAGCCCACTTCATAAAGTATTCAATTCACCCCGGGAGCACGAAGATGTATAAGGATCTGAAGAAAATTTTCTGGTGGCCTTGGATGAAGAAGGACATAGCGCACTATGTTGCTAAATGTCACACCTGTGCCTTAGTAAAGGCTGAATCCCAAAAAACTGGGAGGTTTTCTTAATTCATTGCCTATCCCTGTGTGGAAATTTGATTATATTTCCATGGATTTCGTGCATGGTATGTCGTGATCACTGCATGGAAATGGTGCGGTTTGGGTGATTGTGGACCGGCTAACTAAGGTGTTGCACTTCATCCCGAACCGGAAGGACGATCCAGTTGAAAAGTTGGCAAAGTTGTATGTAGATACTATTGTACGATTGCACGACGTGACCCGTAGCATCGTAAGTGATCGAGATGAGCGTTTCAATTCGGGTGATTGGAAATTAGTCCACCAACTGTTGGGTACGAAGTTACATTTCAGCACGGTCTTTCTTCCTCAAACGGATGGTCAGACCGAAAGGACCAACAGGACGTTGGAGGATATGCTCTAAATGTGTGCGCTGGATTTCGGGAAGAGTTGGGAAGATCATCTCTTTATGATTGAGTTCGCCTAAAATAATAGCTACCAAGCTAGTATTCAGAGGGCGCCCTTTGAGGCATTATACGGTAGGAAATGTCATACACCTTTGGCTTGGGCGGAGACTGGCGAAACAAAGTTGTACAAGCGAAAGGATATGGATGATGCCAACTCAATTATACAGTTGATATGAGAAAAGCTGTTGGTGGCTCAAGACAGGCAGGCTAAGTATTACAATGCAAAGCACCGAAACATGGAATTTGCGGTGGGCGATTGGGTATACTTGAAGATTAAGCCCTTTAAAGGTGTGTCCAGGATACGACGTCTGAAAAAGCTGAGCCCGAGGAATCTGGGACCGTTTGAAGTGGTAAAGCATGTTAGTGAAGCTGCCTATCGGTTAGCACTTTCGCTAGAGCTGAGTGGTTTACATGATGTGTTTTATGTCTCGGTGTTGCGGAAAGCGGTGAAAGAGCCATAAAAGGTGGTTGTTGCAGATCAAGTATCAGTCGACAGTGGGCTAACAACGAAAGTAAGGCCTATTCAGATCGAGGATACGACGGTTAAACAGCTACGAAAAAAACTATCAGGATGGTGAAGGTATGGTGGGACAACTACGGTCGTGGGGAGTTATCATGGGAGCAAGAACGAACCATGCGTACTGAATTTCCCGAGCTATTTATGTGAGGCTGTTATAACCTTATGATTTGAACGAAGAGAATATTTTGTAAGATATTTTGTTTGCTGCGAACTACGTGCTTTAGCAATTTTGGGACGAAATTCTCTTATGGGGAGAGAGTTGTAATGCCCCAAAACCCAAATAAGGCCACACGGCGTGGGACACGGGCGTGTCAAGGGCCATGTCCTGCTCTATGTTACCCGTGCTGTGTCGAGTGTGGTACACGGCTGGAAACACGGGTATGAATAGTACTGACACGGGCGTGTTGATTGGTGAAACAGGCATGTCAACTACCAGTGTCTTGCTCTGGTTGTGTCAGGCGATACTGACTGAAGTACACGGCCTGGAGCACGGGTGTGTACTTGTCGACACGGGCGTGTCAATGTTAACACGGGCGTGTTGGGGACCCATGTCCCTTTCGGGATTTGTTGGTCCTGTGTCGATTGAGGGACACACCCCTCAATACGGGCGTGTACTGAGTGACACGGAGTGTCAGGAGCTTGATACCGGCGTGTTTAAGCCTGTGTCATAGTCTGGTTTGAGTCAGTTTTGTGCCGCTTAAGGTACACGGCCTGTGACACAGGCGTGTCACAAGCCATGTTCGGCCTAGGAAAGTCATTTTCAGAGCATATTTGAGCCATTCGTTTCCTTTTATGAAGATCTAATGGCCCCGGGTATTTACTGAACGGATAAGTGCTGGAATTAATGAGTTATTTCTCATTCAATCCATATCATTCTCAGTCTAAGAAGAAGAGAGAGAGGAGAGTAAGGGAAGGAAGAAGAAGAGAAATTCAGCCGCCGGTGGTGCTTCGGTGGTCGAAATCGCGAGCCGACTCCAGATCTGCGAAGGCAAGGACGTTGCGGTGACTTTCATCTGTCTAGTTTTTCTCCATGGCACCGAAACGCCTTCCAAGGGTAACGATTTCCTTCTTGGACAAGTGAAGCCCTTCTTTCCTGCATATGCATGGAATCCTCCACCAAAAGGTGGAAATCGAAGTGATTCTCTTGGGATGTTGTGTTTCATCCCTTGTTATGTTGCATTAGAACCAGAAGTGAGTAGTACGGTTAGGCATGCTGTGTGAAGCCCATCCGGACAAGTTGGTCTGGATTGGTGATGCTTTTTTTGCAAATCGGAGAAAACTAAGAGTAAATTGACTGTTTGTATGGAATCCTTGGTGGATATCTATGGCATGGTGCAACAGGAAGTACTGGAGGAAATCTAGGAAAAAGCTTTGAGAGTTGGTATTTGGTGTTCAACTCTTGTGGCCGTGAGGTCCATTCTGTGTGAAGTTGAGCCGTTGGGCTGCAACTGTGGAATGCCTGTATGGAGAACGGGAAAGGTGAAGCCATACCCACGTCAGTCCAGGCTTGAGTCTGACGAATTTGAGCAACGGGAAAGGTTGATATGTACCCGCGTTATGGTTGTCTAACCGTGGGTGCTTAAGGCCCTGTTAGGATCATATAGCAAGAGTCTTTTTCCTGCGCACCGTAAAGACTAGGAATGTTCATAATGGACTGTTAAGTCTAGGACCTCTGAACGGTGGTGGGACCTGGTTTTCCGGTACACCAATAATGTGCCCTGAGTGCACGAAATGTCGGGTCGTCGTGCCAGCGTTTGTGTTATGTATTGACCTGTGTGGTTGTGCACATCCTTGGTGGATTGTTATACATATATGTTGTGTGAATAAAATGCTTTGTAGGGAAGAAATTTCGTTGCCCCGTATTAGGGGCAGGGTCGTTATAATTGGTCAGCATAATGCTGACCGTTGCCCTGTTTTCCACCGCTTGGTGGATTGTCCTTTTGCAGGTAATGGAGGACCAAGCGGGAAATAGCGGGCTGAATCCCTGGTTGCGCTACTAGACCTCGAAGGCTATGTTTTGTTTACTCTTGTTCATGTGTGGCCGGCCTGCGCGCCGATGTTTGAAAACCACACTTTTGTTAAGAGAAACCTGTAAGGCCATAAGGCCAAGTACTTTGTGTATTTTGTATACATTCCTATTTTCTTATTAGTGGACAATCTTTGTGATTCTTGAGTTCAAGTTTTCAGCAATGAAGCTTCCTCTAGAATGCTCTGTGTTTGGGTTCAATGGTCTTTGATATTATTTAGTAACTTCTCTTCCTGTTTGTGGAATATGGTGTGGGGCCCCGACCGGACCCTCTACTATATTACATGTGATGGGTAGAGGTGTTACACTAATGTCAACCAGAATACGCCTGCGATTCAGGCCGTGTTACTCACCCGACACAGCCTGGCTTCCAACCCGAGTAGTACACGCCCTGGTACACGCTCGTGTCCCTGTCCATGTCGCCTCTCGAAGATCGTCGACTACACTTCGTCTAGAACTCGTGACACACAGTAAAGTACACGGCTTAGGACACGCCCGTGTCCTAGGTCGTGTTCCTCACTCAAGACACACTCGAGACCAAAATCACACTCGAGTAAATAGAGCTGTACACGCCCGTGTGCCAGGTCGTGTTGCCCAGGTTGAACTCAAATTTGGGATTTGGGTTGTTACAACCCTCCCCTCCTTACAGAAATTTCGTCCCGAAATTTAGCGCAACTGTAGATACAAAAACAACCACTCCTTTATTGTACCTTAATAAAAACAATCCGGGTTTAGAGCTCAGAGGCCGCAGCTTGTCTCGCCCTACAGCATCGCACAAACAACAGTTTTTACAAACAGACATACAACATTACATTACAATAAATGTAAAGTACACTCTTTTACTTCATTTTCGCACATCTGCATCTTTCATAATCCGCTTTTCGGCCTTCTATAACTCTAGATTATACACACGAAGCTGCTGTACTTCACGATTTGAGCTTTGCAGCTCCTGCAATTCGTGAGTGTATATTCGAAGTTGCACCCTAGATGCAGATGACTCTGCTACTGCCTTGCCCTTTTCCTCATAGGACGCACCGGTCTTTTTCCCACCCTTTGAAGGGTCACACCAACAATTGCGGTCGACATGTCCCTGCTCCCCACAATTAAAACACGTACGTGTCTTCACACGTCCTTGCCCAAACATTGCTCCCGAAGCAACATCTGAATAAGTTTTTTATACAGGCCTGAACCACTTCTTATCTCGTTTCCTCAATTCTAATTGTTCCGACTGTAGAACTTTGAACTCTGGCTTTTCCACCGCCAAGTTCTTCTTGTCCTGCACCCACTTCAAATCCTTCTCCACGCACAGGCTATATCTACTAATGCTTGGCAGCCTTGGTTCATCGAACTCGGGAGCGCCAACCTCAGCTCATCACGAAGTCCCTCATAAAACCTATTCGTCTTCCGCGCTTCTTTCGCAAAAGTAGAGCCTGTATATCGCCCTAGCCTGGTAAACTCATACAGGTAATTATCAACAGTACTCTCACCCTGCACCAGACATTGGAACTCATTTTCCATTGCAATTCGCCGCGACACTCGAGAATACTATGCCCAAAAAAATCTAAAGAATTCCTCCATCGATATCTCTCCTAGGCATCTGCCTCCCATTGGTGCAATTCAACTTCATCCCATAAAACCTTGCCACTCCTTCCAGTAGGAAAGTGGCTAAAGTAACTTTTTGACCCTCATCAGTCCTGATTGCTTTCAGGGTCCTCTTCACTCTTGCGAACCAATCCTCAGCTTGCATTAGGGAACCCGCCCCATCGAACGTAGGAAGATGAAACTCCATAAACCGCTTTATTTGCTCATCAGCCGCTTACTCATCAATCAGAGCCTCAACACGCTCTTGCCTCGCACCAACCCTTACTTGCTCCACTGCAGGCATTGCCTGCCCAGTCGGCTGTGCATGAAATATGGCAAATAGCGCCTCTGCAAATAAGTGTATGGTTTCCGCATAAGGAGGAGGTGTGGGCACCTCAGCTGGTGCCGCACTCTCATCCAAATACTGGGGTTCAAACTGCCCAGCTCCACTTCTTGTCACCTATACGTGAACAAGACATCATTAATGTCCATTCAAAAATGGCAAACATACCTAATATATGCGCTCACACTCCTCAAACACATGTATTGCATTCCTAGTGGACATTCAAGAGTTCAATTATGTGATCCCTACCAAACCCTAAACTCTGATACCACTTTGTAACGCCTCCATCCGTCACATGGAATATAATAGAGGGTCCGGTCTGGGCCCCACGCCATATTTCACAGACAAACGGTGGAATCACGCATGAATATCAAAATTACATCTACTCGCATCTTAACTCAGAGCATTCTAGCGGAAGTTTATTACTTACAAGAACTCATCCAATGAATTTTCACTGAATATATAAATAGCACATTTATATATAACACCAGGAATTTATACAAATACACAAACGCTCACATCCTTAAGGCCTTACATGTTTCTCTTTACAAGAGGTGGTTTCATACATTGGCATGCAGGTCGGCCACACATGAAATCTAATTCTTCGCACGACCTTCAAGGGACTACAAGCAGATGCAGCAAGGGATTCAACCCGCTCAATCCAGTTCAGCATCAGCAAGGGCATCACCTACATATGGACATCCACCCCAAGGGTCATAAACAAAGCAACGGTCATCATTCAGCTGACCAATTATAATAACCTTACCCCTTACCTGGGGCAGTGGTTCCTTCCCTGCATGCATTACAATCACAATATATATATCACACCAAGTGCACTCATGCACAACAACATCACAAACGCCGGCCTTCGTGCCAGACGCTTTGTGCACTAAGGGCACGCTTACAGTGTACCGAATCATTCCAGGTCCCACCACCGATTAAAGGTTATTAGCTTGTTGGTTGGGCACTAGTCTACTACAACACGCATGTTGGAGAAATCCTCGCCCATCCCACTCAGAGGCGTTCACCTTATAGCAAGAATGAGTATTATAGATTGACCTATCCCCATAGTGTAATAAGTAGGGGAAGCCCCCCCCCCCCCCTCTAAATTGCCACCAATCGACCACTCACAACGCAGGTATATAGTACCTCGAGATCAACTTACCACCGTAGTGTTACAAGCCGGGAAGGCCCGCAGCCCCCCATTTGCATTGCCACCACTCGATCTCATAACAGTGCCGCTTCAGCACACAGCTCACGTAGAGCATATAATTCCAATGCCACAAAGGCTCCACAATCCCAATGAATGACTCTCACAACCACATCGCATATAGCTCATACAGAGCATACAATACAAGGAACTCACAAGCATCCTCACAAACTTCGTAACCTACACGTTACATACACGGAGTCTTCTCCGGTTTGCAATATAAACATCACCAATCCAGAATAACCGTCTGGATGGGCTTCACACATCATGCCAATTCTATACTACTCATTTCCAGATCTAGATGCAGTCTCAACCTGGGATATCAACTATCAACCTGCTAGAATCACTTACGCTTTCCACCTCTTGGTGGAGGATTCCATGCACATGCATAAAGGAGGACTTCACTTGTCCATGAAGGAGATCGTTACCCTTGATGATCGCTTTGGAGCCATGGAAATCTAGCCGGATGGTAATCACCGCGACGACTTTGCCTCCACAATGCTGAACTCACCTCTCGATTCAAATAGCTGAAGCTCCACGGGCGGTCGGAATCCTTCTCCTTTTTCCTTCCTTGCTCTCCTCTCTCTCTTCTTCTTAGAACGAGAATGATAAGGATAGAATGAGAAATAATTCTCAATCCTTAGTCTTATAACAGTAGAAGGAGTCCTGGACCATTAGATCCAATTTTAAGGAAATGAACGGTCGCGATTCGCTCTAAAAGCATCTTCCCTGGGCTGACATGGCTTGTGATATGCCCGTGTCACAGGCCGTTTACCTTAAGCGGCACACAACCGACTCAATCCAGACCAGAACACGGTCTTAGACACGCCCATGTTAGCTCCTGACATGCCCGTGTAAACCAGTACATGTCGTGCTGAGGGGCATGTCCCTCAATCGACACAAGACAACCAATCCTGAAAGGGACACGGGTTCCCAACACGCCCGTATCAACTTTGACACGCCCGTGTCAACCAGAACATGCCTGGGATCAAGGCCATGTTCCTCACCTGACATAGCCCGGCTACCAGCCCGAGTAGGACAAGCCCTGGGACACGCCCGTGTCCCTGGTCATGTCGCCTCTCGAAGATAATCGACTACACTTCATCGAGAACTAGCGACACACAGTAAAGGACACGGGTTGGGACACACCCACGTCCTAGGCTGTGTGCCTCACTCGAGACACACTCGAGACCAAAATCACACTCGGGTAAATAGAGTAGGACACGCCTTGGGACACGCCCGTGTCCTAGGCCGTGTTGCCAAGCCTGAACTCAAATTTGGAATTTGGGGTGTTACATTCAAACAGCCCACAGAACCTACCAAAAGATGAAGGTTCTTCTTTCTTCAGAACAGATTCCGAATCATCTGTGGAAGTTTGTGACTTGCACAGCTAACTGAACTTCTTCTTGCTGGAGAGCTTCAATTTTTTTTCTCTAGCTATAATGGAGAGGAAGATGAAGATGGTTGCTCTCCTTTTTGAATAAAGTATGCCCTAAAAGTTGTTTTTGTCCTGGCCCTTTTTCTTCCTTTTGTAGTTCTCCGATCAACGGCTCTTAGAGATCAGTGGGCCCCACTTGCAGCTTCCAGCTTCACATTGTATTAATGGAAGAAGACGTACAGTAGCTTCACGGCAAGTTTTGTCATATAGTATAGCTTCCCCATGATTGATTTGACCTTAGTTGACTTTGTCGATTTTGCTGATGTCAACACCTTTAGACTTAGCCAAAATCGAGCATCAGAGAATAGGCGTTGAGTGAGTAAGCATCACTCAACGCCAAACACTTAGACAGATTCACACTCTCTTAGCGTTGAGTGAGTAACCTTCACTCAACACCAAACTACTTAGAGTATTAAGTCTGATTCTAGGCGTCGAGTGATTCAGTTTCACTCAACCCCAATCTTGCTTTATTAGATTTCATCTGCTTGGCATTGAGTGAGTAAGCATCACTCAATGCCAAACCCCTTTGACAAAAAATTTGTCAGCACTAGGCATTGACAGCGTTGAGTTAGTAACCTCCACTCAATGCTTTTTGTCTTAACCAAATTTCTGCTTATTCAGCCACATAAGCGTTGTGAGCGTTGAGTGAACATGCCTCACTCAACGCTTTCTGCCTTGGCCAATTTTCTATATTTAGTAGCATGGCGTTTAGTGAGTTGACTTCACTCAATGCCTGTGCACTTAGCCATATTTTAGCTCATTCCAACTTCAGGCTTTTACTATTGTAGCCTATCTCACATCCTTTTGTTGTATGCCATTGAGTGAGTTTACTTCACTCAATGCCTGTGGACTTAGCCATTTTCTCAGCTTGCCACGGCCTTTTCTTTGACTATATAGGCTTCACTAAGCGCTATAAGTCATCTGGCGTTGAGTGACTGATCTTCCCTCAATGCCTGTGGACTTAGATAGTTTTCTGTCATCCCATACCATAGGTAAGTGTTTACCTTACATAGTCACTTAGGCTACCTGACCTATCATAGTCATCTACAAACATGTGTATATCATTGATACTATTTTCTTCACTCAAATCCAGGACATTCCATGAAGAAATTCAAACGTCCACTCATGAACCATTTGTCTTTGGTGAAACAGCCCCCACTCTCAAGAATGTGGCTACAGCCAAAGTTCAGGGCCATCCAGCAAAGACTCTGACTAAGGATCAGTCTATCAGCAAGCCTAATTTGGCTATTTCTGATGCAATGAAGAGCATGACTTCTGCAAAGAAGACTGCTGCTGATGGCATTAAGAGCATGACAAATAAGTCTACTAAAAGACTTTCCTTTAGTCAGACCCTAGCTAAAAGGAACCTGAAGAAAAGTGATGTTGTTCCTTCTAGACAGAGAGCTGTTGTCAGCACAGCTAGCATACCAGCTCAGAAAAGAAGGTACAACATTCATGAATGTTGGTGCTATGGCAAAGTGTGTCACTATGCCATAGATTGCTGGAATAATCCTAGTGTGGCTAGAGTAATAGTTAGTCCACCAATAAGAAAAGTTGTTGGTGGACAAGTCTCTTTTCAGACTAATCAGAACCTAGGACCCAATAAATATTGGGGTCCTAAGGTAAAATAAACATGTCTTGCAGGTTAGTCCAACTGCCCATACCCCTATATGATACTTGGATAGTGGATGTTTCAATCACATGACTAGAACAAGGAGCAACTTGAAGGTGTACACTCTAATGAAGGATGGACCCAAAGTTATCTTTGGTGGTTCAGAAAGAGGAGTGACCAGAGGTTGTGGTAAGATCACAAATGGCTTAGTAACTCTCATAAAAGTAGCTTATGTGGAAGGGTTGCAACACAACTTGATAAGCATAAGCCAACTCTGTGATCTTGGCTATGACATAGTATTCCACAAGGATTAGTCCCATATTAAGATGTTGAGTGACCAAGAGGTCATCTTGACATGCACTAGGAGTGGGAATATCTATTATTTAAATTTTTTGTGTTTAGATTTAGACTCTCCTATATGTCTAGTTGCAAATGAGAAAGTCTTATACTGTGTCCAATGGCACAAGAGACTAGCTCATTTGAACTATAAGACAATTTGCAAGCTCTTTAGTGAAGAGCTTGTTAGGAATGGTCCTAAAATGAAATACACTAAGGAAGGCATTTGTTCTGCATGCCAAAAGAGCAAGCAGACAAAAGCTTCTTTCAAGAGCATTGGGATCAAGGACTCTTTGAGGATTTTATACCTCTTGCATATAGACTTGTTTGGTCCTATATCAGAACATAGTCTGAGTAGGAAAGTCTACACCCTTGTGGTTGTTGATGAGTTTTCCAGATTTGGTTAGGTTTTCTTTTTGAAGAAAAAAATTTTGAAACCCTGATGTCTTTAAGACATTTGTCAAGTAAATTAAAAATGAATTGGATAGTACTGTTGTCAAAATCAGAAGTGACCGTGGGACTAAATTTTTGTTTGATAATATGACAAGGTTCTGTGAGGAGCAAGGGAATCACTATTGGAGTTACCATGGTGATCTAGAAGTGGTCAAACATGTAATCTCACTACCAACGCGATATGAGCCTGCAGGGTCGCACATAAGAGCATGTGGAGAAGTTGGAAGATTGACTGTGTTGGTAAGGGTTACCAATCACCACACAGAATAGGGTATGGCAAACGTTGCCAAAGGAATTTCGTCGAGAGTCGTCGAGTATGACTCGTCGACTAAGGCAAAGTCGTCGAGAGTCGACAGGAGTTGTAAAGTATGACTCGCCGACTAAGGCAAAGTCGTCGAGAGTCGACGGGAGTCATCGAGTATGTCTCGCCGACTAAGGCCAAAGTCGTCGAGAATCAATCTGCTGATTCGTCGAGAATGGAGGACAGGGTCGTCGAGACTGTCTATTGATTCTCGCCGAATCTGGCTGCTGATTCTCGCTGAATCTGTCTGTTGATTCTCGCTGAATCTATCTTCTGGTTCCCGCCGACTGATTCTCGCCGAACCTGTGCTGATTCTCAGTGAATCATTCTGAAACCCTAACCAGGGTGTTCTACAGATAGCGATACTCTTAGGTCTATTTATGCCTTTGGTATAAATTGAGACTTAGGGTTTTGGGAAGAAGGAGATCGGGCTTTTTCTCCTGTGGCTGGATCGAACCCGACAGAAGCGTTCCGCTGCTCGATCAGCCGATTCCCGAACCCCGCCAACGGAAGAGTTCTGCTTCCGCCACCTCGTTCGCTCCGCCGATCACCTTCTCTCCAGTGACAGTCGCCGGTGTTGCTATTCCTAGCGCGGACCTAGCAGTCCGTGGAAGTGCAAGGTGTAGTTGATCTCTTTCCCGACCCTTCGTGCGACGAAGCTCTGTGTTCTCCTGCTCGTGTGGATTTCTGCAGAGACGTAGACGTTATTCTACGTAGAACTCGCCACTGACAAGGGCTCAAAGCTTGGAGCATCTCTGTTGAGTTTTGACTCAACACCGGAAAGGTAACTTTTACCTAGTTGTTTGTTAACTTCTTGATTCAACATTCATGGCCCGATCCCATCTCTTTTGGGTTGTTCTTGATGTTTTATTTCTTCCGCTGCATGCACAAGCGGTGTGCCATCCTCATTGAGAAACCCAACAGTTGTATCAGAGGGAGGTTGTTGCCATGATTGTTGTTTTGGAAGTTAGGTTATTCCAGTACGTGTAAACCTAAGGATTTAGAAGCGTTCTAAATGTCTAGATTTAATCCTAGAACATCAATTGTTGATGGTTTTTCCAAGGGAAATCGGTGGGCCTATAACCCACAGGTTAGGGGCTCTACCCCTTGAAACCCGGCCAGGAACGTCTGGGATTTCGTGGTAATTTCTAATTGTTAGAAATTGTTGTCTCCTTAGCAGTAACCGTCCCTCGAGTGGTTAATGAACCAGTGCATTGTTTTGGATTTTGAATCCAACAATGAGAGATGAGCTTGTCTACTGCTTTAAGTTGAGTTTCCTTTGTCTTTGTCCAATGCATGTAAATCTGAAGATTTGGAAGAGTCCGGATGTTCAAACTTACCCCTTTCTTCTATCAAATGTTGATAGTACCATGTTGTGCACATAAGGGATGCATGTTGTTTTTAGAGATTGTTTTTCTGTGGATGTGCACATTTATCAAATGTTGATCATGGTTAATTGTTAACCAATAATCAAAAATCCCTTCCTCTAATATTAAGTGTTCGGATGACTTCCGATGTATGACACTCTTCCTGCCTCGATCGATGAAGTGTGGGCTTGCCAAAGCAAGGTACATTAATCTATCTTGGTAAGGGTGCGAGCGGATAATTGTGATATCCCACTGTCGACATCGGGTCTAACTTAACTAGGTGACCTCAAAGGTTGAGTGCCTAGAGTCATAGTGTTGGAATGCAGAATATGATGGATGTGAATAAGGAGTTATTCACCAAGCATACAAGAATTGCATGAGGATGCAATTGGCAAGCGTTTCCTACCTAAATAACCACATCGTGAGAGAAAAGCCAAAGCTGACACATTGTGTTGGTGAAATACGGATCTTGTCCACTAAGAGAGTAGCTCGCATGGACTCTCCGAATTGATAGTGAGGGCTATCATTTCGAATAAAATAGTGGGAACTTTAGTTGAAGTCCAAATTAAAAATAAATTATATTTTGAAATTTTGGTACTGATTTTTTTCTGCATGAATTCTTGTAGAATTCCATGGCAAGTGGTTCACACTCCACTCTGTCTCTGAGAGCCATCCTTGAGAAGGATAAGCTCAATGGGACAAACTACATGGACTGGTACAGGAACCTGAGAATTGTTCTCAGGCAAGAGCGAAAGCTCTATATCTTGGAAGAAGAAGTCCCCGAGGTGCTGACCGGGAATTCTTCCCGTGCCGATAAGGATACTTATAAGAAGTATACTGATGATGCCTTAGACATCGAATGTCGTATGCTTGCCACCATGAACTCTGAGCTTCAGAGGCAACATGAGAACATGGGGTGCAAGGAGATTGACGAGCATCTCAAGAAAATGTTTCAAGGGCAAGCTCGACAAGAGAGGTTTGACGTCACAAAAGCGTTGTTTCAGTGCAAGATGGGAGTTCGAGACTCAGTAGGGACTCACGTACTCAAGATGATTGGGTATATAGAGAACCTTGAAAGGCTGGGTTTTCCTCTAGGTCAAGAGTTGGCCACAGATCTGATCCTGCAATCGTTGTCGGACAGTTATGAGCAGTTTGTCTTGAACTACAACATGAATGAAATAGACAAAACACTGCCCGAGCTCCTAGGCATGTAAAGAACTGCCGAGATCAACGTGAAGAAGGCCAAGCCTGCCAGCCCCATACTGATGGTGCATAAGGGCAAGGGCAAGGGCAAGGGCTCTATGAAGATGAAAGTGGGACCTAAGTCACATCTTGAGCCAAAGTCTTCTGCACTTAAGAAAAAGAAGAGCACGGTGAAGGAAGGGAAATGCCACCACTATGGCAAGGCTGGTCATTGGAGGAGGAACTGTCCTTCTTACATTGAGGGTCTGTAGAAAATGAAGGGAGGTATGGCTTCCGCTTCAAATATTTATGTTATAGAAATAAACCTCTCTGCTCCTTCATCTTGGGTATTGGATACCGGATGTGGTTCACACATTTGTACAAATATGCAGGAACTGGAAAGAAGAAGATTGCTGAGTAAAGGGGAGGTGGGCCTGCGCGTCGGCAATGGAGCAAGAGTTGTTGCTGTATCCGTAGGGGTTTACCGTCTTTCTTTGCCCAGTGGGCTTGTAATAGAACTAGATAATTGTTATTTTGTTCCGGCCATAACTAGAAACATTATATCCATTTCATGCTTGGACATGATTGGATTTTCTTTTATAATTAAGAACAACTGTTGTTCTATATTTAAGAATGATGTATGTTATGCTGTAGCCCAATTGTTTAATGGTCTTTATGTTTTGAACCTGAACCATCTGATCTATAATGTAGAAAATAATAAAAGAGTAAGAACAAATGAATCAAACCCTACATATCTATAGCACTGTCGTTTGGGCCATAAAAATGAGAAGCGCATATCCAAGCTCTATAAAGATGGACTTTTGGACTCATTTGATTATGAATCATTTGAGCAATGCGAATCTTGTTTGTTAGGCAAGATGACTAAATCCCCTTTCACTGGTTTTACTGAGAGGGCTGGGGATCTCTTGGGTGTTGTACATAGTGATGTATGCGGACCCATAAGCTCCATGGCTAGAGGTGGGTATTTCTACTTCGTTACATTTATTGATGATTTTAGTAGATACGGATATATGTATCTTATGAAGTGCAAATCCGAGACCTTTGAAAAGTTCAAAGAGTTCAAGAATGAAGTAGAAAACCAGTTGGGTAAAAGAGGTAAAGCACTCCGATCTGATCGAGGTGGCGAATACCTGAGTCATGAGTTCTATGATTATCTGAAAGAGTGTGGTATTGTATCACAGCTCACTCCACCTAGAACACCACAACATAATGATGTGTCTGAGAGGCGAAATTGTACTCTGTTAGACATGGTATGTTTGATGATGAGTCATGTAGACTTGCCTGTTTCCTTTTGGGGTTTTGCTTTAGAGACTGCTGCTATGACACTGAATCGCGCTCCAACGAAAACGGTTCTAAAGACACCATATGAGATATAAACTCGGAAGCGTCCTAGTATGTCGTTCATTAAAATTTGGGGCTGTGAGTCATATGTAAGACGTCAAATACCTGACAAGCTGGAACCCAAATCGGATAAATGTTATCTGGTGGGATATCCTAAGGAAACGAAAGGGTATTACTTTTACGTACCGTCCGAGGGCAAAGTGTTTGTCGCAAAGACTGGCGTCTTCTTGGAAAGAGAATTCTTATCAAGAAAGACTGAAAAGGTAGAACTTGAAGAAGTTCAAGAACCACAGGTAGTGAATGAACCGAAATTGGATTCTGAGACAGGACTACAAGATGTTGTAGCTAGAGAACCTGCTCAAGAAACACAAGTCCTACGTAGATCTGGTAGACCGAGATTTGAGCCTGAGAGATATGGATTTCTCATGTATCAAATAGGTAATGTGTTGCTTATGGATCATGATGATGAACCAGCAACCTACCAAGAGGCTATGAATGGACCGGACTCCGACAAATTGCTTGAGGCTATGAAATCCGAAATGGACTCCATATATGAGAACCAAGTTTGGAACTTGGTTGAACCACCTGAAGGGGTACGACCCATAAGGTGCAAATGGGTCTTCAAGAAGAAGACCGACATGGATGGGAATGTACAGACATTCAAAGGGCAACTGGTGGCTAAGGGTTTCAAGAAAATTCATGGTATTGACTATGATGAGACCTTTTCCCCCGTTGTCATGGTAAAGTCCAAGGATATTGCTTGCTATTGCTGCGTATTATGACTACAAGATCTGGCAGATGGATGTCAAAACGGCTTTCCTTAATGGAAACCTCCTTGAGGAAGTGTACATGACAAAACCCGAGGGTTTTGTATCCCCAAATGAAGCCACTAAAGTATGCAAGCTGAATAGGTCCATTTATGGACTGAAGTAGGCCTCTCGAAGTTGGAATCTTCATTTTGATGAGAAAATCAAAGAGTTTGGTTTCATCAAGAATGAAGATGAGCCTTGTGTTTACAAGCGAATCAGTGGGAGCGTTGTTGTCTTCCTGATATTGTTTGTAGATGACATACTGTTGATTGGGAATGACATTCCTTGCCCTGAAAGTTGTTAAGAATAACCTAGGGAACTGCTTTTATATGAAGGACTTGGGTGAAGCGACTTATATACTTGGTATTAAGATCTATAGAGATAGATCGAATAAGTTGCTTGGTTTTACCCAGAGTACATACATTGAGAAGGTGTTTAAGCGGTTCAACATGCTTGAGTCCAAGAAAGGATTTTTACCCATGTCTCATGGTGTGAATCTCTCTAAGGACCAATGTCCAAAATCTTGTGAAGATAAGGACCGCATGAAGTTGATTCCATATGCTTTGGTAATTGGATCAATCATGTATGGAATGTTATGTACTCGACCCAATGTCTTCTTTGCTTTGAGCATGACTAGCAGGTATCAGTCAGACCCCGGTGAGTGTCACTGGATTGCAGTCAAGAATATCCTGAATTACTTGAGAAGGACAAAGGATGTGTTCTTTGTGTATGGTGGAGAGGAATAGCTCGTTGTAAATGGTTACACGGATGCTAGCTTCCAAACTGATAGGGACGATTCAAAGTCTCAGTCAGGGTTTGTGTTTTGCCTTAATGGAGGAGCTGTGAGCTGTAAGAGTTCCAAGCAAGAGAAAGTTGCTGATTCTACAACAGCGGCCGAGTATATCGCTGCAGCTAACGCAGCGAAGGAGGCTGTATGGATTAGGAAATTCATCGGCGAGCTTGATGTAGTTCCTAGCATTGTTGGTCCCGTAGTTCTCTACTGTGATAACAATGGTGCAATTGCACATTCTAAGGAACCTAGATCTCATCAGCGCTCCAAGCACATACTTCGGTAGTTCCATCTTATTCGTGAGATTATCGAACAAGGAGATTTTAACATTTGTAAAGTGCGACTGAGGAGAATATTGCGGATCCATTGACAAATCCTATCGCGTAGAGAAAGCATGATGGTCATACTAGATCAATGGGTATATAATACCTAAATTATCAACTCTAGTGAGAGTCTTGTGGGTTGCATATAAACATATATTCTGTTTGCTGTTTATTGTTTATTCATATGATGAATCATGTACCTATATTTTTCTTTTTACAATTAATGGCATGTTCTTTTATTATTTTTTCTCTATGCGATAGTTAAATGTTAACATAATAAATACCCTTAGAATGTTTGCTTCCATAGGACATCAAATACGTGACTTGAATGTTAGAGCCTATGATTTATTTGAAGCTTCATTCTTAAAAGATCCCTGGTTGTTGTATCATCATAGAAACTAAGGGTGATGATGATACATTAAGACTAGCACGTGTATTGAATAATGACCAGTTCTCATAGGTCATGATATTGTGATATCAAGTCATCACGTGGGTACTTGTTAATGAACAAGTTGTACTGGACAGACCCAACCTGAGACTACTCTGTGGATTATTATCTTAACGTACCACGAGTAGGACTCAATTGACAATGGTGTTATGGTCCTTTGACCTGAAGTCACAACATTCATCAAGTGAGGAAGAGCGTGCTTTGATGCCATCTAAAGTCTTCCTTGAGAAAGGTTGAAGATAAGCATGGTTGTTGGGCACATTACAAATCATTTGGGTGTTTGTGTGTGAGCAGATATGGGATTTGTCCTCCTATATGACAGGAGTTGCATCCATGGGCCCCTTGATGGAACTGGACTGAGAAATGCATGACCATTCTTGGTTGAGTCAATATGTGATATTGGACTCACAATTCTCTGGAAGTCTGTTCTAGATCAAGAAACTTGGATTGAGCTATTATGAGGGTGACACGGTCCATGCCTCTAGTTCTTTCCTGATGTAAGGGACAAAGGGACAAAGACAACGCTGGGACATTGTTCATAAAGGCTTATGAGTTATGAACTCTTATTGCTTGGGAGCAATGATGCATTGCTAGATGCCGCTCATTGTTTGTGAGGTTTTTGGTTTGATACTTTCAAGATCAAGTGGGAGACTGTTGGAGTTACCATGGTGATCTAGAAGTGGTCAAACATGTAATATCACTGCCAACGCGATATGAGCCTGCAGGGTCGCACATAAGAGCATGTGGAGAAGTTGGAAGATTGACTGTGTTGGTAAGGGTTACCAATCACCACAAAGAATGGGGTTGGGCAAACGTTGCCAAAGGAATTTCGTCGAGAGTCGTCGAGTATGACTCGCCGACTAAGGCAAAGTCGTCGAGAGTCGACGGGAGTCATCGAGTATGACTCGCTGACTAAGGCAAAGTCGTCGAGAGTCGACGGGAGTCATCGAGTATGTCTCGCTGACTAAGGCAAAGTCGTCGAGAATCAATCTGCTGATTCGTCGAGAATGGAGGACAGAGTCGTAGAGACTGTCTGCTGATTCTCGCCGAATCTGGCTGCTGATTCTCGCCGAATCTGTCTGTTGATTCTCGCCGAATCTGTCTTCTGGATCCCACCGACTGATTCTCACCGAACCTGTGCTGATTCTCGGCAAATGATTCTGAAACCCTAACCAGGGTGGTCTGCGGATAGCAATACTCTTATGTTTGTTTATGCCTTTGGTATAAATTGAGACTTAGGGTTTTGGGAAGAAGGAGATCGGGCTTTTTCTCTTGTGGCTGGATCGAACCCGACGGAAGCATTCCGCCACTCGCTCCGCCGATTCCCGAACCCCGCCGACGGAAGAGTTCCGCTTCCGCCGCCTCGTTCGCTCCGCTGATCACCTTCTCTCCGGCGACAGTCGTCAGTGTTGCTATTCCTGGCGCGGACCTAGCAGTCCATGGAAGAGCAAGGTGTGGTTGATCTCCTTCCTGACCCTTCGTGAGACGAAGCTCGGTGTTCTCCTGCTCGTGTGGATTTCTGCAGAGACGTAGACGTTATTCTACGTAGAACTCGCCACCGACAAGGACTCAAAGCTTGGAGCATCTTTGTTGAGTTTTGACTCAACACCTGAAAGGTAACTTTTACCTAGCAGTTTGTTAACTTCTTGATTCAACATTCATGGACCAATCCCATCTCTTTTGGGTTATTCTTAATGTTTTATTTCTTCCGTCGCGTGCACAAGCGTTGTGCCATCCTCATAGAGAAACCCAACAATCACCAAGAATTTTCTTCTCCAAGAACACCCCAGCAAAATGGGATTGTTGAGAGAAAGAATAAGACTCTCACAGAGGATGGAAGGACCCTGTTGAGTGACACATCTCTCCCAGAATAGTTCTGGGCTAAGGCAGTTAATATTGTATATCATGTCCTTAATAAATCCTTTATCACAAAGATCCACAAGAAGACTCCCTATGAGATCTTGAATGGCAGAAAACTAAACTTGGGATATCTAAGGATGTTTGGTAGCAAGTACTATGTGCTTCATAATGGGAAGTCCTATGTGACTAAGTATGCTGTCAAGTCCTATGATTGAATTTTTGTTGGGTATAGTAATCATAGTAAGGTATATAGGATCTACAACTTGGAATGTCAAGTTGTAGAAGAGTATGTTAATGTAATTTTTGATGAGTCAACTATGATTAATAGTGAGCTGCCAAGCTCCTCTTCTAGTCCTGCAGGTATAGAACTGTTGATGGAAAAGCTAACCATCAAGGAAGCTGCTCCAATTATCCAAGATGGAGTGGATATTCTAGAGGAAGTACCAGGCACTAATGATGTGGATGAAGGTCAGCAAGATGCAGACATTGAAGCACAGGATGTTGAAGTAAGATTGCCTCCAGCTGACAGCCATCTAAAGGATCATCCAAAACACCTAATTATTGGTGATGTTAGCCAAGGAGTGGTAACCTAGAACAGAAGTATTAATGCTGCACTATACTCAAGCTTCCTGTTATAAGTAGAGCCTAAAAGGTTTGAAGATGCCAACAATGATCAGTTCTGGATTGTAGATATGCAAGACGAACTGAAACAGTTTAATAGGTATAAGGTTTTGAAACTGGTTTCCAGACCACAAGGACATAATGTCAATGGATTCAAGTGAATTTACATGAATAAACTTGATGAAAATAGCATTATAATAAAGAACAAATCTAGGCTGGTAGCTAAGGGGTACAAATAAGAAGAAGTTATTGACTTTAATCAAAACTTTGCCCCTGCAGCAAGATTGGAAGCCATCAGACTATTCCTTTCATATGCTGCACACAAGGGATTCAAAGTCTACCAAATGGATGTGAAGTCAGCCTTTCTGAATGGTGACTTAAAGGAAGAGGTTTATGTTGAACGGCCTCCTGGTTTTGTTGAATCTAACTCACCTGAATCTATTTATAGACTTAGGAAAGCTCTATATGGGTTGAAGCAAGCCTTAAAGCATGATATGCGTTATAGTCTAGCTTCCTCATTGAGAACAAATTCTCAAGGGGGAAGATAGACAAGACCCTATTCCTAAGGGAATCTATGGGCAAGATCATCCTAGTCCAGATTTATGTAAATGACATAATCTTTTGATCTACTTATGATAACCATTGCAGGAAGTTTGCTAAACTTATGCAAGGGAAGTTTGAGATGAGCTGTATGGGTGAGCTTAAGTTCTTATTGGGCCTCCAAGTAAGACAGAACAAAGATGGATTATCCATATCCCAATCTAAGTTCACCAGGGAGTTGATCAAAATGTTTTGTATGGAGAATGCCTCCACCATGAAAACTCCCATAGAGTCAAGTATGCTTATAGACAAAGATGTGGCAGGGACACATATTGATGAAACTTTATATAGAGGGATAATTGGCTCCCTTCTATATCTTACTGCAAGTAGGTCATACATCATGTATACTACATGTGTTTGTGCTAGGTATCAGACATGCACTAAAGAATCACACTACTCTACTGCAAAGAGGATTTTGAGGTATCTTAAGGACACACCAGATCTTGGCCTATGGTACCCTAGAAATAGGGATTTTGAACTAACAGCCTATTCAGATGCAGATTTTGCAAGCTGCAAAGAGGACGGGAAAAGAACTTCAGGAACCTATCAGTTATTAGGAGGAAGACTAATGCCATGGAGCAGTAAGAAGCAAATAATTGTTGCAATTTCAACTGTAGAGTAACAATATATAGCTGCTTGGAGCTTCTGTGCATAGTTGTTGTGGATCCAAAATCAGCTTTAGGACAATAACCTCTAGACAAGTAGAAGTCCTTTATTTTGTGATTCTACTAGTGTAATCTCTATAGCTAGGAATCATGTCTCACATATTAGGACTAAAAACATATAGATTTGGTATCACTTTATAAGAGAGCATGTGGAATATAAATATATCAGTCTTGAGTTTGTCCCTACAAACAAGCAAGTGTCTGACATCTTCACTTAGCCACTTGATGAAGCAAAGTTCAACACCTTCAAGTTTAAGTTGGGTATGTTGAACTTGGTCTAGCTTCAGATGCTCCTCATGTTGTTTTCGTTGCAGGTTGTACAACTTCTTGCAGGTTGAAAATACATTCAGTGGTATCAAGCTCTCTAAGTGGTTCAAGAGTTTATCAAAAAGGATGATAAAAGATGCTCCAATTGAGGGGGAGCAAGTTCTTCTTCCTGTAGAGAACAAGAAGATGCAACAGTTGATTATATGAAATTAAAAGGGAGAGAAGATAATCAGAGGACAGCACCACCCCCCTGACTATTTTATAGAAGTCAAAAGGGGGAGAAGGAAGTGATCAAGGCTATGCAGCAAAATAGGGGGAGCAGGGAGTAGTAATGATCACCCTGTAGGCAAGGTAAATGGGGAGATTGTTAGGAAGAAGGAAATGATCAAACATCAGGCAGCAAAACAGGGGGAGTTGCAAGTGATCATCATCACCTTACAGGTAAGGAAAATGTGGTAACCTATAACTTGAAACTCTTGTTATATGGTGTAAAGTTTTCCAATTTACTACTTTATCTGCTATATATGTTAGTGTATATCATTGACTAAGAATTTTGTCTGAGGGTTTTGACTTCTTCAAATAGGGGAGATTGTTGGGTCCATTACTCACAATGTCCCAGATTTGTAGAAGTCAAACAAGTCAATGGTATACACATAGTTATATTCTATGTATGTTTAAGTTCATGCATGTAGGTTGGACTGGTATTCCAAATGGTTGTGACAGGTGGTCACATGGTAGAGGAGTGGAGAGACAGAAATCTATCTAAGTCCACAGACATTGAGTGAAGTCAGATCACTCAACGCTAGATGTAAAAGAAGGATGCTGGAAAGGATGAAAAGTGCCTAAGTCCACAAGCGTTGAGTGAAGCCAGTTCATTCAATGCAATATGCCAAAAAGCACTTAGTAAGGTGTGGACAGTCAAAGCCCAGCAGTTTGCAAGACAGAAATGTAACTAAGTCAACAGGCGTTGAGTGAAGGCAGTTCACTCAATGCCATTTAACAAGAGGCGTCGAGTATAGCTGAGTATGTCAAAGCTTCAGCAGTGGCAAGCAAAGAATCGACTAAGTCTAGAGGCATTGAGTGAGGATAGCTCACTCAATGCCAGATGAGCAATATTGTTGAGTAAAGAACCAGTCAGTCAAAGCCTTTGCTTTGATAGTGAAGAAAAATGGCTAAGTCCATAGGCGTTGAGTGATGTCAACTCACTCAACACCATACAGCCAAAAGCATTGAATCAAGCTACTTCAGTCAAAGCCATAGAGAATCTATCAAAGAAATTTCGCTAAGTCCAGAAGCTTTGAGTGAAGCTAGTTCACTCAACGTCATACTAATGCTGTTATAGCCAAAGAAGGAGACAGAAAGATTGACTAAGTCCAAAAGCTTTGATTGACGTAAGCTCACTCAAACCCAAAGAGGAAACCGTCGACAGAGCTATGGTCACTCAAAGCTTAATGAAGTTAGATTTTAGAGTTGCGGCTATGTACAAAAGCGTTAAGTGAAGCCAGTTCACTCAACGCCTTAGCATTAAGACAGGCAGTCAGTGAATCGGCTAATTCCAGGGGAATTGAGTGATAAAGGCTCACTCAACGCCTGGCAGAGATGAAAGTTTGGCAAAGTCAAAAAGCATTGAGTGAAGGTCATTCACTCAACGCTCTCAACGCCTAAGATGCAGAAGAATTGGCTAAGTCTAGAGGCATTGAGTAGAGGCCATTCACTCAATGCACTCAACACCTAGATTGAATCTAAAATTTGGCTAAGTCCACAGATGCTGACGTCAGCAAAAGTCAACCTAAGTCAATGGAATTCAAATTCATTGCAGGAAAGCTAGAATTCACCACAAATGGCATCGGGGGCCAGCTGTAAGGCTTTTTTATAAAAGGGAGGTTATATATCTGCAATTAAAGCTGGGCTGATGGTCCAAAAGAGTTGTTGGATGACAGATGATAAAAGGAATGATATCGGCGGAGGAAAAGAGATCTTTTCTAGGTTTTGTTTTTTCGAAAAGAGGCGCAACTTCTTCTTCCTCACCATTATTGTCGAGCTCGAAGCAGAGGTTAAAAATAGACTGAACCCAAAAGGTCATCAAGTTATCTACTGCGATCAACATTGGCAATAACAAGATTAGAGACATTTCTCTAAGAGAAAAGCAGTCAAGGCCTCCCCCTGCTGTAGTTACTTAACAGCCCAAGCAATGCTTATCCTGAAGACAATTTTCTGGAGCTGTGAAGAAGGAATCCGGACTGAGATTTCTCAATACAGAAGGAGGAAGACACAGAGATCATTTATCTGTTGTCTATTCAACATCAATAAATCTACTTTTCTCTAAGATCTTTCTAGATCTGAGTTGTAAGCCTGTTTTTAAAGGCTGAGTGTAGGATCTTGTATAGATCTGAGTGGTAGGATTTTGTTAAGAATCTGAGTGTATGGCTTTGGCCTGAGTTGTAGATCACTTGTGCCTGAGTGGTAGAATCCTTTGGATCTGAGGTAGGGCTATCCTCCTAGCCTGAGTGGTAGGGCCTTTTGGCCTGAGGTAGGTGATCTTTTGATCACTGAGTTGTAGGGCTTTGTGCCTGAGCTGTAGATCTTGGAGGAGACTGAGTGGTCCTACGGGATCATGTTGTAAGCTCTTAGGAGCCGAGTTCTGGAGAAGGGTCCTTGTCTTACAAACTATTAGAAAGGTGAGAGACAGTGGATGTACCCATAATCTGGGGAACTACTATAAATATTGTGTATGTTGTGTGTGATCATCTTGAAAGCAAAACTAATCTAATCACATCAGACCCTAAAATAGATAACGGTAAAAAGAATTCAAAAAGGACCTAAAAATTTATTAACCCTCTCCCTCAAGGTGTTTAGCTACCATTACAATCAAAGACTTTCACTATATTCATATCCCAGATACTCTCAGGACAAAGCTGGATGCAAAGGCAAGGAAACTTGTCTTTGTGGACTATGATGAGCGAATGAAGGGGTGGAAGTGTACGGATACAGTGATAAAGAAGTTCATGGTTTCGAGAGACGCGGTCTTTGACAAGCTGACGTCATATGGAAGTGTCTCCTCTATGGAGCTACATGAGAGCAAGTCAGATGGAGGGCAGGAGGAGGCTGTTAAGGATCTTCTAGTGGAGCTTCTTGTGTCACCAGGAGTTCAAGGTGCTTATAGCTCTAGGTAGGAGGCTTCTAGTTCAAGAAGTAAGGGGACGATGCTCCAAGTTTACCCGGGAATGGAGCTTATTCAGAAGAATCAGCTGAGGTGGTTAGATAGGGTCAGACTCTTCGGAGATCGAAGAGGACCATTAAACCACAGGGTCGTGATAGCGAAGGAAACGTGGTGAGCTTGTTCTCTTATTTCTTTACAGGCCCTTTAGACGAGCGAGAGCCTTCTAGATTTGATGATGTTACTAGAGTCAGGGAGTGGGAAGACGTCATGGATGAGGAGATGGCTGTCCTCAAGAAGAATGAGATGTGAGACATTATGCCCAAGGTCGATGGCATTACTCCGGTGACATGCAAGTAGGTCTATAAGTTGAAGAAGAAGAAGGAAGACAGTAGCATCAAGCGGTACAATGCTCGCCTTGTAGATTGAGGTTTTTCTCAGCAGTACGAAGAAGATTATGAAGAGTCGTTTAGTCTTGTAGCAAAGATGACCTCAGTTCGGGTGGTGATGTCCTTGACGATAGAAGATGTGGCAGTTGGATGTAAAGAATGCATTTCTTTATGAGGAGATTTGAAAGTCTTTATTTTCAAGGTAGCTTACAACCTAGGGGAGTGAATAGGTTATCTCACTGTTATTATTCTCTTTTTAGTTTTTCCTTTAACACAAAGTGTGTTGGTGGTAGTTTGCTTTCAAGAACCTGCACAAAGAAAACAATACAGAAAAGCACACACAGATTTATAGTGGTTCCCACACTTATGGGTACATTCACTCTCCTCCCACCTTGCCAACTTCATGTTAGTCAAGGCACTTATCCAAAACACTGCTCCAAAGAGCTTACACCTCAGAGCCCTCAGGATCTCTTAGTCTCCTCCAAGACCTACAACTCAGCCACAAGGGACCTACAACTTAGTTATCAACAGATCACCTACCTCAGGCCAATAGCCCTACACTCAAGCTGGGAGGACATCCCTACCACAGATCTAAAGGATCCTACCTCAAAGAGTTACACTCTCTTACAGCTCAAGAAAATTGCCCTTCCTCAAGATAGTGGCCCGACAGCTCAGATCTATTTAGATCCTATAACTCAGAGAGCTTTACTCTCCTACAACTAAGACAATATTTCCCTACCTCAGGCTAGTGGCCCTACAGCTTAGATACAGTTGGATCCTATAGAAAAGTGAAGATTTGAATGTTTTGACACAGGAAAATTTCTCTGTGTCAAAAGCAAGGGCTGAGTTATCTCAACACTATCTTGCTTCACAGCAGCAGGAAGAAGATCTCCCTCTGCTAGAGGAAACTTAGACTGATGATTCTGATCTTATTGAAGAAGAAGATGAATTTGTGTTCTTCGATCAGCCAACTGAGCCCACTGAAGAATGATGGCTCTACTTTGTTCCTCTATCAGAGATATTTTTTATTATGCTATAGTAGATGAATAAGCAATATCTCACTGAACTTTTTGTTCCTGCAGGAAGAATTCACCTCTTTCTCGGCGATAATGGCGAGAGAGATGAAGTCTGACTGCAACCTTTTTGAAATTGATAAAGCCCTAAAAGTTCTCTTGTGTCTTGGCCCATCTCTTCCTTTAATAGTTCACCGATCAACTGCTCTTAGAGATCAGTGGGCCCCACCTGCAGCATCTAGTTGCACCTTACTTTAACGGAAGAAGATGTACAGTAGCTTCTCGGCAGAGTTTGTCATGTTCTGTAGCTTCACCATACCTCATTTGAAATTAGTTGACTTTGTCGATTTTACTGACGTCAACACCTGTGGACTTAGCCAAAATCGAACATCAATAGAACAGGCGTTGAGTGAGCAAGCCTCACTCAGCGCCAAAACACTTAGACAGAATTTTGTCTATCTAGGCATTGACAGCGTTGAGTCAGCACGCCTCACTCAATGCTTTTTGCCTTAACACATTCTTTAGCCTTTTCTGTATGCTTGGCGTTGAGAGCGTTGAGTGACCACACCTTACGTAATGTCTTATGCCTTAGTCATTTTCCTGCTTCTTCAGCATCTTAAGCATTGAGAGCGTTGAGTGAGCATGCCTCACTCAATGCCTTTTACTTTTAGCCAGATCTTCTAAATCATGGCGTTGAGAGTGTTGAGTGAGCATGCCTCACTCAACACTTTCTACCTTAGCCAGATTTTCACCACCTTGGCATTGAGAGAGTGAGCTCTACTCAACGCATTTGGACTTAGCAATATTTCTGTGTCTGAAAATACAGGTTCTGACTGAATGAGATACAGTCAATGCTTTAACGCATGGCCTTGAGTGAGCTTGCCTCACTCAATGCCTATGGACTTGGTCAAATTTCAGCACTGATTTTTTGTGGCTTTGACTGACTGAGCTTATCTCACAGCCTTTTGTTGTATGTCGTTGAGTGAGTAGACTTCACTCAATGCCTGTAGACTTAGCCACTTTCTCATTTTGCCACTCCTTTGGCTTTGACTATATAGTATCCACTCAGCAGTATAAATCATCTGGCATTGAGTGAGTAACCTTCACTCAATGCCTGTGGACTTAGACAAATTTTTGTCTGTCCACAACTAAGATAAGTTTTTACTTGACTTAGCCACTTAGGCTACCTGTCCCATCATTGTTACTAGGACTAACCTGCATGTATGAACTTGAACATATATTAAATATACCATTGTGTATGCACATTGACATATTTGAGTTCTTCAAATCTAGGACATTGTGGGTATTGGACCCAACAAGATTGAAAAAGACATCTTCATTATTCAGCCACCAGGATATGTGTGAAGATCATCCATGATACATCTGCAAACTCTAGAAGACCCTTTATGGTTTGAAGCATGCTCTGCGAGTATGGTATGGGAAGATCGCAGAATACCTCCAATTCGAGCCTAGTCATCAAGAAGAAGGGGGACCTTCATGTCTGGGTACTGTTGTACGTGGAAGACATGATCGTAACGGGAAATTCTAAGGAAGAGGTGGCTAGGATCAGGGGATAGCAAGCCATTCGGTTCGATTTGAAGGACTTGGGTGAGCTCCACCACTTCCTTGGACTCGAGATGGAGAGGAAATAGAGCGGCATACTTGTAACGCCCCGCCTTTTCAGCGATTATTTTTATTCTCGTTTGGCATTACGATGACGCATTTCCGTGGCTTGTGCCATGTGTGGAGTATGGTTTAGCTCCTTAGAACTGAGTGCCCTGTTTGGTAGCCTGTTGGCAAGATCTCCCTAGCAAACCGAGTCGTTTTGGTGACCCGGTGTGGCCTCTCGGGGGGATGTTTGTGTTTGGCTTTGTTTGGGCATAACTCGAGTTCTGTTCGTCGAAAGTTAATTTCGACTTTGCCGTTGTGTTCGTAGCGTGGGTATTTAGCTACGGTGCGAATTTCGTCGAATTTCGAGGTGAATCGGTTTTCGCGTCAATTTGGTGCTTTATGTAATTTTGTAATTAATTATATAATTATATAATTATATATATATATTTAGAATGAAAGCCCCCATCATCTTCTTCCCCGTAAAAAGAAAACCGCCGGCCCCTTGTACGAGAGAAGCGAGTAACCGCCGAGCCTTCCCTTCGGACGCCGATTCCCGGAGCGTTTGTGGACGGAATTCGATTCCGAGAGTGGATACGGATTGCTCTCGTCGAGACCTTCATTCCTGCGGTAAGAAATTCGATTTTCGTGGAGTTTTGGAAGGATTGGAATTTTCAGTTTTGTAAGTTTTCCGCCATTAATGGCCGAGTTTTTGTTCTAGGTGTTGCGGCCGTCTTGATCCGTGCGAAGAGGAGGAAAGCAGTCCAAAGCTTCGCTGAGATTTGAGGCAAGTGGTATTCTTGCCCTTGCCAAGTGTTTTCTTTGATTTTATTTGCTGAAATTGAAATCCCGGTTAGCCCAGGTTAGAGGCCTTGTTGTTCTCGTTTTCTTGCTAACTGTAGGGCTTAGTTCTTCCTACTAAAACCCCCCCTATGTTGTGATGTTTGGAATCCAAATTGTCGGCGCGAAGCCGTTGTTTTCCTTTAATTTTGATTGATGCTCTGGTTCGGGCGTAGCCGAGAGGGAGAGTTAGGAGGGGAGTGTGGTTGCCAATTTCCTTCGTTATGGTATTATTCGAATGGTTAGGCATAGTTTATATGGTAGTAGCGTGAGACGTGATAGTTGTCTACTGCTTCTGCAGTGGCGTGAGTCGTGTGCGCGTTCCGGTGTCGTTCGGAAAATTCCAAACGGTACAGGTTTGCCGCGCACGGTCATTAACCTTTAGGGCGCACGACCACTGGTCGTGTGCCTCTGTTCGTGCGCGTATAAATTTCAGTTTCCAAAGTTCTGTCTCGGGCAATCGCACGAGCGCTGGCAACAGTGCGCACGACCACTGATCGTGCGACACTGATCGTGCGCAGTTGCTAGGTTTTCTGTCAGGTTTCCAGGTTCGTTTCGCACGATCATCAGCCGATGAGTGCGCACGACCACTGATCGTGCGTCACTGATCGTGCGCTTTGTATAATTTCTTTTGATAGGCAAATTTAGATGGTTTCGAGTGCGGGAGTTTAGATACTCAAGTGGCAGGCAATTACTTGAGTTCTGGATCTTCTGCCTTGGTCGTTCGACTGCCGTCGAGCTCCGTTTTCTTTAGTGGGTTTGTGGGTAGTAACTTAATTTTGGCGGCGAGTGAGGCTAGCTCACTCAAGGCCAAAGTTTAGGTAGGCACTGAGTGGGTTTCACTCAACGCCTAGTCGTGTTGGTTTATTTCAACACTCTTCCTTTACCTTGTATTTCGTTTCCGAGTGGATTTTTCCAGTTGTATTTCTGGGTTTTCCTTGTCGGCCGTTTTCTTTATTTTCCTAAAGGCCGAATCGTGGGTCGTGGATAGTAGTGGTGGTTGTAGCTCTTTATGGGGGTGGAGTTGTGTGATATAGCCAAGGCCACCCATGGATTTCTTGCTCCAGGTACGGGCTGGGCATGTCGGGTGGAAGGTCCCTTGTGTTTTCACGTGTTGACCCTCGAGCTTTTGACTTGGACATGGTGGATTGGGGGACTGCGTTTGCCTTCGATCCGGTTCCTCGTTGTTGTTTTTGCTACTATCACTTCCCGCAGTTTAGGGTGTTAGAAGTTTCTTCTTGGGTAGTTTGCAGCATTCTGGCTCTTGGTAGTCTAGTAGGCCCTGCATGATGTTGTTCCTGGGCTGGGTCGTTGCTGTTTCTTTGCACGTTGTGCATTTCTTGTTGTCCTGTTTTGGACAGTTGTGACTCTTTCTACTGCATGTTTTCTGTTATTTTGTCCTTTTGGTTGACTCTTTCATGCAGTTTTACCTTGATTTTTGCTTGCTGAGGTATTCTGTTTTCTTTTGGAATACCCCAGGTTCTGAGCTGTAGCCAGTCTGGTGGCAAGTTGGAGGTGTTGTTGTTGGTGGACTCCCGGACTTTGGAGTTTTGTTTACCTTGTTTGTGAGGTTGTTTTCAGTACTTTCTTACAGACATATATGTGTGCTGGTGGGTTCGTGTCAGGTTGTTGGCGCCCACTAGTAGTTTTTACCTTGTACTAGATATATACTATTGCTGCTACCATTTATTTTTTCTGGAGATAGTCTACTTGCTTTGAGAAGGTTTTATGCTAGGTTGCTAGTTATTTTTAAACAATAAATACTATTATAAATGAAGCTCATGATCAGCATGTTTTTATAAACTTAATCACTATATTCCAAATCACGTACGAAAACCATTTTCTTATATATATTATATAAACTAAGTGTAGTGTCTTGCATAGCATGAGTGGTTCTCTTGGGACCCTTATGCGCTCTTTAGGGTGTAAAACCTAATTAAAGTAATTTTCCGCAGCGTTTAAATATAGTTTTCTTTTGTGGACTAGATGATCCACTGAGCCGAGGGATACGGACTCTAAACATAACTGATTTTCTATTCATTAAGCACATGATTTTCTTGCATAAAGATTGTAGTTGGATTTGCCTGAGCGTCAGCAGTTATCCCCTGCTTGACGTGGCATCATGACGCGTGTTTTCTCTTACTCTGATAACTCTTAATTCGGAGAAAATGCGGGTTGTGACAGTTGGTATCAGAGGGAGGTTGCTTGACAAGTTAGTTGGGCAACCTTCCTGGGATGCTGTTAGTAGTTCAGCATCATGTCATTCACACACCGATATGTCATCAGCACGTCTTGGCAAAGGCACGAACACTACACTCATAGCATAACATGAAGTATACGGGGCATATTATGTAGTATGGGATGCATAATATGTGTTCGTATATGGATCCACCATAGGGGCTACATGTGAGGGTTATGTAGTATGGGATGCATAACCTCACCACATGACTGCGACTAGCACGTTTCTTTTTCGTTGCATGGAAATGTTATGTAGTATGGGATGCATAACATTTTCATGTGTACGCCGCTCATATCATGCATCAGGGCCTTCTTTTTAGAATGCATAGCACAATCATGCATATCATATCATTGCATAAGCACAACGCGCCGAGCTAAAGATTTGCAGGATGACATATGTACACACATAAGTTTTCAAACTAACATAAGTTCATGCATCCGATCTAGGCACAAGAGTTAGTGAGGTGGTGGTTAACCATCCTAGGTTAGGGCATATCATCTAATTATTGTGAAGAAGATAAACTCTCAGAGCAAGTTTAGCAGCTTTAAGTCTATATCTACATATGTATTGTCTGTACTGGTAGTCGGTTCTAGTCGTGGGATTTGGATCTGATTTGCGTTGTATTGATTTTTTTTTTTTAGGATGGCTAGGCGTCCTGCGACCCGATCGACTCCCCTGCCTGAGGGTGAATCTTCTGGAGCTCAGAACGATGCGGTGATCGAGGGTCTGCGTCAGAGTAGCGAAGCTATGGGGAGGCAGTTGGAGGAAGTGCAAGCCCAGATTCAGTCTTTGGTGGCAGTTGTGGCAGGGCAGGCTCAGGGTGCGCAAGTTCCTGCAGGAGGGTTAGCTGTTCCTCCTCCTCCTGCACCCTTGAGGCCTCCAGTGGTGGTGCCAGCAGAGATGGCCTTCATCTCGCAGTTTCAGAGGCTGAGCCCTCCCACTTATGATGGGAAGGCAGATTTCATGGTGATAGACGATTGGCTGATCTCCATGGAGGAGATGTTCTCGTACTCTGGGATTTCAGATGATCAGAGGGTGATGATAGCCGCCTATCAGCTTAAAGGATTGGCTAAGAGTTGGTGGCTGAGAGAGAAGGAGAGCTTAGTGGCTGGATGCTCTTGGGAAGTGTTCAGGGAGATGCTGTTGAGGAAGTTCTTACCCTCGGTCGAGCGTGACCGCCTCATGAATGATTTCCTCTATCTGAAGCAAAGGCAGCTCACGGTGGGTGAGTATGAGATAGAGTTTAGTAAGTTGAGCCGTTTTGCCCCTGGATTGGTCAGCGTGGAGGCTGATCGAGTTAAGCGATTCCTCGGTGGTTTGAGGAGTGAGGTGCAGCAGTTGGCCAGTGCTTATGGGTCAGTGACTTATGCTGGAGTTGTAGAGGCTGCTCTTAAGGTTGAGGCCATTGAGACGGCGAAGAGCAGAGGCCAGCAGTTGAGGAAGGATAAGAGGAAGTTGGTAGAGGAGAAGAAACCCCTGGTACCCGATGTTGTTCCGGGAAAGAGGAGCAGGGTGGTGTGCAGTTTTTGTGGCCGGTCAGGCCATCCTGTTGAGAGGTGTTTCAAGAAGGCGGCAGCTCAGAAGAAGGAGCAGGTTCATGCTATTCAGGGTGCTCCTGGGAAAGATGTCTCCTGTTCAGTTTGCAAGCGATCCGGGCATGATGCAGCCCAGTGTTGGTCCAGGGAAAGAGTCTGCTATCAGTATGGGCAGAAGGGTCACGTTAAGTCGAGGTGTCCTCAGGTCCAGTTAGCTCTTCCTGCAGTTCCATTGCAGGCATTACCTCCACCTCAGCATGTGGACAAGGGAAAAGGGAAGCTGAACGTGATTTCTTCCGAGGAGGCTCAGACTTCGACCCAGGTGATCTCAGGTTAGTAGTTGGTTGTTATTCTTTCTAGCCTGGTAGTTTAGTTGCTAGATTGTTTGTGGTACTGTTGTGCTAGTTCCTTAGCTTTGTGCGTTCCTATAGGGAAATTTAAGGTGCGGAACCGCTGGGCGCGTGTCCTGTTTGACTCCGGCGCTACCCACTCGTTCGTGGCTAGAGCCTTTGTGGAGCGTCATCGGTTGTCTCTAGATCGTGTTCGGGATTCCTTCCGTGTCAAGTTTCCCTCTGGTGAATCTGTGTTGTCAGATTTGGGTATTTTGGATTGCCCGGTTTTGTTGGGGGATTTTCTTGCGAAGGCGGATCTGAAGATGATTGATCTAGAGGACTTCGATGTCATTTTGGTCATGGACTGGCTCTCTCGGTATGATGCGGTCATTCAGTGCAAGGGAAAGCGCTTGGACTTCATCAGGGACGACGGTCAGCCCGGCAGCGTGTATGCTGATCCATGTCAGGATTCTCCTGTTCTCTCTGCGGTATGTGTTCAGAGATTGTTTCTTTCTGATTGTTGTGTTTGTTTAGTCTCGGTGGTTGGAACCGTTGTTAGCGCGCCACGCTTGGAGGAGATTCCTATTGTTCGTGGTTTCGCTGATGTTTTTCCTGATGATCTTCCTGGTATCCCTCCTGAGCGGGATGTGGAGTTTGTTATTGATTTGGAGCTGGGTACGCGTCCTATTGCTAAGGCGCCGTACCGGATGGCCCCTCGTGAGCTAGAGGAGTTGCGAATTCAGTTAGATGAGTTGTTGGCTAAAGGTTTTATCAGGCAGAGTTCGTCGCCTTGGGGTGCTCCTGTTTTGTTCGTAAAGAAGAAAGATGGGTCGATGCGGCTTTGCATCGACTATAGAGAGTTGAACAAGGTCACTATCAAGAACAGGTACCCTCTGCCGAGGATCGATGATTTATTTGACCAGTTGCGTGGTAGCACGGTGTTCTCCAAGATCGATCTTCGTTCGGGCTATCATCAGCTCAGGATCCGTGAGGCAGATATTCCACGGACTGCGTTTAGGTCGAGGCATGGGCACTTTGAGTTTCTGGTGATGTCGTTTGGTCTGACCAACGCACCATCAGCCTTCATGGATATGATGAACCGGGTGTTCAAGGATTTCCTAGACAAGTTCGTTGTGGTCTTCATTGATGACGTGTTGGTTTATTCTCGCAGTGCTGAGGAGCACGAGCAGCATTTGCATTTGGTCCTATCAGAGTTGAGGAACCACAAGTTATTCGCCAAGTTGAGCAAGTGCGAATTTTGGTTGCCTCAGGTTTCTTTTCTAGGCCACGTGGTGAACAAGGATGGGATCTCGGTTGACCCAGAAAAGATTGCAGCAGTGACGGATTGGAGTAGGCCGAATACTCCTAAGGAGATCAGAAGTTTCTTAGGGTTGGATGGCTATTACAGGAGATTCGTGGAGGGTTTCTCTTCTCTAGCCGCACCATTGACTAAGCTGACTCAGAAGAATGTGGCTTTTGTTTGGAGCGAGAAGTGCGAAGAAGCTTTTCAGGAGTTAAAGAGGAGATTGTGTACTGCTCCCGTTCTGACCCTTCCTACTGAGGGCGTGGATTATGATGTGTATGTGGATGCTTCGCATATAGGTCTGGGATGCGTATTAATGCAGGATGGAAAGGTAATTGCTTATGGGTCAAGGCAGCTAAAAACTCATGAGCGGAATTATCCTACGCATGACCTTGAGTTTGCAGCGGTTATTTATACGTTGAAGTTGTGGAGGCACTTACTTTATGGGGCTCAGTGCAAGATTTTTACTGACCATAAGAGTCTGAAGTACGTGTTCACGCAGAAGGAGTTGAATCTGCGTCAGCGGCGGTGGCTTGAGTATGTGGAGGATTATGATGTGGAAATCTAGTATCATCCGGGCAAGGCCAATGTGGTGGCCGACGCCCTGAGCCGAAAGACGGGAAAGATCTTTAACCTCTCCGCCGATCGATTAGTTGAGGAGTTCCTCCTTATGGATATTTCAGTGGGATGCTGTAGTTTACAGAGTAGCTTATCAGTGGAAGAGCCGTCCTGGATTTCTTTGACTAGATTGCATCAGAAGGACGATCCGGATCTGTTGCACCTTTTTACCAGGACAGAGAAGGGAGAGTTGCCAGATTTTTCTATTGATGATGCGGGTACTTTGAAGTACCGCGGCAGGTTTTGCGTTCCCGCTGTTGGGGACATTAAGAGTATGATTTGCAGTGAGGCTCATGGTTCCAGCGTTGCCTACCATCAAGGATCTACGAAGATGTACCGTGACTTAAAGCAAATTGCTTGGTGGTATGGTATGAAAGGAGATATAGCTCGTTATGTTGCTGAGTGTCACACTTGCATGCGTGTGAAGGCCGATCATGGAAGGCCTGGTGGTAAGTTGACTCCGCTAGATATCCCGACTTGGAAGTGGGAGAGTATATCTATGGACTTCATTACGGGTTTGCCAAAATCCCCGAGAGGATTTGATTCTGTTTGGGTTATAGTGGATAGATTGACGAAGTGTGCTCACTTCGTGCCTTATAAGATTGATTACCAGATGAAGAAGATAGCGGAGTTGTACTTGAATGAAGTCATCCGACTCCACGGTGTGCCAGTTAGCATCATTTCTGATCGAGACTCCCGGTTTACTTCTCGTTTTTGGCAGAGTCTGCAGGAGGGTTTGGGTACGGATCTGAGGTATTCTACTGCGTACCACCCTCAGACCAATGGGCAGACGGAGCGGGTCAATCAGATTGTTGAGGATATGATCCGGTGCTATATTTTAGACCACGGTGGAGCGTGGGATGAGCGTCTGCGACTCATGGAATTTGCTTACAATAACAGTTATCAGGAAAGCTTGCAGATGGCTCCGTTCGAAGCCTTGTATGGGAGGCGCTGTAGGACTCCGTTGTTTTGGGCTGAGGCTGGTGAGAAGCCTTTGTTGGGTCCTGATGCTCTAGAAGAGATGGAAGTCGCCGTGAAGCTTATTCGGGAGAAGCTTCATTTAGCCCAGGAGAGGTACGAAAAGAACGCCAATCGGCGTAGGTCTGCTTTGGAATTTTCAGTAGGGGATCATGTATACCTCAAGGTTTCTCCAATGGTTGGTGTGAAGAGATTTGGTAAAAATCGGAAATTGGACCCAAGGTATGTGGGCCCGTTTGAGGTCTTGGAGCGGATTGGTGTGTCTGCATATAGATTGGATTTGCCAGCGAACTTCCCTGGTGTTCATAATGTTTTTCATGTTAGCCAATTGCAGAAGTGTGTGCGCAGCAGTGGGCAACTCTTGGATGTTGTGCCCCAGTTAGAGCCCAACCTCTCTTTCGTTGAAGTGCCAGTTCGTATTTTGGATTCTCAGGAGCGTGTGCTGCGAAAGAAGTCCATACCGATGGTGAAAATTCTATGGAAAAATCAGGATTTGGAGAGCGCGACTTGGGAGCTAGAGTCGGCCATGAGGAGGGCGTACCCTCACCTGTTTCTCTGATTTGATCGGTATGTTTCCCTTTGTAACTTCTGTTTGTTACTTTTTCCTACTTTTGTAGGAGGGTTGTGCGTAAAGTTTCGGGACGAAACTTTCTTTTAGGGGGAGTGACTGTAACGCCCCGCCTTTTCAGCGATTATTTTTATTCTCGTTTGGCGTTACGATGACGCGTTTCCGTGGCTTGTGCCATGTGTGGAGTATGGTTTAGCTCCTTAGAACTGAGTGCCCTGTTTGGTAGCCTGTTGGCAAGATCTCCCTAGCAAACCGAGTCGTTTTGGTGACCCGGTGTGGCCTCTCGGGGGGATGTTTGTGTTTGGCTTTGTTTGGGCATAACTCGAGTTCTGTTCGTCGAAAGTTAATTTCGACTTCGCCGTTGTGTTCGTAGCGTGGGTATTTAGCTACTGTGCGAATTTCGTCGAATTCCGAGGTGAATCGGTTTTCGCGTCAATTTGGTGCTTTATGTAATTTTGTAATTAATTATATAATTATATAATTATATATATATATATATTTAGAATGAAAGCCCCCATCATCTTCTTCCCCGTAAAAAGAAAACCGCCGGCCCCTTGTACGAGAGAAGCGAGTAACCGTCGAGCCTTCCCTTCGGACGCCGATTCCCGGAGCGTTTGTGGACGGAATTCGATTCCGAGAGTGGATACGGATTGCTCTCGTCGAGACCTTCATTCCTGCGGTAAGAAATTCGATTTTCGTGGAGTTTTGGAAGGATTGGAATTTTCAGTTTTGTAAGTTTTCCGCCATTAATGGCCGAGTTTTTGTTCTAGGTGTTGCGGCCGTCTTGATCCGTGCGAAGAGGAGGAAAGCAGTCCAAAGCTTCGCTGAGATTTGAGGCAAGTGGTATTCTTGCCCTTGCCAAGTGTTTTCTTTGATTTTATTTGCTGAAATTGAAATCCCGGTTAGCACAGGTTAGAGGCCTTGTTGTTCTCGTTTTCTTGCTAACTGTAGGGCTTAGTTCTTCCTACTGAAACCCCCCCTATGTTGTGATGTTTGGAATCCAAATTGTCGGCGCGAAGCCGTAGTTTTCCTTTAATTTTGATTGATGCTCTGGTTCGGGCGTAGCCGAGAGGGAGAGTTAGGAGGGGGGTGTGGTTGCCAATTTCCTTCGTTATGGTATTATTCGAATGGTTAGGCATAGTTTATATGGTAGTAGCGTGAGACGTGATAGTTGTCTACTGCTTCTGCAGTGGCGTGAGTCGTGTGCGCGTTCCGGTGTCGTTCGGAAAATTCCAAACGGTACAGGTTTGCCGCGCACGGTCATTAACCTTTAGGGCGCACGACCACTGGTCGTGTGCCTCTGTTCGTGCGCGTATAAATTTTAGTTTCCAAAGTTCTGTCTCGGGCAATCGCACGAGCGCTGGCAACAGTGCGCACGACCACTGATCGTGCGACACTGATCGTGCGCAGTTGCTAGGTTTTTTGTCAGGTTTCCAGGTTCGTTTCGCACGATCATCAGCCGATGAGTGCGCACGACCACTGATCGTGCGTCACTGATCGTGCGCTTTGTATAATTTCTTTTGATAGGCGAATTTAGATGGTTTCGAGTGCGGGAGTTTAGATACTCAAGTGGCAGGCAATTACTTGAGTTCTGGATCTTCTGCCTTGGTCGTTCGACTGCCGTCGAGCTCCGTTTTCTTTAGTGGGTTTGTGGGTAGTAACTTAATTTTGGCGGCGAGTGAGGCTAGCTCACTCAAGGCCAAAGTTTAGGTAGGCACTGAGTGGGTTTCACTCAACGCCTAGTCGTGTTGGTTTATTTCAACACTCTTCCTTTACCTTGTATTTCGTTTCCGAGTGGATTTTTCCAGTTGTATTTCTGGGTTTTCCTTGTCGGTCATTTTCTTTATTTTCCTAAAGGCCGAATCGTGGGTCGTGGATAGTAGTGGTGGTTGTAGCTCTTTATGGGGGTGGAGTTGTGTGATATAGCCAAGGCCACCCATGGATTTCTTGCTCCAGGTACGGGCTGGGCATGTCGGGTGGAAGGTCCCTTGTGTTTTCACGTATTGACCCTCGAGCTTTTGACTTGGACATGGTGGATTGGGGGACTGCGTTTGCCTTCGATCCGGTTCCTCGTTGTTGTTTTTGCTACTATCACTTCTCGCAGTTTAGGGTGTTAGAAGTTTCTTCTTGGGTAGTTTGCAGCATTCTGGCTCTTGGTAGTCTAGTAGGCCCTGCAGGATGTTGTTCCTGGGCTGGGTCGTTGCTGTTTCTTTGCACGTTGTGCATTTCTTGTTGTCCTGTTTTGGACAGTTGTGACTCTTTCTACTGCATGTTTTCTGTTATTTTGTCCTTTTGGTTGACTCTTTCATGCAGTTTTACCTTGATTTTTGCTTGCTGAGGTATTCTGTTTTCTTTTGGAATACCCCAGGTTCTGAGCTGTAGCCAGTCTGGTGGCTAGTTGGAGGTGTTGTTGTTGGTGGACTCCCGGACTTTGGAGTTTTGTTTACCTTGTTTGTGAGGTTGTTTTCAGTACTTTCTTACAGACATATATGTGTGCTGGTGGGTTCGTGTCAGGTTGTTGGCGCCCACTAGTAGTTTTTACCTTGTACTAGATATATACTATTGCTGCTACCATTTATTTTTTCTGGAGATAGTCTACTTGCTTTGAGAAGGTTTTATGCTAGGTTGCTAGTTATTTTTAAACTATAAATACTATTATAAATGAAGCTCATGATCAGCATGTTTTTATAAACTTAATCACTATATTCCAAATCACGTACGAAAACCGTTTTCTTATATATATTATATAAACTAAGTGTAGTGTCTTGCATAGCATGAGTGGTTCTCTTGGGACCCTTATGCGCTCTTTAGGGTGTAAAACCTAATTAAAGTAATTTTCCGCAGCGTTTAAATATAGTTTTCTTTTGTGGACTAGATGATCCACTGAGCCGAGGGATACAGACTCTAAACATAACTGATTTTCTATTCATTAAGCACATGATTTTCTTGCATAAAGATTGTAGTTGGATTTGCCTGAGCGTCAGCAGTTATCCCCTGCTTGACGTGGCATCATAACGCGTGTTTTCTCTTACTCTGATAACTCTTAATTCGGAGAAAATGCGGGTTGTGACAATACTTGTTTACCAAAGGGGCTATGCGGATCAGATCGTTCAGCAATTCGCTTGTGGGAAGGGAAGAGTAGTTATACTCCTCTTGATGTTGACATCAAACTTCGACGAGATGAGGGGAGGATACTTCCTGATCCTCTATTTTTCTATGCTCTGGTGGGGAGCATTACCTATTTGATGATTACGTGCCCAAAAATTGCATATGTTGTAGGCCAAGTAAGTCGGTATATGGCGGAACCTTGGAAGCCTCATCTGATGGTGGCAAGGAGTATTCTGAAGTACGTGAAGTCCACTTCTGATATGGGTCTCCTTTATAGGAGATACACGGGATTCAACCTGCACGGCTATACAGATGCTGATTTTGGAGTAGATTCAGATGATCGGAAGTCAACATCCGGTTACGTCTTCACATTTTTATCAGCGTGGATTTCTTAGTGTAGCAAGAAGTAGGATTCGGTGTCCATCTCTACTACGGAAGAGGAGTACAAGGCTTTGGCCTTGGAAGCTCGAGAATCCATCTAGCTTAGGAGGCTAGTAGAGGACGTCCATAAAGAAGTGCGCGGTCTTACTCTACTATGCGGTGACAATGAGAGTTCCCCTAAACTTGTTAATAATCCAGTTTGTCACTCGCAAATCAAGAACATTGAGATTGAGCACTATTTCATTTGGTAGAAGGTGTTGGAGGGGTATCTTGTTGTTGGACATGTGCAGAGCTAGGACAACATTGCGAACATCTTCACGAAGCCGCTATTGAAGGGGCCTTTTACTCGGCTACGGAGATTTCTAGGGCTGGTTTCAACTTCCCACTTCAAGTGGGAGTGTTAAATTTGTTGAAGTGGAAGTGGTGACCTGGGCATCCTGTGTGGACAAAGGGAGGCGACTGGCCAGGTTGGCTTGTCTGTGGCTGGCAGTCTGTTTCCTGTAGTAGACAGGCGGATATGATGTTTATCTGCAGTTTTGCCAGGTGGACCGGTGTTGCATACTTGTTCTGGATCAGCATCATGTCAAAGGTAGCTGTCTGGGAATTAGCTCCGTTTGCACGCATTGTTGTCTATTTTCGTCGAGTTCTGTCACAACCCGCATTTTCTCAACAATTAAATCGTATCAGAGCAAGAGAAAATACGTGATGTGATGCTACGTCGTGCAGGGGATAACTGCACACGCTCAGGCAAGACTCCAGACTTTAGATTTTAAGGAAAATTCATAGTTTAATATGAAAGAAAACCAGTTATATTTTAATGGATGTATCCCTCAGCACAATGGATCAGCTAGTCCAAAATATATATTTATACGCAGCGGAAAATACTTTGGTTAAGATGCTTAGACATCCTTAAAGAGCATAAGTGTCCCCGAGGGATGACTCATGGTATGCACGACTCTAGAGGTTAGTACAGTATATATAAAAATATAGTCTTTACTGAGAGGTCTAAGTTGTTAGCCTAAATCACCTAGAGGGGGGTGAATAGGTGAAATGCATGTCAAATGCGGAATTAAAAATTAACACAGCACACATCAAGCAATCACAGACGACAAGAGATTTATAGTGGTTCCCCAACCTTGGGTACGTCCACTTTCCTCACCGATCTAGCAAATCACTAGACTCGGCTACTCCACTATCTCGGATTGAAAACAATCCTACACCTCGGAACCACGTTCCTACAAAACTCGATCCAACTGGATCTATAAAACTCGGAAGAAAGATCTTCCTACAAATCTTGGAGAAAAAACTCCTACAAAGAAATTTTGATTTGAGAATAAAAAATCAAAACACAATCTCAGATCTGGATCTTTGACAGTCTTCTTCTTTAGGAACTTCGGCTTGATCAGAAACGGTTGAAGATGACTTGAGAGAGATCCACAAATCTGAAAACTAGAACCACCTCGATCAAGAAGATATATCTGAAATCTTTGAGGCTCGGCGAGATCGAGTGATTCACTTTTTTCTGGATCGCTGGAGAAATAGTCGTTGAAGACGAAGATCGGCGATCCAAAGTTTCTTCCGTGAACAACGAAGGCGGCGGCGGCGTGAGAATTAGGGTTCACGGAATCTTCTCTTTCTTAAAAAGAATATCTCTGTAATATTGTTAATTAGTCAATTCTGAAATGACCTATTTATAGGTGGACTCCAACTGTCATAATCTTAATTAAGGATGACACGTGGACCAATCAAAATTGACGGATTTAAAATACTTATGGCGAATTCGAAATTCTGGAATAAAGAACTGCTATACTCGAGTAAGAGAAGATATACTCGAGTACGGGAATTTAGATACTCGAGTGACAAAGAGGATTATACTCGAGTATGAGAGGAGAAATTTTACTGAGTGAAAGATGAACTACTCGAGTATCAGAAGAGATATACTCGAGTATCAGAAAGATATACTCGAGTGAAAGAAAGATATACTCGAGTATCAGAAATATATACTCGAGTGAAAGGGGAAGTTACTCGAGTATCAGAATATGTATCCGGGAAACATTCACTTACTCGAGTATCAAAGTCAATTACTCGAGTATGGAAATACTTACTCGAGTATTAAAATCAACTACTCGAGTATCGAATAATTTACTCGAGTATGAAAAATCAATTACTCGAGTATAGAAATACTTACTCGAGTATTAGAAGAAACTACTCGAGTATAACTACTTGAACTTGCGGAGAAGAAGAAGAAAAAGGATCTACTCGAGTATGATACATGATTTACTCGAGTGATTAAGTTACTTACTCGAGTATGAAAAGAACTACTCGAGTATGACTACTTAACTACTCGAGTATGGATTTATCTACACGAGTATTCAGAGCCTACTCGAGTAAGTCTAATTGATTTACTCGAGTATGTCTAACTAACTACTCGAGTATGTCTAACTAGCTACTCGAGTATTAAGTCTGATACTCGAGTATAAGAAAGAGGTTACTCGAGTATTTTGGACTTAGAAATATTTTCTGAGGAAATTAGCTCCAATGCTTCTGTCCATCAATCCAAGTGCATGAATGAGAAGTGTATCCCAATAGAGAGACTATACATGGGCCAACACTTTGGATCACACAATGAGGAATTATATTGCATGGTCCTGTGTTTGGTGACCCATTATAGACTGACATTGGTCTACACTTGGCAATTAGAACCTGCACACATACAACTCAAACACCACATCAAATACATCTTAATTCATCTTAGTTCAAGGTCTGACTTCCTACAAATCTGAGGTATTGTGGAGACAAACCCCAACAATCTCCCCCTATTTGTAGATGTCAGCACTCTCTATACTAAGGTGAATTACTTAAGAGTAAAAGAACAACATGCATATAACAGGAGAATAAACTAAACTAAAGCAGGGTGAACAAAACATTGCCATAATCATAATTAAATATATATATATAGAAATGTTTTAAGCACAGAAACAAAAGTCCAATTCCACATTCTCAATTCAACTCAAGATGGGGCATCCTTGTGTATCCTTTCTCTTTTCAGCTCTTGTCTCTCTAGGTAGCTGAAAGGTTTTGGAAAGTAAGTCCTGGGCCTAGGAGGAGCAGCTGGGTTGTTGTGCCCCCAATTTCTGTCAAGTAGCCTGATCTTTATCTGAGATGCTTCATAGGCTTTCCACACTGAATAACTGTAGTAATTATCTCTGTTCTCTCCAAGATCAGTCACTAACCTCAAAGTATCAAGAATTAGGGACTTAGAGGTAGGACTCCACACTTCAGCATGAACAACAGGTGGTCTACCTTCAGAAGCTGGCTCTTTCCTGGGTGCAGAACGGCTGGCAGAAGCGCCGTCACCATATCTTCTTTTCTTCTTAGAAGGACCTTGAGAACTGGAAGGAAAATCATCTTGCCATGCTTTAGTATAGGATAGGGGAGGCTCAGTCACATCACCCTCAGGTCTGGGTGAGAAGACTGGCACACCTCCATGAAAGGTTGCTTGAGCTGAGACATCTGCTGGAGGCTGTTCTACAAGAGGATCTAGATGTTGAGGTATAATGGTAGGGTCCAGTTGAAACTCAGGAAAGTTTTGATTATGCAGCCAGATAGCAGTGTCATAGGTATAGAATTTGACAGACTGGAGCTGGGAAAGAATGGATTCTTTCAATCCTTTTACTAGATCACTTACAGCATCTTGAGATTGGGTAGATAGTTATTTGATTTGAGCTTCAGCCTGTTCAGAGAGCTTTTCAACTTGTTCTTTTACGATCTTCTCCCCCTTGCTGATATCTAGGGATAGCTGGGCAATTGCTTCATCTCTGAAGGTGCCCACTTCATTACATACTTTCACAACATTAGTTTCAGCTCTCTCATCTAGCTTGAGCTAATTGTGGGCTACTGTCTCTACCTGGTTTCTTAGCTCACCTATGCTTGTTATGGTGTGATCTATGGCTTTGCCTCCAATATTGAACAGCTGCTTGAGTGTGTCAGTGTTTGCTTGAATTTCAGCAAAGCCTCTGCTCATCTCCTTTTCAAGAGCAGAGACCTTGGAGGTGACTGACTGCAGAGAGGCATCAAAGTAATCTCTCTGTTCTTTGAGCATAAGCTCAATCTTGCTTACAAGATCTGAAGAGGAAGAAGAAGAGGGGGCTGAGGTTGATGCAGGGACTAAGGGAGCAGGAGTATTCCAAGGGGGGATCTCTTCCACAATCACTGAGCTCACAGCTCTCTTGGTTGGAATTATCTCTATGGAATCACAAGGGTCAGTGAAAGAGGGGAGAGAGAAGTCAAGTGTCCTCAGAGGAGGGTCAATAGGTTCTGGGGAATCCTCCTCGTCATCAGACAGGATAACATGATCAGATGTGATGGGCTCACCAACAGGAGACTTGGCAGGAGACTTGGCAGCTGAATCATGCTGAAAAAAAGGAGCATCTGAGCTTAGCTCATCAATAAGGCTGTTAATATCTTCAGCTGTAGACAGTAGGTGAGCTGTATCTGGAATTTCAGATTCAGGAATTGTTGATTGAAGATGAGTTGGAGTAGGAGAAACAGGAGGAGTAGCAACTCTGACATCTTCTTGTGTTGGAATCACTGATTCAGAAGAAACTTGATGCTGAGAGAGAGAAGAGGCAGGCTCCCCCTCAACTAAAGCACCAGAGGTAGCAATAGTTTGATGTAGAGGAGGAGATGGAATCCTGTCTTCAGGTAAACTCTTTTCTTGTTGTAGTTCTGAGATGGCATCAGCCTTTGAAGCTTGGGCAGAGTTCAGGAGCTTGAGGTCATACCTCTGAATGGAAGAGATAGAAACTTTCTTCATGTGGTGAAGAGGAGTCCCTTTAGATAAGTCAAACACTGTAGGGTTGAACTCATGGAGGAGGAGGGAGATAATCCTAGCAAAACTGGGATGTTTGATGCTTTCTCGGATCTTATCCAGGATCATCATTCCGAACTGGAATTTCTTCCTGCAGACAATTGCTTGCATAACGTCGAATAGATTTTGGGAGATGTCTCTGATGGAGTATGTCTTACACCATAGGATTTTGGCGATGATGTCAACGAGAAACTTCCCTTCTGAATTGAACAAGGAGCGATTTAGGGTTTCACCTCCACCTTCAGGATCTCGACCGCAGAACAGAGAGGTGCGGTCGGCATCTACCTTGTCTAGGTCATCTTCTTCGTCGACCACTGGCATCCGGAGCAGAGTGGCGACTGAAGTTTTATCCAACCGAATTTCAACTCCCTTTACCTTGGATTTCAGAACTGTGCCGTTGTGTCTAATCTTCAGATTTCTGTAGAATTCTTCAACCTCAGGAAGCAGGAGACGACAGGGTTCTTGAAGAACGAAGGACAACCCGGCCGTGTCCAGGAGAATCAATAAGTTCTTGAAGTCATCAGAAATTTCTTCAATACCGTCTGTCACCAGTTCAGAGCCGATTCCAATCTTGGAGGAGGGAGGAGCCATCAGCGATTCTGCAATGCGAAGGAAACAAGAACGAGGACGACGAAGCTCTGCAACTGCGCTGGGAGACGAAGAGACAGGAACCTTGCGGCGACGGAAGAGGAAGAACAGGGTTCGGGAATACGAGAAGTCGGCGGCTACTCGAGTGAATGAGGAGTGGAAAGGACTTTTTCGTTTTGAATATATATATAAATAATCCTAATTAGGTTTAAAAAGGATTAAGTATAAGGACATACCTGAACGAGGCGGCAATTGCTTGGTGCAGATAAAGAGTATGAAAATCCAGAAAAAAAATTCCGTGTACTCGAGTAGAGGATGACAGCATACACGAGTATGAGGTTTAGTATACTCGAGTAGGTTACAACATACACGAGTAATCAAGAATTCATACTCGAGTATGTAATCAGCATACACGAGTATTAAGTACTTGACGAATTTTCATACTCGAGTATCAGAAGTTCATACACGAGTATCTTTTGGAGTACTCGAGTATATGAAATATTTTACTCGAGTATTAGCCGTTTACTCGTGTAAGTGTAACGATGCTCGAGTTTCTAATACTTGAAGGAATTTCCCTGGTAGATGTCTATTTCCACTGAAAAACTGTACCTCTGAGCAGCCAACACTACTGAAATCTTCTTAATCTTGAGAGTCCATCACTGGTCTTCTTTGTTGAGCAGTCCAAGCTCACTTTTGAAGAACGAGAACTTGGACTCGTCCAGCGGCTTCGTGAATATATCTGCCACTTGCCTGTCTGTGGAGACATATTGTAGATCTATGTCTCCATTCTCCACATGCTCCCGGATGAAATGATAGCGAAGCTCTATGTGCTTGGTCCTGCTGTGGGAGACTGGGTTGTTGGCTATTGCTATGGCGCTGGAAGAGTCACAGAACAGGGGAATGTTCTGGAAGTGCATGTTGTAGTCTTCAAACTGATTCTTGATCCATAAGAGCTGTGCACAACAGCTGCCTGTAGAGATGTACTCTGATTCAGCCGTTGAGATGGCTACACAGTTCTGCTTCTTACTGCTCCAGGAAATAAGTCTCCTTCCGAAAAATTGGCAAGTCCCGGAAGTGCTTTTCCTGTCGTCTTTGCTACCTGCAAAATCTGCATCTGAAAAACCAATTAGTTCACTATCATTACTTCTTGGGTACCATAAGCCAAGATTTGGTGTGCCTTTGAGGTATCTCAGGATTCGCTTCGCAGCGATGTAGTGAGATTCCTTAGAGTTCACCTGAAATCTAGCACATACACATGTTGAGAACATTATATCTGGTCTACTCGCAGTAAGGTAGAGCAGGGACCCAATTATGCTTCTGTACTTGGTTTCATCAAAAGGTTTCCCTTTCTCATCCTTGTCCAGAGACATAGCTGAGGCCATTGGAGTCCTCATAGAGGTTGCATTCTCCATTCCGAATTTCTTAAGTAGCTCTTTGGTGAACTTAGTCTGTGAGATGAAAATCCCATCTTCAGATTGTTTCACCTGAAGCCCTAAGAAATACTTTAGCTCTCCCATACTGCTCATTTCAAACTTCCCTTGCATAAGTTTAGAAAACTTCTTGCAGAGGTTGTTATCCGTAGAGCCGAAAATAATATCGTCGACATAGATCTGCACTAGCAAAATCTTGTCTTTTATTTCCCTAAGAAATAATGTTTTGTCTATCTTTCCTCTTGTGAACATGTTCTCAAGAAGGAAGCTAGACAGAGTCTCATACCAAGCTCGAGGAGCTTGTTTAAGACCATATAGTGCTTTTTTGCAATAAGTACACATAATTAGGATGGGTTGAATCAACAAAACCTGGCGGTTGCTCTACGTACACTTCTTCCTTTATGTCACCATTCAGGAAGGCAGACTTTACGTCCATCTGATAGACGGTAAAGCCCTTAAGTGCAGTGTAGGCAAGAAATAACCTGATCGCCTCCAGTCTTGCTACTGGAGCATAAGTCTGGTCGAAGTCGATTCCTTCTTCTTGACGATATCCCTTGGCGACAAGTCTGGCCTTATTCTTTACGATTATCCCATCTTCATCCATCTTGTTCCGGTAGACCCATTTTGTCCCAATGACATTCTTACCTTTGGGTCTAGGAATAAGTGTCCAAACCTTGCATCGTTTGAACTGATTCAATTCTTCTTCCATGGCTAGAATCTAGGATGCGTCGGAGTTGGCTTCCTCAAATTTCTTTGGTTCAACCTGTGAGAGAAAACTTAAGTGTAAATTCTCGTTAGTTGTACCTCGACGAGTTCTGACGCCATCCCGAGGATCTCCTATTATTTGGTCAACAGGATGATCCTTCAAGTGTCTGAACTCTAAAGTCCTTGCATCTGGGATCTCGTCAGCCACTGGAGTTGCATCTTCAGCTGGGATGTCTTCTTCATCTTGATCATCCACCTCTCCAATGGTGGTTGTAGAGGGGACCTTGATGAATGTCTCATCTTTATCTTCATTAGGTTCATCCAAGCTAAGTTCTTTCAACTTTGTACCTGCATCTACAATAGGCACACTAGACGAGTTGCTTTGCAACAGACTCGTCTCATCAAATACAAGATGTATCGACTCTTCCACCACCAGAGTTTTTCTATTGAATACTCTATAAGCCTTACTATGGCTACTATATCCTACAAAAATACCTTCAAAGCTTTTCTCGCTAAACTTGGTAGAGTGATACTTCCCGTTGTTGAGCACGAAGCATTTACAGCCAAAGATTCTAAAGTATGAAATGGTTGGTTGCCTGCCTTTTAGAAGTTCGTAAGGAGTCTTATCATGGTTCTTGTTGATGAGTGCTCGATTTTGCACGTGACAAGCGGTGTTGACGGCTTCAGCCCAGAAATACTCCGGAAGTGAGGCATCACTCAACATGGTCCGACAAGCCTCTATGAGTGTTCTGTTCCTTCTCTCAGCTACTCCATTTTGTTGTGGAGTGCGAGGAGAGGAAAACTCATGAAAGATACCTTGACTTTCACAAAATTCTGTCATGGCTCCAGATTTGAATTCCGTTCCATTGTCACTTCTGATTTTGACTACGGAACAGTTGTATTCATTCTGGATCTGCCTCACAAAATTAGTGAAAATACCGAAGGTATCTGACTTGTGTTTCAGATAGAACACCCACGCAAAGCGCGAGTAATCATCCACAATAACCAACGTATATTCCTTACCTCCCAAACTTCTAACCTGCAGTGGACCAAACAAGTCCATATGGAGGAGTTGCAAACTTCTATTGGAATCCTTGCCTATTATGCTTTTAAACGAACTTCTTGTTTGCTTGCCTTTGATACAAGCGTGACAAGGACTGTCCGTAACGCACTTGACATTAGGTGCATCACGCACTAAGTTTTGAGAGAATAATTTATTAATAGTTTTGAAATTAATATGTGCTAGTCTCTTGTGCCATTGATCAGCAAGAGATGCACTACTTTTTGCCAAAAGACACACTGGTGTCGAGGAGTCTATACAAATAAAATTTAAGCGAAAAATATTTCTGCTTCGAGTGCCTGATAAAATAGTTTCCATATTATTAACCGATTTTATCGAACACTTGTCAGCATGAAATTCAACTACGTATCCTTTGTCGCATAGTTGGCTTATGCTGATGAGATTGTGTTCCAATCCTTCAACATATGCCACATTCGAAAAGGATACGCTACCATTAGAAATCATACCATAGCCTTTCGTTGTCCACGATCTGAACTTCCAAAGATGACCTTTGGTCCGTTGCAGACTGGGATGTAATTCTGTAGTAGGCTCCTTGTCCCGGTCATATGCCGAGAGCATCCACTGTCCAAATACCAGATTGGCGTTTTAGTGGCCTTTGGACATACCTGCAATTACAATCATTTAGCCTTAGGAACCCAAACAAGTTTGGGTCCTTGGTCTCGAGTTAGAATACTCCCCCTACGAGTATTTGCCTCATGAGTGGTCACTCTCACGTTGCTAACTTTAGGGGTTGCAGCATTTTCAGGATTGAACCAACAATCACTGGCAAAATGACCAATTCTGCCACAGCACCAACAGTTGAACCTGTTGTATCTTTGCCTTGTGTAGTCCTGCTTGACTTTCTGGAATGAAGGTCCAGCAGGAGCTTTACTCTTGGAGGAAGAGGCTTCATGATGATGGCAGTTACATGAGGTCTTCTCCTTCATAGGCTTTTCTATAATGGGTTTTACTTTTGGTGTCTTTTTGAAATTATGACCATGAGCATAAGGTCCATAGCTTTGAAGCTGAATCTCCTCATAAGGTGCCTTGAAGACACTCTCGCCAAAGTTACGAGGACGAGTCCAACCTTGGTATCTTGACTTAGGCTTCTCAGGGATCGGCCTAGAAAAGTGTCCGTAGGTGGACTCATAATCGAGTTCATTCGTGGGAAAGATAACTTTCTTGAACACAACAGGCTCCAAGGGAGCTTTCCCTTTTTCTTCAGCTAGAGCCTTCCAGGCAGCCTTATTCTTTCTCTTGGCCTTATTTCTCCTAGAGGATTTACAAGAAGTGACAATGTGGCCTAAACCAGCACCCTTGGCCTTAGCAGTGAATTCAGCAACGATTGGAAGAACAGTCTTAGGCTTGGAGAAACTCTCAACAAGCTTCTTTTCAGCCTCGAGTTGTCGTTACAATTCTTTGATGATTTCCTCTTTAAGGTCGATGTGCTTGAGAGGTTTATTGTATCCCTCCATAGCTGCATTGAGGTTCTCTTGAAGAGAGTTTGTCTTATCGACATCTTCTCTCAAGCTGCTCTCACTAGCTCGTAGAGTATTTATCTCTTTGGCTTGAGTTTTCATTAATCTACGACATTTTTCGTAGGCGGTGAGTAACTCCTTATACTGACCCATGAGCTCAGATTCATCTTCAGAGGAATATCCCTCTTGCTCATTGTCATCATCAGAATCAGAGAGAGGAGTGCGAGATTTTACCTCCCCAGTAAACTGGGGGACTTGTTCATCATCTGAGTGAGCCATGAGCCCAAAGTAAGCTTCCTCTTCTTCACTCGACTCGGATGAGTCAGAGTCGCTGAGAGTTTTGCTCTTCTTGGCTACTAAGCTTTTCTCTTTCCTGTTCTTATGGTGTGAGGATTTCTTTTCCTCTCTTCTTCCACCCTCTTTCTTTTTGTGAGGGCAATCGGCGATGACGTGACCTGGCTTATTGCAACAATAACAAATGATGTCAGTTGAGATCTGTTTGTTCTGTTTAGAATTATACCTGTCATGGCTGCTTGAGCCTTTCTTCCGATGATCACCGTCATGTCGTGATCTTCTATATGAGGCATCCTTGCCTCTCCATTGCTTCTTCTTGTTCAAGAACTTCTTGAACTGCCTTGAGAGTAGGGAGAACTCTCCATCAGATAGTTCTGAGCCAGATGAGCTAGGCTCAGATGATTCTTCTTCATCAGCCTCAGGAACTGGGGCAGGAGAGATAGCCTTTATCTTCCTTGAGCTATCTGCCTTTAGAGCGACAGATTTCTCCTTGGATGCAGACCTGCTTGTCTCTTCTTCAGCTTTTCTTGAGTTGATTTGCAGCTCGTAAGACATAAGCTTTCCGAACAGATTCTGCGGGTCCGTCTCAGCTAACCTTCCAAACTCCCGAATGGCACATACCTTATTGTCCCATTCCTTGGTTAGGGATCTTAAGAATTTGTCATTGAGTTCCCCATTGGTGAAGACTCGGCCATAAACTCTTAGGTCGTTCACTATCTTGAAAAAGTTCTCGAACGTGTCAGCTATGGCTTCCTTGTGACCTTGCCGGAAGGCTTCATACCTTTGATTCAGAAGGGATCTCCGATCATCCCTCACTTCCTCTGTACCTTCCATTAGAGTCACTAGGGATTGCCACATCTCCTTGGCAGATTGGCAATGAATCAGATTTTGCAGCATTGAGTCATCGACTGCACTTGCTATGATATTCTTTGCTTTCTTGTCCAGAGAGACAAGTGCAATCTCATCCTTGTCTAGATCCATCAATTTCTTTGGTACCTTTTTGGTTGGATCTATTGTTGATGCGGTCATAGGAACATGAGGACCTTCTTCAACAATCATGAAGATCCGAGGGTCTACAGCTTCCATGAAAAATTTGACCCTTTCCTTCCACATAGGAAAGTTGTTCTTGGTGCAGATAGGGAGCTTGGCAAAATCCTTAGTCTTACTCATGCTTGATACTCAACTTAGAAGGATACGATCAAGGTGTTAACCTTTTAATGATCAACCTCCCTCTGATACCAATTGAGAGGTCTAAGTTGTTAGCCTAAATCACCTAGAGGGGGGTGAATAGGTGAAATGCGTGTCAAATGCGGAATTAAAAATTAACACAGCACACATCAAGCAATCACAGACGACAAGAGATTTATAGTGGTTCCCCAACCTTGGGTACGTCCACTTTCCTCACCGATCTAGCAAATCACTAGACTCGGCTACTCCACTATCTCGGATTGAAAACAATCCTACACCTCGGAACCACGTTCCTACAAAACTCGATCCAACTGGATCTACAAAACTCGGAAGAAAGATCTTCCTACAAATCTTGGAGAAAAAACTCCTACAAAGAAATTTTGATTTGAGAATAAAAAATCAAAACACAATCTCAGATCTGGATCTTTGACAGTCTTCTTCTTTAGGAACTTCGGCTTGATCAGAAATGGTTGAAGATGACTTGAGAGAGATCCACAAATCTGAAAACTAGAACCACCTCGATCAAGAAGATAGATCTGAAATCTTTAAGGCTCGGCGAGATCGAGTGATTCACTTTTGTCTGGATCGCTGGAGAAATAGTCGTTGAAGACGAAGATCGGCGATCCAAAGTTTCTTCCGTGAACAACGATGGCGGCGGCGGCGTGAGAATTAGGGTTCACGGAATCTTCTCTTTCTTAAAAAGAATATCTCTGTAATCTTGTTTATTAGTCAATTCTGAAATGACCTATTTATAGGTGGACTCCAACGGTCATAATCTTAATTAAGGATGACACGTGGACCAATCAGAATTGACGGATTTAAAATACTTATGGCGAATTCAAAATTCTGGAATAAAGAACTGCTATACTCGAGTAAGAGAAGATATACTCGAGTACGGGAATTTAGATACTCGAGTGACAAAGAGGATTATACTCGAGTATGAGAGGAGAAATTTTACTGAGTGAAAGATGAACTACTCGAGTATCAGAAGAGATATACTCGAGTATCAGAAAGATATACTCGAGTGAAAGAAAGATATACTCGAGTATCAGAAATATATACTCGAGTGAAAGGGGAAGTTACTCGAGTACCAGAATATGTATCCGGGAAACATTCACTTACTCGAGTATAAAAGTCAATTACTCGAGTATGGAAATACTTACTCGAGTATTAAAATCAACACTCGAGTATCGAATAATTTACTCGAGTATGAAAAATCAATTACTCGAGTATAGAAATACTTACTCGAGTATTAGAAGAAACTACTCGAGTATAACTACTTGAACTTGCGGAGAAGAAGAAGAAAAAGGATCTACTCGAGTATGATACATGATTTACTCGAGTGATTAAGTTACTTACTCGAGTATGAAAAGAACTACTCGAGTATGACTACTTAACTACTCGAGTATGGATTTATCTACACGAGTATTCAGAGCCTACTCGAGTAAGTCTAACTGATTTACTCGAGTATGTCTAACTAACTACTCGAGTATGTCTAACTAGCTACTCGAGTATTAAGTCTGATACTCGAGTATAAGAAAGAGGTTACTCGAGTATTTTGGACTTAGAAATATTTTCTGAGGAAATTAGCTCCAATGCTTCTGTCCATCAATCCAAGTGCATGAATGAGAAGTGTATCCCAATAGAGAGACTATACATGGGCCAACACTTTGGATCACACAATGAGGAATTACATTGCATGGTCCTGTGTTTGGTGACCCATTATAGACTGACATTGGTCTACACTTGGCAATTAGAACCTGCACACATACAACTCAAACACCACATCAAATACATCTTAATTCATCTTAGTTCAAGGTCTGACTTCCTACAAATCTGAGGTATTGTGGAGACAAACCCCAACATTTACGCTAATAGGAAAAGTAGTGCCTTAGTTTTATAAATATGATGCGCATAAGATACATATAGTAATGCTTTAGGGTTTAAAATACCTAATATGCAACCTAGCATAAATCCTTCCCAGAAGACAAGTAAACGACCCTAAAAAGGTAAAGATATCAGTTTTAGTTCATACCCAGCATTGCAAGTAAGCCTCCAGTGGGCGTCAACAACCTGACACAAACCCACTGGTGAGTATGCATGTCCATAAAGAAACTAAAACAACTACCTCACAAGGATGAAGAATGGCAACCTCAGCTACCCAGGAGGCTATCAGCAAACCCACCAGAAGAACTAGCCGCTCAACCGGCCACAACCTGGACCTGAGGCATTCAAGAAAGAACACCTCAGAAAATAATCAAAATAAATAGAGCATTAGGCTTATGAATAAGTAAAGAAGGTTTTACCATGCCGGCAACAAGAAATGCTATCAGTAGAAGAAAAGCATGACAGTAAGAGTAAAACACTGTCGAAAGAGCAGTAAAAGCACACAAAGTGTGAACATAAATAGCAACAAGCTCTGCGGAAAAAAAAACCTACAGCAGCACCAAGGCAAACATATGCCAAAAGAAGTAGCCATGAGAAAGGAAAAAAACTAATAGTCCTAATCTTGGTGAATTATTGGTTGTGGTGAAAACCTTGGGTCAGAGTGGGTGGCACAGCCCTCACCAACAACCAGACCCAAAAAAATACTCCAGGGTGAAAAAAATGGTGGCAGCTACAGAGTCCACACACCAAAACATACCAGCCCAACACGGCCTAGGTGGTGGTGGCCACAGCTCAGCACACACAATTCACCCCTTACAGAGCCCACAAAACCACACCACCTGCTATAATCCATGAGTCGGCATACAAAAACTAGCCGATCACCCAACTCCCCCCTAAGGAAAAAAGCCATACTAACAATCCTAAGGAAACACACCAAACCCAAGGAAAAAAGCGTCGAGTTCACTCGACGCGGCACTGAGTGGGTTATTCAACACCAAGCACTAACCACGGCATTGAGTGAGGTCACCCACTAAACGCCAAGTAACCTAACCACTGTAATAAGCTTTGGTGTTTAGTGAGCCTACCACACTCAACGCCAAAATAGCCACGGCGTTGAGTGAGGTCGACTCACTCAACGTCAAATGACTTAACCGCAAAAATAGTCTTTGGCATTGAGTGAGTCCACCACACTCAACGCAGAAATAGCCACGGCGTTGAGTGAGGATGACTCACTCAACGTTAAATGACTTAGCCGCAAAAATAGGCGCTGGCGTTGATTGAGTCCACCACACTCAATGCCAAAATAGCCACGGCATTGAGTGAGGTCGACTCACTCAATGCCAAATGACTTAGCCGCAAAAATAGGTGCTGGTGTTGAGTGAGTCCAGCACACTCAACGCCAAAACAGCCACGGAGTTAAGTGAGGTCGACTCACTCAACGCCAAATGACTTAGCCGCAAAAATAGGCGTTGGCGTTGAGTGAGTCCACCACACTCAATGCCAAAATAGCTACGGCGTTGAGTGAGGTTGACTCACTCAACACCAAAAGACTTAGTCGTTGGGAAAAGCTGCGGCATTGAGTGAGTACACCTTACTCAACGCCAAACAGCCACGGCGTTGAGTGAGGTCCACTCACTCAATGCCAAAACACTTAGCCGTAAAAACAACCATGGCGTTGAGTGAGGGCACCACACTCAACGCCAGAAGCATAAAAGTCTTGGCGTTGAGTGAGGTACACTCACTCAACACTTTTGACTTAGCCTTATAATCATAAACCTGTAGCTAACCCGGCCCCAGCCCACTCAACGCCTAATAACTAGAGAGATCTATTTGGCCTAAGAAAGAAATATCTCCTAACCCTATTACCTGTATAGCAGCTATTTGACTTAAACTACAAACCCAACCTCCAGCTACTGACCTGGACATTACCCAACCTCCAGCTATTGATCTGGATAACCAACAGCAACAAGTAGATAAGAACTTAACTATGGACAAGTTTTAAAAAAAATCAAAGCCTGAAGCAGTCTTGGTTCTAGGAGAAGAAGAGCTAAGCTACAGCAATACCCAGGGAAAAATAAAACAACACACAAAAAAAGGAACAAGCTTGGCAAGGGCAAAGGGCTCCACTTGCCTCTACCTCTAGGAAACCGCAATCAACTCCCAAGCTTGGCACTGGCGGCAAGATAATCAGCCACCTTCACCTCCAGCTACCTATAGAGGAAAACCTGGAGCTTTTTGAAAAGAAGAAGAAGAAGAAACCATAGCTCCTATAGACAGCCCAAAAAGCTAAATTACATACCTAGGAAGCAAGATCTTGGCGAGAGCAGCACAAATCCTCTATTACCCGAGCAAAACAAGCCCTAAATCTACAGCTATCCGGCGGTCAAGGCAGCAGCTCCTCAGCCTCCCGCCCGCTTCCTTCCGCTGGAAGCTATAAGGCTGAAGCTAGATCAGGAAAATAGGGGAGAGGAGAACAGCTGGAGCCTTATTTTAAGATATCTCCAGCCACCCAGCTATTATAATAATACTAAAGCTTGGAAAAACTCCCCACTCAGCTAGATCTAAAAAATAAACTAATCCTGATTGGTCGGCTACTAACCAATTGCTTTAATAAGTATAATCATATAGTTTAATTAGCGTATATAATTATACGGTTATATAGCTTTATGCTTTAAACAAACCCAAAAATCAGCCACACAAGTCTGCACACACAAATATGGTTATATACTTATATATAAACGTATTTACTGATATATATATATATATAAACATATATATATACCTATAAATAATACATAAACACAGCACGAGCCTCACCAAGCTCTGCCATACAAGGCCATGCACAGCAATAGCAACCGCTACCAGCTCGCATAAAAAAAACGTCGAAACGACGCAAAAACAAAAGATCTCGGAATTCAACAAAACTCGCACCATAGCTAAACACCCATGCTAGGAAAACAATGGTGAAGTCAAAAACAACATCTGACGATAAAAACTTGGGCTAAAGGTTCCCGAAGCCAAAGCACAAGCATTCCCTGAGAGGCTCAGTCGAGTAACCAAAACAGACTCCGGCTAGCTGGGAAATCTTGTAAACAGGCTACGAATAGGTCACTCAAGGAACCTAAAGAGTTAAGACCACGCTCTAACAACGGCAAAGGCCGACAACGCGTCATCGTAATGCCAAACAAGGAATAAACAAACCATAGAAAAACCGGGGGCGTTATAGTCACTCCCCCTAAAAGAAAGTTTCGCCCCGAAACTTTACACACAACCCTTCTAGCAGAAGGGAAAAGAAAAAGCTAACCAAAAGCCATAAAATAAAGAGTGCAAACATACCAGGCACAAGTCAGGGAAATAGATGAGGGTAAGCCTTCCTCATTGCCGACTCTAGCTCCCAAGTCGCGCTTTCAACCCCTTGAATTCTCCACAAAATCTTAACCATAGGAATTGTTTTCCTCCGAAGCACGCGATCCTGAGCCTCAAGAATGTGGACAGTCACCTCCACATAAGAAATATTTGGCTCTAATTGTGGCATAGAATCCAAAACCTTCCTGTCACTCTGCACACATTTCCGCAGCTGGCTTACGTGAAAAACATCGTGTATGCCAAGAAAACTAGCGGGGAAATCCAGCCTATAAGCTGCCACACCGATCCGCTCAACAATCTTAAATGGCCCCACATACCTCGGGTCCAACTTTCGGTTCTTTCCAAACCTCTTGACTCTAATCATCGGGGTAACCTTTAAGAACATCAAGTCCCCACAGCAAATTCCAAGCTAGATCTACGCCGGTTGGCGTTCTTCTCATATCTCTCCTGGGCTATCCAAAGCTTCTCCCGAATAAGCATCAAAGCAATTTCCATCTCTTCGAGCGCCTCTGGACCCAACAGCAGTCCCTCTCCAACCTCAGCCCAAAACAAGGGAGTCCTACAGCGCCTCCCATACAATGCTTTAAAAGGAGCCATTTGCAAGCTTTCCTGATAACTATCGTTATACGCAAACTCCATAAGCTTCAAACGCTCATCCCACGATCCTCCGTGGTCTAGAATATAGCATCGGATCATGTCCTCCACTATCTGATTGACTCGCTCTGTCTAGCCATTAGTCTGCGGGTGGTAAGCAGTAGAATATCTCAAATCCGTACCCAAACTCTCTTGCAGGCTCTTCTAGAAGCTAGATGTAAACCGGGAGTCTCAGTCTGAAATAATGTTGACTGGCACACCGTGCAACCGGATGACCTCATTCAAATATAGCTCAGTTATCTTCCTCATCGGATAGTCGATCTTAAACGGTACGAAGTGAGCACACTTCGTCAATCTGTCCATGATCACCCAAACTGAATCATGCCCCCTAGGAGATCTCGGTAAGCCTGTAATGAAATAAATCGAGATGCTCTCCCACTTCCAAGTCAGAATCTCCAAGGGATTCAGCTTGCCACTAGGTCTTCCATGATCGTCTTTCATATGCTTGTAAGTGTGGAACTCAGAAATAAATCTGGCTATGTCTCCCTTCATCCCATACCACCAGGCAATCTGCATTAAATCATGATACATCATAGTAGATCATGGATGGTAGGCAACACTAGATCCATGGGCTTCCCTGCGCACCATCACCCAGATATCTCCAACGGCGGGGATGCGAAACTTGTCGCGGTGCCGCAAGGTACCCGCATCATCAACAGAAAAATCTGGCAATTCACCTTTCTCAGCTCGAAGATACAAATGTAGAAGATTGGGATCGTCCTTCTGATGCAGTCTCATAAGCACAATCCATGAAGGTTCTTCCACTACCAAACTTCTCTGCAAATCGCCGCTTCCCAAAGAAATGCCCATCAAAAGAAACTCCTCTACTAAAAGCTCGGCGGAGAAACAAAAAATTTTTCCTGACTTCCGACTCAAGGCATCTCAACATCATAGTCGGCCACATACTCCAACCATCTCCACTGGAGAAGATTCAATTCCTTTTGGGTGAAGACGTACTTTAAGCTCTTGCGATCAGTAAAAATCTTGCACTGTGCTCCATAAAGCAGATGTCTCCATAACTTCAGCGCATAGATCACGGCTGCAAACTCCAGGTCATGCGTAGGGTAGTTCCTTTCATATTCTTCAACTGTCTCGACCCGTACGCAATCACTTTCCCGTCTTGCATCAACACGCAACCAAGACCAACATGCGACGCATCCACATAAACATCATACTCCATACCCTCAGTAGGAAAGGTCAAAACAGGGGCACTACACAATCTATCCTTGAGCTCCAGGAAGGCTTCCTCGCACTTCTCGCTCCAAACAAAAGCTGCGTTCTTTTGAGTCAATCTAGTCAAAGGTGCAGCCAAGGTAGAAAAACCCTCCACGAATCTCCTATAATAGCCGGCTAATCCCAGAAAGCTCCTAATCTCCTTGGGTGTGCCCGGCCTACTCTAATCCATCACAGCATCGATCTTTTCTTGTTCAACTGAAATCCCACTCTTATTCACCATGTGGCCTAGAAATGCAACATGAGGCAACCAACACTCGCACTTGCTTAGCTTGGCGAAAATCTTGTGGTCCCTCAAGGTAGATAAAACCAAATGCAGATGTTGGTCGTGCTCCTCCACATTGCGGGAATAAATCAGAACATCGTCGATAAAAACGACCGCGAACTTATCCAAGAAATCCTTGAACACACGGTTCATCAAATCCATAAAAGCTGAGGGCGTGTTGGTCAAACCAAACGACATGACCAAAAATTCAAAATGCCCATACCGGGATCAAAAAGTTGTCCGCGGAATGTCGGACTCACGGATACTGAGCTGATGGTAGCCAGATCTAAGATCAATCTTGGAGAATAATGTGCTACCGCGCAACTGATCAAACAAATTGTCAATCTTAGGCAGAGGGTACCTGTTCTTGATAGTAACCTTGTTCAGCTCTCTATAGTCGATGCAAAGCCTCATCGACCCGTCTTTCTTCTTTACAAAAAGAACAGGTGCATCCCAGGGCGATGAACTCGGCCTGATAAAACCATTTGGCAACATCTAATCCAGCTGGATACGCAACTCCTCCAGCTCTCGCGGGGCCATCTAGTACGGCGCCTTCGCAATAGGATGCGTACCTGGCTCCAAATCTATAACAAATTCGACATCTCGATCAGGTGGAAGACCGTTAGGGAAAACATCCGAAAACTCGCACACCATAGGAATCTCCTCCGAACGCGGTACACTAACAACAGTCCCCACTACTGAGACAAAACAAGCAAAGCAATCAGAATCAAAAAGCTTATGAACACATACCACAGAAATGACTGGAGAATCCTGGCGCGGATCAGCATAAACACTCCCAGGCTGACCATCGTCCATAACGAACTCCAAGTGCTTACCCTTGCACTGGATAACTGCATCAAAACTAGATAACCAGTCCATGCCTAAGATAACATTGAAGTCTTCCAGGTTGATCACCTTCAAATCTGCCTTCGCTAGAAAATCCCCCAACAAAATCGGACAATCTCGAATGCCCTGATCCGAAACCACAGAATCATCGGAAGGAAACTTGCCGCAAAAGGCATCACTAACTTGCTCTAGACCCAAACAATAGCGCTCCACAAAGGCTCTAGCCACAAAGGAGTGGGTTGCGCCAGAGTCAAAGAGAACACGCGCTCAGCGGTTCCTCACCTTAAATATTCCTATAAGATGGCAGACGCAACTAAGAAAAAAATGCTAAAGCTATACTAGAAACAAAACGTTTAGGCTAGGGAGAAATATAACCTGAAATGACCTGAGTCGAAGTCTACGCTTCCTATGAAGAAATTACATTCAGCTTTCCATTGCCTTTGTCCACGTGCTGAGGCGGTGGCAATGCTTGGAGTGTCACTGGATGGAACATCAACTGGAGCTGGGGGCACTGAGCCTTGATGTGCCCTTCTTGACCGCAAAGAAAACAACCTCTTACCTTACTCCTATCCTTACCCCAGCAATGGGCAACATCATGCCCGGGCCACTTACACGTAGAATAGAATAAATCTTTCCTGGGAGCGCTTTGAATCGCATGCACCTGCTCCTTCTTCTGAGATGCCAACCTCTTGAAACATTTCTCCACGGGATGGCCCGGCCGGCCACAGAAGCTACAAACCTCCTTGCTCTTCTTTCTTGAAGAAGCACCGGGTACCTGGGGGCTCTTTCCTTCAATAGCTTTCCTTTTATCTTTTCTCACCTGCTACCCTCTTTGCTTAACATTATCAATGGCTTCCACCTTCAAAGCAGCTTCTACCACACCAGCATAACTCACTACTCCATGAGCAACGGCTAACTGCTGAACATCACTTCTCAGGCCACCAAGAAATCTCTTAACTCTATCTTCTTCGAAACTCACCAAACTGGGGGCAAAACGGCTCAGTTAGCTGAATTCTATTTCATACTCTGCAACTGTGAGATTCCTCTGCTTCAAATGCAGGAAATCATTCATCAGGCGGTCACGCTAGACCGAAGGAAGAAACTTCCTTAGCAACAGTCCATTGAAGGTCACCCAAGAGCATCCCTCTTTCAAGCTCTCCTTCTCTCTCAGCAACAAACTCTTCGCCAATCCCTTAAGCTGATAGGTGGCGATCATCACCCTCTGATCGGGGGTAACTCCTAAATAGGAGAACATCTCCTCGATGGCTATAAGCCAATCATCCAAAACCATAATGTTTGCCTTCCTATCATAAGTAGGTGGTCCAAGTCGCTGGAAGTGTGATATGAATGTCATCTCCGGGGGCTGCACAATAGGAGGTACCCGGGGAGCAGGAGGAACAGGAACAGCTACGGCTACAGCAGGGTCCGGCACTCTCGGAGGCTGTCCTGCCGCAACTGCTAACAGAGACTTGATCTGAGTCTGCATACCCATCACTTGCCTAGATAAGGCTTCATTACTCTGCCTCAGACTTTCATTCAACGCCTCGCTTTGCTCTCCAAAAGACTCACCCTTATATTGTGGAGTCGATCTCGTCGAAGGACGCCTTGCCATCCTATAATCGTATCAGCATGACTTAGAACCTACCCCAATTGCTAGAACAAAACTACCTGGTACAGACAAACATACTTAAATATTAACTTCAACTGCTAAACTTGCTCTGGGATTTGTTTTTTTACAATAATGATGTTATGCTTAACCTACGAGTGTTCCTCGCCACCATTCTAACTCATGTGCTTAGACCATGAATGCATGAATTGTTATTTCCTTTGACTCAAACCGTGTGTGTACATATGTCATCATGCAAATCTTTAGCTTAGCACATTATGCTTATGCAATGTTGTGCTATGCATTCTAAAGAAAGGCCTTAATGCATGGAATGGGCAGCGTACACATGAAAATGTTATGCATACCATACTACATAACATTTCCATGCAACGAAAAAAAAGAAAACGTGCTAGCCGCATTCATGTGGCGAGGTTACATCCCATACTACATAACCCTCACATGTTGCCTCCTATGGTGGATCCATATACAAACACATATTATGCATCCTATACTACATAATATGCCCCGTATACTTCTATTCATGCTTATGAGTGTAGTATTCGTGCTTTAGCCAAGACATGCTGATGACATATCAGTATGTGTATGATATGATGCTAAACTATTAATGCAAACAAGGGAAAGGTTGCCCGACCAATTGTCAAGCAACCTCCCTCTTATACCAACTGTCACAATCCACATTTTCTCAATGATTAAATCATATCAGAGCAAGAGAAAATATGTGTCGTGATGCCACATCATGCAGGGGATAACTGCACATGCTCAGGCAAGACTGCAGACTTTAGATTTTAAGGAAAATTCATAATTTAATATGAAAGAAAACCAGTTATATTTTAATGGCCATATCCCTCGACACAATGGATCAGCTAGTCCAAAATATATATGTATACGCAGCGGAAAATACTTTGGTTAAGTTGCTTAGACATCCTGAATGAGCATAAGGGTCCCTGAGGGACGACTCATGGTATGCACGACTCTAGAGGTTAGTACAGTATATATAAAAATATAGTCTTTACGCTAATAGGAAAAGTAGTGCCTTAGTTTTATAAATATGATGCGCATGAGATACAAATATTAATGCTTTAGGGTTTAAAATACCTAACATGCAACCTTGCATAAATCCTTCCCTGAAGACAAGTAAACGAACCTAAAAGGTAAAGATAGTAGTTTTAGTTCAGACCCAGCATCGCAAGTAAGCCACCAGTGGGCGTCAACAACCTGACACGAACCCACTGGTGAGTATGCATGCATGCCCATACAGAAAGGAAAACAACTACATCACAAGGATGAAGATTGGCAACCTCAGCTACCCAGGAGGCTATCAGCAAACAAACAAGAAGAACAATCCGCTCAACCGGCCACAACCTGGACCTGAGGCATTCAAGAAAGAATACCTCAGAAAATAATCAAAATAAATAGAGCATTAGGCTTATGAATAAGTAAAAAATGGTTTATCATCCCGGCAACAAGAAATGCTATCAGTAGAAGAAAAGCATGAGAGTAAGAGTAAAACACTGTCGAAAGAGCAGTAAAAGCACACAAAGTGTAAACATAAATAACAACAAGCTCTGCGAAAAAAAACCTGCAGCGGCGCCAAGGCAAACATATACCAAAAGAAGTAGCAATGAGAAAGGAAAGGAACTAACAGTCCTAATCTTGGTGAATTATTGGCCGTGGTGAAAACCTTAGGTCGGAGTGGGCGGCACAACCCTCACCAACAACTAGACCCAAAAAAAACACTCTAGGGTGATAACATACGGTGGCAGCTATAGAGTCCACACACAAAACCATACCAGCCTAACACAGCCTAGGTTGTGGTGTCCACAGCTCAGCACACACAATTCACCCCTTACAGAGCCCACAAAACCACACCACCTACCATAATCCATGAGTCGGCATATAGAAACTAGCCGATCACCTAACTTCCCCCTAAGGAAAAATCCATACTAACAATCCTAAGGAAACACATCAAACCCAAGGCAAAAAGCGTCGAGTTCACTCGACGCGGCGTTGAGTGGGTTACTCAAAACCAAGAACTAACCACGACGTTTAGTGAGGTCACCCACTCAATGCAAAGTAACCTAACCGCAGCAACAAGCTTTGGCATTAAGTAAGCCTACCACACTCAGTACAAAAATAGCCACGACATTGAGTGAGGTCGACTCACTCAACGCCAAAAGACTTAACCGCAAAAATAAGCTTTGGTGTTGAGTGAGTCCACCACACTCAATACCAAAACAACCACGAGGTTGAGTGAGGATGACTCACTCAATGCCAAATGAATTAGCCACAAAAACAGGCGCTGGTATTGAATAAGTCCACCACACTTAACTCCAAAATAGCCACAGTGTTGAGTGAGGTTGACTCACTCAATGCCAAATGACTTATCCGCAAAAACAGGCGCTGGCGTTGAGTGATTCCACCACACTCAACGCCAAAACAGCCACGGCGTTGAGTGAGGTCGACTCACTCAACGCCAAATTACTTAGCCATAAAAACTGGCGCTAGCGTTGAGTGAGTCCACCACACTCAACGCCAATATAGCCACGGCGTTGAGTGAGGTCTACTCACTCAACGCCAAAAGACTTAGCTTCTGGGAAAAGCTGTGGCATTGAGTGAGTCAACCTTACTCAATGCCAAATAGCCACGGCATTTAGTGAGGTCCACTCACTCAACGCCAAAACACTTAGCCGTAAAAACAACCATGGCATTAAGTGAGGGCACCACACTCAACGCTAGAAGCCTAACAGTCTATGCGTTGAGTGAGGTACACTCACTCAACGCTTTTGACTTAGCCTAATAATCAGAAACTCTGGAGCTAACCCAACCCCAGCCCACTCAACGCCTAATAACCAGAGAGCTATATTTGGCCTAAGAAAGAAATACCTCATAACCCTGATACCTGTATAGCAGCTATTTTACTTAAACTACAAACCCGACCTCCAGCTACTGACCTGGACTTAACCCAACCTCCAGCTATTTATCTGGACAACCAATAGCAACAAGTAGATAAGAACTTAACTATGGACAAGTTTTAAAAAAAATCAAAGCCTGAAGCAGTCCTAGTTCTAGGAGAAGAAAAGCTAAGCTACAGCTATTCCCAGGGAAAAATAAAACAACACACAAAAAGAGGAACAAGCTTGGCAAGGGCAAAGGTCTCCACTTGCCTCTACCTCCAGGAAACCACAGTAAACTCCCAAGCTTGGCACCGGCGGCAAGAGAATCGGCCACCTGCACCTCCAGATACCTATAGAGGAAAACCTGGAGCTTTTAGAAAAGAAGAAGAAGAAACCACTAAAACCCTAGCTCTTATAGATATCCCGAAAAGCTAAATTACATACCTAGTAAGCAAAATCTCGGCGAGAGCAGCTCAAATCCGTTGTTACCCGAGCGAAACAAGCCCTAAATCTACAGCTATCCGGCGGTCAAGCCAGCAGCTCCTCTGCCTCCCGCTTGCTTCCTTCAGCTGGAAGCTATCAGGCTGAAGCTAGCTCGGGAAAATGGGGAAGAGGAGAATAGCTGGAGCCTTATTTTAAGATATCTCCAGCCACCCAGCAATTATAATAATACTAAAGCTTGGAAAAACTCCCCACTCAGCTAGATCTAGAAAATAAACTAATCCTGATTGGTCGGCCACTAACCAATTGCTTTAATAAGTATAATCATATAGTTTAATTAGCGTATATAATTATATGGTTATATAGCTTTATGCTTTAAACTAACCCAAAAATCAGCCACACAAGTCTGCACACACAAATATGGTTATATACTTATATATAAACGTATTTACTGATATATATATAAACATATATATAAATATACTTATAAATAATACATAAACAAGGCACAAGCCTCACTAAGATCGGTCACACAAGGCCATGCACAGCAATAGCAACCGCTACCAGCTCGCATAAAAATAAAAAATAAAAACAACGTTCAACGATGCAAAAAAAAAGATCTCTGAATTCGACGAAACTCACATCGTAGCTAAACACCCATACTACGAAAATAATGGTGAAGTCGAAAACAACATCTGATGATCAAAACTCGGGCTAACACCTCCCGAATCCAAAGCACAAGCATTCCATGAGAGGCTCAACTGAGTCACCAAAACAAACTCCGGCTAGCTGGGGAATCTTGCAAACAGGCTACGAATAGGTCACTCAAGGAACCTAAGGAGCTAAGACCATGCTCTAACAAGGGCAAAGGACGACAATGCGTCATTATAACGCAAAACAAGGATTAAACAAACCACAGAAAAACCGAGGGCGTTACAAGTTCGGTAGCTGTCTGCCTTGTGTGCCTTGGCTGCGAGCTCGTAGTTTGTGGTTTGTGTCGTGTCCACAAAAGGGAGGACTGGAGCAGTATTCGTAGAGCCTGCATGTTTTGTGTTCAAGTTTAGCTGGGCTTTAGCAATATGGCAGAGGCTTGGTATCCTTCCTTGGTGGTCCAACCTTGGCGGACTCACTCTTGTCTAGTCATAGTGGTCTGTTGTGTATCCGCAGCTTAATGGGTACACTTTGTGCTCGCACAGGATAAGGAAATTATCCTATCGTCTAGGGCAGTGATCACACTCCTCTCCACCCCAATAAATAGGACCCCCCCCTGTCACATCAAAATATAATGAGTGAATAGTAAGTGAACTCGCGGAAAGTTATTGCGGTTAGGTTTTTCTATCCGCGCGGTTTGAAGAGGTTGATCAGGTTGTGATGTGCAAGTTGTGTGGATTGCGCTGAGGAGCCAAGGACTTGGTTCTGAATTCGGTCAGGGTTGGTATTGTTTCTGCAGTTTACAACCAGCGGGTAGCAGCCGGTCATGGCCAGCGACCAGGCGGTCTTTCTTCTACAACTTGTTTCCCTGTTCAATAAGTTGTCCTCCTATGGTGGCTAGTTCTGCTCAGTTGCAGCAGCAGTCCGCGTGATCTGGCGGCTAGGCGACCTCGTGGTCAGGTGGCTTGCAGTTCAGCGGACAGAGTTCTTATTCAGCACTAAAATAACGGGTAATCTGTGCGGCTTGTTGCGGCCTTGCGACCAAGTGGCTTCAGCGGACTCCATAGTAGTTTGTAGCATAGCCGGCAGTTACTCCTTGTGTCCGCTCGGCTTGTTTCTTGCCCTGTATTTTTTCTGCTTCCTTCGGATATATTGGCAATCATGTCTCGCCATGTATTTCTTGCTTTATAAAGTTTTTTTATAAGTACAAGATTCTTGCTCTTAAGGGTTATTTTGGTTTGCTTGGTCTCAATTTGATTGAATGTTGCTACGCCTGGTGTACCGTTTTCCGCTATCACAAATTTTTACAGCAGCAAACCGCGGCTTGCGACTAGGCGGTCTTCTTCTTCGCCAACTTATTTCGCAGTTCAATAAGTTGTCTGCTTCTGGCGGCTTCTTCAGTTCGGCAGCAGCAGTTTGTGGAGATCTGTCGGCTAGGCTACCTCGTGGTTAGGTGGCTTGCGGATTAGAGGACAGAGTTCTTCGCCATTGGAATAACGGGTTGTCCACAAGGCTAGGTTACGGTTTTGCGACTAAGCAGCATTAGCAGAATCCGTAGAGTAGCTCGATAGAGTTGCCGGTTACTACTTTGAGCCCGCGCGACTTGTTTGGTTCTTGTTCTTTTTGCTTCCATCAGGTACATTGGCGAATCATGTCTCGCCATGTATGTTTCGCCTTGTAAAGATTTTTGATAGTACGAGATTCTTGCTCTTTTGTTTGCATCTGATTTATTTGGCTTTGGATAGGTTGAGTGTTCCTGCACCTGATTTTCCGTTTTCTGCAGTTCACAAATTTTTACAAGTAGGAGCGGCGAGTATCGAAGATGAGATAGTTTAAATAATACATGAAGGATTAGGAAAAGTTGTAGACATAGGCAAATTTTTTATTAAAAAAATATAGGAAGCGATTTCTTAGATTAGGTTTACAAATCAAGCAGCACTCAACTAATAACACATCTTAATTCGAGAAGTTGGTAAACTAATCGGTTCCAACAAAATTTTAGGATGAAAAGTTTCAATGAAACAAATTAAGATCACTTAAAAGGCAAAGTCTTAAGAATCCATAGGCAATACGACTATTGAAGGAAAAATTTGTTATGGGAAGGTAAAAAAATACTCATTATACACAAAAATACTTGTGATAGATGAAAACAAAGTAACGTTGGCAATAGTGCAACTGTTTGTTCATTGTTATTATAAAATTAGTCAGTAGATGGCAAATATCTGCTGGCTGTTGTTAATTATTATTACTATTAATTACTCAATTTTCTTTCAGGGAGTTTGGATTATTACAGGTTACACCCCATCTAACTTTGATTGTGGCAGTGAGGATCTAATATGAGGCAATGATGATACAAGTCATGTGCAATTATAATAATTTTTGAAACTTGATAGTAAAATAATGAATACAAAACAATATTCACAAGATAAAGAAATATATATACAAATACATGGGAGGGTGTTCGCAACACTCATGGTGAATCTAAGGTAACTCTACCACACATTAAATATACTATATCTAACACCTCTCACAAACTCACTGGGGATCATACACCGAGAGTTTGTACAAAACATGAGCATGTTAGGTACTCGTCTGCGGCTTAGTCATCAAATCATCAATTTGCTGCTCGGAAGGAACAAAGGATGGAGGAAGAGTTCCAAAGCCATATTACTCGTGTAGGAAGAAAGCATCAACTCTGATATGCTTGGAGAGTGAGTTCTTCACTAGGTTCAGAGTAATTTGAATGTCATCTGTGTCATCAAGGTAGAGTGGGTGGGATCTTGAGAAGAGACACCAAGGTCCTCAAGTAACCAATGAAGCCAAATAATATCCTCAACGGTGGTAGCCAAGACCCGAAGCTCAGCCTCAGTACTGGAATGAGAAATATTGGTCTGTTTTTTGTACTTCCATGCAATAAGAGAAGAACCCAAGAATAAATAAGAACTAGTGACAGAGCGATGGTCAACATGATCACTATCCCAGGTATCATCCGAGTAAGTACAAAGCTGCAAAGAACTGCTGCTTGAAAAGAAAAGACCACGAGAAGTCGTCGCTCGGAGATAGCGCAGGAACCGTAGCAGGTAACCATAGTGCATAGAGGTAGGCACACTAACAAATTGGCTAAACACATGAACTGCATGGGTAATGTCAGACCGAGTAATGTTGAGGTAGGCAAGGCTCCAACCGAGGTTGCAATAGCGAGTAGGCTTGGAGAGTGGAACACCATCATCCGGACATAGTTGAAGGTGAAGCTCCATTGTGGTGTCCACTATGCGAGAGTCAGAAAGAGAGGCCCGAGCTATGAGATCTGATGCGTATCTCTGCTGAGAGAGCTGAAAACCATTGTTTGTAAAGCTGACCTTAAGACCCAAAAATTAGCTCAGGTATCCAAGGTAGGTCATCTGAAACTGCTGCTGAAAGTGATGTTTGACTAATGCCACATCAGAAGTGTTGGATCCCTAGTTTGATTTGGGCTAGGTTCACTAATTTAGGCTGAATCTGACCCAACATTGTATAGCCAGGGTCATGTTTAGTTGTCCTAGAGTTTAGGCTAAGTTCTGATTAGTGCTACCTCCTTGGACCATCCAGTAGTGGACATCAGAGACTCAGACTTAGCAGTTTTCAGAAGACAGTGATCAGTTCGAAATTCTTTGAACTCAGCTTGACGATCATCGATCTCCAATCGACAAACTCAGAGTTAATTCTCTGTGCTAAACTCGACGATATTCTAGCTTAGGTCGACGTTTTTTTTTCTTCAGACAAATTCTCAGCTCGACAAACTAAGAATGCAGATTTGGAAAGAATTTCTTAGTTAGCAGTTCGCAGAGCTCAGGTCGATGAACTAGAATTCTCTGGTCGACAATCTTGGATCTCAGGTAGACAAATTCCGTTCAGCATTCGATGTTTTCTGTCCAGTTCCAGAATGAGTTTTTCCTTCCTTATGTTCTTTATTTTCTCTATTTATTGGCAGTATTATTCGGAGTATTTAATACAAATATTCTTCTTAATATAGCCGTTATTGGCTGCATTAAATATGGTATTCATCAGAATAATTATTTGCTTATTCTATCAAGGACAGTTGGGGAAACTCATTAATGCTTTTATTCAAGCCATTTTCAATTCTCTAGATCAGCCAGCATTTATGGAAAGAATTAAAATTCAAAGGAGAATTTTTTTTGGCAGTATAAAAAAGAGATTGTCTCTTTTTCGAGACACATAGATACAGAGAGATAAGAAAGAAACAAGAAGCACTGTACAGAGAACATTCAACAACCAGTAGACGACTCTTTCATTCTCTCTCAGCGCTATTCACTCTCTGCCAATACTAAAGACTGAAGAAGAACAAAACATGAAAATCAAGAGTCTTCTTCAACTTCTGTTCCAAAAATCTACTGACATCATTTTCAACATCAGTCATTGGATTTCCAGGACCTTGGCAGATCTTAAGCTGAAGACCTACTCACCCTAAAGCAAAGCTCATTCTTCCTGAATAATTCAACTTCTCAGGCGGAGCTTTGACAACAAAAGAATCCACATAGTCTTCTCAAGTTGTATTGAGAAAAGAGCAGACTTCCATCAAACTCTTTTCACCCCATTGTACAGGGTTTTTACTCCCTCCAAAAGTTAGTCTGGTTGACAAGTCTCCTTCCAAAAGACTTGAAGTTGGTTTTTGGGCACCTGATCAAAAGCCTAAAGGGTTTCCTGATCTACCTTAATTAGATCTTGTGGTGGCAGTCACCTGATAAAAAAACTACTAGTGGATTCCTACCAAGGGTGGTAGAAGAGTGGATGTCCCCAAGTTTAGGGGAACCACTATAAACTTCTTGTGTCGTCTGGTTGCTCTTTTTCTACTTGTTTTGTTTTTGTTGTGTTTGTGATTGCTGGAATAGTTAGCCTAGTTTCTTATTCTTAACTATTATATGGTATCACTATTTTACTCTGATATAAACTTTAAAAAGAACCAAAGTTTTTAATACTCTATTCACCCCCCCCCCCTCTAGAGTAATCAGATCTAACCCCTCCTTTCAATTGGTATCAGAGGGTGTGTTTGTTGGTTGTACAAGTTTACACTTGAACCAAGATCCAGTTAGATCAGATTTTCTTCTTCTCAACTATTCTTCTCTCACAATGGCACAGAACAAGGATTATGCAAGCACCAGACCTCCAGTGTGTAATCTAAATAAGTTTGCCATCTGGAAGGCAAGAATTAAACTATATATGAACTCTATTGATGAGGATATATTTAATTATATTTTGATAGGACCTCCTACTACAGCAACTGCTTCAACCTGTACCTCAAACACTCATGCTGTTCCACCACCTGAGTGGACAGATGCACAAAAGAAAGCAAAAATTACAGATGCCAAAGCAATGAACATATTGGCTCAAACCATGTCAGATGACATCTTTCAAAAGGTGGCTGAATGCACTTCTGCAAAAGCAATCTAGGATTCTATCAACCAGATGGTTGCTGGCTCAGCAGATGAGAGAAAGGATAGGAGATCAACTCTCATCTCACAGTATGAGAACTTCAAGAAAGATGAAGTTGAATCTGTTAGTGACATGTACAACAGATTAAGCTTTATCATCAGTGAGATAAAACTTTAGATAAATACATCTCTCTCACAGAGGTGAATTACAAGATCCTAATGTGCTTCCAAAGCTCATGGGACTCAGGGATCTGGCCAATCAAAGAAGCCAGAAGCTTGAATGAGATTTCTACAGAATCTCTCCTGGGAAAGCTCAAATCTTATGAGCAGTTGATAAAATCCAGAGAAGTTGTTGAACAAAGGACTCCTTCACCAGCAAGGAAAGAGCAAAACATGGCGTTCAAGGCTACTAAAGAGACTGAGGCTCCAACAGTTAATGAGGAACTGATGAGTCTCCTTGCTAAGAGATTTTATAAAATGGCAAGAAAGGACTTCAGGAGAAAGTCATCCAAGAATGACAACTAGCCAAGGTATAACAAAACTCTCACTAAAGAAATAGTGTGTTTTGGATGCAGGAAACCTGGACACTTCATGTCTGAATGTCTTGAGAATCAAAAGAATGAGAGGAGAAGAGATAATGAATCCAGAAGCAAGTATTACAGCAAACCTTCTTCCAGCAAGCATAAAAAGAAGGAAAAGGGATTTGTTGCTGAAACATGGAGTGACACAGAAGATGAATCCACATCTTCCATCTCCAGTGAGGAAGAAGAAGATGCAAAGACAAAGGAAATCATCCTTATGGCTATCAATTCCTCTTGCAGCCCATCAGATGCTAAAAATTAATTTGAAAATAAAGAAGTATCAGAATCAGAAGCTGATCAGGTACTTTCATCTTTTGATTATAGTTCTGATAATTTAAAAACTTAATTTAAAATAATGTGCATAGATTTAATCAATTCTGAAAAAGTTATTAAACAACTTAGAGAGAAATTAACTGAACAAAGTAACCTAATGCTAGAAAATGATAAGTTAAAAAAATGAAATAACCCTAGCAAATGAACAAATAATCAAACTAAAGACTGAATAATATGAGGCCAGGTAACTTGAGGAATCTCTCAATGGGAGAAGCCTTAAGTTGATGGACATTACAAGCACAGTCAATGTAAGGTTAAATGGTAAGCTGGGCTTGGGTGCTTCATCAATCCTACCCCCCCCCCCCCCCGAATTCAAAAAAATATTTTAACAACACAAGTTAAGTTTGTTTCTGAAAAAGGCAAAGAAAAAGTAGAAAATAATTCTCCTAAACAAACAGACATAAAACACAAAATTAAGAAAAATAAAAGAAGTAATAAGAACAATAATAAAAACTATGTTCAGCAGATTTCGTCAAACTCAGATCGACGAAATGTGTATAATTCATCGAACTCAAGTCGACGAACTCCGAATGCAAACATGTACTATAATTATTCTCTGAACTACAATCAACGAAACCAGTATGGTTCGTCGACTAGAGATCGACGTTATTGGGGCTCAGAAAATGAGTATTTTCATTCTATAAGTGGAGCTCAACGAACTTATCCCCAATAATCGAACTCAGATCGACGAACGTACTAGAATTTGTCGAACGTCGATCAGTTTAATAGATACTTTAATCCTTTTGAAACCTGTAATCAACCAAGAACATTTAACAATGAATTTATTCAATGGATTATACCACCTAGGAAATATCATCCTTTAGGTTATAAAAGCCAACCTGAATACTCTTACATTTCTATTTTTAATTATGTGAAGAAAGGAGGACCCAAGGTAACCTGGGTCAAAAGTGACTAATCTGTTTTATTGCAGGTAACAGACTGTTCTACCACAGAGCAACAGTGGTATTTGGACAGTGGCTGTTCTAAGCATATGATTGGAAATAAGGCCAACCTAACACACTACAAGGCAAATCTAGGACCAAAAGAGATATATTTGGTGACTCCAATTGTGGCAAGACTGAGGGCTATAGAAAAGTTAAAGTTGGAGTTGTCACCTTCAGGAATGTAGCTTATGTAAGTGGACTGAAGCACAACCTTATCTCCATAAGTCAATTATATGATGAAATATTTAAGGTATCATTTACTAAAACCTCCTGTTTTTTCACTTATCTAGACAATGGTGTAGTATTGACTGGCACTAGAGTAAGGAACATTTACCTAGTTAATTTCCAATTAGCCAAATTAGAAATCTATTTATTTAATTCAACTAGTAATAATAATGATCTTTGGCATAGAAGATTAGGACATGTAAACCTAAAAAATATTTCTAGGTTATCTAGAGACAGCCTTGTTAGAGGATTGCCTTCTTACCCCTATAAAAAAGAGCCTCTGCAGGGCTTGTCAGTTAGGCAAGCAAACCAAAAGTAGCTTTAAATCATTAAATAAAAGTGACTCACCTAGAATATTGTACTTACTACATATGGATCTCTTTGCCCCAATAACATTACAAATTCTAGGAGGGAAATATTATACTTTAGTGATTGTAGATTACTTCTCTATATTCACTTGGGTTTTCTTTCTGAGATCAAAGTCTGATAACTTTAAGATTCTTACAGACTTTCTCAAGAACATACAGATTGAGTACTCTACTCCAGTTGCATTGATTAGAAGTGATCATGGTACTAAGTTTGAGTCTCTTCTTATGCAAGAGCTCTATAGGAAGGAAGGAATCAGACAATGCTTCCCAGCTCCTAGAACACAACAATAAAATGGGGTTGCTGAAAGGATGAATAGAACACGAATTTAATCAGCAGGCACATTAATTACAGATGCTTATTTGCCCCTATCCTTTTGGGCAGAGGCTGTAAGCACAACAAATTATGTACTAAATAGAAGTCTTATACACAAACTTAAGAATAAGACTCCTTATGAGCTACTGAAAGGGAAGAAACCTAAAGTAGATTAATTTAAAATTTATGGATGCTTATGTTATATTCACAACAACAATAAGAAACATCTTAGAAAATTTGAAGCCAAAGCTGAAGTTGGAATTTTTCTTGGATATTCCCAAGTAAGCAAGGCTTATAGGGTTTATAACAAATCTACCTTAAAAATTAAAGAATCTATTCATGTTTCCTTTGATGAGACTAACATGTTTAACAAGGAGAAGGAAGCTTCTACCAGTAACTCTTTGCAGGTACCTAACATGTGTGAGAGGCTAAATTAGTTGACCCTCACCAATAAGGTTGTTACTCACTCTCCTCCACATGATGCTGAAGACAGTGATGATGAAGAAGATGACATCTATGTTGAACCAACAACAGCTAATCCAATTCCATAAGAGGAATTAACTCCCCAAGCTGTTGCTCAACCAACTCCACCAACTGAATTTGTCACACTTAGAGATCACCCCACATCTTAAGTGATTGGGGACATGTCATTAGGTGTGCAGACAAGGCATTAACTCAACCATGATTTGATGCATGTCTGCTTCTTATCTCAAATTGAGCCCCAATCCATTAAAGATGCTGAGCAAAATCCACACTGGATTATTGCAATGCAAGAGGAGCTCAATCAATTTCAGAAATGTAGAGTTTGGGACTTAGTTCCAAGACCCAAAGACTACCAAGTCATTGGAACTAAGTGGGTATATAGAAATAAGCTGGATGCCCATGGTGTCATCATAAGGAACAAAGCAAGGCTAGTACCTAAAGTCTATAGGCAAGAGGAAGTAATTGACTATGATCATCAGGATATTTCTTGCTTATGCTACATATAAGAAGTTCAAAGTATATCAAATGGATGTCAAGAGTGCCTTTCTCAATGGAGAACTAAAGGAAGAGGTTTATGTTGAACAACCTCCAAGTTTTATCTCTTCATCTCATCCCTCTTATGTTTTTAGATTTGATAAAGCTCTCTATGGTCTAAAGCAAGCTCCAATAGCTTGGTATGAAACCTTAGCTAGCTTTCTTTTAGAGCATAAGTTTTCTAGAGACATGGTAGATAGGACTTTATTCTTTAAGCATCATAATGATAAAATTCTATTAGTACAAATATTTGTAAATGACAATATATTTGTTTGTACAGATCCCAAACTATGCAAAAGGTTTTCCAACCTTATGCATTCTAAGTTTGAGATGAGTAGCATGGGTGAGCTCTTCTACTTCCTTGGCCTCTAAGTGAAGCAGACACCTGATGGCATTTTCTTATCTCAATCCAAATATGCTAAAGAGCTGATCAAAAGGTTTTGGATGGCTGATTCCTCAGCTAAGAAAACACCTTTAGCTACAAATATTATGGTTGATTCTGATGAATAAGGAAAACCTGTTGATCAGAAATTGTATAGGGCCATTGTTGGGTCCCTTCTATATCTCACAACAAGTAGGCCTGATATAATGTTTGATACTTGTCTTTGTGCAAGGTTCCAAGTGAACCCTAAAGAATCTCATCTAATTTTATTAAACAGAATTTTAAGATATATAAAGAGTTGCCCAAATCTAGGACTCCTGTATCCAATTGAGTCAGAATTTGAGTTAACTGGATACTCAGATGCTGATTTTGCTGGATGTAGAGTGGACAGGAAAAGCACATCACGAACATGTCAGTTCCTTGGTGCTAGACTTGTCTCCTGGTTTTGTAAAAAGAAGACATCTGTGTCTACATCAACAACAGAAGCTGAGTATATAGCAGCTGGCAGTTGCTGTTCACACATATTATGGATACAAAATAAACTCATGGATTATGGATACAACTTAAATAATTCAACTCTATTCTGTGACAGTACCAGTGCAATATCCATAGCACACAATCCAGTGCATCTTAGTAGGACCAAGCATATAGATGTTAGACATCATTTCATTATAGAGTGTGTGGATAGGAAGAAAATTGATATTACTTTCATTCTCACTGATTTGCAAAGGGCAGATATCTTCACCAAACCCTTGGATGAGAAGAAACATCTATCCTTTATGAATCAACTAGGCATGATGAATGGTGATACTTTAATTTAATTCTCTGTCTATGGTCGAAGAATTTGCGAAAATTCGTCGAACGGAGCTCGACAAACTAAGGGAAGTTCTAGAGATTTTTCGTTGAACTGAGATCGACGAACTCTCTGTGGAAGTCATTTTTCGTCGACCTGAGATCGCCGATCTGGCTTCAGAAAAAGTTTTCGTCAACCTGAGTACGATGAAAAGTTTTTCCCTTCTTTTGACTGAGATCGACGAACTCTTTTGTTAATAAAATATTTCATCGACCCTTGATCGAAGATTTATTTTGTTTTGTAGGACGGAGTTTGTCATTTCATATTCTAAAACCTTATAACTAGGTTTTCTTCGACCTCCATCCCGCGCTTTCTATTCCCTTGCACTTTATCTTTCTGCTTTCTTATTGCAGGCGACTAATGGCGATTCCGGCAGGCGCTCTTTCTGGAATGAAATTCGACATGGGATTTGACATTGATTTCGAACTGTTTCAACACTCAGACAAGATCTTTATAGATATTCTGCAGTTATTTGAAGAACTACATTTGAAGAACCTGATGACTACCAGAATGAAGATTTCTGCTACCGAAATAAGAGAATGGGTTTATACTTCATCTGCTCTAGATGTTGACACATTGGTTGGAACAATATCGGGTAACACCATTCCTTTAACAACAGACATTCTTACTGAAATTTTTGGTTTAGTAAATGGGGAAGAAGATATTGAAATTGAATCTTCTGAATTTGATGAAATGTTAACGTTGATTGGTTATTCGAGAGACAACCCAAACAAATTGTTGAAGAACCACCTGTCTGCCGAGTATAAGTTTCTCGCAGATCTAGTCGGTAAGGTATTGCTGGGCAAGCATATAGCCCATGATCATATTACAAGACAGCAATTTCTTATGATGTGTGTTGTGGTGAATAAGAAAGCCATTAATTGGGCTAAGATTTCGTTCAATCTGATAAGAAATAAAAACAACAAGAAGGAAATTTGTTTTGGAAGGATTCTTGGAATCTTTCTTCAAGCCAAGGCAACTAAATCCCTGGTCGCCCCGACCATACTCATCAACGCCTCTACGAGGCTTACCTTACCTTATTTAGCAGGTGGGAGAGTAAGATCCCAAAGCCTTCACGGGCTTCCTCCTCAAATACTTCTGAGAGTACTAGGGCATTTACGGCCACTCCCCACCCTGTAGAGGACAATTCTATTCCTCCTCCTCCTCAACTCGTTCTAACTCCTTCCACATCCATCCAACAAATCTCTATAACTCTTGTTCATCAACCCACACCTACACCTACACCTCCTACTTCCCCCATCCACCCTTCTTTACCAATACATCAACCTACACCTCCACTATCCCACATTTCTTCTCCAGCTCAACATCTACAGCAAGCTTTCTCTCCAGATTCAGCTACTCCTTCTTTGTCTCCCCTTCCTTCTCATCTTGCAGATATACCTCCACTTCAAAATTTATCATCCTTACCATCTTTCAAACTTCTTTCATCTCAAAGCCATTCTCAATCTCCTCTAGATGAACTCATGACGACTATCATCCCTCATCTTCTTCCATCAATCCATCTGTCTCTACCCAAACCCAACCAGAATTCTTAGAATTCCCTTCACCCTCAATCTCTTCCATATTAGAATCCATCACACCCCTTCTAAAACAACTTATAGTAGAGGCCATTTCACCTCTTGCTACTTCTATCGCAACCCTTGCTGCTTAACTCTCTGCCTTCCCTATCCCATCTTCTTTTGTCAGGGGTCTGGCTCTAGTAGCCACTAAAACCAAGCAGGGGGAGATACTCTATGAAGAAGTTGTTCCATAAGTAGCTCCAGCAGTAACAGCAGCAGAAGCAGTTTCGATAGTAGATATTCTTTATACAGAGATTACTGATGCAGATCTTGTTGAATTTTTGGAAACTAATATTGAAACTTTTAAAGAACCTTTAGAAATTCTTTATGGAGACTGTTTCATTTCTCCAGATTTTGAACTGAATTCAGTTCTAAATTCTTTTGATATTTTGTACAGAGAGTATCTTCCTTTTGTCTCTTTTCAGTTATGTACATATATAGTTTGTTACTCAGCTCCAATCAGTTTAGATACTCTACAGCAAATTATGAAAAGCTTTGAAGCTTTAGAGCCAGAACTTATCTTAGTTCCAGAGGCTGAGCCTATCAAAGTGGCTGAGGATGAACTTTCTGAGCCCAAGGCTTTTTCTCCTCCAACTTTTATCTTCTCTACCTCTCCATTGCCTGACATGGATGAGATCTTTGTTGATGATATGGATCAGGAAACCGAAGAAGTTCCTGCTAAAGTCATTACACCTCAAGCAGTTCTTCCTCCAGTTATCCCTCCTCCAGCTGAAAAAGAAATTCCTCAAGAAGTTATTGCTAAAATTGATACATTGTATGACAATGCCTAGGGTTCTTCATATGATGATCAAGTTGATGATTCAGATTTTGACAATGGCAAGAAAAAAGTGTTCAACAAAAGGAAAGCTCCACCTAAGGCTGTTCCTAAGCCAAACCCTAACAATAACAGTCCATATTATATACTGCAAAAGATTACTCTTTATCAAGGAATGCCAAATGGATGTGGTTGTCAAAGAATGAGCAGAAAGAAAGGAAGAAGAGGAGAAGGTATAGGTCTCCTCCTAGACAATTCAGGAAAGTGCCTCCTCCTCCTCCTCTCTCTTCAGGCTCCTCAGGCAACATCATTCAGAAACTTGCTTCTGTGACCAAAACATATTAGAGACAACTCAGGCAAAGCAGTCAACAATCTTCTACATACAATCCTCTTCCAGATTCTTCTATGAAAGTTCCTACTGAAGAACCATTGCAGGACTCTAGTCCAAAAAGGCCAGAGTCTCCACCTATTCCCTTTGTTGATCCAGAGCAGGGGACTTCTGCCAAGATGGCCAGATTCCATGAACTTATAGGACTCTCTCAAATCAACAAAGCTAAAGTTGAAGGCAAAGACATATCTTAGTACTCAAATATGTTAGCTTACGGAAAAGAAGAATTGAAAAGGTATGCTAAGGCTAACATGTTTTTCAATGTTGATGATTATATGAAACTGCACCCAAAAGCTGATGTACCCAGAACTTCATCCCAAACTGTGATTGGAGCATCTGACATGTACATGTCAAAGAAAGAAGCTGCCAATCCAAACAGGGAAATCAAATTCAAGCAACCTTCTGAAGGATCAGACAAAGATAAAGCCAAGCAGAGCAAATGAGTTTTTCTGTGTTTTTCTAATTGTATTTTGAACTCTATTTTCTGTTTATGTCATGAAGCACAATTCTGAAAATATCTGTTGAATATTTATTTCTATCAGATATATTTTATTTTGCTTTATGATTGTTTGTTTTTGTTATGTATTAGTGACCTCACCCAAATAGGGGGAGATTGTTGAATCCCTAGTTGGATTTGGGCTAGGTTCACTAATTTAGGCTGAGTCTGACCCAACATTGTATAGCCAGGGTCATGTTTAGTTGTCCTAGAGTTTAGGCTAAGTCCTTATTAGTGCTACCTCCTTGGACCAGCCAGTAGTGGACTTCAAAGAATCAGACTTAGCAGTTTTCAGAAGACAGTGATCCGTTCGAAATTCTTCGAACTAAGCTCGACGAACTCAGAGTTAATTCTCTGTGCTGAGCTCGATGATATTCGAGCTCAGGTCTATGTTTTGTTTTCTTCAGATAGATTCTCAGCTCGACGAACTCAGAATGCAGATTTGGAAAGTATTTCTCAGTTAGCAGTTCGCAGAGCTCAGGTCGACGAACTAGAATTCTTTGGTCGACGATCTTGGATCTCAGGTTAACATATTCCGTTCAGCGTTCCACATTTTCTTTCCAGTTCCAGAATGAGTTTTTCCTTCCTTCTGTTCCTTATTTTATCTATTTATTGGCAGTATTATTATTAGTATTTTATGCAAATATTCTTCTGAATATTGGCTACATTAAAAATGGTATTCATCAGAATAATTATTTTCTTATTCTATCAAGGATAGTTGGGGAAACTCATTAATGCTTTTATTCCAACCATTTTCAATTCTCCAGATCAGCCAGCATTTATGGAAAGAACTCAAATTCATGGAGAGTTTTATTGGCAGTAAAATAAAAGATATTGTCTCTTTTTCGAGACACATAGATAAAGAGAGACAAAAAAAGAAACAAGAAGCACTACATAGAGAACATTCAACAACCAGTAGACGACTCTTTCATTCTCTCATAGCGCTATTCACTCTCAATCAATACTCAAGACTAAAGAAGAACAAAACATCAAAATCAAGAGTCTTCTTCAACTTCTGTTCCAGAAATCTACAGACATCATTTTCAACATCAGTCATTGGATTTCCTGGACCTTGGTAGATCTCAAGCAAAAGACCTTCTCACCCTGAAGCAAAGCTCATTCTTCCTGAATCATTCAACTTCTTAGGGGGAGCTTTGACAACACAAGAATCCACATAGTCTTTTCAAGTTGTATTGAGAAAAGAGAAGACTTCCATCAAACTCTTTCCACCCCATTGTACAGGGTTTTAACTCCCTTCAAAAGTAAGTCTTGTTGACAAGTCTCCTTCCAAAATACTTGAAGTTTGTTTTTGGGCACCTGATCAAAAGTCTAAAGGGTTTCCTGATCTACCTGAATCAGATCTTGTGGTGGCAGTCACCTGATCAAAAAACTACTAGTGGATTCCTACCAGGGGTGGTAGAAGAGTGGATGTACCAAAGTTTAGGGGAACCACTATAAACTTCTTGTGTTGTCTGGTTGCTCCTTTTCTACTTGTTTTGTTTTTGCTGTGTTTGTGATTGCTGGAATAGTTAGCCTAGTTTCTTATTCTTAACTATTATATGGTATCACTATTTTACTCTGATATAAACTTTAAAAAGAACCAAAGTTTTTAATACTCTATTCACCCCCCCCCCCCTCTAGAGTAATCAGATTTAACCCCTCCTTTTAAGAAGAATCATCGCTAGTAATGATCATATCATCCACTTAAAGTAACAAAAGAGTCTGACCACGAGAGGAAGAATGCACAAATAGAGCTGGATCATGTGGACTTGGTTGGAATCTGGCAGCTGTAATGGCTAAGCTGAAATGAGAAAACCATGCGTGGGGCGCCTGCTTGAGCCCATAAAGGGATCACCTCAAGCGGCAAACATGGCCTAAAGGAGAGGATAGACTATAGGGAGGAAGCATGTACACCTCCTGCTGAAGATCATCGTGAAGAAAGACATTCTTCACGTCGAGCTGAGATAGAGACCATTAGCAAACAACTAAAACTGTAATAAGAGTCTGAACCATAGTCATATGAGCGACTAGAGCAACAGTATCATCATAGTCTCTTCTCTGCTCCTGCTAAAAACCACGAGCAACTAGCTGAGCCTTATACCTCTCTATAGACCCATCAGAGGAGTCTTGTCCATGAAGACCCACTTACAAGTAATCGGAACAACACCAAGTGGAAGAGGAACAAGTTCACATGTATAAGTGTGCTCAAGTACCTCCAACTCCACAAATATAACAACCTACCAATCAGGTATCTTGGCAACCTCATAGTAGGTGGTCGACTCTGAATAATGCAAGTAGTAGTAGGAAGGGCAAGAAGGTCCAGCAGTAATATAGCGAGGCTAAGGCGGTCGGTAGGACATCGTTCATGAGGTGGGTTGTGATGTACAGGAGGATCATCCACAGGACACTCGCTGGAGGAGGGAGGAACTGATTCTGGGGGCACTAGAGGCGAGGGGATAGGAGTAGGAGGAGGAATACAATGAGTGCAATGGTATGGAAGGGGGATGATGAACACGTCCAAGGGATAAGTGGAAGGTGAAAGGAAAATATGAGAAGATGAGATCGAAGAGGTCGGAGATGGTGTAGGCAGTGGCAAGAACAGAGGAGGTAGACATACCAATTGAGAGGAGACATGAAGCAATAGGGTGGGGAGAGTGAGAAATTGCACATCAGAGGGAGACATAGACGAGTGTGAGGTCAGGGGGACAGAGGACACAAATAAAGGGTGAGACTCGTCAAAGGTGACATCACGTGAGATAGGAAGTTGACGTGCAATAGGATCATAACATCAGTAGCCCTTGTGCTCAGTACTATATCTGAGACAGACACAAGATACAAATTAAGAAGAGAGCATGGTACACTCCCATGAAGGAAGAATAGCATAACATCAACGGCCAAAAACACGTAGATGAGTATAACGTGGGGGTCAGGAGTACAAACACTCACCACGACACTGACCCTAAAGAAAAGTAGACCACTACAGGTTAATGAAATAGACAACATTGGAGACAACCTCCGCCAAAAAATGAGGAGGAACGCGAGATGAGATGAGAAGAGTGCGTGTTATATCAATGATATGGTGATGCTTCCTTTCACCAGTGCCATTCTGAGTATGGGCAGAGAGACAAGATGAGGGAGAGTACCGTTAGTATGTAGCAAATCATGAAAAGCATGAGAGAGGTACTACCCCCAAGAGTCGAAAGGGAAAATATGTATGGAATCAAAGAACTGGGTGCACACCATAGTATAAAAAGCAACATAAATCTAGAAAAACTTAGAATGAGAGTGCATAAAATAATTCTAACAATAGCAAGAATAATCATCAACAAATACAATATAGTATCAATGTCTACTCTTGGATACAAAAGGTGTTGGACCCCGTACATCTAAATAAACAAAATCAAAAGGATGACAATACTTGTACAAGAGTGAGACCTAACAACAGAAATATGTCCAAGAAGACCAATACTGATGAGAGACAAAATATGCGAACCACTAGGATGACCAAGGCGGTGATGCCACTGAGAGAAGTTCACTAAAGGAAGATAAAAATAGAAGGATGTTGGGTATAATGGAGTTGATGAAAGGTAAAGATGATCAAGGGTGTAGACCCCACTATAGAGATGACCAACTCCAAGGAGTGTCCCTGTCAGATGATACTACAGACAACAAGCAAACACATCAAAAATAACAAGGCAATTGTTAGGCATGAGTTGACTAACGGATATAAGTTTCATAGATAACTTGGGTATGTATACTATATTAGGAATATGAAAATTATTGGTATGAAGGATCCCACAGCTGATGTATGGGAGAATTGTCCCATCTGCAACCATAACACTAAGGACAGACGAGATAGGCTGACAAGATATGAGGTGAGTAGAATCTTGGGTAATGTGAGAGGAGGCTTCAGATTCAAGCAACCAGTCGGTGGAGGAGATACTTGTATGGGCTGAGGCATCTTACTGAGAGGCAGAGGCACTAAAAGCATCTGTTGAAGGTATGGAGGCGGAGGAGCGATGTAGTGAACTATGGGATAGCTGATTGTTGCGCGCTAGGGTTCGAAGAAAATAAATGCAACCGAACTAGCAACCCGATGAGGCAAGTATACCTATCGAATTGTAGCAAGGGGACACAAGTGTCGTATTGAAATCCGGGAACTGTTGGCTAAGCTTACTCACACGAACGCTATTATCTTATCGACGAAAAAACTAGGGTTTTAGAAAATCTAAGTGCAAGGGAGGAATTAAAGCTATACTAGAAAGAGAACTACCGCAATTAAGTTAAGCTATTAAGCAAAGAACTATGCTAGAAAGGAAACTACTGCAGTTAATTAAAGAGCACAAGATAGGCGATTACTACGAAAGGTAGAAAATTTGAAATGGAAATGCACCCAATCAAGATTCACCTCGGCTAAAGACGATTAAGAAAATGCGATAAAAATCTGAACTTAATAGGATAAAGGTCCTTGACCGTGGAGGTTCCTAAAGCTTGAACACGCTTCTCTCGAAGTCGTGCCCAACTGAGTTTAGGAATGTCCGACCGACTCTCGTCTAAATCGGAGGCCTAAAACTCGCTTTACGCGGTGAACCCCACTATTGGATTTTACTCCAATCCGGGAGATTTGGACGTCTGCCTCTCTCGAGGGGTGCGTACAACTCCCTTTACTCTTGAATGCTCACTTCATTCTTTCGGCCTCTCGGCTAGCCCAGAATGAATGCAAAGGCAGAGAGTATATATCGAAAATATACCTCCAACCCGTGATTAATCAAGAGTAATTCAAGGCCCTAACCTAAAAAGAAAAGATTAATTAAAACATCATAACATAATCGCTCTAACATCGGATCATCAAGATCGAGTACAAGGAGGATTAGTTAATCATTATGGAATGGAGGAAAGGGGATGAGTAGTAAAGCATAAGAACAATACAAGCTAAACAAGAACACAAGCTAAACACAAGCTAAACAAGAACACTTTTATTAATTAAAAGGGGCAAGCTACACTATTGAAAATAAAATTACAAGTGCATGAAAAGGAAATCCTATTCTAGCCCTACAATTAGCACTAAGCAAGAGCAAAGATTACAAAGAAAGCATAAACAAGCTAAGATTAAACTAGGGTTAAACAAAAATTACAAAGAGAGGGGGAGAGAGAGAGAAAAGCATGAAAAAACTCAAGAACCAAAGGGGCAGCACCTCCCCCTCTCAACCAAAGCTTGCTGAAATGGAGAGGGGGGTCTCAATTTATAAAAATTTTTCTCGGGTTGGTCACGCCCCCTAACATGCCCTAGGGGGGGCGTGTCAGGGGGCGTGACAGTACTATGTTGACCTCGGGCTCTGGATTCTGGCGGGAGGGATGATTGCTTCGGTACGTCGGTGGTCACGCCCTAGGTCACGCCCGTGATAGGGGGGCGTGACAGGCACGTCATGTCCAAATCATTGGTCGGAAATCCGTCAGTCGTCGAAAAGTTGATGTCACGCCCCAGGTCACGCCCGTGACGGGGGGCATGACCATACTGTTTGCGTGCTGTGGCGGGACGGCATTTAATGCTGCGGCAGGCTTTGCGGCAGAGGGCGACACGCCCATAGTCACGCCTGGTGACACGCCCAGGGAGGGCATGTCAGGGGTCGTGACAGCAATTTTGACCATTTTCTGTCCCTTCCAGTAGGAGTCCTCGGGATCGGGTGACACGCCCTAAGTCATGCCCAGGGAGGGCGTGACAGGGGGGCGTGACAGGTCATTTTGGCCAATTTTCTGGAAACCTGCAAAAAGACAAGAAAAAGTCAGTGGCAATAATATTTACATAAAAATGATAAAAATAAACTAATAATAGACATAATTTGTACAATATAAAATAGAAAATACGATAATAGTTTAGGCTACAAAACGTATTATCACTGATGGGCAAGCTCAAAAACAAAGAGAGACTATGCCATAATAGAGAAATGAACTGAAGGAGCACCAGGAGCATGTTGTTGACCAGACTGTTGAGCCCTTTGAAGCTTATGACACTAAAATTTTATGTGGCCAAGGCAATAACAGTAGTGATAGCGGACAGGCTGGCATCGAGGAGAACTGGACTGAGTAGTAGAGGGCACTGGAGGACGAGGCACATACTGCACCAGTACAGAATAACTCGACGAAGGCAGTAGAGGAGTACTCACAAGGGAGGATGATGAGTATCAAAATATACATATTTTAGGTTATATTTTTGTTTTGTTTTAATAAAAAAATGTAATTATATTATGTAAATATTTAAATAAATCGTTTCTTTTTTATTTTCAGTTCTAATGTAATCTGCTTGTGTGCCCTATAGGTATTTCTACAACTTTTGGGAAATTCGGGAAAATTTCCTAAGTCACGCCCCTAGGTCATGCCCGTGACCTTGGGCGTGTAACTTTAAAATCAGCGATTCCAACATTTTGGCTGATTTTGGCCAGCAAGCACAGACACGCCCGGGAGACACGCCTGGGCGACACGCCCGTGTTCCACCTATCATGCCCGTGAAATCACCCGTGACCAAGCAATGAACTAGCTATCACGTCATGCCAAAGACTTGAAGCCAGTAAGCTCGAGTCACGCCCTACAATACGCCCGAGTTCCAGCTGTAACACCTTTGACCTCAGTTGTGACCAAGCAAGAAGCCAATATGCCATGCCTTGCACACATGCCCAGCTGACACGCTCGTGACAAAAATGTTATGTCCGTGTACTTGTTCAATCAAATCAAGAAGCCGTCGGAAATTTTATCAAGAGATGCCACGTCAGCGACATGCACAGGCAATACGCCCTAGGGGGCGTGTACCTCAAATGTTTCGGCTGTAAAAGGAGGGTCATGGCAAAAGTTTAGAGGAGAATTGGTAAGTTCCATATAGTTCTATATAGTGTTTATGAGTAGTTTTTGAGTAATATTTTCCTAACCCTAGTTTGGGTTTCCTAGTGTGTAACACTTTTTAAGTAATAAAATTTAAGTTTTCAAGTACTTCTTCAACTCTTATCGCTTTTAACTTTGTTCCATTTCAATTGAGATAGGGTGTGTGCGTATTTCCTTTTTCATAATTCCTTTTTTCGTAATTCTTTTACTACCACCCCCATCCCGGATGAGAGGCTAAGAATTTTTTAGTGCTTAATTAAGATGATTGGGATGGATATTATTTCTACACTTTTATATGTCCTTTAATTTTATTACTACCACCCTTATCCCGATTGAGAGGACTTTTTAGCATCAACCGAGATACTTTGCGACAGATATTATTTCTACACTTTTATAAGTCTTTTAATTTTTTACTACCACCCCCATCCCGATGAGGGCTAAGGAACCTTTAGCACTTGATTGAGATGACCTTTGGGAAGGATATTAATTCTGTAATTTCAAATCCTATTTTCTAAATTAATAAAAACTTAGGATTTATCAGGAATTGATCATTCTCAGGTAAAGAGAAACTGCGCCTCACTCTCGAAAGAGATGAACGTAAGCCTCCTGGGTTGAACCTTTGACTCATAGTAAGAGGTCAATAGCGGGGTTCAACACATAAAGCATTTTAAAGGTATTTTTGATTAGATATGAAAGTAAAGTCAAAGTACGTAATCTCAGGTGGATGTATCCTCGATAGAAGTGCACTCATATTTATGGAACCTCCACGATCAAGTATTTTATTTAATTAAAAGAAAAAGTGGAGTTTTTCTTATGTAAAAATTATTTTCCAAAGTAAGTCAAAATCGAGGGCTCTCTACCTCATCTATTTTAAAAATCCTAAATATTACTTTTATTTTAACTTTTAAAAATCTTCAACTCTTTTCGATAAAATAATAGTTCCAGTTCTTAACGTATAGTACTCGACAGAGATCCATGGAAATATACGACCTTGATATTTTAAAATAATATATTATTATGCAATAGGTATGCTTGCCTTATTCATAGTATATAAGTAAAAGGAGATAGAACACACAAACATCTTATTTACATATCCAACTTAATTTTCAATTAAAACAATCTCCGCATTTTACTTATCAGAGGACTGTTGTGGAAACTCTGGAGCAGCAAGGACAGCAAGAGTCAGAACACCAGAAGGCGCGACAGTGTCTAAGGTGTAGAGACGAGTCTCTTCAGCGATTACCAAAGCCAATGTATTACTGATAAAAGGTGGAGGATCTCAGTATAAAAGCTGGCCACGAACAGGCTCGAACATGAGGTGTAAGTTCTTGAGAAACTCATAGATGTGCTAAAATTTGTGATCATAAGCTGTAGCAAAACACTGAGAGCAAGTAATGCATGAGAAAGGAGCCATCGCATTGCACTAATGGCAGTGGTCCATGAGCTCAGCAAAGAAAAACTAGACAGACCAATCATGCTGGTTGCACACATCAAGGGTCTGAAATAGAGATTAGCATGGAGCAAAACTAAAAGGCACGTAGAGATGATGCAGATGATCCCACATCGCCTTGGTCGTAGGCATCTGGTATACGATCATGCGAATGGGGAGCTCGTAGGAATTATAGATGACAGTTATTTCATGATATTGATCCAAGCGCCTTGATAACTCTAATTATTGTTATTTTTCATTTACAATTTTCTAATTAATAGTTAGATATTATATTTCAATTTTATAATATTAAGTTTATAATTAACTAGTTTCTATATTTTATATTTATTTGTTTTAATAAAATTATTTTCAATCTTACAGGGCTGATCTATCAATTATTTGGAGCAAAATAGGGATTTTCTCCTTTTCTGTCTAGACACGCCCGGTGACACGCCCTCCATGGGCGTGACAAGGGGCATGATACACACGAGCAAAGACTATCAATGCAAATCATCGACCTGCGGCCGAAGAACATCGATCGGCCACTAACACGCCCATATCGTACTATGACACGCCAGTGTCACCCTTACACGGGGCATGCCAGCCGGTGGAAGGACCGTTGAACTTGCCACGTCAGATTAAAATTACACGTGTAGGTCACGGCCGTAACCCAGGGCGTGACGGGTGCATTTTTCGACAAATTACTCAGTCGTTCATGACGTTGCCGCCAGAAACCGTTGCACCTTGATACGCCCCTGGTAACGGGCATGACCAGGGGGCGTGATGCCTCTATCAAGAGCATTTTACACAAGCCGTTTTCAGATTCCCGCCGTTTTCCAGAAACATACTTGACACGCCCTAGGTCACAGGCATGACCTAGGGGCGTGACCCGTCAGTTAACAGATTTTGGCAGTTTCTCCTCCAACATTCTCGGGGTTTCAAGATGACGGTTCCGAGCCTAACACGCCCAAGGACACGGGCGTGACCTAGGACGTGACCAAACAGAAATTTTTCCTATAAATTCCAGACAACTTCAGATTCTCGGGGGGGAATTTTGGGAGTTGGAGTCTTGTAGTTTACTATTTTATTTGCTGTATATTCCATTTCTTATCCTAGTTTTGCTTTAAGTTTCAATTCAAGTTGCACTTTATTTTCATCATGTCTTTCACTACCTTAGCTTGTATTTCCCTAACTATGAGTAGATAAATTTCATTTAGCACTTGATCATGATGATCCTTGGAATAAAATAAACATTTCTATTTTATCAAAAATGTCTTGTTCATGATCTTGCTAACTTACGATTTATTGTTGAAATATATTTTGTCGATTTCATATTACGCGGATATGATCTTCAATCTAAGATCCGTATCCTAAATGACCGAGAGGTTGCGTATACGAGGAGATCACTAAAGGATAAAAGTAGTTGCATGCACCCCTCGAGAGAGGAAGACATAAATCTTCTGGATTGGAGTCAAATCCAATAGCGTGGTTCACCGCCTAAAGCAAGCTTAGGGGTTTTGACTAGCCGAGAGGTCTTAATCGATCAAACTAAGGTTAGTCAAAAGCTTGAGCTCGAGAGAGACGCTTTTGTACTTTAGGAACCTCCACGGTCGAGTGAAAAATTTAAGAACTCGCATTGCTTTATTTTTCAAGAAGGTTTATTTTATCCCAAGGGGATTCTAGATCAAGTGCTAGCTTCCCCATCATCGAATTTATCTTTCTTAATATAACATTTAGTTCTTCCTTTTTCGTTTTAATCAAAAACCAACTTTTCTGTCAGATAAGATAATAGCTCTTTATTGTGAGTATAATTCCTCGACAAGCCCCGAGTCGATATAAGACACTTGATTCTATACTACGAATGATAGGTACACTTGCCTCATCAATTGGAAACACGCGTTAGCGTGGATAAAATAACCATCACACCTCTTTGCTATGACGGAGCCCTGGACGGAAGCAGTAGTGCTAATAGTGTAAGAATCATCCACAGAAGGGGTAGTAGATGGAGGCGTAGTAGGCTTAGAGCCATCAATATGGCCCCATGGATCTAAACAACAGAGGATCATGTCGACGGTGGTGGACCAGGCTTTGTAGTTTCATTCATCGATGATGATGTCCTCCTTCTGGAGAAAGGAAGAGGCCATTGGGGATGTATAGCTAGTCAAAGAAGAATGAGAAGGCGGGCAGAAATTGTTGGATCAGAGGGAGAAGTGATGGATAGCAGTACTTCATTGCCCTAGCATGTGGATATCAGGACTGAACTGGGGAAACATGACCAAACATGCACTAGATAGTAGAAAATAGGCAATTATGAGAAGGATGATGAAGACCATGCGATGGCGAAGACCTCTTTGAAGAGCTGAAAAGACCTTTGCGACGGGTTCTGTATGTATAGCATGGGATCGATCGGCACATGATTGATCGGGTTATTGAAGGACTGCACGAGATTGATCGGGACAGGATGAGGGCTGGGGAAGACGACACGGGATCGTTGGGTTGTATGAGACCCGAGTTTTGGGATCGACAATGATAATGTCAGCGACAATAATAGATCAGGATCAAGAGGAGGGAGAGAGCAGAGGAAACCCTAGATGGGCTCTGATACCATAATAGTAAAATAATGAATACAATATTAATATTCATAAGAGAAGGAAATATTTATACAAATACATGGGAGGGTGTTAAGAACACCCATGATGAGTCTAAGGTAACTCTGTCACACATTAAGTATACTACGTCTAACAAACTAACTTAGGTTATGCTAGCATGCACAATCAAAATTAGACTTTAAAGATAGGGACCACACAGGGATTCCATCTCTCACGTTCAATTTTTTTGGAGATGATCGTGTATTTGTCGTTTCAGCTCTGCATATTTGATAAGGTTTATACAGTAATGCGGTAAATTAGGTAGGGATGCCCGAGGTACTAAGTCAATGACATGTTGAATGTCTCTAAGGGGAGGTAACTTATCCGGAAGTTCATTTGGTATAATATCATAGAACTCATCTAAAATGCATCGAACATCCAATTTAACCTCTAAAGTCTCAGTACTGCCCTTCGATGCATGTGTGGCAACCATTACAAATAAGATATCTGACTCCTGACTCTCGTAAAAAATTACCCTTCCAAATACATGGGAGGGTGTTAAGAACACCCTTGAATGAAGAGTCAACTTTACCGTAGAAAACTCCTTGACTTGAGTTGGAGATAGAGTGAGCTTGCATTCTCTTCATAAAATACATGTGTTCATTCTACTATAACACTTAGCATCTCGAGCATAAAGCAACGGCCTACCCAAGAAAGCGCTGACTGCCACCATATGAACTGAAGATGGAGAATTTGTTGTGAAGGTCATAAAAGGGAGGAGTTTCTTCGGCTGAGAGAAGAGTACTTTCCTTTTCTATCCAGGGCCGATCAACGATGGGTGACAAAGAGAAGTCATAGGTAAGAAATTAGGTGACCTTCCTGACAGAGTAATCCTCTTTTCCCTACGGCAAAAGTGTCGCAAGCTGCCTCGAATGCTCGACATAAATTAGGTAACCAGAGTACTGAGGCCTGGCCAAATTTGTTTTTATGTCCTCGAAGGACTGAGTGGTGGCAAGTGTCCACAAAAAATCTCTTTTACGAAGGCAGCTCGTATAGGAAGCCATTATAGTGCTGAAACCTCTTATAAAGCTCTATAAAATATGCTCAAACCATGAAAGCTTCAAGCTTAGTGGATATTAGTTGGAATTGGCCAGTCTTGAATAGACTTGACTTTATCAGTATCTACGGACACGCTTAAGGCAGATATGATGAACCCTAGAAAGTGTATATACTCAGATAGAAATATGCACTTTTTCAGATGGATATAAAAGTGCTCTTTTCGAAGAGTGCCAAAGAGAAGTCATAGGTATGTATGGTGCTACCAATGAGTCTGACTGTAAGCTGGGATAATGCCAAAATAGACTACAAGGAACTTGCCCAAATATGAGTGCAAAATTTGAGTCATCACGCTCATGAATGTACTAGAGGTGTTGGATAGCCCAAAGGGCATAACCAACCAATAATATAACCTGTCATTCATCTTAAATGTAGTTTTCCATTCATCACACTCCTTGACCCTGATTTGGTGGCACCTGCTCCGTAGATCTAGCTTAGAAAAGATCTGGGCACGTGACGTGGTGTCTAGGAGGTCGTTGAGACGAGGAATGGGAAATCGATATTTGATTGTGATCTTCTTGATGGCCCTGCTATCAACGCACATTCACCAACTACCATCCTTCTTAAGGGTACGAAGGGCAGGTATGACACAGAGGTTCAAGTTCTCTATTACAGATTGCTTTCATAGGAGGTTGGCAATTGGACTGTTGAGCTCTTTGTGCTCGTCGGGTTTCATCCAGTAGTGTGGAAGATTCGATAGAGATGACCCCAAAATGAGATTTATCATGTGGTATATATCCCGTAGAGGGGGTAGCTCATCAGGAATTTTCTCTGGCATGTTGTCATTATTGCAACACCCAATTTTCAATGGTTGAGAAATCTAAAAACCAAAGCAAGTTGTAGCAGAAAGCAAGCGCGACATGGTAGGATTTAATGCTAACGGTAGCCTTTTTCCTAGTTAAATTGACATGAGTTGTGCCAATGAGAAATGTGTCGACGAGATATGTTTACTAGAGATAACGTGGCATGGTAGCTTATTTTCTTGATCGAGTCGATATGGGTTGTTTCGGAGAGAGATGTTTATTGATAGGATAAATCAATTAGAGATACTGCAGCGCGGTAACCTCTACAACCGCGATATAGTTATCCTTCCCATGTTGGGAACTTGAATACTATCAAGAATTCTTTGTAAGACCACCCCATCCCAGTTGGTCTTCTTCTTTAGAGTTACATAGCTTATGAGTTCAAACATTAACTTAGAGATTCTATCATGAGAGCCTATTTTGCATAGTAGGGCTTTCCCAATGATATCTTCAAGAAGCTTTCCTCTTTGATTAGAGAATTTCCTTTCCAAGGAACTATATATTTCACCTGTGAATTTACACCAATCAAAAGCATCAACAATGTCCTGCTCTGTAGTTTCCTGAAGTTCTTCTTCAACTAGGCGAAGAAGGCAAAGTGCCTTGGCGAGTATCTTAGGGCTTATCTTTATTTTTACCTCACCAATCTTGCTTTTGATAGACTGACTAGCTGGAGATACTTTGACATTCGAATATAGTTCCATTACTTCCATTCCTTAGAATTAGACATGGCTCTAACAGAATATACTCCAGGCTGTAGTCATTCAGCTGTTGGATTACTGACCTTATATCTTCAAAAGTTGATTGAAATCCAGATCAAGCAACCTCAGTACCTTCATGAAATGGTTTCTCTATGTTAGGAGCTATTTGATTGAAGGCCTTGTCATTGTGAGTGGTTGTCAGAGACGGAGAGTTGACGATGTTATTTTAGGGAATAAGAGTTTATGTTCTAAACTAAACCCTTTGGCTCATATATATATTTTAATATAACTCAAAAATATGGAAATTGAAGAGCCATGTACTTGTAGTGATGATCTATTTCATGATTTGATGGTTGAGATTTAATTTGAGAAGAAATGGATCAATAATATCCTTCAATACGATATCACTTTGATAGAGTGGTATCATTCAAAATGATCTCGACGATATCACTTTGACAGAGCACAACTTGAGTCCTCAAAACGATCAATATGATATTATCGACATAGCTTCAACTAGTCTTCTTTTTATCATTTTGAACCTTCATTGAATCAAGATAATACAATCACTATAATAAGTGAGAGTCAAGTGTCTCACACTAAGTTGTCCCTACAATCATGGTTAGTAATCTAACATCTAACTGATGTCATTCAATTAACAGTAAGCTAGTATAACACATTGATAGACTAACATGAGAAGGAGAAGCTAATCTAGGTTAAGCATACTCAATTTTATTTTAAGAAGTTAAACTTAGCTTCATCCAGAGGTTTAGTGAAGATATTAGCCACTTGTTTGTATGTGGGTACAAACTAAAGATAGATATCCTTAATTTCAACATGCTCTCGGATAAAATGATACATAATCTCAATATGCTTAGTCCTAATGTGTGATACATAGTTCTTCGCAATTGAGATGGCATTGGACAAAATAGCTAATGCTGAATCCAAATAGTTGTGCATAATAACTATCTGTTGAGATGTACTCTGAATCAATTATGGATATAGCCACACTGGTCTGCATCTTACTGCTCCATGAGAACAATCTTCTCCCTAGGAACTGACATATCCTAGAGGTACTATTCTCATCTTCTTTACACCGCTACAAAATCTGCATCTGAATTACCAATTAGCTCAAAATTATTGTGCATAGGGTAATATGTGTCAAGTTGTTGAGTGACCTTAAGGTATCTCAAAATCCTCTTTACAGCTTAGTAATGAAATTTCTTAGGTCATGCCTGGTACTTAGCACAAACACAAGTTACATACATTATATCAATTCTACTAGTAATTAAGTACAGCAAAGAACCAATTATATACCTATACAAGGATTTATCAAAAGGATTTCCTTTCTCATCCTTGTCAAGGGATATATTTGACTCCATGAGAGTTTTCATGGTATAGGCAGACTCCATACAAAACATTTTAATTAGAACTTTTGTGTACTTGGTCTAAGAGATGAAGATTCATCCACTGACAGTTTCACTTGGAGACCTAAGAAATACTTGAGCTCTCCCATAATTCTCATCTCAAACTCCACTTGCATCAGATTGGCAAATCTCTTGCAAAAGTTGTTATTAGTATACCCAAATATAATGTCATCAACATATATTTGGATTAGGAAAGACTTGCCCTTTATTTTCCTAAGAAATAATGATTTATCTATCTTCTCCCTTGAGAATTTGTTCTTAATGTGGAAGGCAAATATGGTATCATACCATGCCCTTGGTGCTTGCTTTAACTCATATAGAGCTTTTCTTAGAAAGTAAACATGATTAGGAAGAGTTAGATGTACAAAACTCTAGGTACGCTTTATATATACCTATCCCTTGAGATTACCATTGAGAAAGGCTAACTTGACATCCATTTGATATACCTTGAATCCCATGAAGACAACATATGCAAGGAACAACCTTATAGGTTTTAGCCTTGCAACTAGAGCAAAGGTCTATTCAAAGTCAATGTCCTCTTCTTGTTTGTATCCTTTAGCAACCATCCTTGCCTTGTTCTTCACGAATACACCATTCTCATCTATCTTGTTTCTAAATATCCATTTGGTGCCAATAATATTGTGTCCTTGTGATTTTGGCACCAACTTTTATACTTTATATCTCTTGAACTGGTGTAGTTCCTCCTGCATAGCATTTATCCAGAAGGGATCTTGATTTTCTTCTTCAAATTTATTTGGCTCCACCCGAGAAAGGAAGCTCAGAAACATTATTTCATTGTGAATTCTGCTCCTTGTGGTTACTCCTTAGATATCATCCCTAATAATTAGATTGCTGGGGTAATCCTTCAGGTTCCTGACTGCTGCATGCAGTCTTTCAATAGCAGGCTATGTTTCAGCCACAGCCTCAGCTTGTTGAGGCACAATAATAGCTTCTTGAGCTTCATCTGATTGCTGATTTTCTTCTCAATCAATTACATATGGATGAGAGATCTTGCTTGAGCTGAGCTTGTCTTGAATAGACAGATTTGGTAAGATTTACTCAATACCTGCAATGTTAGGAGTACTATACTAGCCCTTATATATAAGGCTAGTCTCACCAAAAATCACATTTATGGATTCTTCAACGACGTGGATTTTCTTATTGAATACCCCATAGGCTCTATTATATGAGTTATATCCAATAAGAATTGTCTCACTACATTTCTCTACAAACATTGTTAATTGTGATTTTCCATTATTAAAATGAAGCACTTACAACCAAAGATTCTAAAATAAGAGATTATAGGTTTTCTTCCATTCAACAATTCATATGGAGTTTTCTTATGAACCTTGTTGATAGAGGCCATATTCAGAATAGAACAAGCTGCATTGACTGCCTTAGCCTAGAAATTTTCTTGTAGTGAGGAGTCACTCAATAATGTTCTAGCTGTCTCTACCATGGTCATGTTCTTTCTCTCAGCCACTCCATTCTATTGTGGAGTTCTTGGAGAAAAGAACTCCTGAGAGAAACCATGTTTTAATATAAATTTGTCATATCCCCAGATTGAAACTCTATTTCATGGTCACTTCTTACTTTGACCACATAGAAATTCACTTCATTTTGAATAGACTTGACAAATATCATGAAGATATAAAAAGACTCATGTATACCTAGAGTGATCATCTATTATCACAAAGATATATAGCTTCCCTCCTAAACATTGAATGGGCAGAGGACCAAAAAGATCCATATGTAATAAATAAAGACATCTTATAGAGTCTTTGTGTGCAATGCCCTTAAAAGTGGCCCTAGTTTGCTTGCCCATTTGGCATGCATGACATGGATCATTTTTAACACATTTCAAATTTGAACTATCCCTAACTAAATTTTCAGAGAATAACTTACAAACTGTTTTGTAGTTAATGTGTGTTAATCTCTTGTGGCACTGTACACAAAGAGATTCCTTCTCATAAGACACAAGTTAAACTGGAGTGGAAGAATCAGAACAAATAATATTTAAGCAATAAAAATTTCCACTCCTATTGCTAGAGAAAATTATCTCTAAGTCAACTAACTTTTTAATCAGGCACTTATTATTGGGAATATTGCCCTTCAATGTTCACTAAATTTGAAGAGGCATCACCATCAGTGTTAAGTGCATAATTGTATTTGATATATGTTCAAGTTTAGTGTTTGCAGGTTGTCTACTATACCATGATTAGACAGGATGTCTGAGTCACAATGACATATGGACTCAAGATAAGATACTAGCAAAGAAGAAATTTTGTTAAGTCCAAAAGCATCGAGTGAAGGGAGTTCACTCGACGCCAGAAGAACAAAAGCGTTGAGTGAACTACATATAGTTAAAGCAGCAATGTTGCTGACTAGAAATCTTGCTAAGTCTAGAAGCATTGAGTGAAGGCAGTTCACTCAACGCAAACTCAATTGGAAATCTGGCTAAGTTCAAAAGCATTGAGTGAAGGCTATTCACTCAACGCAAACTCAACAAGATATATGGCTAAGGATAGAAGAGTTGAGTGAAGGCAGTTCACTCAATGCCTTAATGAATAAGACTGGTTACTTAACAGGAAAAAAATCATCTAAGTCCAGAAGCATTGAGTGAACTCACTTCACTCAACACCAGAAGAGCAGAAGCGTTGATAGAAGCTCAAAGCAGTCAAAGCCTCAGAAAGAGAAGACAAAAAAATATCTAAGTCCAGATGCATTGAGTAAAGTCTGTTCACTCAACGCCTACTCAACAGACAATTCAACTAAGTCCAGAAGCATCGAGTGATGAAGGCTCACTCGATGCATAATCAGTTAAGACTAGAAAATTCTATTTGCATTGAGTGAGGAAGGCTCACTCATGCACTCAACGCCTGAGATGAAGAATTTTACTAAGTATTTTTGCGTTGAGGGACAAGTCTTTACTCAATTCCTGAGTAGTCTGTTAGGATTTTTCTAAGTCCAGAAGCACTAACTCAAGCTGACATTAGAAGAAATTCAAATGTCGCAGGATTTGCTTGCTAGAAGACAAAATGCACAGCTTACCTTTTGTACTGCATTTAATGCAAAAGATATGCTGCAGTTGCCCATTCCAGAGGTCCATACTATGCATAGAGTCGTTGGATTTAAGGGAAATAAAAAGCGTGTTCCAAGGAAGAAAAAAAACTTGAGCTTTTGACTTTTGCAAGAGAAGATTTTTTTCTGGATCATCTTCTTCCTGAAAGACAAAGTTGCAGATCTTTAAGAACTTGCTCTCACTGTTAGTCTGAAAAATTCAGACAGTTAGCTGTTGGAAGGCAAATCTTCTACATCAAGTTTAGAAAGTTCACTCTCTGAGTTAAAAGAAGATGTAGAGCAAGCCTAAGCTACTGTTCATCTTCAAGTCCACTACATTCAATTCGTCTACTCAAAAGGCTTGAAGAGATAGTGATCTACATGATATTTCACAGCATAAGCAAAACACCATTAAAGATATATTCTTGATGCTGTGAAGAAGATAGGACTGAGTTTTCTCAGTTCAGGAAGAGGCAGACTCAGAGATTACTTCTTTGGAGTCAATCATCAACAACAACCAATACTTCATCTGTAGGATCTTAATTGATCTGAGTTGTAAGCCTGATATATAAAGGCTGAGTGGTAGGATCCTTCTGTGGATCTGAGGTATGGCTTCTGTGCCTGAGCTGTAGGTGAAATACTATCTGAGTGGTAGGATCCTTTTGTAGATTTAAGGTAGGGCTTTTGGCCTGAGGTAGGATCTTGTTCAGATCTGAGCTGTAGGAGTGTTTCACTCTATGAATGTAGGGCTAAACTCTTATCCTGAGTGTAGGACTTTGGATAAAGTCTGAGGTAGGTGATCTAGTGCAGATTACTGAGATGTAGTAGATAATATCTCTGAGTGTAGGGCCTTGGGCCTGAGGTAGGACTTGGCGGAGTCTGAGAGATCCTGAGGGATCTGTGTTGTAAGCTCATTGAGTTGAGATTGGACAAGTTGTCCTTGTCTAACATACTGTTAGAAAGGTGGGAGGGAAAGTGGATGTACTCATACTTTTGAGAACCAATATAAATACTTGTGTGTTGTTGTGTGTTCTTGTAAGCTAACTTAAAACTAAATCACAACACACCAAAGCAAGAAGATAGTCATAAAAGACACAAAAACCTATTCACCCCCCCCCCCCTCTAGGTGTTTAGCTACTTTTGAAACAAAGATTTTCAAGTGGTATTAGAGAGAGGTTGTTCAAAAAGGACGTAACAGTCTGAGCAGATCTCCAAGGATAGCTAAGGATTATCCTTATGGGTTCAGGAGAGAACCATAAGGAGTTAGGCTCAATGAAACTTCCAATCTAAAAGAAAGAGAATTTTGGGATTTGGAAAGAAATAGTCAGACTGTTCATGGAAGCAACTAACCCTAGTATCTTCATAACTATACAAGAAGGACCTTTCATCCCCATAAAGGTCTCTGTCTTGGATGCCAATGTCCAGACACCAAAGAAGTACACTGAGATGTCCAAGGATGAGGTCATCCTAGCAACCAAAGACAAGAGGGCACAAAACATCATTGTGAGTGTTATAGATGACTCTACATTCCAGAATCTTGTCCACTGCAAGACAGCCAAGGAAATATGGGACACCTTGATTGTATATATGTAGGGCACTAAAGAAGTTAGGCATGATAGGAAATCCCTACTCAATCAGGAATATGAGGCCTTCAGGCAAAGCAGCAATGACAGTATAGCTGATTGCTATAAAAAGTTTTTCAGAGTCGTCAATGAGATGAGGACCATTGAGAGGTTATTCAGCAATTATGATCTAAATGATGAGTTCCTTAGATCTCTAATTAGAGACTGGGACAAAAAGATTTGTGCTATCAGAGAAGTGGCCAAGCTTGCTGAAACTCCACCTCACACTTTGTTTGGAAAGCTACTGTCATATGAGATGCAGTTATCTGCCAGGAAGTAGGAAGAGACCACCATCAAGCGCCAAGCCAAAGAGAGGATAGTGTCCTTCAAGGCAGAGAGCTCTAAGAAAAACAAGGAGAGGATAGCCTCACCTCCAAGGAGGCCAACTGATTAAGAAAGCTCTGAGTCCAGCTCATCTGACAATAATATGTCAGATTGAATAACTGCTGCTTTCTCAAGGCAATTTCAGAAGGTTATGAAGGGGAGGTAGTGGAAGAATATTCCTTTATCCTCCTCACATTATAAGAAGGATAACAACAAATCTGGGAAGAAGTTCTCCAAAGGAGACTTGTATGATTCTGTTGGATCCCTATTTTGGATTTGGGATAGGTTCACTAATCTAGGCTAAGTCGGACCCACATTATATAGCCAGGGTCTAGTCTAGTGTCTTAGTTGTCAGTTAGATCAACAATTCAATGAGACAAGACCAAGACATCAGAGACTTAGAAGACAACAGAGACTGAACTAGGCAGAAAAGTCATTCGACGATCTTTGAAGAGAGTTCGACGATCTTCATTCTATGTCCGACGATCTAAAGAGTTAAATCTCTAAGTGGTGAGATCGATGAATGCTGAACTTAGTTTGACAGTCTCTGATCTACTTTCAGGATAGAGATCGACGATCAACCATCTCAGTTCGACGATCTTGAAGCCCAGTTTGGAAGGCAAATCTTTAGGACAACGATCACAGGGCTCAGCTCGACGATAGAGGATGTTTGATTTTGATGATCTCTGGACCAGATCAATGATTACTACCAGATCAACACTTTATTCCCTGCAGTTATTTTTTTCCTTTTTGACGTATTATTATATTGCTTATATGACTCTGAGTGATTAATGCATATATTCTCTTTATATAGTCGTTCCTTGGCAAGCATTAATTTACTGGTATTCACAGAGTTATTATACATCCATTCTTGAGACAGTTAAGGAAATGAGTTAATTCTCTTATAGTCGTTGCACGAGTTCCCATGATTCCTGCAGACAATCAATGTGTGCCATTTCAAATTCAGTTTGGAACTATTCATAGAAAAAGAGACTCAGAGAATAAAAGATATAGAGAATTATTTCTCAGCGACACACATACAGACAGTCACAGATAGATTTTGTTAGAGAAAGAAGAACAGCTTTCAGTTCTTCATACTAGTGTTCATCTAGGAAGCTTGTAGAGACATTCATCTTCAATCAGTCTCAGCTTTCTGAAATTCAAGACCTACACCCTGTACAAGGCTTTGGATTCCTGAACCAATCAAGATCATCAGGATAAGCCTTGACTCCATCAGGATCACTCTCAAGTCTTCTCTCATTTTGATTGAGAAAAGAGAAGACAACTCAACTTTTTCTTTCCCCCTATGTGTACAGGGTTCTTACTCCCTTCAAAAGTAATTCCTGGTTGTGAGGTCTCCTGATCAAAAGACTTCAAGTGGTTTTCCGGCACCTAATCAAAAGCCAGAATGGTTGTTATATCTCCCTGGAAATAGATATTTCTTGGTGGCAGTCACCTGATCAAAAACCTGAGAGTGATTCCTACCAGGGTGGTAGAAGAGTGGATGTACCCAGATTTGGGGAACCACAATAATTTCTTGTGTCATCTGGTTGCTCTTTCTCTTTCTGTTCTTGCTATTTGCTGTGATATTTAGAATAGCTCTTTAGTTTTCTTTATTGATTTAACTATTGGTATCACCTATTTTAAACTCTGATATAATCTAGCATAAAATAGCCAAGAGTCTTAATACTCTATTCACCCCACCCCCACCCCCAACCCCTTTAGAGTAGATCTGAATAACTCCCCCCTTTCAATTGGTATCAGAGGATTGTTGTGTTTCCTTGTTGTACAAGCTAACACTTGAACCAAGATCCCTTCTTATTCAGATTTCCTTTTCCTTAGTTATTCATTTATCACATGGCACAGAACAAGGACTATGCAAGCACCAGACCTCCAGTCTGTAACTTAAATAAGTTCAGTATCTGGAAGGCAAGAATTAGACTTTACATGAACTCAATTGATGAAGACATCTTCAACTCCATTTTGATAGGTCCACCTTAACCAACTGCAGCGACCTCTACATCTAATAACACTCATACAGTTCCACCACCAAATTGGACTGATGCACAGAAGAAAGTAAAGATTGTTGATGCAAAGGCCATGAACATACTGGCCCAGACTATGTCAGATGACATATTCCAAAAGGTTATTGATTGCACATCAGCAAAGGCAATCTGGGACTATTTGAACCAGATGGTGGCTGGCTCAGTGGAAGAAAGAAAGTACAGAAGATCCCTTCTCATTTCCAAGTATGAGAACTTCAGAAAGGAAGATGCAAAGATAGTTGAAGAAATGTATGGCAGACTGAGTGCCATCATCAGTGAACTGTGAACATTGGACAAGGACATTTCACTGACTGAGATCAATAACAAAATATTCATGTGTATTCCCATCTCATGGGACACAAGGATCTGGCCAATAAAGGATGCCAGTAGTACCATAGAAATTTCCATAAAAACACTTCTAGGAAAGCTCAAATCTATTGAACACTTGACAAAGACTAGGGAGGCAGAGCAGAAGGCTTCTACTCCAGTCAGGAAAGAGCAGAATATTGCTTTTAAGGCTATAGAGGAAACAGCAGCTCCTGCTGTTAATGAAGAGTTCTGAGCCTCTTTGAAAAGAGATTCTACAAGATGGGCAAAAGAGACTTCAGGAAGAAGTCATCCAGACAAGAAGATAAACTCAGGTATGACAAAACACCAACTAAAGAAGTTGTTTGTTTTGGTTACAGTAAACCTGGACACTACATCTCTGAGTGTCCAAAAAATCATAAGAAGGAGAAAAGAAAGGACAAGGACTCCAGAATACAGAAGTACAGCAAGCCTTCCTCAAGCAAGTAGAAGAGGAAAGAGAAAGGCTTTATAGCAGAAACCTGGAGTGATACAGAAGAGCACTCCTCCTCCTCTAGTACCAGTGATGTAGATGAAGAGGAAGCAAAGTCAAAGGAAGTTTTCCTAATGGCAATTGATGCTTCCAGCACTCATTCAGAAAATGACTCATCAGATGATGAAGAACCACTCTCTGAAGTGGATCAGGTACTCTCATCCTTTGACTTCAATTCTAAAGACTTTGTACATGAATTCAAAACTATTTGAATGGATTTAATTTGCTTAGAGAAAGAAATTAAACTACTTAGAGAGCAATTAAATAATCAAAGTAATTTTGTTACAGAAAACAATCAACTAAAAGATGATATTACACTTGCAAATGAACAAATAATTAAATTAAAAACTGAACTAGCTGAGACAAGGCAACTTAAAGAATCCCTTAATGGGAGAAGCCTCAAGCTGATGGACATTACAAGCACTGTTAATGCCAGGCTCACTGGCAAGCTGGGCTTGGGTGCTTCATCAAGCCAACCCCCACTAGTTCCGAAAAATATATTAAGGACTCCTGTAAATTTCATTTTTGAAAATGGTAAAGAACTAATCTATGAGAAACCCTCAACTGTAAATAAGAAAAAACCTAACAAACAGAAAAATAGAAACAGACAAAATCAAATAAAAAACAATGTTCAAAAATTTTCGTCGAACTAAGATTGACGAAATGTGAACAAATCGTCGAACCCAGATCGACGATCTTTGAACGAAAATTTCTACTATAATCAATCGTCTTACTGCGATCGACGATTTTTGTATGGATCATCGAGCATAGATCGACGAACTTGGGGCACAGAGAATGAGTATTATCCTTCTCTAAGTAGAGATCGACGATCTCAACCCATGTCATCGAACTCAGATCGACGATCTCACTTCCAATCTTCGAACCCAGTAAAAAGTAATAAAACTTTTAACCTTAACAAAAACTCTAATCAGAAAAGAGAAACAGTTAATCCTTTCACCCTTTGGGAATTACCACCTAGGAGATATCATCCACTAGGATATAAATCTCAACCAACTAGTTCTGTTATCTCAAGCATTTCTTATCAAGAAAACAAAGGACCCAAGGTAACCTGGGTCAAGAATAATTAATCTTTTGATTGTTGCAGGTGAAGAACTGTCCATCATATAACTAGCAATGGTATTTGTACAGTGGGTGCTCAAAGCATATGACTGGATTGAAGGACAACTAATTTAACTATAAGTCATAGCTAGGACCTAAAGTTATCTTCGGTGACTCCAACTATGGCCAGACTAAAGGCTATGGAGAAATTAGGATAGGAGCTGTCACATTCAGGAAGGTTGCATATGTAAGTGGATTGAAACATAACTTGATCTCCATCAATCAACTTTGTTATGAAGGATTTCAGCTAACATTCAATCAGTCCTCTTACATTATTTCTTCAGCTGACAGCATAGTTGTCTTAACAGGTTCTATAGTAGGTAACATTTATATTGTTAACTTCAATTCAGCCATAAATAAAATTTGTTTATTTAACCAATCTTTTAATCAAAATGAATTATGGCATAGGAGGTTAGGACATGTAAACTTAAAATACATTGCTAGGCTATCAAAGGACAACCTTGTAAGTGGATTGCCTTCTTACCCCTATAAGGAAAGCCTGTGCAGGGCTTGTCAACTAGGCAAGCAAACTAAAAATAGTTTCAAATCCATTAATAAGAGTGACTCACCTAGGATTTTGTATTTGCTTCACATGGATCTCTTTGGACCCATTACTGTACAAAGCCTAGGAGGGAAGTCTTACAGCTTGGTTATTGTAGATGACTTCTCCAGGTTCACTTGGGTGTTCTTCTTGAAAAATAAGTCAGATAACTTCAAGGTTCTTATAGATTTTCTCAAGTGCATACAGAGTGAGTTCTCTACTCAAGTTGTATTGATCAGAAGTGATCATGGTACTGAGTTTGAGTCTCTTCCTATGCAAGAGTTCTTTGAGAAGGAAGGTATCAGGCAATGTTTTTCTGCTCCTAGAACTCCTCAACAAAATGGGTTAGCTGAAAGGAAAAAAATAGAACCCTGATTGAAGTTGCAGGTACATTACTTGTTGATGCATACTTTCCCCTTTCCTTTTGGGCATAGGCAGTGAGCATAGCTAACCATGTCCTGAATAGAAGTTTAATACATAAGCTAAAGGCTAAGACCCCTTATGAGCTACTCAAAGGGAAGAAACCTAAAGTAGACTATTTTAGAGTATTTGGTTGTGTTTGTTACATACATATTAACAACAGAAAATACACTAGAAAGTTTGAAGCCAAGTTTGAAATGGGAATTTTTCTAGGATATTCCTAAGTAAGCAAGGCTTATAGGGTCTATAATAAATCTATCTTGAAAATTGAAGAGTCTGTACATGTATCTTTTGATGAAACTAACATGTTTTATAAGGATAAGAATACTTCTACCAATTAGACTTTGCAGGTACCTACTTTGTGTGAGAATTTGGAAGCTGTGACCCTCACCCATGAGGCTATTACATCATCTTCTCCACAAGTATTTGAAGATAGTGATGAGGAAATCAGTGAGCCCACTGATATTATTCCAGCAGCTAAAATAATTCCATAAGAGGAATTACCCGCACCAGCTGTTGAACAACCTACTCCTCCTGCTGATTTAGTCACACTTAGAGATCATCCTGTATCTCAAGTGATTGATGACATATCAGTAAGTGTGCAGACTATACATCAACTCCACCAGGACTTGATGCATGCCTGCTTTATCTCTCAAGTATAACCTCATTCCATTCATGATGCTGAGCAAGATCCCCAATGGATCCTTGCAATGTAAGAGGAGCTATACCAATTTGAGAGATGTAGAGTTTGGGAATTGGTCCCAAGACCAAAGAACTACCTAGTAATTGGAACAAAATGGGTGTTCAAAAATAAGATGGATGCACAAGGAGCAATTATAAGGAACAAGGCTAGGCTTGTTGCTCAAGGGTATAGGGAGGAAGAAGGCATTGATTATGATCAAACCTTTGCACCAGTGGCAAGGTTAGAGGCAATCTGAATTTTCTTGGCCTATGCTACTTCTCAAAAATTCAAAGTCTATCAAATGGATGTAAAGAGTGCTTTTCTAAACGGAGAACTCAAAGAAGAGGTGTATGTTGAACGACCACCAGGTTTTATCTCTCCAACTCAACCTTATTCTATTTATAGGTTGCATAAAGCTCTCTATGGCCTCAAGCAAGCTCCAAGAGCTCGGTATGAGACCCTAGCTAGCTTCTTGTTAGAACATAGATTCTCTAGAGGCATAGTAGATAGGACTTTATTTATAAAGCATCATCATGACAAAATATTGTTAGTACAAATATATGTAGATGATATAATATTTGGCTCTACAGATCCCAAACTATGCAAGAGGTTTTCCAACCTTATGCATTCAAAGTTTGAGATGAGTAGTATGGGTGATCTCTCCTACTTCCTTGGTCTCCAAGTCAAGCAGGCACCTGATGGCATTGTCCTATCCCAATCCAAGTATATTAATGAGCTGATCAAAAGGTTTGGAATGGAAAGTGCTTCAGCTAAGAAAACACCCATGGCTACCAATACTGTGATTGACTCTGATGAGCATGGGAAACTTGTTGATCAGAAATTATATAGGGCCATTGGTGGGTCCCTGTTATATCTCATAGCAAGTAGGCCAGATATCATGTTTGCCACATGTCTTTGTGTTAGGTTCCAGGTGAACCCTAAATAATCCCACCTTATTTTACTTAAAAGGATTTTGAGATATGTAAAGAGTTGCCCAAATATAGGACTCTGGTATCCTGCTGAGTTAGAATTTGAGTTGACTGGATACTCAGATGCTGACTTTGCGGGATGTAGAGTAGACAGGAAAAGCACCTCTGGAACATGTCAGTTCTTGGGAGCTAGGCTTATCTCTTGGTTTTATAAAAAGTAGACATCTGTGTCTACATCAACAGTAAAAGCTAAATACATAGCAGGTGGCAGTTGTTGTTCTCAGATGCTATGGATACAAAATCAGCTATTAGACTATAGATACAACTTAAATAATTCAACTATATTTTGTGATAGTACTAGTGTTATTTCTATAGCATAGAATCCAGTTCATCATTCTAGGACTAAGCATATAGATGTAAGGCATCATTTCATTAGGGAGTGTGTAGACAAAAAGAAAATTAATCTCACCTTCATCCCTACTGATTTGCAAAGGGCAGATATTTTCACCAAACCCTTGGATGAAAAGAAACATCTATTCTTCATGAATAAGCTAGGTATGATTAATGGAGATGAGATTATTTAACTTTCTGTCTGAGATCAACGATTTGTTGAAAGATCATCGAACGGAGATCGACGATCTGCTAGCATCTTGTGAAGTCGATCGTCGAACGGAGATCGACGATCACTTCACTGCAAAATAATTATCGCCGAATGGAGATCGATGATTTTTTGGTTCAGAGAATTTATCATCGATCTGAGATCGACGATTTATTCCTTCTCTTCGATCTGAGGTTACCGAACTCATTTTTTATTAAAATATTTCGCCAACCTTGGTTTTGAAGTTATTTTAGTAGTTAATTCGCTTGACTAATCCCATCTCTTCGTTTTCTTAAACCTTATAAACTAGAGTTTAGACGGAAATAGTCCCGTGCTTTCCATTTCCCTTCTACACTTGTTTTTTTTTTCTCTACAGGAACTCTCAAATGGAAATTACAGCGGTGATTTTGTCAAGCATGAAATTCGATTCTTGTTTTGATATTGATCTGGCATCATTCAAGCACAGTGATCAGATTTTTTAGGATGTGTTGAAACTGTTTGATGCGTCGAAGTTATAGAAGTTGATGACGACAAGGATAAAGCTGCCAGTGACAGAAATCAAGGAATGGGCTTATACTTCATCATCAGACGAACAGTCATAAGTAGGAACTATTTCTGGACTGGCGGTAATTCTAACCCCTGTCGTTCTTACTGAAATTTTCGGTTTTGTTTACGGAGAAGATGATATTGATTTGGATAAAGAAGAATTTGCTGACATGCTTGCCAGAATGGGTCATGCTGATGCAAACCCTAGCAAGCTTCTTAAAAAGAACTTGTCCCCTCAATGCAAGTTCTTGGCAGATATTATGGGTAAAGTGCTGCTTGGGAAGCACACTGCCCATGATAACATATCCAGGCACCAGTTTCTTTTGATGAGTGCCTTGGTTAATCAGAAGGCAGTAAATTGGGCTGAAACCTTGTTTGAGTTGATTAAGAAGAAGACAAATAAGAGAGAGGTCTCTCTTGGCAGGATTCTAGGGATTTTTCTCACTAAAAATGCCCTGAGCTATTGACATCCCCAATAACCTTCATCAATGCTTCCAAGAGGTTGACCCCAGTTCTCTTTGGAAAGTGGGAGAGGACTATCTCAAAGCCCTCCAGGGCTCCCTCCACCCACAAGGTTTCTGAGGACACAAGGATTGATTCAGTCACTCCTCACCCTAGGGAAGATGAACCAGAGATCCCTCCACCTCCTCCTTTACCCCCAGCCAGACAAACTTCTCACCTTTTACATCCATCAACTCTACCTCCAAGCCCTACTCCAGCATCTCATCCTCCTTTATCCCCTCTACCAAATTATCTAAAAGGGATCCCTACCACTACCATTTCTATCCAAACCTCACCAACCTTTGATCTTAACTTTTCATCACCAACACCTTCACCTTCCCCTTCCAACTCATTTACCTTCCCCACCTAACTCCCATCCAAACCAAATGGTTATCCCTGACTCAATCACTCTACCTACCATTTCCACCATATGTACATCTTGTGGACATTCTACTTCTTCCCTACCATCCACATCATCTGACCCATCTGCTCTCATTGCTCTCCTCACCCCTTCCATCAAAACCATTGTAGAGGATGCCATCACACCTCTTCTAGCTTCTCTCAATTCTTTTGTTGCCTCTTTCTCTAGACCTTCTTCATCTAGGGGCCTGGCAGCAGAAAACACTATAACCAGGCAGGGGGAGATGTCCAGTGAAGAAGTCCCTCCTCCTCCAGCAGTTATAGCTTTGGCAGTTGTAGATACAGAGATTGTAGATACATGTTTGATAGATACAGAGATTGTAGATACAGTGTTAATAGATGCAGAGCTTGAAAATTTTCTAACAGATGATTCTTTGGATTCTTTGGAAGTAGAAACTCTTTCTATTGAACATATTGTACACCCTTCAGGAGAATTGTCTGCTATCTTAGATCTTTTTGATCTCTCTTTTAGCACAATTCCTTCTTTTGGAATTCCTCCATATTGTACAAATATTATATGTTATAATGCTCTAGAGAGCAGTGATATTTTACATCAGTTTCTTCAGAGTCTTTCAGCTCCAGTGCCTGAGCTCTCTATAGCTCTAGAGGCTGAGCTTATCAGTATGCCAGAGGTTGAGATTTCAGAGCCCAAGACTTTCTCTCCTCCAACCTATGTCTGTTCTACTTCTCCAATCCTAGACTTGGATGAAATTACGGCTGCTGATGCAGCTGAAGAACTTTCAATTATCAAAGAGATTGATGATTTGTTTGATAATCCACTAGGCTCATCTGATAATGATTCAAATTCAGATTCAGACTATGATCTTGATGTCAGCAAGAAGAAGAAAGTGACCAAGAAAAGAAAAGCTACAGTGAAGGAAGTGCCTAAGTCTAATCCTCAAGATGGCATTCCTTACTTCATCAGGCATAATATTACTCTCACATCAACTACTCCTCACTGGATGAGATTTTCCAAGAATGAGATGAAGGATCAGAAGAAAAGGAGAAAGACTGGCTCCTCTCCTGTCAAAGTTTTCAGGAAGGATCCACCTCCTCCTCCTTCAGCAGGTGCTAGTGGGAATGTTGCTTCTAGGGCTGCTACCTCCTCCCAATAGCAGAGTTCTTATGCTCCTCAGTCTCACAGTAAACCATCCAGGTCATACTCTAAGGGTTATTCAAGAAGGATAGGTAGACAGCATGATCAGGCTGATAGAGAAGCTGGTTCAGATTCTAGCAGGAGATTCAGAATTCCTGAAAAGTTTAGTGAAGTCAGACCTCCTCCAAATCTCCATGTCAGTCAGTCTCAGCATTAAACAATAGAAACAAAATTCCAAGAACAGTCAATCAGGTATAGAAAGCATCCAAAGATCTCCCTTGATTCAAAAGAAGATTCTTCACAGTATGAACCTGAGCGAGATCCAAACTTCAGGATGGCTAGGTTTCATTAGTTAATTGGTCTCTCCCAGATAAACAAAGCTAGACAAGAAGGAGCTGATCCTTCTTAATTTTCAACAATGTCCAAGTACAGGGAGAAAGAGTTTGAACTATTTAATATTGATAAGAATGTTTTTGATGCTAATGCCTATATGCAGGTTCACCCTGAGGCAGTTGTTCCCAAAGCAGCATCCATAAAAGTTCTTGGTGAAGCTGACATGAAAATGACAAGACAGAAAGCAGTAGATCCAAAAAGAAGAACTAAATTTACTAAGCCATCTTCTGGCAAGTCTTAGTACTTTTTTTGTGTCTGTATCTCTTATTGTAAATATCTGTTGAATTTCTCTTATCATTCATGACAGATATGTTTGTTTAGTTTTACTATTGTATTCTTTTATTTTTGCTTAGTGACCTCACCCAAATAGGGGGAGATTGTTGGATCCCTATTTTTGATTTGGGCTAGGTTCACTAATCAAGGCTAAGTCAGACCCACATTGTATAGCCAGGATCTAGTCTAGTGTCTTAGGTGTCAGTTAGATCAACAATTTAGTGAGACAAGACCAAGACATCAGAGACTTAGAAGATAGTAGAGACTGAACTAGGCAGAAAAGTCGTTCGACGATATCTGAAGAGAGTTCGACGATCTTCGTTCTATGTCCGACGATCTAAAGAGTTAAATCTCTTAGTGGTGAGATCAACGATTACTGAACTTAGTTCGACGATCTCTGATCTACTTTCAGGATAGAGATCAACGATCAACCATCTCAGTTCGATGATCTTAAAGCCCAGTTTGGAAGGCAGATCTTTATGAAAATGATCACAGGGCTCAGCTTGACGATAGAGGATGTTTGAGTTCGACGATCTCAGGACCAGATCGACGATTACTGCCAGATCAACATTATATTCCTTGCAGTTATTGTTTTCCTTAATGACTGATTATTATATTGCTTATATGACTCTGAGTGATTAATGCATATATTATCTGAATATAGTTGTTCCTTGGCAAGCATTAATTTACTTGTATTCACAGAGTTATTATACAGCCATTCTCGAGACAGTTAAGGAAATGAGTTAATTCTCTTATATCCGTTGCACGAGTTCCCGTGATTCCTGTAGATAATCAATGTGTGTCATTTCTAATTCAGTTTGGAACTATTCAAAGAAAAAGAGACTTAGAGAATAAAAGATATAGAGAATTATTTCTCAGCGACACACATAGAAACAGTCACAGACAGATTTTGTTGGAGAAAGAAGAACAGCTTTCAGTTCTTCATACTAGTGTTCATCTTGGAAGCTTGTAGAGACATTCATCTTCAATCAGTCTCAGCTTTCTCGAATTCAAGACCTACACCCTGTATAAGTCTTTGGATTCCTGAACCAATCAAGATCATCAGGACAAGCCTTGACTCCATTACGACCACTCTCAAGTCTTCTCTCATTTTGATTGAGAAAAGAGAAGACAACTCAACTTTTTCTTTCCCCCTCTGTGTACAGGGTTCTTACTCCCTTCAAAAGTAATTTTTGGTTGTGAGGTCTCCTGATCAAAAGACTTCGAGTGGTTTTCCGGCACCTGATCAAAAGCTAGAAGGGTTGCTATATCTCCCTGGAAATAGATATTTTTTGGATGCAGTCACCTGATCAAAAACCTGACAGTGATTCCTACCAGGGTGGTAGAAGAGTGGATGTACCCAGATTTAGGGAACCACTATAATTTCTTGTATCTTCTGGTTGCTCTTTCTCTTTCTATTTTTGCTATTTGCTGTGATATTTAGAATAGCTCTTTAGTTTTCTTTATTGATTTAACTATTGGTATCACCTATTTTAAACTCTGATATAATATAGCATAAAACAGCCAAAAGTCTTAATACTCTATTCACCCCCCCCCCCTCTAGAGTAGATCTGAATAACTCCCTCCTTTCAGATTCTAAACCTAGCAAATAGATTTCTTCTAAAATAGTTTGTTTTTGTTATAGCAAGCCAGGGCATGTCATTGCCGATTGCCCTGTCAAAATAAAAGAGATAGGTGAGAAGAAGCACCATCACCACAAGGTCAAGAATACTGAGAAGAGTTTCTTGGCTAAGAAGACTGACAGCCTATCAGACAGTGATTCTGAATCTTCAGAATCAGAAGAAGAAGAGGCCTAATTGGCCTCATGTCCATTGAAGAAGATGCTAAACTTCATGTTACACCATCTGGCATTAAGGCCCGGCTATCCTCAGTTGGCAATGATTATAAAGAAGATGAGGAGCATTGTCTCATGGCTACATCAGAAGACAATCAGGACCTTTCTATTTCTGATGAGGTACATTCCATCCCTAGCTCTCCTTCTATTTATGAGTCTTTCTCAGACTCTGATGCATCCACTTCCTCTAGTGGGGAAGAGGTATCAAATTCTAAAGATGATGTCAATCAATTGATTGACAAGTATGGTGTCATTCTGAATGCCCTAAAAAGGAGGAAGAGGCAAGTCAAGAAACAAGCTGAGGAGATTGTCTCCCTATAGCTAGGTGCTTCCCTGCAGTCTGAATCAACACCCTTGCTTGATCTGATGAGGAGGGAAGTCATTCAACTGAATACTATCTCAATCATCAAGATTGGAACCATCAACCTAAAGAACAAGATTATTAAGGATCTCGAAGAGAAGCTCTTTAAGTAGAAATAGATTGTGGCTGAATTTAGTAAGCCCAAGATAGTGATGTCGCTGATAGATTCCTTCACCTCTCAAAAGAATAAGAGGGGTTGGTATTCAAGTGGAACTCTAGTGTTGATCATTCTAAAGGGAAGGGTAAAGCTCCTTTAGTGCCTCTGGCAACCTTTCAAAATGTAATCCTCCCATCAAACATGTATGACCAAGATAACATTTATGATCACTAGAAAAATGGGAATTCTTCTTGTAAGAATACAAGGGTATCTTATAATGGAGGTAGAAAGGACATCGATGTGAGTGCACTGAAGGCTCCCTATGAGGAAATCCATATGGCCCATCATGGACCATTTGTATTTGGTGCTCCATCCCCCACACTCAAGGATAAGGCAATGGCCTATTCTCAGGCTCTTCCAGCAACAGCTCAGACAAAATGTAAGTCATCCAGTAAGCCTGACTTTTCCATCTCTGATGCCATCAACCACTTGTCCAATGCAAAGAAGACTGCTAATGGAGGAACTAAGAGAAAGCCAAGTATATCTACTGGCAGACTCACTTTCAGTCAGATTCTTGCTAAAAAAACAAGAAAAAGGCTGTTGCTCTCCCTTCTGAACAAATAGTTGTTGAGTCCACAAGGGCTATTCACAAAAGGAGATACAACATCCATGAATGTTGGTGTTGTGGTAAAGTGGGACACTTTGCCATAGATTGTTGGCACAACCCTAGTGTGCCAAGGGCAAGGGTAAGTCTTCCTGTTAGGAGTGCAATAGGTAGATATGTTCAGTTTCAAGCTAACAAGAACCAAGGACTTAATCCCTATTGGGGTCCTAAGGTAAACAAAACTATGTTTGCAGGTTAGTACAAGTACCCATGCACCAATATGGTACTTTGACAGTGGGTTTTCCATGCATATGACTGGAATAAGAAGCCATCTAAAGGAATACACTCCAGTGAAGAATGGACCTAAGGTGATCTTTAGAGGTTCAGATAGAAGAGTTACTAAGGGATATGGTATGATCACTAATAGCATAGTCTCAATCATAAAAGTGGTTTATATGGAAGGGTTGCAACACAACCTGATAAGTATATGCCAACTATGTGACCTTGTCTATGTCATTGTCTTCCATAAGGATGAGTGTCTGATCAAAAGGTCAAGTAACCAAGAGGTCATTTTGACAAGCAGTAGGAGTGGAAATATTTACTATTTAAACTTTTTATGATTATGTTTTTACACTCCTGTATGCTTGGTAGAAAATGTGAAAGTCTCTTACTATGTGTAATGGCACCAGCGGCTTACTCACTTGAACTATAAGTCAATTTACAAAATCTTCAGTGATGGGCTAGTTAGAAATGGACCCAAATGAAAATGTACCAAGGAGGGCATTTGCTCTGCTTGTCACAAGGGCAAGCAGACCAAAGCATCCTTCAAGATCATTGGGGCTAAGGATTCAGTGAGGTGTTTATACCTCCTATATATATACTTGTTTGGTCCTATGTCAGTTCTTAGTCTAGGTAGGAAAGTCTATACACTAGTGATAGTTGATGAGTATTCCACATATGCTTGGGTTTTATTTCTAAAGAAAAAGTCTACAACCTTAGACATCTTTATGACCTTTGTTAGGCAAGTTCAGAAAGAAAAAGACAGTTCTGTGTTCAAAATCAGAAGTGACCATGGTACTGAATTTCAGTCTGAAGTCATGATAAAGTTCTGTGAAGAACTAGGGATTTGTCAAGAGTTTTCTTCTCCAAGAACACTGCAGTAAAATGGGATAGTTCAGAGGAAAAATAGGACTCTCATAGAGGTTGGCAGGACACTACTCAATATCACTTCTCTCACAGAATACTTCTGGGTTGAGGCAGTGAACACTGCTTATCATGTCTTGAATAAAGCCTCTATCAACAAGTATCACCAAAAGACTCCCTATGAGATTATGAAAGGCAGAAAACAAAATCTAGCCTATCACAGGATCTTTGGTAGTAAGTGTTTTGTGCTTAATAATGGGAAGTCCTACTTGACTATGTTTTCTGCCAAATCTTATGAAGGAATATTTGTTGGGTACAACAATCATAGTAAACCATATAGAGTCTATAACTTGAAAAATCAAGTTGTAGAAGAATCTGTGAATGTAGTCTTTGATGAATCATCAATGATTAACGGTGAGCTTCTTAGCTCCTCTAGATCTGTAGGTGTAGAGTTGGAGATGTATAACCTAACCATCAAATATACTCCTCAAACTGGCCAAGAAGAAGATGATGGTGTGTGTATTCCTAAAGAAGGACAAGGTACACAGGATATGGCTGAAGAATAGCAAAATCCAGCCACTGAAGTTCATGATGCTGAGGCAAGAATGCCTCCTACAGTCAAGCACTTAAGGGATCATCCCAGAGATCAGATCATAGGAGATGTTATCCAAGGTGTTATAATAAGGAGAAGAAGCCTTAACATAGACATGTACTCCAGCTTTCTGTCTCAAGTTGGACCTAAAAGGTTTGAAGATGCCAACATAGATCCATTTTAGATTGTGGCAATGCAAGAAGAAACGAACCAGTTTAAGAGATGCAAGGTCTGAAAGTTGGTTCCCAGACTACAAGGACATAACATCATTGGAACCATGTAGATCTACAGAAATAAGCTTGATGAAAATGGTGTTATAATAAATAATAAAGCTAGACTAGTGTTTAAGGGATACAGACAAGAGGAAGGTATTGATTTTATCAAACCTTTACACCAGTATCTAGATTGGAAGTCATAAGACAATTTCTTGCATATGATGCACATAAAGGATTCAAATTCTACCAAATGGATGTGAAGTTAGCCTTCCTAAATGGTGACATAAAAGAAGAGGTCTATGTTGAGCAACCCTCGGTTATTGTTAATTCTAACTTTATTGATTATATTTTTAGTCTTAAAAAAGCTTTATATGGGTTCAAGCAAACCCCTAGGGCATGGTATGAAACCCTGTCTACCTTTCTCATTGAGAACAAATTCTCAAGGGTAAAGATAGAAAAGACATTATTCCTAAGAGAAGTCAAAGGTAAGGTATTCTAGTCCAAATTTATGTAGATGACATAATATTTGAGCCTACTGATTATGGCCTCTACAAAAAGTTTACCAAACTTATACAAGGGCAGTTTGAGATGAGCAATATGGGTGAACTCAAGTTTTTTTTGGGCCTCCAAGTTAGATAATTAGAGGATGGACTATCCATCTCTCAGTCTAAGTTCACCAAGGAATTGATTAAAAATTTTGGAATGGAGAGCGCCTCCATAAAGAAAACTCTTATGGGGTCAAGTGTGTTAATAGAAAAGGATGAAATTGGGAAACCTATTGATGAAACCTTATATAGAGGCATAATTGGCTTCCTCCTCTACCTTACTACTAGTAGGCCAGACATTATGTATGTTATATGTGTTTGTGCTAGATACCAGGCTAGCCCTAAGGAATCTCTTTATTTTGTAACTAAAAGAATTTTGAGATATCTCGAGGTCACACCTGATCTTGGTTTATGGTACCCTAAGAATAATGACTTTGAACTAACTGGGTATTCAGATGCAGACTTTGTTGGTTGTAGAGAAGACAGGAAAAGCACCTCTGACACCTATCAATTTTTAGGAGGAATATTGGTCCCTTGGAGCAGCAAGAAGCAAACAAGTGTTGCTATCTCAACAGCTGAATCAGAATACATCTCAGTTGGAAGTTTTTGTGCTCAGCTACTATGGATCTAGCATCAACTCCTTGATTACAATCTAAAATAAGCAGAACTCCATTGTTTTGTAATTCTACCAGTGCAATCTCTATTGCTAGGAATCCTGTTTCTCATAGCAGTACTAAGCATATAGAGATTATGTATCATTTCATTAGAGAGCATGTGGATTGTGAGGACATTAGTCTTGAGTTTATCTCACAGACAAGCAAGTGGCTGATATTTTCACCAAGCCACTTGCTGAAGCTAAGTTCAACACCTTCAAATTTGAATTAGGTATGATGAACTTAGTATTGCTTCAGTAGCTCTTCATGCATTTATGTTGCAGGAATTATTAATACCTGCAGGTTAACAAAGGAGTAATAGACTGAGAAGGGAGATGCTCCTGTTGAGGGGGAGCAAGTTCAGTCTGACATTTAGGACAATCTTGACTCTTGCCTAGAGACTCTCCAGCAAAGACTAGATCAGATTCCTGATTTGAGGAGGAGATTGTCTCTAAGGAACATTTCAAAGTCTAACAAACACTTTCAAGACTTTCAAATGGTATCCAGACTTTCAAGTGGTATCAAGACTTTTAAGTGGCAATGATGCTACTGATGTACTTACTTATGAACATTTATCAGAGTATATGATAGCTGACTCTGAAGGAAGAGTGTCTGCTAGGGACAGAAATGAAGATGTCTGTGAACCAGGAGAAAGTTGGAGCTACTGTCCACTATTGGGAATATTGCCCTCAATGTTCCCTAGATTTGAAGAGGCATCACCATCAATACCAAGATCATAATTATATTTGATTTATGTTCAAGTTTAATATGTGCAGTATATTCCTTAGAACAAGTTCAGATAGGTTGCCTAAGAGTTTGTTACAGGTGGTCACAAGAAAGATTGTTGGAGAGACAGAAATTTCTCTAAGTCCATAGGCGTTGAGTGAAGCCAGTTCACTCAACGCCATATGTCAAGGAAGGATGCTGGAAAGACAAAAATTTGTCTAAGTCCACAGGCAATGAGTGAAGGCAGTTCACTCAATGCCATATAACAAGAAGCATCAAGTAAATCTTTGACAGTCAAAGCTTCAGCATTGGCAAGGAAGAAATCCGGCTAAGTCCAGAAGCATTGAGTGAGGATAGCACACTCAACGCCTCAAGAAAGAAGCATTGATTCAAGCTCAAGCAGCCAAAGCATTTAAAGATCTGTCAAGAATACTGGATAAGTCTAGAAGTGTTGAGTGAGGATAACTCATTCAATGCCCAAAGAAGAAAGCGTCAACAGAACAGAGTTTACTTAAAGCTTAAGAAGATATAGACAGAAAAATCTGTCTAAGTCCAGATGCGTTGAGTGAGGACTGCTCACTCAACACAAGTTCATCAAGAAGATTGGCTAAGTATAGAAGCGTTGAGTGAAGGTAATTCGCTTAATGCCTCACCAAGAAGTTAGGCAAAGGAAAAAAGCATTGAGTGATGAAGGTTCACTCAACACATTTATAAAGATGGAAAATGGCTAAGTATAGAGGCGTTGAGTGAAGGGAGGTTCACTAAATGCCTTAGCAAGATGGCAGGCATTCAGAGAAGCGGCCATGTCTAGAAGCATTGAGTGATGAAGGCTCACTCAACGCACTCAACGCCTAGCAGTGCAAAAGTATTGGCTAAGTGCAAATTTGTCGAGTGATGAAGGTTCACTCAACGCACTGAATGCCTAGCAGTGCAGATTATCTAGCTAAGGGTTTTTGCGTTGAGTGAAGGCTATTCACTCAATGCACTCAACTCCTTGGATGAAACTATGAATTTGGCTAAGTCCACATATGGCGATGTCAGCAAAAGTCGACAGAATTTTAAATTGTTGCAGGAAGTCTACAATACATGACAAACGGTGTCGCAGGCCTACTGTACAATTTTTTTTGTAAAAGAAAGGTTGCAGTCAACAACCACAGCCGGGCCCACGGGTCAAATAGTCGTTGGATAGCGGAAGATAAAAGAGATGAGATCGGAGGAAACAAATCAACTTTAGGGTTTTATCTTTTCACGAAGAAGTGGAACGTCATCTTCTTCCTCTCGCCATTATTACAGAGCCATAAGCTAAAGTTCAACTCACTGATCTAAAAGTTCAAGCAGTTAGCTATTGCGATTTTCACTGGCAACAGCATGTTCAAAAAAATATTTTTTAGAAGGAAGAGAAGCAGAAAAAGTCTGATATTTGCAATCAAGGTTAGCTGAGTGAAGAATACACAAAACATATAACTCTTTGTCTTCATCAGCAAGTTCATAAACCTGTGTTTCTGAGATACTTCTAACACAAGCAACTGTTTCCTGAAGATCATCTTTCTTATTGTTTTGAAGAAGTTAGGGTTGAGTTCATCTCAACTCAGAAAGAATAAGACTCAAATATTTCTTTGGAGTCAAATAAACATCAAAAAACCTTTTCTTTCAGTAAGATCCTTTGGATCTGAGTGTAGGCCTAATTATAAAGGCTGAGTGTATGATTCAAGTTGTGAATCTGAGGTAGGATCCTTCTGTGGATCTGAGGTAGGGCATATGTGCCTGAGGTAGGGTAGTTTGTCAGAGGTAGGAGAGTCATTCTCTCTGAGATGTAGGGCCTTTGTGCCTGATTTATAGGATCCTTCTATGGATCTGAGTTAGGGCTTGTTGTGCCTGAGCTATAGGAGAGTCATCCTCTCTGAGTTATTGGGCTATCCTCTTAGCCTGAGCTGTAGGACTCTTAATTTAGTCTGAGTTAGGTGATCTTTGGATCACTGAGTTGTAGGAGCAAGCTTGCTCTGACGTAGGGCATTGTGCCTGAGGTAAGTTTTAGAGGAGACTGAGAGATCCTGAGGGGTCTGTGTTGTAAGTACTTTAGAGCTGAGTTTTTGAGAAGTGCCTTGTCTAACACACTGTTAGAAAGGTGGGAGGGATAGTGGATGTACCCATAATCTGGGTAACAACTATAAATCTTGTGTGTGCTTTTGTGGCTTGTCTTGAAAGCATAAAATAACTAACTCACAACACACTTAAAGAAGGAAAATATAAAGAGACTTAAAAACCTATTCCCCCCCCCCCCTCTAGGTGTTTATATATCCTTAAAACTAAAGACTTTCAAGTGATATCAGAGGGAGGTTGCTCAAAAAGGACTTAACAGTCTGAGTAAATCTAAAAGGGTAGTTACAATTATTATACTTATGGGTTCAGGAGAGAACCATAAGGAGTTGGGTTCCATGAATCTTCCAATATGCAGGAAGGAGAGATTTGGGATCTGGAAGGAGAGGGTCGGGCTTTCATGGAAGCATCTGACCCAAGGATCTTTATTACAGTTAAAGAGGGACCTTTCATCCCTATGAAAGTCTCAGTTCTGGATGCAACAGTCCAAACACCAAAGAAATATTCAGAGATGGCCAAGGATGAGGTCATTCTAGCCACCATGGATAAGAGAGCTTAGAACATCATAGTTAGTGCTATTGATGACTCTACTTTCCAGAATCTAGATCACTACCAGACCTCCAAGGAGATGTGGGACACCTTGGTGTTCTACATGGAGGGCACAGAGGAGGTTAGAGATGATAGGAAGTCTCTACTCAACTAAGAGTATGAGACTTTCAGACAGAACAAGAAGGATAGTATTATAGAATGTTATGAATTTTTTTTAGAATTGTGAATGAGCTGAGGACTTATGGGAGAGTCTTCATCCATTATGAGTTGAATGATAAGTTCCTCAGGTCTCTAACTAGAGGCTGAGACATAAAGATCCGTGCCATCAGAAAGCTGGCAAAGTTGGTTAATACTCCCCCTCACACTCTATTTGGAAAGCTTCTCTCCAATGAGATGCAGTTATTTATAAGGAAGGAGGAGGAGACCATCAGCAAATCCTAGGACAAGGAAAAGTTTTTGGCCTTCAAAGTAGAGAGCACCAAGAAGAGCAAGGAGAGGATTGCCTCTCCTCCAATGAGGCCTACTAATTCAGACAGCATGGGGTCAAGCTCATCAGACTGCAACATGTCTGATGAAGATTTTACTGCCTTGTCTAGGTAGTTTCAGAAGATGATGAAGAGGAAGCAATGGAGGAGCAAACCTTCCTCCTCCACTTATCACAGGAAGAACCACTCCAAGGGAGACAGGTATGGCTCAAAACCTAGTAAACATGTTTCCACTAAAGTTGTTTGCAATTATTGCAGCAAACCTAGGCATGTAATAGCTGACTTCCCAGTCAAGAGAAGAGAATTGGGTGAGAAGAAACATCACCATTTGAAGGGAAAGAAGGAGAAGACCTTCATTGCAAAGAAGGAGCCTACATAGGACTCAACATCTTCTGAGTCTGAAGAAGAAGATGCCTACATAGGACTATTTGCTACTGAAGAAGAAGCTGAAGACTATCTTGCTGCCAGGATAGGTATCAGGGCCCCTCTATCATATTCAGACAGTGACTCAGAGGTGGATGATATGAAGAAGATGTCAACAACTTCTATGGGCTGATGGCCATGTCTGATGAAGAATCCAGCTAGGGCTAGCCTGGTCTAAAAAAGTTATTCTCTCTATCCAGCTCATCTTCTGACTCAGATTATGAGACTAGTACAAATTATAATACATCATCATCTAGTGATGAAGATAGGTCAGAATCTGAGGAAGACGTCAATCAATTGATTGATAAGTATGGTGCCCTTCTGGATGCTTTTAAAAGAAGTAAGAAGTTGACCAAGAAACAAGCTGAGGAGGTCACCTCCTTCAGCTAACTGCTTCCCAACAGGCTGAGACAGCATCCTTGCTGGATCAGAAGGCTAGGGAAGTTAACCAACTGAAAAATATTTCACTCATTCAGATTGGCACCATCAGATTCAAGAATAGTCTCATTAGGGATCTTGAAGAGAAACTTCAGAGGGAGAAGAGAATTGTTGCTAGTTACTCTAAGCTCAGTACTGTGTTGCCCCTAAGAGAACTCCTCTTCTCAAAAGGGTAAGAAGGGGTTGGGATTCTAGAGAAACACTAGAGTTGCCCATTCCAAAGGGAAAATAAAAGCTCTAGTTCAGCCTCTGCCATCCAACCCTCCCATTCCCTTTAGGAAAGTTCAGTTACCTTCAAATAGGTATGACCAAGAAAGCATCATTGGTCACTAGATGAATGGTAGATCCACAAGTATGAACAAAAATATTCACAGCTATAGTGGAAGATATAGCAAGGGGATGAGTGCCTTTAAGGCTCACCATGAGGAAATTCAAATGGCCCATTATGGACCAATTCTATTTAGTGCACCAACCCCCACTCTGAAGAATGTGGTAGTGGCCAACTCTCAAGACCATCTAGCAAAGACCCAGACCAAGATTAAGTCTATTAGTATGCCTGATATGTCCATCTCTGATGTTATTAAGAGCCTGTCCTCTACAAAGAGGACTACTATTAATGATATTCAGAGCAAGATAAGAAAGCCTGTTGGAAGACTCACTTTCAGTCAGATCCTTGCTAAAAGGAACTTGAAGAAGGTTCCTCCTCCTTCTTAAAAGTTAGCTGCTACCAGACTTGCTCAGAAAAGAGGGTATAATATTCATGAGTGCTGGTGTTGTGGCGAAGTGGGGGAATTTTTCCTTCGATTGTTGGCACAATCCAACTGTACCTAGAGCTAGTGTTAGTCTTCCTATCAGAAAATCTACCAGAAGACAGGTTCATTTTCAGGCTAATCAGAACCAAGGACCCAATAAATAATGGGGTCCTAAGGTAAATTAAATCATGTTTTGCAGGTTAGTCATAGTGCCCATACCCTTATATGGTATTTGGATAGTGGTTGTTCCAAGCACATGATTGGAGCAAGGAGCAATCTAAAAGAGTACACTCCAGTAAAGGATGGACCCAAAGTAATCTTTGGTGGTTCAGATAGAGGTGTGACAAGAGGCTATGGTAAGATTACCAATAGCATAGTCATCATCTCAAAAGTGGCTTATGTTGAAGGGTTGTATCACAACCTGATAAGCATAAGAAAACTCTTTGATCTTGGCTATGTCATTGCATTCCATAAGGATGAGTGTCAAATTAAGAGGTCAAGTGACCAAGAGGTCATCTTGACAGGCACTAGGAGTTGGAATGTTTATTGCTTAAACTTTATATGTCTAAATAAAGACCCCCCCCCCCTATATTTCTAGTTGTAAATGTTAAAGTCTCATATTGTGTACAATTGCACAAGAGGCTAGATCATTTGAACTATAAGGCCATTGACAAGATCTTTAGTGAAGAGCTAGTTAGGAATGGTCCCAAGATGAAATGCACCAAGGAAGGAATTTACTCAGCATGTCAAAAGGGCAAGCAAATCAAAGCTTCCTTCAAAAGCATTAGGACCAAAGACTCTGTGAGGTGTTTATACCTCCTACATATGGACTTGTTTGGTCCTATGCAAGTTCATAGTCAAGGTAGGAAAGTCTACACCCTTGTGGTTATTGATGACTTTTCTTGGTTTGCTTTGGTTTCCTTTCTTAAGAAAAAGTCTGAAACCCTTGATATCTTCAGGACTTTTGTCAAGCTGATTCAGAATGAGTTAGACAGTACTGTGGTCAAAATCAGAAGTGACCATTAGAATAAATTTCAGTCTGAAGGCATGAGAAGATTCTATGAAGAGCAAGTGATTCACCAAAAAATTTCTTCTCCAAGAACACCGCAGAAAAATTGGATTGCTGAGAGGAAGAAAAGAACTCTCATAGAGGCTGGTAGGACTTCGCTAAGTAACACATCTCTCCCAGAATATTTCTTGGTTGAGGCAGTAAATACAGCATGACATGTCCTAAATAGAGTTTCTATCACCAAGAGCCACAAGAAGACTCCCAATGAAATTATGAAGGGCAGAAAACCAAATCCGGTATATCTCAGGATCTTTGGTAGCAAATGTTATATACTAAATAATGGGAAGTCCTATGTGACTAAGTTTGCTGCCAAGTCATATGATGGATTTTTGTTGGGTACAGCAATCATAGTAAGGCATATAGGATCTACAACTTGAAAAGTCAAGTTGTAGATGAGTCTGTTAATATAGTATTTGATGAGTCAACTATTATTAACAGTGAGCTACCAAGCTCCTAAACTAGACCTGCAGGTATAGAGATGATGATGGATAAGCTAACCATCAAGGAAGCTGCTCCAAATGCCCAAGATAAAGATGAAGGAGTGTGTATTCCTGAAGAAGGGCAAAGCTCACATTATATGGATGAAATCAGCAAGATGCAACCACTGAAGCTCAAGATGTTGAATGAAGATGGCCTCCATCTATCATGCATCTAAGGGATCATCCAAGACACCAAATAATTGGTGATGCCAACCAAGGAGTTATGACTAGGTGCAGAAACCTTAATACAGCTTTGTATTCATGTTTCCAGTCACAGGTTGAGCTCAAGAGATTTGAAGAGTCCAATATAGATCAATTCTGTATAGTAGCAATACAAGAGGAACTGAACCAGTTTAAGAGGTGTAAGGTCTGGAAGCTAGTTCCCATACCACAAGGATATAATGTCACTAGAACCAAGTGGATCTACTAGAATAAGCTTGATAAAAATGGCATTATAATCAAGAACAAGGCTATGTTGGTAGATTAGGGGTACGGACAAGAAGAAGGTATTGACTTTGATCAATCAAACCTTTGCCCCTGTAGCAAGATTCGAAGCCTTCAGACTTTTCCTTAAATATGCTGCATATAAAGGATTTATAGTCTACCAATCACTACAAGAAAACAGACTTTTAGCCACGGCAAATTTTCGTGGCTAAAAGTCCAAAACCGTGGCTAATAACTATTAGCCACGGCCTACCCACGACAAATGGGCGTGGGCAATGCGAGTGTGGCTAATAGTATTGGCCACGCTGAATCCGTGGCTAATAAGTTATTAGCTACGGTTAAATTGTCGTGGCTAAAAGTTCCTCATTTGCCACAGTTCAATTTTCGTGGCTAAAGGGTCTATAATAAACCTAACATAAATAATATTCGGCCGCCGCCGCCCAGCCGCCGTCGCCGCCGCCGCCGCCGCCGCCCGGCCGCCGCCGCCGCCGCCCGGCTGCCGCCGCGCCGATTTTATTTCAAACAATAATTTTGAATGGGCTATATAAACCCCAAATTGAGCTTTTTGTTAGCGGTGTGGCACTAAAAAAAACCCGACCTTTTGCAACGGATTAGGCTTCCGTGGCTAATACTAGATTATTATTCACGAAATAGGCAAATCGTGGCAAAAAGTCGGGTTATTTGTCACGGATTAGTCATCTGTGGCTAATACTAGCTTATTAGCCACAGAATAGGAACCGTGGCTAATACTTCAGTATTAGCCACGGTTTTCCCCCGTGGCAAAAAAAATCGTGGCTAAAAGCCATTTTTCTAGTAGTGAATAGATGTGAAGTCAGCCTTCCTGAATGGTGACTTAAAGGAGGAAGTCTATTTTGAATAGACGTCCGGTTGTGTTTATTCTAACTCTCCTAATTCTATTTATAGACTTAGGAAAACTCTATATGGGTTGAAGCAAGCCCCTAGAGCTTGGTATGAGACATTGTCTTGCTTCCTCATTAAGAAAAATTCTCAAGGGAGAAGATAGACAAGACCCTATTCCTAAGGGAATCTAAGGGCAAGATCATCCTAGGCCAAATTTATGTAGATGACATAATTTTGGGGTCTATTGATGATAACCTTTGTAGGAAGTTTGCCAAACACTATGAGTCGGCTTTTGCTTTTCTCTCACAATGCAGCTATTTAGGTAGGCAAAACTTGCCAATTGCATCACTATGCAACTCTAGTATGGTTGGTGAATAACTCTTTATTTGCATCCATCATATGGTGCATGCCAACCTATGCCTCTGGGCACTCAACCTTTGAGGTCACCCAGTTAAGTTTGACCCGATGTCAACAGTGGGATATCACAATTATCCGCTTGCACCCTTACCAAGATAGATTAATGCACCTTTCTTTGGCAAGCCCACACTTCATCGATCGAGGGAGGAAGAGTGTCATCCATCGGAAGTCATTTGAATACTTAATATTTATTAAGGGATTTTTAAACAATTGATTAACACTTAATCATGGTTAACTATTAACCAATGTGCACATCAACAAAATAAAACAACAGCAATCAGAATCCAAATGCATCCCAGATGTGCACAAGGAAATCATCAACACCTTATGAACTGGGCTAAATCTGAACATCTAGAACCCTTCTAAATCGTCAGATCTACATGCACTGGACTTGAGCAATACAGACTCCACTTACACAGTAGACAAGGTCGTCTCTCTATGTCAGACTCAAAATCTAACACACTTGGTTTCAGAAACCAACAAGAGGGACGGTTACTGTTAAGGAGTAACAATGATATCACAATGATATCATAATGAAATCACATGCGCTCCTAGCGGGGTTCCAAGTGGCTGTGTCCCTAGCGGGTTCCATCAATATTTGATATTCCAGGAATAGATTTAGGCATTTTAGAACACTTCTAAATAATCCAGATCTACATGCAATGGATTTAGCAACTTTTGAAACAATAATAATCGCATCAACCTCCCTCTAATACTACTGTTGGGTTTTGTTATACATCACAACACTTTTGCGCAGCAAAAATAAGGAACAAGAAAACCCAAAAAGAGTTCGGATCTAGCGATGAACATTAATCAGGAAGTAAAGTCTATAAAATAAAATTACCTTTGCGGGATTGAGTTGATACTCAACTTAGATGTTCCAGAAAATTATCTGATCACTTAACGCATAGAGTCCTTAGTGCAGAATAGTGTCTGCACCTTCATAGAAGATCCACACGAACCAGAGAACCCGTAGAGTCTTGTTGAACAAGATCTAGATCGAGAGAGGGCACTCTGCGTCTTTACAGACTTCTAGGTCTGTTACAAAAGAGGCGGTGGCAGCAACACTCGCCGGAATCAGACTAAGTGACGGCGACAGGATCGGTGAAGGTGGAACAGCTTCCGTCGGCCTTTAGGTCTCGGGATATCGCACAGTGAGGCTCGTGTGCTTTTCGGGATTACTATTTCGTATGTAAAGAAACCCTAGAATCTTCTATTTATACCCAAAGGAATAAATAGAACACCCCATCGCTATTCGCCGACAACCCTTGTCTCGACGAATCATGAGTATCCATGACATATTCAACGAATCGTTGAGTATACAAAACCATACTCGACAAATCGTCGAGTATCCATAAGATACATGACGAAGTCATTGAGTGAACTCAACACTCTCAACACTCTCAGCGCCAAACCCATCGAATCAACATTTGACTCGATGAAGGCATTGAGTGAACTCAATGCACTCAACGCCTAAGTGCCAGATTCATCGAATCAACCTTTAACTCGACGAAGGTGTTGAGTAACCTTAACGCACTCAATGCCTAAGAACCATACTCATAGAATCAACACTTTGACTCAATGAATCATTGAGTGAACTCAACGCACTCAACGCTTAAGTGTCATACTCATCAAATCAACACTTTGACTTGATGAATCGTTGAGTAAACTCAACACACTCAACGCCATCATTCGATGAGTCAACACTTGACTCGACCAAAGCATTGAGTGGTCTCAACGCACTTGATGCTTCCAAATCCTGGCTGAGCTAAGTCATTTTCACTCATCATATGAGCATAGTCAAACTAAGTCAATCTCCCAATTTCTCTAAATTTTCTTATTTGCGACCCAGATAGGCTCATACTACGTTGGCAGTGAGACTATATGCTTGATCACTTCCAGATAATAATGGTAACACAAACAATGCTTTACTCAATGATTTTTGACATCTGGCGTTGAGTGAACTTCCTTCACTCAATGCCTGTGGACTTGGACAAATTTATGTCTTCCCAACATTCTTCCTTGTGTCCACATGTCATTATCAGTTAGACAACCTGTCTAATCATTCTGATAAAGAACATCCTGCACACATTGAACTTAGAGCATGCATCAAATACATCTACTTGTATATTATTAACTTATTTGACATTTACAAATCTGGGAAATTTGATCAATGGACCTAACAATCTCTCCCTTTTTTAAGAAATCAACATCATTAGTCAAAACTCTTAGTCATTGATATACACCATCATATGCAGCAGATAAAACATTATATTAGAAAAAGAATAACATGTTATTGGTTACCACATTTTCCCTGTCTGCATAGTGATCATCATTTCCTACTCCCCCTGATCACTTCCTAGCCCCGATCATTTTCTTCTACCCCTTTTTGACTTCTTCAGAAGCAACTATAGTCAGGGAGCTGCAAGCCTTCTCTATTTTCCTGATCAATTCTTTCTCTAATTATCTTCTTCTTCTTCACAGCTTTGTCTTCTCAGCAGCAGCATTCCATCTCAAACTCAGAGAAGTTTATGACTATATCATAAATAATCTCTGGAACAGGGAGTTCAGAGTTAATATCCCCCTTAGTCTGTGCATTGTCCTTAGGATATACAGATCAGCAGTGTTGATCTTAAAATTCCACTGTTGTAGCTGCTTACTCTTTCTCAACAAGAAGCTGAACCTATCCCTACAAGTGTTGTACTTTCTCCCCCTTAACATGAGCATCTTCTATCTTCCTCTCTAATAGACACTTAAGTCCATTTCATTCTTGATACCACTAAAAGTATTGACAACCTGCAAGAAGTAGTAATTCCTGCAACAAAAATAAAATAAGGAGTAACTGAAGCTATACCAAGTTCAACATACCTAACTAAAACTTGAAGGTGTTGAACTTAACTTCATCTAGTGGCTTAGTGAAGATGTCAACCACTTGTTTGTCTGTAGGGACAAACTCAAGACTGATGTATTCACATTACACATGCTCTCTGATAAACCTAATCTCTATGTGCTTAGTCCTTCTATGAGAGACAGGATTCCTAGTAATTGAGATTGCACTAGTTGATGGATGCCTAATGTGTATTTTTGTCCTCTCTACAGCCTACAAAATCTGCATCTGAATACCCTATTAGTTCAAAATCTCTATTCCTAGGGTACCATAGGCCAAGATCTGGTATGCCCTTAAGATATCTCAAAATTCTCTTAGCAACAGAGTAGTGAGACTCTTTAGGACAAGCCTAATATCTAGCACAAACACATATAGCATACATGATGTCTGACCTACTAATAGTAAAATATAGGATGGAGCAAATTATCCCTCTATATAAAGTTTCATCAATAGGTTTCCCTGCCTCATCTTTGTCTATAGACATACTTGACCCCATGTGAGTTTTCATTATGGAGGCACTCTATATTCCAAACTCCTTGATTAACTCCCTAGTGAACTTAGACTGAGATATGGATAATCCATCTTCAGTCTGCCTTACTTGGAGGCCTAAGAAGTACTTAAGCTCACTCATACTTCTCATCTCAAACTTACCTTGTATAAGTTTTGCAAACTTCTTGCATAGGTTATCATCAATAGACCCAAAGATTAGGTCATCTACATAAATTTGGACTAGGATGATCTTGCCCTTAGACTCCCTTAGGAATAGAGTCCTATCTATCTTCCCCCTTAAGAATTTATTATCAATGAGGAAGCTAGATAGGGTCTCATACCATGCCCTAGGGTCTTGCTTCAACCCATATAGAGCTTTCCTAAGTTTATAAACATAATCAGGAGGGTTAGGATTAACAAAACCTGATGGATGCTCAATATAGACTTCTTCCCTTAAGTCACTATTTAGGAAGGCTGACTTCACATCCATCTAGTAGACTTTGAATCCCTTGTGTGTAACATATACAAGGAATAGTCTGATGCCTTCTAATCTGGCTACTAGGGCAAAGGTTTGATCCAAAGAAATACCCTCTTCTGGTATATATCCTTTAGCCATCAGCCTTGCTTTATTCTTGATTATAATGTCATTTTCATCAAGCTTATTCATGTAGATCCAATTAGTTCAAATGACATTATGTCCTTGTGGTCTGGGAAGAAGCTTCCAGACCTTACATCTTGTGAACTAGTTCAATTCTTCTTGCATTTCCACAATCCAGAACTGGTCTATGTTGGCCTCTTCAAATCTTTTGGACTCAACTTGTGATAGGAAGCTTGAATACATGATTATGTTGAGACTTCTGCTCCTGGTCATAACTCCTTTGTGAGAATCACCAATTTTTTTGTGTCTGGGATGATCTCTTAGATGCCTAACTACTAGGGGCATTCTTCCTTCAGCATCTTAAGCTTCAGTGGTTGGAGCTTACTGATCTTTATCCATATCTTGTGTGACTTATACTTCTTATGAAATTTACACTCCATCATCTTCATCTTGGAGTTTAGAGCAGCTTCCTTGATGTTTATCTTATCCATCATCAGCTCTATACCTACAGGTCTAGATGAGGAGCTAGGTAGCTCATTGTTAATCATAGTAGACTCATCAAATACTACATGTATAAACTCTTCTACAACTTTATTTTTCAAGTTGTAGATCCTATAGGCCTCGCTATGATTGTTGTACCCAACAAATATCTCATCATAGGATTTGGAGGCAAACTTAGTCATATAAGACTTACCATTATTTAGCACAAAACATTTGTTACCAAAGATCCATAGATAGGCCAGGTTTGGTTTTCTGCCCTTCATAATCTCATAGGGAGTTTTCTTGTGACTTTTGGTGATATAAGCTCTATTTAGGACATGACATGCAGTATTTACTGCCTCAGCCTAGAAATATTCTGCGAGAGATGTGTCACTTAGCAATGTTCTTCCTTCTTCTATGAGAATTCTATTCTTTCTCTTAGCAATCCAATTTTGTTGGGGTGTTTTTGGAGAAGAAAATTCTTGATGAATCCCTTGCTCTACACAGAACCTTGTAATGCTTTCAGACAGAAATTCAGTCCCATGGTTACTTCTGATTTTGACCACAATACTGTCCAATTCATTCTAAGTTTGCTTGACAAAAGTCTTGAAGATATCAAGGGTTTCATACTTTTTCTTAAGAAAGAAAACCCAAGCAACCCTAGAAAAGTCATCAACAACCATAAAGGTGTAGACTTTCCTACCTAGACTATGAATTGGCATAGGACCAAACAAGTCCTTATACAGGAGGTATAGGAACCTCACAGAGTCTTTGGTCCCAATGCTTTTGAAAGAAGCTTTGGTCTGTTTGCCCTTTTGGCGTGCAGAACAAATACCTTCCTTGGTGCATTTCATCTTAGGACCATTCCTTACTAACTCTTCACTGAAGAGCTTTCCAATGGTCGTATAGTTCAAATGAGCTAGTCTCTTGTTCCATTGTACACAGTATGAGACTTTCTCATTTACAACTAGACATATAAGGGAGTCTTGACTTAAACATAGAAAGTTTAAACAATATACATTTCCACTCCTAGTGTCTGTCAAGATGACCTCTTGGTCACTTGACCTCTTAATTTCTCACTCATCTTTGTGGAATGCAATGACATAGCCAAGATCACAGAGTTGGATTATGCTTATCAGGTTGTGTTGCAACCCTTATACATAAGCCACTTTTGAGATGGTGACTATGCCATTGGTGATCTTACAATAGCCTTAGGTGACTCCTCTATCTGAACCACCAAAGATTACTTTAGGCCCATCCTTCACTAGAGTGTACTCCTTCAGGTTGTTCCTTGTTCCTGTCATGTGCCTGGAACATCCACTGTTCAAGTACCATATCGGGGTATGGGCACTTGGATTAACCTGCAAAACATGATTTAAGTTACCTTAGGACCTTAATTTTTATTGGATCCTAGGTTCTAGTTAGCCTGAAGAAGAAATTGTCTTCCTGCAAATTTTCTGACAGGAAGACTAGCACTTGCTCTAGGCACAGTTGGATTATGCCAGCAATCTAAGGCAAAATGACCCACTTTGCCACAGCACAAACACTCATGTATATTGTATCTTCTTTTTTGAGTAGGTCTGGCAGTTTGGTTAGCTGCAAACTGTATAGAAGGAAGAGCAGCTTCCTTATTCTTATTTCTTCCTGCCACTATCTGACTGAAGGTGAGTTTGTTAGTAGAAGAGCTTGGTTTATCTTGAGTTATACCAACAATGGTCTTCTTTGAATAACATACTATTGATGGCCTCAAAAATACCCAAGTTAGGCTTACTGACAGACTTGCCCTTGATCTGAGTGTGTGCTGGGAGATCCTGAGAAAAGGCCACTGCCTTATTCTTGAGTGTGGGGGTTGGGGTACCTAATATAAATGGTCTATGATTGGCCATTTGAATTTCCTCATGTGGGGCCTTGAAGGCACTAATTCCCTTGTGATATCTTCCACTATAGCTGTGAACATTTTTGTTCACACTAGTGGATCTACTATTCAGCCAATGACCATAGATGTTTTTTTGGTCATACCTATATGAAGGTAACATCACTTTCTTAAAAGAGATGGGAGGCTAAACTTGAACTTTGCCTTTCCCTTTGGACTGGGCAACTCTACTATTCCCCTTGAATCCCAACCCCTTCTTACCCTTTTAAGATGAGAAGGATTCTATCAGGGGCAACACATTATTGGGCTTTGAATAATTTGCCACAATTTTTTTCTCCCTTTGGAGCTTTTCTTCAAGATCCAAAATGATTTAGTTCTTATTATTGATGGTCCCAATCTGGATGGTTGAGATGGCCTTCACTTGGCTGACTTCCCTCATCTTTTGATCCAGCAAAGATGCTAATAAAGACTGCTGGGAAGCAGCTAGCTGTAGGGAGATAATCTCCTCAGCCTGCTTCTTGACCAACTTCTTGCTTCTTTTCAAAGAATCCAAAAGGGCACCATACTTGTCAATTAATTGATTGACATCTTCTCCAGATTCAGAGTCATCTTCATCACTGGATGAATATGCTTCTAAATTGGGACTAGTCTCATAATCTGAGTTAGAAGAGGAGCTAGATATAGAGTATACTTTATCTGTACCCAGCTGATCCTAGTAAGATTCTTCATCTGACATGGCCATCAGCCCATAATAGCTATTGATATATTTATCCTCATCATCCTCCTCTAAGTCACTATCTAAATGTGATACAGGGGCCTTGAAACCTATCCTAGCAATAGGATAGTCTTCAACTTCATCTGCAATAGCAGTAAACCGCCATATGTAGGCTTCTTCTTCTTCAGACTCTGAGGAAGATGAGTCACTCTGACTCCAGCTCTTTTCAGTCTTGGCAAGGAAGTTCTTTTCCTTCTTTCCCTTGAGATGGTCATGCTTCTTCTCACCAGACTCTTTTCTCTTGACTGGTCAGTCAGCAATTACATGCCCAAGTTTACTACAGCAATAGCAAACAACTTAAGAAGTAACTTGTTTACTATATTTGGATTCATATATGTCTCCCTTAGAGTATTTCTTCCCAGCCTTGTAGTGGTCTTTCTTGTGATGAGAGGAGGAGGAAGGTCTTCTCCTCCACTGCTTCCTCTTCATCATCTTCTGAAACTTCCTTGAGAAGGTAGCAAATTCACCATCAGAAATGATGTTGTCTGATGTGTTTGGCTCTATATTGTCTGATTCAGCAGGCCTCCTTGGAGGAGAGGCAATCCTATCCTTTCTCTTCTTGGTGCTCTCAGCTTTTAAAGCCATAGTCTTTTCCTTGGCCTGAGATCTATTGATAGTCTCCTCCTTCCTAGTAGATAGTTGCATCTCATAGGAGAGCAGCTTCCCAAACAGTGTGTGAGGGGGAGTATCAACATGCTTTGCCACCTTTTTGATGGCACAGACCTTTGTGTCCCTTTCTCTAGTTAGATATCTGAAGAACTTGTCATTGAGCTCATAATGGTTGAAGACCCTCCCATAGGTCCTCATCTCATTCATAATTCTGAAAACATTTCCATAGCATTCTGCAATGTTATCCATCTTATTTTGTCTGAAGGCCTCATACTCTTAGTTGAGTAGGGATTTCCTATCATCCCTGACCTCCTTAGTCCCTTCCATGTAGACTACCATGGTATCCCACACCTCCTTGGAAGTCTTGCTTTGGACATGATTCTGGAAAGTAAAATCATCAATATCACTGACTATGATGTTCTGAACTCTCTTGTCCATGGTGGCCAGAATGACCTCATCCTTAGTAATTTTTGAATACTTCTTGGGGGTCTTGACTGTTGCATCCAGTGCTGAGATATTCATAGGTATGAAGGGTCCCACTTGAGTAGTTATAAAAATCCTTGGGTCATATGCTTCCATGAAAAGCCTAGCCCTCTCTTTCCATATCCCAAAGCTTTCCTTCCTGCAGATTGGAAGCTTCATGGAACCCAGCTCCTTATGGTTCTCTCTTGAACCCATAAGGATAATTCTTTTTGCTACCCTTGGAGATCAACTCAGACTGTAAAGTTCTTTTTGAGTAACCTCCCTCTGATACCACTAAAAATTCTTTAGATTCAAGAGTAGCTAACACCTAGAGGGGGTGAATAAGTTGTAGGTCTTTTTGTATTTTTTCTATTTTAAGGTGTGTCATGATTTAGTTTAGTAGCTTTCAAGAAAAGCATAAACAACACACAAAAGATTTACAGTGGTTCCCCCAGATTATAGGTACATCCACTGCCCCTCCCACCTTTTTAACAGTGTGTTAGACAAGTCACTTCTCAAAAACTCTGCTCCAAAGAGCTTACAACTCAGATCCATCTGGATCTCTTAGTCTCCTCCAAGTCCTAAAGCTCAGGCATAAAGCCCTACCACTCAGAGAAGTTATCTTCTATAATTCAGGCACACGGGCCCTACCTCAGACTTGAGCACAAGTACTACAACTCAGGCTAGGAGGATAGCCCTACAACTTAGAAATATAATCTCCTACCTCAGATCTGAACCAGATCCTACCTCAGGTAAACTGCGGTACAACTCAAATCTAGTACAGGATCCTACCTCAGGCAAACTGCCCTACAACTCAGACCTAGTTCAGGATCTTACCTTAGATTCACCTCAGAATCATACCTCTCAGATCTACAAAAGATCCTACACCCAGCCTTTATAAAATAGGATTACACTCAAATCTTTTAAGATCCTACTTGATGAAAGGTTTATTGATGATGATCTGACCCAAGAGAAATGTTCTTTATGTCTGCTTCCTTCTGTCCTGAGAAAACTCAGTTCATCTTTCTTCTTCACAGCTTCTAGAAAATGTTCTTCAGAAATGATCAGCTAGAACTGTGAAGTTGCTGCAGCTAGTGTTTGGCTTTGCTGCTTCTTCTTTCTCAGAGATGTTTCTCTAAACTTGCTGTTGCAGGTGAGAATGACAATAGCTATCTTCTATCAACTTCTATATCAGCAGATGGAACAACTTCTCTTGGCTTTGTAGCAGTGCCGAGAGCAAGAAGACTAAGTCCAGTACTTTCCAAAAGTTTTCTCCTTTTGTGTCGAGTTGACTTAGTCCAGATATCTTCTTCACTGCTCCAGAAAATATTCTTAAGGAATAAAACTGCTTGAGCTGTGAAGATGTTGCTGATAGTATTAGACTTGGCTGCTTCTTCTTCTACCTCAGAGAAGTTTCTCTGAACTTGTTGTTGAAGGTGTTAATCACAACAGCTAAATTGCTTGAACTCTTAGATCAGAAGTTTGGACGTGTTCTTCAAGCTCTAAAATAGTGTCGAGAGGAAGAAGATGAAGTCCAGCTATATCCCGAAAAGTTAATTTCTTCTCACTAATTTGATCCCTTATCTATTCCGCCGCCCAACGGCTCTTTGAGCCATGATCCCACTTAGATTTGGTAGCTGCAATCTTGCTTTTGCATTAAATATAGTACAGAGGCATGCGACGCCATTTGTCACGTACTATAGACTTCCCGCAATGATTTTGAATTTTGCTGACGTCGTTGTCTGTGGACTTAGTCGATTTTAGACAATTCATCATAGGCATTGAGTGAAGGTATTTCACTCAGCGCCAAGACACTTAGCCAAATATTCTGTAGTACCAGGCGTTGAGTGTGTTGACAATACACAACTAATATAGACTTTGGCCGTCTTAACTAAGTAGGTATTGAGTGAACCTTCATCACTCAATGCATTTGTACTTAGCCGTTTCTCTGAATGGAGGCATTGATTGCGTTAAGTGAGCCTTCATCACTTAAAGCATACTTGACTTTCCTGTCATCTTGATGAGGATTTGAGTGAATAACCATCACTCAATGCTTCTGTACTTAGCTGATTTATCTATTGAGTTGGCGTTGAGTGAACTTTCCTCACTCAATGCATTTGGACTTAGACATGTTTTTTGTCTACATCTTCAGAGGCTTTGACTAAAGCTTGCTTTGTCAACGCTTTCTGAGCTTGGCGTTGAGTGAACTGGCTTCACTCAATGCTTCTGGACTTAGTAATATTTATTCTCAGTTTCTCTGGCTTTGACATCATAGAGCTTTACTCGTTGATTATTTCTTCAGGCATCGAGTGAGCTGTCCTGATTCAACACTTCTAGACTTAACCAGAAATATTCCTTGCCAATGTTGAAGCTTTGACTGTCTGAGCTTTACTCGATGCCTCTTGTTATATGGTGTTGAGTAAATTGCCTTCACTCAACGCATGTGGACTTAACAAAGATTCTGCTTTATCAACAGTAAGGCTTTGACTGCCCATGCTTTACTCAGCGCTTTTTGATTTCTGGTATTGAGTGAACTACCTTGACTCAACGCCTGTGGACTTGGAAAAATTTTTGTCTTCCAAGCATTCTTCCTTGTTTCCACCTATCACTGTCACTTAGACAACCTATCTAATCATTGTGATAAAGAACATCTTGCACACATTGAACTTAGAGCATGCATCAAATACATCTACGTGTATACCATTGACTTGTTTGACTTATACAAATCTGGGACATTGTGATCAATGGACCTAACAAGCAACCTCCTGGGTATGTTGCTCAGGGGGAGTCTCAGGTCTGTGCATTATGGAAGGCTATCTATGGTCTCAAGCAAAGCTCGAGGGCTTGGTTTGAACAAATTTAATGAAGTTATTTCTGTTATTGGATTTGTTCGGAGTGTTGTAGATCATTCTTATTCATTAGCAAAACCTCGGCTGGACTTGTTATTCTTACAGTATATGTGGATGACATTCTTCTTACAGGGGATGATAGAAACGACACTGATATGATAAAAAATCATCTGCTTCAGCATTTCGTTACCAATGATATGGGGTCTCCTAAATACTTTCTAGGGATTGAAATAATTCGGAAACTTGGTTATATTGTTCTATCACAGTGGAAGTATGTCTTAGTTCTTTTGAAAGAGACCGGTCTTCTTAAGGCTAAACCCGCTCGGACTCCTATGTCTATTGGAGATGACAAATGCTGGAGTGAGAATTCTCCTATTCTTGAAGATATCACCAAATACAAACGTCTTGTGGATAAAATCATTTATCTTATAGTCACAAGACCAGATATTTATTATGTAGTAGGGAAAGTGAGCTAGTTTATTCAAGCCCCCAGAGAATGTCATCTGCAGTTAGCTCTAAAAATCTTAGAGTATGTAAAAGGTGCACCGGGAAAAAGGATCTTGTTTCAGAAAAGGTGACATTTGAAGGTTGAGGCTTATTCTGATGCTAGCTACGTAAATGACAAGGATGATAGGAAGTCAACATCTAGTTTCTGCACTTTCGTTGGAGGTAACCTAGTCAATTGAAGAGTAAGAAATAGGGTGTATTTTCCAGGTCAAGTACAGAAGCTGAATATAGAAGCATGGCTCAGATTTCTTGCGAGTTGAAGTGGCTACGGACACTCTTGCTTGATCTAGGAAAGTTTTATGACCGTCCCTACCTATGTTCTATGACAATAAGGCGACCATATATATTTTGAGGAATCGAGTCTTTCATGAGAGGACAAAGCATATCGGGGTGGATTTTCACTTCATCAAAGAGGAGATTTTGAAGAATCAAATCTGCACACCATTTATTACCTCGGAGAGAGAACTAGCTAATTTATTCACCAAACCTGTTACTCCTTTTGGGGAGGTTTATAGAAAGCTGGGCATTGTGGAAATATATGCTCCAGCTTGAGGGGGAGTGTTGAAGCTTGAGGAGACCGGACGTTTTAATATCTAGCCGCAGTGGTCAGCATATCTCCCTTGTCTGGTGGTTTGGCTCAGCAGCCTACTAGTCTACTTATTCTGGTGGTTTAGCTCAGCGGTCTGTTGGTTAGCCATAGCAGCGGTCTGATGATTAGCCGCAATAATAATTAGGAGGTTAGCCGTAGCAGCGGTCTACTTATTAGTCGCAGCAGCGGTCTGTTGGTTAGCCGCAACAGCGGTCTGTTGGCAAGTCATAACTGTAGTCTGGAGGTTAGCCATAGAATCAGTCTGGTTGTTAGCTGCAGCAGCATTTGCGCCATGGAAAACTAGCCGGATGAAAAGCACCGCAACGCACTTGCCTCTGCGGATATGGACTCGGCTCGCGATTCGGAGCTTCGAAGCTCCAACAATGGCGGGATTCCTCCTTCTTCTTCTCCCTTTTCTCTCCTCTCTCTCTACCTCTTAGAAAAAGGTTGGATCAAAAGAAATGAGGCCTAAACCCTCATTTCCTGGCCATATACCAACAGGGGGAAGCTGGGTCGTCGGATCCCTTAGAAATAAAACGAACGGCCTCGATTCACTCTTAAAATCGTCTAATTGGGGCCGCACACGGCTTGTGACACGCCTGATCAGAGGCCCTGTCTCACTTTCGTACGAGATGTCATAAATCTCAGAAACAGGACACGGCTTTGGAAACACCCGTGTCTCGGGCCGTGTGCGCGACATGGCTTTGTACACGTCCGTATCACATATCGTGTGCCTCAATCGACACAAAAACCGTCATGCCCGAACAGGACATGGATTTGGACACGCCTGTGTCCCAGGCCGTGCGCCTCAGTCGGCACAACTCGAAAAACACAGAGCAGGACACGGCTTTGGACACGCCCGTGTCCCAGGCTGTGTTGCAAACACAGAGAAGGACACGACTTTTGACACGCCCGTGTCCCAAGCCGTGTTGCTCTATCAACACAGCCCAACCATAGCCGAGTTTTGGGGCGTTACAATTCTCCTCCCCTTAAAAGAATTTCGTCCCAAAATTATAGAATGGAAAAGTACGCAAACTTAAATGGTACCTGAGTAAAATAGCTCAGGATACTACTCAAGCATGGTCTGCTCTCGTTCCCACGAAAGCTCCTCATAACCGCAATTGTCCCTTCGGACTTTGACCATCCTGATAGCTTTGTTCCGCAATTGCTTGACCTCAGAATCCTCGATCCAAATGGGTCTAACTTTCGTTGTTCGCCAACTATCGACCGATACTTGATCCGCAACAACCACTTGTTATGGTTCCTTCACGGCTTTATGTAGGACCGAGATGTGAAATACATCATGTAATCCACTCATCTCTACCGAAAGAGCCAACCAATAGGTGGCTTCACCAACATGCTCCAAGATCTCAAAATTTCCAATATACCTCTGACTAAGATTCTTTAAGCGCCAAATCCTTGATACGCCTTTAAACGTCTTTATCTTGAGGTATACCCAGTCGCCCACTACAAACTCCACGTTCCGATGCTTGGCGTTGTAGTACTTGGCCTGTCTGTCTTGGGCAATCAGTAGCCGTTCTTGAATCAACCGTATCATTGAAGTAGCATCTTCAAAGTCCCTTCGCTTGTACAGCTTTGATTCTCCCGTTTCTACCCAAGACAATGGCATACGACACCTCCTTCCGTACAGAGCCTCAAAGGGCGACATCTGAATGCTGGCTTGGTAGCTGTTATTGTATGCGAACTCAATCATGTAAAGATGGTCCTCCTACCTTTTACCAAAATCCAATGCATACATACGAAGCATGTCTTCCATTGTCATGTTCACCCTTTCAGTTTTCCCATCTGTCTGCGGCTAAAAAGCAGTGCTGAAGTTCAACTTCGTACCCAACAAATGATGAATGAGCCTCCAATCATTGGATGTGAACCGACCATCACGGTCACTAACGATGCTCCAGGGTACACCATGCAAACGGACTATATTATCCACAAGAAGCTTCCCCAGCTTCTCCACAGAATCATCCTTCTTATTGGGTATGAAGTGCAAAACCTTCGTTAACCGATCCATGACCACCCAAATGGCATCGTTCCCCTTATGCAATCTCCGCAAACCGAGCACGAAATCCATAGAGATGTAATCAAACTTCAACTCTGGTATAGGCAAGGACTTTAGAAATCCACCTAGCTTCTAGCATTCGGCCTTCACCAAGGCACAAGTCTGACACTTCGCCACGTATAGCGCTATGTCTTTCTTCATACCGGGCCACCAGAATAGCCTCTTCATGTCTTTGAACATCTTTGTACTCCCAAGATGAATTGAGTACTTGGTAAAATGCGCCTCGTACATCAATTCTTCTCATAATTTTCCAACATTAGGGACGCACAACTGACCACCTTTCCATACAAGGCCATAATCAACAATGAACTGGTCATTCGACCCATCCACGGACTCTGCCACGCGACGTTTCAAGCTTACGTCCAACTCCAAGGCCTTCTGAATCCTATCTGTGAGGTTGTATTGAACATCTGTCCAACTCAAGCATGCATTAGCACTAGATCCCTTGTAACACCCCTACCCGTTACGTGCAACATAGTAGAAGGTCCGACCGGGGCCCCACACCATGTCTTACAAACAGGCGGAGACGTTACTAAGTAATACCAAATATGCATCCTATCACAGAGCATTCTAGCGGAAGTTTAAAGGGTTGCAAGAATGAACTCAAACATCAACACAGAAGTCCACAGCTAAACCAAACATGCCATAATATAAAACCACAAGTACGGCCTTATGGCCTATTACAAGTGTTACTCTTTATACAAGAAGGTATCTTCCATACTTCGGCACGCAGGCCGGCCACACATGGGTTCATACACAAGGTACAAAAATAGCCTTCAAGGGCTAGCACTCAGCAGCAGCAGCTTAGGGTCTTCCTCCCTCATTCCTGTTTGGCCCTTCTTGACCTGCATGCAAAAGATCCACCAAGCAGTGGCAAACAAAGCAACGGTCAGCATTTGGCTGACCATTTATAACGACCCTGTCCCTGGCACGGGACAGCGGAATTCCTTCCCTGCATAGCACTTATATACAATCATAAGGGTATGCTTTAGCACATCACACTTGTACGCCCGTACAAGTCATCATCCATCACAAACGTCGGCACGACGGCCCGACGTTCCGTGCTCTCAGGGCATATTATCGGTGTATCGGAAAACCAGGGTCCTACCACCGTTCAGAGGTCCCAGACATGACGGCAATTTGTGAGCATTCCAATCCTCCATGGCTCAAATAGCCGGAGCGACTCTCATTCTGTGATCCTAACAGGGCCTTAAGCACCCCACGGTTAGACAACCAGAACACGGGTACAGATCAGCCTTTCCCGTAGATCACATACGTCAGGCGTCGATCCGGACTAACATGGGTACAGCTTCACCTTGCCCGTTCGCCATACAGGCTTTTCCACAGTTGCAGTCCCACCAGCTCAACAAGTAGCATTTACAACTACAAGGGTTGAGATCACACAGCATCAACCCATCCACATACTATCCTATTGCACCAAGCTGCAGGTGTCCACCAAGAACATCACACGCATCATAATAATACAGAGTCTTGCTCTGATATGCATACAATCATCACCACTCCGGACCAATCCTGTCCAGATGGCTTCACACAGCATGCCTACCCGTACTTCTCTCTTCCGGGACTACTCCAAATAGAATCAAGGGATGGAGTTCAACATCCCAAGAGAACTTAACTCTACCTTTGTAGTGGATTCATGCATATGCAAAAAGGAAGGATTTCACAAATCCAAGGAGGAAATCGTTACCCTTGGAGGACGCTTTGGAGCCATGGCAAGCACTGCTTGGAGCTCTGCCTTCCCGAATATGGTCTCCGATCGCGAATCGGAGCTTGGACTAGATGGATCTCCCTTTCCTTCCTCCTTCTTCTTCTTCCTTCCTTCTTCCTCTTTCCTTCTCTCACTTAAGAAGATAAAGTGAGGAAAAGCTTGCTGGTTCGGGGTCTTAAAGGGCCTGGAAAAACTGAAGACCACCAGATCTGGAAAGAGGGAAACAAACGGCCGAGATCTGCAGAAAAAGTCAATTTCGGCCCTGACACGCCCTGTGACACGCCCGTGTCCCTTAAGCGGCCCTTAGGCGGCAGAGAACCGCCTCACCACACGGGTTGAACACGCCCGTGACAACCGCCTACCCTGACACGGCCTGAGACACGCCCGTGTCTCTGGCCGTGTCGCCTCTCTCGACGAATCTCGTCGATCGCCGAGAGTAGCCTCGCCGATCGTTGACATGATCTCGCCGATCGTTGAGAAGGACACGCCCTGTGACACGCCCGTGTCACAGGCCGTGTCGCCTCTTCTCGTCGATCGTCGATCACAATGCTCAACGATCGTCGAACGCGCGACCTGCAGCAACCCGAGGATGACACGCCCTGGGACACGCCCGTGTCTCAGGCCGTGTCACTCCAAAAACACCCGAAACCCAACTTTGAACCCTACTCGAGACCAGCTCGAGTATTTGCTTGACATGCCCTGGGACACGCCCGTGTCCCAGGCCGTGTCACTTGGCCTGAAAACCAAAACTGGGTTTTGGGGTATTACAATCCTCCCCTCCTTGCAGAAAATTTCGTCCCGAAATTTGAATGACTGAAAAACTCAATAAAGTCCATATTTATTGATTTTTACACGGTCTAAAACATAATCACTTACAAAAATAACTCGGGAAATTCTGTCCGCATGGTTTGCTCACTCTCCCAAGTAAGCTCTTCCCGGCCACAATTATCCCACCGGACTTTAACCATCCCGATTGTTTTGTTCCTCAACTGCTTCTCGGCGGCATCTTCAATCCGAATGGGCCTAACCTTTGTAGTTAGCCCACTATCGACTAATACTCGATCTGCAACTATCACTTGCGATGGCTCTTTTATTGCTCTTCGCAGCACCGATACATGAAACACATCATGTAAACTACTTAACTCAGGCGGTAGCAGTAACCGATAGGCTGACTCACCGACGCATTCAATCACCTCAAAAGGTCCTAGATACCTCGGGCTCAACTTTTTCAGACGTCGTATCCTGGACACACCTTTAAAAGGCTTGATTGTTAGATATGCCCAATCACCCACCGCAAAATTTACGTCTCGGTGCTTGGCATTATAATATTTGGCCTGCCTATCTTGAGAAATTAACAACCTTTCACGAATTGTACGTACCGTTTCATGTATATCAGTCACATCTTGCCGCTTGAAAAGCTTCGTTTCACCCGTCTCCGCCCAAGATAACGGTGTGCGGCACTTCCTGCCGTGCAACGCTTCGAAAGGGGCCATCTGAATGCTCGCCTGATAACTGTTGTTATAGGCAAACTCAATCATGAACAAATGATCTTCCCAGCGACTTCCAAAATCTAGCATACACATCCGGAGCATATCTTCCAACGTCCTGTTGGTCCTTTCAGTTTGACCGTCTGTCTGGGGATGAAAAGTACTGAAATGCAACTTTGTGCCCAACAGCTGATGAATTAGCCTCCAATCTCCTGATGTGAAGCATCCATCTCGATCGCTCACAATGCTACGGGGAATTCTGTGCAATCATACGATCGAATCTAAGCCAACTTGTCGACTGGATCATCTCTTCGATTTGGAATAAAATGAGCAACTTTTGTTAATCGATCCACAATCACCCAAACCGCATCATTACCCCGCTGAGATCTCGGCAATCCATGCACGAAGTCCATGGAAATATCATCAAATTTCCACACTGGGATCGGTAATGACTTCAGGAATCCTCCTGGCTTTTGGCATTCTGCTTTCACCAGAGCACATATATGGCACTTAGCAACATAGCGTCCTATATCTTTCTTCATACCCGGCCACCAGAAGTTCTTTTTCAGATCTTTATACATTTTTGAACTTCTAGGATGAATCGAATACCTTGAAAAATGGGCTTCGTACATGATTTCTTCACGAAGATTTCTCTGACAAGGAACACATACCCGATCGTCTTTTCTCCAAAGTCCATTTTCACAAGAAAATCGAGAGCTCTTATCTTCCGCTGCATAACGCTACAAACTATCATCCAGTTTCGTCGCTTGGCGGACCCTATCCATTAGGTCATACTGTACCTCTGTCCAATTCAACTACATGGTCGCAACAGTGTTTTTCTCCACACAAGTAATATCCATCCGTTCTATCTCGTGGATCAACCGTTCATTATGGTATGACAACCAATTCGCCCTTGCAGGAGTCCTACGACTCAGGTCATCTGCGACTACATTCCCTTTACCAGGCTTGTAATGAAATTGGAAGGTATAATCACCAAGAAATTCCATCCACCTTCTCTGTCGCATATTTAAGTCTTTTTGATCTAAAAGATATTTCAGACTCTTGTGGTCGGTATAAATATCCACCTTTACACCATATAAATAATGACGCCACAACTTAAGTGCAAAGATGACTGCGACCAACTCCAAATCATGGACTGGATAGTTCCGCTCATGGGTTTTCAATTGGCGCGAACCATATGCTATCACCTTACCACGCTGAAGGAGAACGCAGCCTAAGCTGCTACCCGATGCATCACTGTACACCTCAAAATCATCTATGCCACAAGGTGTTGTCAAAATTGGGGCCGTAGTCAACAGACTCTTTAATGCTTCAAAGCTCGTGCACACTTGGGCGACCAAACGAACCTTTGTTCTTTCCGCGTTAGGGTAGTGAGAGGCAATGCTATTCGTGAGAAATTTTCCACAAAACGCCTGTAGTAGCCCGCAAGTCCAAGGAAACTCCTGACTTCGGCTACCGACAAAGGAACAGGCCACTCCTGCACCGCAACAATCTTGGCAGGATCTACGGTAATGTCTTCTCCACTAACTACATGGCCTAGAAAAGCCACGGATGACAACCAGAAATCACACTTAGTAAACTTGGCATAGAGCTTCTTTTCCCTCAGGGTTTGCAATACCATCTTCAAATGATTCGCATGCTCTTCTCTGGATCGGGAATATATCAGGATATCGTCAATAAAGACGATCACAAAGAGATCCAAATATTGCTTAAACGTTCGGTGCATCAAATCCATAAACATCGAAGGTGCATTAGACAATCCAAAGGGCATCACCGTGAACTCATAATGCCCGTAGCGTGTGCCAAACGCCGTTTTGGGTATGTCACTTTCCCGAACCCTCAGCTAGTAATAACCTGATTTCAAATCCAGCTTAGAATACACCGAAGAGCCCACTAGCTGATCAAACAAATCATCAATTCGTTGGATCGGATACTTATTCTTCTCTGTCAGCTTGTTCAGTTCTCGATAATCTATGCATAGATGCAAGCTGTCGTCCTTCTTTTTCACAAAGAGAACCGGCGCACACCAAGGTGACTGACTTGGCCTTATAAAACCTTGATCTAGCAATTCTTGCAACTGAACCTTCAGCTCCGCCATTTCCTTTGGCGCTACACGATAGGGGGAACAGGCCACAGGTTTTGCACACGGTACCAGTTCTATCGTGAAGTCAATTTCTCTTTGGGGTGGTAACCCCGGAAGGTCTTTTGGAAACACATCCAGGAATTCCGACACAACAGGCACTTCATTCACACTAGCCTTTGGCTCTACCGCTGCTACTAGCGTGAAGAACAACTCGGCACCCATTCTCACGGCCTTCCGAACTTGCAGAGAGGATATCAACATCTCATTTATCCCCTGCATGCCGCTAAACCGTATTTCTTGGTCGGTGTTCTGCCCCCCCCCCCCCAACACAACTTCCTTAGAATTACAATCAATGCGAGCATGCTGCTCTGACAACCAATCCATATCGAAGATTATGTCGAATTCCGAAATCGGCAGCACAAGTGCTTTTAATCTGAAGTCCCAACTTCCTATTTTTCCTTCTACACACCCAGACTGATCCGCGCACAAAACGCATCCGTTAGGTAAGAGTACCTTCAAACTTTCTATCGTGTCTCGTATCGGCACGCCAACGCGCAATACAAAATCCTTTGACAGAAACGAATGTGACACACCAGTATCAAACAGTGCTCGTGCCGGATGATCCCAAATTAGGACGAAGCCTAACATAGCAACAGCACAATAAACACCAAACACAAAGCAGCACTACACAAAGGGAAAAGAACTAAGAGATCACGCGCACATGTGACGACATCGGCCTGCTTAATGGCCTCCTGTTGTCGCAGATTGAAAACTCGAGGCTGCACTTGCGAAGCAGAAGACTCCGCCACCGCCTTCCCTTTTTCCGCATAGGACGCGCCCGGCTTCTTATCACCTTTCGGAGGACCAAGCCGACAGTCCCGAGCAAGATGTCCCGGCTTGCCACACGTATAGCAAGTGCGGGACTCATAGCCCGACGATGCTTCCGAAGTAACTGATGAAGGAGCTTGCCCAGAACGTCTGGACTTCTTACCCCATTTCTTTCGAAATCCACTTCTCTTCGGACGCGGCGGTTTGAACTCCAGTTTTGCAACAGTCAAAGGTCCTTTAGATTGTCCTCGCTTCAAATCTGCTTCCAATGCCCTCACGGTGCAGACCAGAGCTTGAAATCCCTGATTCATGGAACTCGAGAGTAAATGTCGCAACTCATCCCGAAGTCCCGCATAAAACTGACTGGTCTTGCGCTCTTCCTCAACAAAGATAGCGCCCGCATAACGCCCCAACCGCGTGAACTCATGCAGATACTCATCCACGCTGCTCTACTTTTGCGTCAACCGCTGAAACTCCAATTCCAAAGCAATCTGTTGCTGCAACGGCAAATGCTTTCCCAAGAACAACCGAGAGAACTCGTCAATAGAGACTCCCGTCAACTGTCTGCCTGCCAAGTGGTGCAGTTGTACCTCATCCCACCACAGCCGAGCTTCTCCTTCAAGAAGAAAAGTGGCTAACGTGACTTTCTGTTCCTCCTGAACCTGAAGGGCGGTCAAAATGCGCTTGATCCGAGCAAGCCAATCCTCTATTTGAGCTGGGGAACCCGCCCCGGTAAACGTCGGAGGATGAAAGCTCATAAACCGCTTCAGCTGCTGATCTGCGGCACGCTGATCAACCCCTATACCCACCGGTTCTTGACGCACTGCCACAGGCACGGGAGCCTCAGGCCGAGCTTGCCCTGCTTGCTGAGCATTCATCAACACAAGTACCGTTTCTGTAATAAAACGTACAGTTTCAGCAGATGGAGGAGGGGTGGGCACCTCTGCCGGTGCCGCACTCTCAACAAAATGCTGAGGTTCTGACTGACCCGCAACACTTCGCGTCACCTATATGTGTCAAACCACACAATTCAGCGACAAGCCACAACAAACAGTCAAAACAAACACACAAGTGTAACACACCGGTGCATTTCAATCCTATGTGGACATGTTTGAGTTCAATTTTATACACTCATACGAGCTCGCCACCCCACAAAAGAATTCGTCCACGAATTCAGAGGAGGGAACCAAGGAATCTGATACCAAATTGTAACACCCCTACCCGTTACGTGCAACATAGTAGAAGGTCTGGCCGGGGCCCCACACCATGTCTTACAAACAGGCGGAGACGTTACTAAGTAATATCAAATACGCATCCTATCACAGAGCATTCTAGCGGAAGTTTAAAGGGTTGCAAGAATGAACTCAAACATCAACACAGAAGTCCACAGCTAAACCAAACATTCTATAATATAAAACCACAAGTACGGCCTTATGGCCTATTACAAGTGTTACTCTTTATACAAGAAGGTATCTTCCATACTTCGGCACGCAGGCCGGCCACACATGGGTTCTTACACAAGGTACAAAAATAGCCTTTAAGGGCTAGCACTCAGCAGCAGCAGCTTAGGGTCTTCCGCCCTTATTCCTGCTTGGCCCTTCTTGACCTGCACGCAAAAGATCCACCAAGCAGTGGCAAACAAAGCAACGGTCAGCATTTGGCTGACCATTTATAACGACCCTATCCCTAGCATGGGACAGCGGAATTCCTTCCCTGCATAGCACTTATATACAATCAAAAGGGTATGCTTTAGCACATCACACTTGTACGCCCGTATAAGTCATCATCCATCACAAACGTCGGCACGACGGCCCGACGTTCCGTGCTCTCAGGGCACATTATCGGTGTATCGGAAAACCAGGGTCCCACCACCGTTCAGAGGTCCAAGACATGACGGCAATTTGTGAGCATTCCAATCCTCCATGGCTCAAATAGCCGGAGCGACTCTCATTCTGTGATCCTAACAGGGCCTTAAGCACCCCACGGTTAGACAACCAGAACGCGAGTACAGATCAGCCTTTCCCGTAGCTCACATACGTCAGGCGTCGATCCGGACTGACACGGGTACAGCTTCACCTTGCCCGTTCGCCATACAGGCTTTTCAACAGTTACAGCCCCACCGGCTCAACAAGTAGCATTCACAACTACAAGGGTTGAGATCACACAGCATCAACCCATCCACATACTATCCTGCTGCACCAAGCTGCAGGTGTCCACCAAGAACATCACACGCATCACAATAATTCAGAGTCTTGCTCTGATATTCATACAATCATCACCACTCCGGACCAATCCTGTCCAGATGGCTTCACACAGCATGCCTACCCGTACTTCTCGCTTCCGGGACTACTTTAAATAGAATCAAGGGATGGAGTTCAACATCCCAAGAGAATTAAACTCTACCTTTGTAGAGGATTCATGCATATGTAAAAAGGAAGGATTTCACAAATCCAAGGAGGAAATCGTTACCCTTGGAGGACGCTTTGGAGCCATGGCAAGCACTGCTTGGAGCTCTGCCTTCCCGAATATGGTCTCCGATCGCGAATCCGAGCTTGGACTAGCTGGATCTCCCTTTCCTTCCTCCTTCTTCTTCTTCCTTCCTTCTTCCTCTTTCCTTCTCTCACTTAAGAAGATAAAGTGAGGAAAAACTTGCTGGTTCGGGGTCTTAAAGGGCCTGGAAAAACTGAAGACCACCAGATCTGGAAAGAGGGAAACAAACGGCCGAGATCTGCAGAAAAAGTCAATTTCGGCCCTGACACGCCCTGTGACACGCCCGTGTCACAGGCCGTGTCCCTTAAGCGGCCCTTATGCGGCAGAGAACTGCCTCATCACACGGGTTGAACATGCCCGTGACCACCGCCTACCCTGACACGGCCTGAGACACGCGCGTGTCTCTGGCCGTGTCGCCTCTCTCGATGAATCTCGTCGATCGCCGAGAGTAGCCTCGCCGATCGTTGACATGATCTCGCCGATCGTCGAGAAGGACACGCCCTGTGACACGCCCGTGTCACAGGCCGTGTCGCCTCTTCTCATCGATCGTCGATCACAATGCTCAACGATCGTCGAACGCGCGACCTGCAGCAACCCGAGGATGACACGCCCTGGGACACGCCCGTGTCTCAGGCCGTGTCACTCCAAAAACACCCGAAACCCAACTTTGAACCCTACTCAAGACCAGCTCGAGTATTTGCTTGACACGCCCTCGGACACGCCCGTGTCCCAGGTCGTGTCACTTGGACTGAAAACCAAAACTGGGTTTTGGGGTATTACATCCCTTGTCAACACACGAGATATCTAAAGCCTCCAAATCATGAATGAGCCGCTCGTCATGCATCTGCAACCAGTTTTCTTGTGCAGGGGTTCTACGACTAAGAGCATCGGCAACAACATTCCCCTTCTTGGGAATATAATGAATCTTGTAGGTGTAGTCCCCAAGGAACTCCATCCACCTTCGTTGACGCATGTTCAGGTCGTTCTGATCAATCATATACTTCAGACTCTTGTGATCTAAATATATATCGACCTTTACTCCATAAAGGTAATGCCTCCAAAGCATGGGAGCGAATACCACGGCCACCAACTCCAAATCATGGACCGGGTAGTTCCTCTCATGCACCTTTAACTGACGAGATCCATAGGCTATCACCTTCCCGTGCTGAAGCAGAACACAGCCTAATCCACTCCCAGAGGCATCACTAAAAACCTAAAATCCTTCAGAACCACAAGGAGAACTTAAGACAGGTGTCGTGGTCAAACGACACTTTAGTTCTTCGAAAGCTTGTGCGCTCTCAGGCGTCCAAACAAATTTTCGATCCTTCCTTGTCAAAGTAGTGAGGGGAAATTCTATCCGTGAGAAGTTCTCCACGAAGTGCCTGTAATAGCCGGCAAGCCCCAAAAAACTCTAGACTTCTACCACCGTAGACAACACAGGCCACTCCTGTATAGCAACTATCTTTATCGGATCTACCGCAATCCCTTCTCCACTAACTATATGACCAAGGAACGCGACCGAGGACAACCAAAACTCGCATTTGGAGAACTTGGTATACAGTTGGTTGCTCCTCAATGTCTCCAACACCATACGCAGATGCTTAAAATGATCCTCCTCGCACTGCGAGTACACCAGTATATCGTCGAAAAAGACGATCATGAACTGGTCCAAGAATTCTCTGAATGTTATGTTCATCAAATCCATAAACACGGATGGCGCATTCGTCAGCCCAAACGGCATGATGGTGAAATCATAATGCCCATAGCGTGTGCTGAAAGTCGACTTGGGAATGTCACTTTCCCTTATCCGCAGATGATAGTATCCGGATTTCAGATCCAACTTTGAGTACATAGTCGACCCCACCAGCTGGTCGAACAGATCATAAATCCTTGGGATCGGATACTTATTTTTCTCCATTAGCTTATTCAACTCCCAGTAATCAATACAGAGTTGTAAGCCTTCGTCCTTCTTCTTAACAAAGAGGACCGACACGCTCCAAGGCCACGAACTTGGACGCATGTTAGAACCCCACCTGTTTTAGGGTTTATTTTGGCTAGGTTCACTATTAGGATTGCATAGATTGACCCACAATGTATAGTCTAGGGTCATAGGTCTCTATTAGATCTTAGGGTAGGTCAACAAGTCAGTTTGATTGGACCAATCCCTCAGAATACTTAGAAGACTGAAGATTTCAGAACAAGATAGATTTTTTTATGTTGAAGAAGTCGTTCGACGAAATTTGAATGGAGTTCGACGATCATCGTTCTCAGTTCAACGATCTCAAAGTTTCTTCTCTAAAGTTGAGATCGATGAAAGTTTAACTGAGTTCGACGAACTCTGATATCCTATCAGTTGTTGAGTTAGACGAACAACTATCTCAGTTCGACGAACTTGGAGCCACAAATGGACAACATTAACTCTGTTCAAAGTTCTTGGGGCTCTACTCGACGAAAGAGAGGATTGAGTTCGACGATCTTGGATCTCTGATCGACGAAATCTGTCAGTTCATTATTTCTTTTCTCTGCAGTTAATTTCCGGATTGACCAAGGCTTATATAATATATTATTGTCTATATTGCTCTGAGTAATTAAATGCATATATTCTTATGAATATAGTCGTTCATTGGCATCATTAATTACTGGATTTCACAGAGTCAATATTCTGCTTAATAACTGGGACAGTTAGGGAATCAATTTATTGCCCTTCGAGCCATTTGTCCAAGTTCCAAGATTTCAGCAGTTAATAAAGGAGTATAATTCAATTTCAGAGACAGAATTTCTGCAAGAAATATAAAAGAGTTTTTGAAAATATTGAAGAAAAGAAGTTGTAGAATTGATAAAAGGGACGCAGGCACACAGAAAAAGATATTCAGTCTGCATACTCATACAGCCTTCATCATCTGCAACTCTTCTCCAAGCTTTCAAGAGACATCAAAACACAATCAGTCTAAAAGCTTCTAGAGATCATCAAAAAAGACCTACACCCTACAAAGCTTCCAGCAAATTCCTGAACAATAATCTTCTCAGGGGGAGCATTGACAACATCAAGCAATCCACTAAAGTCTTCTCAGCTGTTTGAGAAAGAGAAGACAATATCACATTTTTTCCACCCCACTGTACACAGGGTTTTAACTCCCTTTAAAAGTTAACCACATGGTTCTTAAGTCTCCTTATCAAAAGACTTAGCTTGGTTTTGGACACCTGATCAAAAGCCTAAAGGGTTGTAAGATCTCCCTTCAAATAGATCTTGTTGGTGATAGGGAACCTGATCAAAAACCTATAGTGGATTCCTACCAGAGTGGTAGAAGAGTGGATGTACCCAAGTTTAGGGTAACCACTAGAAATTTCTTGTGTCGTCAGTTGCTTGTTGTTTTCTTATTGTTGTGTGTTGTGTGCTGCGTTAGTTAGCTTTTTATTCCTGCACTTTCTAAAGATATATATATCACTATTTTTAATTCAGCTATAAAAACTAATTAAGTTTTTAAAATACTCTATTCACCCCCCCCCCCCTCTAGAGATAAATAGATTTTTCCCCTCAGGTGCTAAAGCTTTTACCATCCTTCAATTGGTATAAGAGGGTTGTTTCTTTGGTTTCACAGACTTACATCTGAACCAAGATCCTTTGATAGATCTTTTTCTCTCTAGCCTCTTATTTAGAGCATGGCATAGAATAAGGAATATTCTAGCACCAGACCTCCAGTGTGCAACTTGAATAAATTTGCACTCTGGAAGGCAAGAATCAAACTCTACATGAACTCTATTGATGAGGACATTTTCAACTCTATTTTGACAGGTCTTCCTCAACCTACAACTGCTACTACAACTACCAATACACATGAAGTTCCACCACCTGAGTGGACTGATGCACAAAATAAAGTCAAGTTGTTTAATGCTAAAGCAATGAAATTTCATGGCACAGACAATGTCAGATGACATCTTTCAGAAGGTGGCTGAGTGCACCTCTACAAAGGCCATTTGGGACTCACTGAACCAAATAGTTGCTGGCTCAGCAGATGAAAGAAAAGACAGGAGATCCCTCCTCATATCACAGTATGAGAATTTCAAGAAGGGGGAATCAGAGACTGTTACTGAGATGTATAACAGACTCAGTATCATCATAAATGAACTAAGAACCCTGGATAAGGACATCACATTAACTGAGATAAATGAAAAAAATCCTAATGTGCTTCCCTAGCACTTGGGATTCTTGGATATGGCCAATTAAGGAGGACAGAAATTTAAATGAGATTTCTACAGAATCTCTCCTTGGCAAGCTCAAGTCTTATGAGCAGTTGATCAAGACAAGGGAGGCTGCTGAATAGAAGGCTTCTACATCTTCAAGGAAGGAGCACAACATTTCTTTCAAAGCAATATAAGAATCAGAAGATCTTCTAGCTAATGAAGAACTACTAGATTGTTGGCTAAAAGATTCTATAAAATGGCCAAGAAAGACTTTAGAAGAAGGTCATCCAAGAATGATGACAAGCCAAGATATGACAAGACTCCTACCAAGGAGATTGTTTGTTTTGGATGCAGAAAACATGGGCACATTCTTCCTGAATTCCCAGAGGCACAGAAGAAAGACACAAGAAAAGAAAAGGAGAATAAGAGGCAATCAAGCAAGCACTCTAGCAAGCACTCCTCCAGCAAACACAAGAGAAAAGAGAAAGGCTTCATTGTTTAGGCCTGGAGTGACACAGATGAAGAATCCTCATCTTCCAGCTTTAGTGAAGATGAAGAGGAGGCAAAGGCAAGGGAAGTTTGCCTTATTGCTATTAATGCCTCCAGTAGCAAATCTGATGCTGAGGAACAAGCAGAAGAATCAGAAGAGGAATCTGAATCTGAATAAGATCAGGTAATCTCTTCATTTGATTTCAATTCAGAAGATTTTAAAATTTAATTTAAATCCTTGTGCAAAGATTTAATCAAGTCATAGAAGGAAATAAAAATTCTTAGAGATAGACAGCTTGAATTTGATAACATATTTGCTGAAAATATCAAACTGAAAAATGATTTAGACTTAACTAATGAACAAATCACTTCACTAAAAACTGAATTATGTGAGGCAAAGCAACTTGAGGAATCTCTCCATGGAGAATCCTTAAGCTGATGGACATCACAAGAACAGTCAATGCCAGATTAAATGGCAAGCTGGTCTTAGGTGCTTCATCAAGCTTATTCCTTATATTAAAGAAAAATATTCTTTCAACACCAATTAAATTTATCTCTGAAAAAGGAAAAGAAAAACTAGAAGAAACTACTCAACCAGATGTCTCTCAGAAATCTATAAATAAGAAGAAAAAGAATAAGAATCTGAATAAAAACTATGTTCAACAGATTTTGTCGAACTCAGATCGACGAAATGTGAATAGTTAGTCGAACCCAGATCGACGATCTATAAACGCCAATTATAGCTATAATAATTCGTCTTATAGCGATCGACGAACTGTATATGGTTCTTCAAGCAGTGATCGACGAACTTGGGGCACAGAAAATGACTATGTACATTCTCTGAGCAGAGTTCGACCAACTCATCCCTATTCGTTGAACGCAGATCGACGAACTTATAATAATTCGTCAAACCCAGTCAGGTTTAATAAAAACTATAACTATGTTAGAAACTTTAATCAATTCAGAGAATCTACTAATCCTTTTACTCAATGGGAAATACCACCTAGAAGATATCATCCCTTAGGATATTAAAATCAACCAGAATTTTCTATTTTTTCCAGTTTCTCTTATCAAAAGAAACAAGGACCACAGGTAACCTGGGTCAAGAACACCTAATTCCTTTCTATGCAGGTGAAGGATTGTCCAGTCTTTAATCAACAATGGTATTTTGATAGTGGATGCTCAAAGCATATGACTGGTTGTAAGGACAATCTAACAAACTACAAGTCCAAGCTAGGTCCATAGGTGATCTTTGGTGACTCCAACTATGGCCAAACTAAAGGCTATAAAGATGTTAAAGTTCGAGCAATCACCTTCAGGAAAGTTGCCTATGTGAGTGGCTTAAAGCATAACCTAATATCCATAAGTCAATTATGTGATGAAGGTTATCAGGTATCATTTAACTCATCTTCCTGTATTATTTCTTGTAAAGAAAACAAACCTGTTTTAACTGGACTTAGACAAGGAAACATATATATAGTAAATTTTCAATCAGATAGTTCAGAACTTTGTTTATTTAATCAGGTTAGCAATCAAAATGAACTTTGGCATAAGAGATTAGGACATGTAAATCTTAAAAATATTGTTAAGTTATCTAGGGACAACCTTATTAGAGGATTGCCTTCTGTCTCCTACAAGAAGGAAGTCTTATGCATGGCTTGTTAGTTAGGCAAGCAAACTAAAAATAGCTTTAAATCTGTAAATAAAAGTGACTCACCTAGGATATTGTACTTGCTATATATGGAACTTTTTGGCCCTATTGTTGTACAAAGCCTATGAGGGAAATCTTATGTTTTAGTGATTGTAGATGACTTCTTAAGATTCACTTGGTTGTTCTTTCTGAGATCTATGTCAGATAACTTCAAGGTTCTTATAGATTTTCTCAAGAACATACAGATTGAGTACTCTACTCCAGTTGCATTGATCAGAAGTGATCATGGTACTGAATTTGAGTCTCTTCTTATGCAAGAGTTCTGTGAGAAGGAAGGTATCAGGCACTGCTTCTCAGCTCTTAGAACTCCTTAACAAAATGGGGTTGCTGAAAGGAAAAATAGAACCCTAATTGAATCTGCAAGCACATTACTTATAGATTCTTACATGCCCCTATCTTTTTGGGCAGAGGTTGTGAGCACAGCAAACTATGTACTGAACAGAAGTCTGATACACAAGCTTAAGAATAAGACTCCTAATGAGTTACTTAAAAGGAAGAAATCTAAAATCACCTATTTTAAAGTATTGGATGCTTATGTTATATTCACAATAATGACAAGAAATACACTAGAAAGTTTGAAGCAAAAGTGGTAGAGGGAATTTTTCTAGGATATTCCCAAGTTAGCAAAGCTTATAGGGTGTTTAACAAAGCCACTTAAAAAATTGAGTAATCTATTCATGTTACATTTGATGAGGCTAACATGTTTTCTAAGGAGAAAGAAGTTTCTACCAATAACATTTTGCAGGTACCTCACTTGTGTGAGAAATTGGATGATCTAAACCTCACCCAAGAGGTTCCATCACATCCTTCTCCACAAGTTGAAGAAGAAAGTGAAGAAGAAAGTTTGGAAGTGGCTGAACTTCCTCCAACAGCTAATATAATTCCACAAGAGGAATTAATTTCACAAGTTATTGCTCAACCAACTCCTCCAACTAATCTTGTCACACTTAGAGATAACTATATATCTCAAGTGATTGGAGACATTTTAGTCGGTATGCAAACAAGGAATCAACTCAACAATGATTTGATGCATGCTTGTTTCATTTCTCAACTTGAGCTCCACTCCATCAAAGATGCAGAGCAAGATCCCCATGTTGGAACCCTAGTTCAGATTTGGGCAAGGATCACTATTAGGATTGCTTAGATTGACCCACATTGTATAGTCATGGGTCATAGGTTTGCTTTCAGGTTTGCCTCAGAAGAGTTCAAGAGAATTGTTGAAAGAATTCAAGGAAATCCAGATTTGTCAGAGGCAGAAAATCAGTTCGACGATAGTCGAACTCAGCTGGACGAAAGTCGAACTCCGATCGACGAACTCAGAGTTCCTTATCTGAGCTGAGCTCGATGAACTCCGAGCTCAGGTCGACGATCACTGAACTCAAGACAGATTCTCAGCTCGACGAAATGAAAGTTGAGCTCGACGATCTGCGAGCCTAGATCGATGAATTCTATGCAGTTTTCAGGCAGATGTTTTATAGTTGGCAGAATTAATTAAGGCAATTATAACTCTAATATTAAATGGAAATATCCATTCAAAGACAACATTAAATGTGGGTTGTTTCAGAAGTTAATTCAGAATTAATTCCCAAGGCATCTTCTACTCCCTCGGGAATGCTTCAGCCATTGTCAATATAAATGAATTCAAATGTTTGAATTCATGACAGAAGAATAACAGGAAGACGGAAAGTAGAACAGAAAAATAGAGAATGCTTTCCTTTTATAGAGAAGAAGAAACTCTGCATCAATTAAGATATTCACAGAGTTCTTCATCTGCTCTAGGCTTTCAAGAAACACAAATCAATATCAGTCTAAAAAGCTTGTTGGAGATCAACATTCATCTGAAGCCCTACACCCTGAAGCAAAGCTTCCTTCTTTCCTAAACCATTCAACATCTCAGGGGGAGCTTTGACAACATCAACCATCCACTAGTCTTCTCTCAGATCATTAATAGAGAAGACAACATCATTTCCTTTCCCTTTCCTATGTTCAGGGTTTTTACTCCCTTCAAAAGTAAACCTTTGGTGGCAGGGCACCTGATCAAAAACCTGTGTTGGTTTTTGGGCACCTGATCAAAAGCTCAAAGGGCTGTAAGATCTCCCTGCAAATAGATCTTGTGATGACAGGGCACCAGAGCAAAAACCTATGGTGGCAGGGCACCTGATCAAAAACCTGTAGTGGATTCCCACCATGGTGGTAGAAGAGTGGATGTACCAAGTTTTGGGGAACCACTATAATCCTTCTGTGTTGCGTACTCTCTTTCCATTATTTTGTGTTGTGCTTATTATTTTATAGAACATATATATTTAATTAGAGTAAATCAGATCTATCTCCTAACTTTCAATTGGTATCAGAGGATTATCAATTACCACCATTTCTTTCAATTGGTATCAGAGGATTATCAATTGCCTAAGTTAACTTTCAATTGGTATCAGAGGGTTGTTCATTTGGTTGTACAGGCTAACACCTGAACCAAAACGATCTCATAGATCTTATATCTCTTAAGAGTCTATTATGGCAAAAAATGAAGAATTTTCTAGCACCAGACCTCATATGTGCAATCTAGATATGCTTGTATTATGGATGGCAAGGATTAGGCTTTTTATAAACTCTATTGATGAAGCCATTTACAATTCCATTTTGACAGGTCCTTATCAACTAGTGGAAACATCTAGCATAACCTCTGTTTCATCACCTCAATGAACAGAAGCTAAGAAAAAGCTAAAGATTATTGATGCACAAGCAATGAACATTCTTACACAATCAATGTCTGATGATATTTTTCAGGAAATTGTTGAATGTTCATCAGCAAAAGATATGTGGGACTCCCTCACAGCATTTGTTGCTGGATCAGCTAAAAAGAGAATCTTTGATTATGACACTTGGAGTGACTCTGAAGCTTCTCCTGTACAACTTAAGATGAAGAAGAGTCAAGAGCAAGAGAATTTTGCCTAATGGCAATAAATGCATCATGTAGCAACTCTGATGAAGAATTAGACTCAGAATCAGAATGTGAATCAGAAGAAGATCAAGTAATCTCTTCTTTTGATTTTTCTTCAGATCAATTTAAATAAGATTTTAAAATCCTTTGTAAAGATTTAATTCAATCTGAGAAGGAAATAAAACTTCTCAGAGAGAAAGTAAATAATTTATCTTCTGAAAACATAAAACTCAAAGAAGATTTAAAAAATACTTCTGAACAAATAGCCTAATTATAATTAGTTAAAGACAAAGAAAAGTTAATAGATTTAGACAAAATAACTGAAGTTATACCAAATCAAACTAAAAATCTTCAGAAAATTTTTGTTCAATATAATTCATCAAACCAAGCTCGACGAAAACAACACTATTTATTGAACAGAGATCGACGAACTATGAACAGAGATTTTGATTTTAACTGTTCAGGAATTTATGCTCGACGAAATAAATACACTTCGTCGAACCGAGATCGACGATCATGTAACACAGAAAACAACTATTATCATTCTGTGAATAGAGGTCAACGAACTCAATACCAATCGTCAAACTCAGATTGACGAAATTATTTTTCGTCGAACCCAAAATTTTAGAGCAGAAATTTTAACTTATTTCAAAATCATAATCAATCTCAACATCTTATAAATCCTTTTACTGAGTGGATAATCCCTCCTAGAAAATATCATCCAGTGGATACAAAGATTAACCTTAATATTCTTTTATATCTAATTATCATGAAAGAGAACCAGGACCCAAGGTAATCTGGGTCCAGAACTCCTAACATCTCTTTTCAGGAAAAGACCTATCTTACCACAAAGGAACCGTGGTATTTGATAGTGATCAAAAGCAATAGTCTCAGTCAATACAGAGGATACATCAGTGGTTGTATAGGGGGAGATTGTTTATTTTATAAAGAGATTTTGCTTAAGAGATTGCAGCAGTATATTTGTTTTATTTATTTTATTTCTCAAATCACCCTTATACATTTGCTGAAAAATTTATAATTCAAATAGATTGTTTTGCTTTGTATTTTATTTATTTTTTTTGTAAATAGTGTCCTCACCCAAATAGGGGGAGATTGTTTGAACCCTAGTTCAGATTTGGGCAAGGATCACTATTAGGATTGCTTAGATTGACCCGCATTGTATAGTCATGGGTCATAGGTTTGCTTCCAGGTTTGCCTCAGAAGAGTTCAAGAGAATTGCTGAAAGAATTCCAGGAAATCCAGATTTGTCATAGGTAGAAAATCAGTTCGACGATAGTCGAACTTAGCTCGACGAAAGTCGAACTCCGGTCGACTAACTCAGAGTTCCTTCTCTGAGCTGAGCTTGATGAACTCCGAGCTCAGGTCGACAATCGCTGAACTCAAGACAGATTCGCAGCTCGACGAAATGGAAGCTGAGCTCAACGATCTGCGAGCCCAGATCGACGAATTCTTGTGTAGTTTTCAGGCAGATGTTTTACAGTTGGTAGAATTAATTAAGGCAATTATAACTCTCATATTTAATTGAAATAGCCGTTCAAAGGCAACATTAAATGTGGGCTATTTCAGAAGTTAATTCAGAATTAATTCCCAAGGCATCTTCTACTCTCTCGGGAATGCTTCGGCCATTGTCAAGATAAATGAATTCCAATGTTTGAATTCATGACAGAAGAATAACAGGAAGACAGAAAGTAGAACAGAAAAATAGAGAAGGCTTTCCTTTTACATAGAAGAAGAAACTCTGTATCAATTAAGATATTCACAGAGTTCTTCATCTGCTCCAGGATTTATAGAGACACAAATCAATATCAGTCTAAAAAGCTTGTTGGAGATCAACATTCATCTGAAGGCCTACACCCTGAAGCAAAGCTTCCTTCTTTCCTGAACCATTCAACATCTCAGGGGGAGCTTTGACAACATCAACCATCCACTAGTCTTCTCTCAGATCATTGATAGAGAAGACAACATCATTTCCTTTCCCTTTCCTGTGTAGAGGGTTTTTACTCCCTTCAAAAGTAAACCTTTGGTGGCAGGGCACCTGATCAAAAACCTGTGTTTGTTTTTGGGCACCTGATCAAAAGCTCAAAGGGTTGTGAGATCTACCCGCAAATAGATCTTGTAGTGACAGGGCACCTGAGCAAAAACCTGTGGTGGTAGGGCACCTGATCAAAAACTTATAGTGGATTCCTACCAGGGTGGTAGAAGAGTGGATGTACCCAATTTTGGGGAACCATTATAATCCTTCTATATTGCTTACTCTCTTTTCTTTATTTTTGTGTTGTGCTTATTCTTTTATAGAACATATATATTTAATTAGAGGAAATCAGATCTATCCCCTAACTTTCAATTAGTATCAGAGGATTATCAATTACCACCATTTCTTTCAGTTGGTATAAGAGGATTATCAATTGCCTAAGTTAACTTTCACCCTACTGGATAATTGCAATGCAAAAGGAGCTCAATCAGTTTGAGAGGTGTAGAGTTTTGGATTTGGTTCCTAGACCCAAAGACTATCCAGTCATTGGAACCAAATGGGTCTTCAGAAACAAACTCGATGCTGAAGGAAATATTATAAGGAACAAAGCAAGGCTAGTAGCTCAAGGCTATTAATAGGAGGAAGGAATAGATTATGATCAAACCTTTGCTCAAGTGGCAAGGCTTAAGTCTATAAGGATTTTCATAGCCTATGCAGCCTATAAAAGATTCAAAGTCTACCAGATGGATGTAAAGAGTGCTTTCCTAAATGAAGAATTAAAAGAGGAAGTGTATGTGGAGCAACCACCAGGTTTTATCTCTCCAACTCATCCTTCTTATGTCTTTAGATTGTGTAAAGCTCTCTATGGTTTAAAGCAAGCTCCAAGAGCTTGGTATGAGACCTTAGCTAGCTTTCTAATAGAGCATAAGTTTTTTAGGGGCATAGTAGATAAGACTCTTTTTATCAGGCATCATAAAAATCAAATTTTGTTAGTTCAAATATATGTAGATGATATTATTTTTGGCTCTACTGATCCCAAACTATGCAAAAGATTTTCTGATCTAATGCATTCAAAGTTTGAGATAAGTAGCATGGGTGAACTTTCATACTTCCTTGGTCTCCAGGTGAAGCAATCACCTGATTGTATCTTCATCTCCCAATCTAAGTATGTTAAGGATCTTGTTAAAAGGTTTGGGATGTGTGATGCCTCAGCAATGAAAACACCAGTGGCTGCTAATGTTGTGATTGATTCTGATGAACATGGCAAGCATGTTGATCAGAAAACTTATAGGGTTATTATTGGGTCTCTATTATATCTCACAGTAAGTAGGTTTGACATAATGTTTGCCTCATGTATTTGTGTTAAGTTCCAAGTGAACCCTAAAGAATCTCACTATATTTTATTAAAAAGGATTTTGAGATATATAAAGGGTTTTCCAAATCTAAGACTCCTATATCCATCAGAGTCAGAAATTGATTTAACTGGATTTTTTGATGCTGACTATGATGGATGTAGAGTGGACAGGAAGAGCACATCAGAAACTTGCCAGTTTCTTTGTGATATGCTTGTGTCCTGGTTTTGTAAGAAGCAAACCTCTGTGTCCACATCAACTGCTGAAGCTGAATATATAGCTGCAGGCAGCTGCTGTTCACAGATTTTGTGGATACAAAATCAATTGCTGGATTATGGTCTCAACTTAAATAATTCAACTATATTTTGTGATAGTACCAGTGCAATATCTATTGCACAAAATCAAGTGCATCATAATAGGACCAAGCATATAGAAATTAGACATCATTTCATTAGAGATTATGTAGACAAAAAGAAAATTAATCTTGTCTTTATCTCTACTGATTTACAAAGAACAGACATCTTCACTAAGCCATTGGATGAGAAGAAACATCTGTTCTTCTTAAATCAGCTAGGTATGATAAATGGGGAAGAATTAACTTAATTTTTGTCAATGGTCGACGATTTGGCACAATTCGTCGAACGGAGATTGGCGATCTGTGAACTCTTCGTGAAGAGTTCGTCGAATGAAGATTGACGAACACTTCTTAGTGAAACAGATTTCATCGAATGGAGATCGACAATCCCTGCTGTCACGACCCGCATTTTCTCAACAATTAAATCATATCAGAGCAAGATAAAATACGTGCCATGATGCCACGTCGTGCAAGGGATAACTGCAGACGTTCAGGAAAAACTCCAGACTCTATATCTTTGAAAAAAATCATAATTTAATATGAAAGAAAACCAGTTAAATTTGATGGTCGTATCCCTCGGCACAGTGGATCAGCTAGTCCACAATTAAAAATATATTTATATGCAGCGAAAAAATACTTTGGTTAAGTTGATATTCTAAATGAGCATAAGTGTCCCCGAGGGACGATTCATGGTATGCACGACTCTAAATTTAATATAGTATAAAAATTAGCCTTTACGTTACTTGGGAAAGTAGTTGCTTTAGTTTTATTAACATGACATACATGAGGTACATATAGTAATGTTTTTAGAGTTTAAAATACCTAACATGCAACCTAGCATAAATCATTCCCAGAAAGCAAGTGAACAACCTCCAAATAGGCAAAAATAACAGTTTTAGCTCATACCCAGCATCACAAGTAAGCCATCAGTGTGCGTCAACAACCTGACACGAACCCACTGGTGAGTATGCATGTCTATACAGAAGGAAGAAAACTACCTCACAAGGATGAGGAATTACAATCTCAGCTACCCAGGAGGCCACAAGCAAGCTCCATAAGAAAACTAGCCGCTCAACCGGCTACAACCTGAACTTGAGGCATTCAAAGCAGCGTAGTTGGTGATGGCCATTGTTGGAGGAGTGTTTATGTAACAGCCCAGTTTAGAGATCAGAGGCTGCCGCACCCAACCATGGGCCGCACAGCGTGTCTCGCCCCGTGGCCCGCTACAGGGTTGCAGCCCAATACACCCTAATGCATATCCGGCCTATTTCTCAGCACTGTACGGTGTTGGCACTAGGTATCAAACCCGCAACCCTTGATAATACACTCCTCCAACAGTGGCCATCACCAACTGCACTGCACCGACAGTGGCCATCACCAACTGTTATCAAGGGTTGTGGGTTCTATACCTAGCACAAACACCGTACCGTGCTGAGAAACAGATCGGATATGCATTGGGGTGTATTGGGTTGCATCCCTGTAGCGGGATACGGGGAGAGACACGTTGTGCGGCCCATGGTTGGGTGTGGCAGCCTCTAAGCTCTAAACTGGGCTGTTACATAAAAAGTGCACCCAACCATGGGCCGCACAGCGTGTCTCGCCACGTGGACTGCTACAGGGTTGCAGCACAATACACCCCAACGCATATCCGGCATGTTTCTCAGCACGGTACGGTGTTGGAGCTGGGTATCGAACCTGCAACCCTTGATAACACACACCTCCAACAGTGGCCATCACCAATGCTTGGTATCGAACACGTAGCCCTTGATAACACACTCCTCCAACAGTGGCCATCACCAGCTGCGATGCAGCCCTATAGCTGGCCACGGGGAGAGACACGTTGTGCGGCCCATGGTTGGGTGCTGCAGCCTCTGAGTTCTAAACCGGGCTGTTACATAAAAAGTGCACTTTTATATAACGACCCGGTTTAGAGCTCAGAGGCTTTCGCACCCAACCATGGGCCGCAAAACGTGTCTTGCCCCGTGGCCCGCTACAGGGCTGCAACCCAATATACCCCAACGCATATCCGGCCTGTTTCTCAGCACGGTACGGTGTTGGCGCTAGGTATCGAACCCGCAACCCTTGATAACACACTCCTCCAACAGCAGTTGGTGATGGACACTGTTGGAGGAGTGTGTTATCAAGGGTTGCAGGTTCGATACCTAGCGCCAACACAGTACCGTGCTGAGAAACAGGCTGGATATGCATTGGGGTGTATTGGGTTGCAGCCCTGTAGCGGGCCACCGGGCGAGACACGTTGTGCGACCCATGGTTGGGTGTGGTAACCTCTGAGCTCGAAACCAAACCATTACACCTGCTTCAGTGAGTACTTCGTCGAATGGCAATCGGCGATTTATTCTTGTTCTTCAGACTGTGATCGACGAACTCATTTATTAATAAATATTTCGTCAAACTCAGATCGAAGATTATTTTTTCTTTTCGTTGTATTGAGATCGTCTTTTCATCATCTAAAAACCTTATTACTAGGTTTTTGACACAATCTATCCCGCGCTTTCAGTTCTCTTTGCACTTGATCGTTGTTTCTTTCTTTGCAGGAAAACCTCCATGGTGATTGCGGCGGTCGTTCTCTCTGCAATGAAATTTGATGCAGGCTTTGACATCGATTTGGAATCATTCAGTCACACTGATCAAGTCTTCTAGGATATACTGAAATTATTTGAGGAGACGCATTTACAGAAGTTCATGACAACTAGAATCAAACTTCCAGTGCTCGAGATCAAGGAATGAGTTTATTCGTCCTCGTCTCCTGATGCCCAATCCCATATCGTTACCATTGCAGGACAACATATCACTCTTATTCCTGCAATTTTGTCTGAAATTTTTGGTTTTATAAATGGAGATGATGATATAGAGATGAATAGTGATGAATTTTCCAATATGCTGGTTGTGATGGGTCACTCCGCTGGAAACCCTAGAAAGCTATTGAAGAAGGACTTATCTGTTGAATATAAGTTCTTTGCTGATATTGTTGGTAAAGTCTTGTTGGGCAAGCACACTGCACATCACTATATCACAAGGCATCAGTTTCTTGTGATGAGTGCCTTGGTGAATAGAAAATCAGTCAATTGGAGTATTTTGTTGTTTGATTTGATAAAGAAGAAGAATAATAAAAGAGAAGTTAGTTTTGGACGGATACTAGGGCTTTTCCTCCAGCAAAAGTGACCTCACCTGCTGGTCTCTCAGACCATTTTTATTAATGCTTCAAAGAAGTTATCACCAGCCCTCTTTGGCAAATGTGAGAGGACCATTATCAAGCCTTCCAGGGCCTTCTCTTCCTCCAGGACCTCTGAGGACACAAGGACTGAAACAGTCACTCCCCAACCTGATGCAGAGGCTCCAGTCCCTCCTCCCTCTTCTAGACTTCCTTCTCCTCCTGAAATTCCATCCACAACATATGTTTCCACCCAGATATCACCTCCTTTCACTCTCATCACAACACCTACACCATCTCCATCTCCAATCCACACTCCACCACCATCTCCACATCATGATGAGATTCCAATTGACATCCCTAAAACTATCACCCCTCAAGTCATCACCACACCTTTCTTACCACCATCTATACCTCCAACTCCATCTACCACCTTCAACATATGCCCTTCTTGTAGTAACACAACCACCTCTTTTCCATCATCATCATCTGATCCCACATCCACCACCATTTCTCTACAAACTCCCACCATCAAATCTCTAATAGAGGCTGTCATTACACCTCTAATCTCCTCCATCAATACTCTCTCTTCTCAACTTGCTACCTCTACTGGTCCCTCCTCATTCAGGTGCCTGGCCTCAGGAATTCCTGATACCAGGCAGTGGGAGATGTTCTATGATGAGTTCCCCTCTCTAGCAGCAACAGCAGTTATAAATATGGATACAGCAGTTACAAAGCTTGTAAATACAGATACAGAGTTGTCTGCTTTTCTTGAGACAGATTTTCAGAGTTTGATATTGAGATTATAGAGCCTCGGGCTGCACCATTCTTTTTCATTGTCCCTTCTGTGGACTTAGATAATTTGTTAAGAGATTTTTCTATTCTTTATCATTCTCTTCCTATTCCTGAGCAAATTTTTTCTAGGACTATAGTATGTTATACTGCCCCTATCAGCTCAGAGATTATAGATCAGATTAGATGCAGTTTTGCAAAACTTTCAGTTTCCCCTTCAAGATTAGAGGATGAGCAAAAGGTTTTCTCTCCTCCAACTTTTGGTTGGGCAGAATCTCCTCTTCCAAATATGGATCATCTTTTTGAGGAAGATAGGATTACAAATGATTCAGAGGTTCTTCCAATGCAAGAAGTTTAAGTTTTAGAGGTAGTTCCAATTCAGAGTTTATCTTTCAGAGAGATCATGTCTGCAGATCAACTGAAGAGGATTGATGCTTTGTATGACAATCCTGTAAGTGAATCCAGTGGAGATGAATCAGATGATTCAGAGGATACTAAGTCTAAGAAAAGAAAGTTTCAGAAAAAGAAGGCAGTTTCTCAGGCAACAACAGTGCAACCACCTAATCCCAAGAATGACATTCCATAAAATATCTTGTATAATATTCCTCTAACTCCAACTACTCCCTACTGGATGAAGCTTTCAAAGAATCAGATGAAAGAACAAAAAAATAAGAAGAAGTTTGGATCTGCTCCCACTAAGAAATTCAGAAAGGATCCACCTCCTCCTCCTCCACCAGCTGCAGGTGCTTCAGGCAATCTAGCCTCAAGAACCACATCTTCTCAACACTCAAGGCAATCTTCTTATCAAAAATATGACATATCTGCCAAGAGTGACTACAGAAGCAGCCACAACAGCAGTGGAAGGAAGCTCTCTTCTAAATCTGAATATAAGGAAAGACCTTACTCTCAACCAGTTCCATTTGTTGATCCAGAACAGGAAAACATTTCTAAAATGGCCAGATTTCAAGAGCTGGTTGGACTTTCTCAGATAAATAAAGCTAAAGAAGAAGGTAAAGATGCTTCTCAATATACTACAATGTCTTCTTTAAGAAGAGAAGAATTGAAAAGGTATGACAAAGCTAAACACATTTTCAATGTTAATACTTATATGAGCTAACATCCAGAGGAAGTTGTTCCAAGAGCAACTTCAGGCAATATTATTGGAGCAGCTGATATGACTATGTCTAAAAGAGAAGCAGCAAATCCTAACATGGAAATCATTTTCAGGTAGCCATTAGAGAAAGACAATTCTAAGAAATCTAAATAGCATTTTGATTAGCTTATTTTCCCTCTGAACTATTTATTTTGGTTAATTTATCACAAAGCACTCTATGTATATATCTGCTAGACTTTTAGTTTCTGCCAGATATTTGTTGTTATGCTTTGTGATTGTATTTTATTGTTTTAATGCATTGTACATAGTGACCTCACCCAAATAGGGGGAGATTGTTGGAACCCCGCCTGTTTTAGGGTTGATTTGGGCAAGGTTCACTATTAGGATTGCATAGATTGACCCACAATGTATAGTCTAGTGCCATAGGTCTTTATTAGATCTTAGGGTAGGTCAACAAGTCAGTTTGATTGGACCAATCCCTCAGAAGACTTAGAAGACTGAAGATTTCAGAACAAGACAGATTTTTCTATGTTGAAGAAGTTGTTCGACGAAATCTGAATGGAGTTCGACAATCTTCGTTCTCAGTTCAACGATCTCAAAGTTTCTTCTCTGAAGTTGAGATCGACGAAAGTTTAACTGAGTTCGACGAACTCTGATCTCCTATTAGTTGTTGAGTTCGATGAACAACTATCTAAGTTCTACGAACTTGGAGCCCAGAATGAATGGCATTAACTCAGTTCAAAGTTCTTGGGGCTCAGCTCGACGAAAGAGAGGATTGAGTTCGATGATCTTGGATCTCTGATCGACGAAATCTGTCAGTTCATTATTTCTATTCTCTGCAGTTAATTTCCGGATTAACCAAGGCTTATATAATATATTATTTCTTATATTGCTCTGAGTAATTAAATACATATATTCTTATGAATATAGTCGTTCATTGACAGCATTAATTACTGGATTTCACAGAGTCAATATTCGGCTTAATAACTGGGACAGTTAAGGAATCAATTTATTGCCCTTCTAGCCGTTTTTTAAAGTTCTAATATTTCAGCAGTTAATCAAGGAGTGAATTCAAATTCAGAGACAAAATTTATGTAGGAAATATAAAAGAGTTTTTAAAAAGATTGAAGAAAAGAAGTTGTAGAATTGACAAAAGGGACACAGACAGATAGAGAAAGATATTTAGTCTGCATACTCATACAGTCTTCATCATCTACAACTCTTCTCCAAGCTTTCAAGAGACATCAAAACACAATCAGTCTAAAAGCTTCATGAGATCATCAAAGAATACTTACACCCTGCAAAGCTTCCAGCAAATTCCTGAACAATAATCTTCTTAGGGGGAGCATTAACAACATCAAGCAAGCCACTAAAGTATTCTCAGCTGTTTGAGAAAGAGAAAACAATATCATATTTTTTTCACCCCACTGTACACAGGGTTTTAATTCCCTTCAAAAGTTAACCACCTGGTTCTTAAGTCTCCTTATCAAAAGACTTAGCTTGGTTTTTGGACACCTGATCGAAAGCCTAAAGGGTTGTGAGATCTCCCTTCAAATAGATCTTGTTGGTGACAGGGCACCTGAACAAAATCCTGTAGTTGATTCCTATAAGGGTGATAGAAGAGTGGATGTACCCAAGTTTAGGGGAACCACTATAAATTTCTAATGTCGTATGGTTGCTTGCTGTTTTCTTATTGTTGTGTGATGTGTGTTGTGTTAGTTAGCTTTTTATTCCATAACTTTCTTAAGATATATATATATATATATCACTATTTTTAATTCCGCTATAAAAACTAATTAAGTTTTTTAAATACTCTATTCACCCCCCCCCCTCTAGAGTTAAATAGATCTATCCCCTCAGGTGGTAAAGCTTTTACCATATTTCAATGCACATAACCTTTCTCCAACAGCTTTTGAAGTTGTACTTTTAATTCCGCCATCTCCTTAGGCGCTAACCGATACGGAGAGCGTGACACAGGTTTGGCACCTGGCACTAGCTCAACGATGAAGTCGATCTCTCGCTGAGGTGGAGCACCAGGGAGATCTTCAGGGAATATGTTAGGAAACTCAGATACAACTGGGATGCTGTCCAAACCAGGCTTGGGCTTCGAACCCTCCACTAAAGTGAGAAACAGCTCCGCACCACAACGAACCGCCTTAACCACCTGGAGAGCAGACATCAAAGTCTTGCTTGACCCTTTCAAGCCTGAGAACGTCTTCTCACGATTTGTATCCAGTCCCAATCTGACCACCTTATGGCTGCAATCAATGTACGCACGCTTCTCCGATAGCCAGTCCATTCCAAAGATCATATCGAACTCCACTATCGGCAATAGCAACGCTCGCAAGTCATAAACGTGACTCCCAATCCCTACTTTCATGCAACAAACTCTATCTGCGCGCATAGAGCACCCGTTAGGCTGCAACACATCCAATTTGTCCCTTGCCATCGAAGAAGGTATTTCAATGCGCGATACAAACTCTTCGGACAAAAAGGAATGTGAAGCTCCCGTATCGAACAGTGCTCTCGCCGGAAAATCAAAGATTGATACAAAGCGTAGCACAACCAGCCATAAGCTAATATGCGTAAAGAAATAGGTATATAAAGCTAAACTGCTATAAATAAAACCATACTTGTCACAACGTTAGTCTGCTTCATGGCCTCCTGCTGGCCCAGGTTGTACACTCTAGGTTGGGTTGGGGAATAATGTGATGCGCTTGACTCCACTGCCTTGCCCTTCTCCCCATAAGTTGCTCCATGCTTCTTCTCGGACTTTGGATGTCCGCTCCAACAATCTCGGGAAAAGTGTCCCGGCTTCCCACAGTTATAACATGCGCCCGGGGTTCGACCTATAGTTTCCCCAGATGCACCAGAAGAAGGGGTTGGACCCGAAGTCCAAGCCTTCTTATTCCACTTACGAAACACAGATTTTGAGGAGGTCGGCACCTTAAACTCCGTCTTTTTTGCACTAGAGTCCTTCTTCGCTTGTACTCTCTTCAGATCTTTCTCCAACGATCGGGTCGTATTGACCAGGGTTAGGAAGCCCTGTGTCATAGGCCCCGAGAGTAGTAGCCTTAGGTCATCACGCAAACCCTCGTAGAACCGGTTGGTCTTACGCTCCTCATCAGCCAAAGTAGAGCTAGCATAATGACCCAACCGCGTAAACTCGTGGAGGTACTCATCCACGCTACTATCTCCCTGCGTCAGTCTTTGGAACTCATTCTCCATAGCGATCCTCTGTGCCGAGGGGAGGTATCTGGCAAAGAATAACCTCGAGAACTCCTCCATCGAGATATCTATGAGTTGCCTTCCAACCAAGTGATGCAGCTCCAACTCTTCCCACCACAACCTCGCCTCTCCATCCAACAGGAAGGTGGCTATGGTGGTCTTCTGCCATTCCTCCGTTTTCTTGGCCGTCAAGACTCTCTTCACCCAAGAGAGTCAAGCTTCGGCTTGGGATGGGGTTCCAGTCCCCAAAAATACCAGAGGATTAAAGCTCATAACAAGTTTGAGTTGCTTCTCTGTCACTCTTCTAGGTACCACAGGCTCTATCACCACTTGTTCAACCCTTCTAGGCTCTGCTTCTTGAAGCAGTACCTGCTCCCCTGCAGGGGCAAGCTACTGCACTTGCTTTCCTGGCTGGACGTTTATCATCGCAAACACCACCTCAGCCACAAGTCTTATAGTTTCTGCCGAAGGAGGGGTTGCAGGCAAATCATTGGTTGCACTGCTTGCCTCAGAAAGCGGGTGTTCTGACGTCCCTGCGCCACTCCTAGTCACCTATAGTCGTACAAAACACCATTAAGCGACCAAACAAAATTGCAAAAAATAATTATAGGAACACGCAGGTTCCTCAAACATGTGTATTTTCATTCCTACGTGGACATTAATGGGTTCTTTTCATGTTATAATGATGACGCACATACATGTGCTCACCACCCCTTAAAAGAATTCGTCCACGAATTCCAATAAGCATGACCGATGCCTTGCTCTGATACAAAATTATAACACCCCAGTCTGTCACATGGAATTTAACAGAAGGTCTGGCCGGGGCCCCACACCATATACCACAAACAGTTAGTGGAGTTACGTATTAATACCAAAATACCAGCAATAGGGACACGCATCCTAACTCAGAGCATTCTAGCAGAAGCTTTTAAAATAGTTATAAGAACCCAAATACAAAAGCATGAATGTCCACACTAACCCAAGGAAGGAATGACAGCAAAATACACAGTGTCGGCCTTAGGGCCTTACAAGAGTTTACTTAATCAATACTTGTTTTCCACACTTCGGCACGCAGGCCGGCCACACATGAACATAAAAAGTAAACATTACGCCTTGGCCTTCAAGGGTCAGCACAGCATCAAGGGCTTCAGCCCGCTACTTGCCGCTAGGCTTACTTGTCCCTGCATAAGCCCAAACCACCGAATGGTGGTTAAACAAAGCAACAGTCAGCTAAAGCTGACCAAATTATAACGACCCCGCCCCTTAACCGGGGCGACGGTGCTCCTTCCCTGCAATACATTTGTATAACCAAACAAGATAGTGAAAGTACAATTTAAGAACACTTCACCACAGGCATAGGCACGCACGACCATATACCTCGTGCTCTCAGGGCACATTCTCGGTGAACTCGGTCCACCGCCGCCCCTAGGACGACAACATCATGAGCAAATAAGTCTCTTTTGGCCGAAGCCAAAGACCTGCCCTATATGCCATCAGCAAGTGTCATGTACCTTAGGTCTCTTTAACCAAACCACATAGAGCGGGTACGGTTCCAATCAACCCATTGCTCACACCGTCATGTCAATTTAAGTCATAGACGCGGGTTAAGCTTCCCCGAATCCCGAGTATTGATCAAACAACATTACATAACCCGGTTATGTACAAGGTTGGCTCCCAAGCCACCAAAGTGGCAGCAATGCGCTTCTGCCCAGTTTTCCGAGTGCACCTTGGAGTTAGTCCCCAAGGCTCCCTGTTGCAATCTACCACGTAGAAAACCCGCAAAACAAACGGCACAGAGCCTTCTCCGGCAATACAAGCATAATGAAAACATCACCGATCCAGACCAACTTGTCAGGATAGGCTTCACACACCATGCATACGTCTGTACTTCGATTCCGGACTCTAAATGCAAAACGACGGGGATAAAACATATCTACCCGAATGAATACCTCACACTCACCGCTAACTCGCGGGAGGGAGTTTCCTATACAAAAAGGAAGAGGACTTCACATGTCCAAAAAGAGAATCGTTACCCTAGAGGTTCGCTTTGGCGCCATGGAAAACTAGCCGGATGAAAAGCACTGCAACGGACTTGCCTCCGCAGATCTGGACTCGGCTCGCGATTCGGAGCTCTGAAGCTCCAATAATTGCGAGATTCCTCCTTCTTCTTCTCCCTTTGCTCTCCTCTCTCTCTACCTCTTAGAAATAGATTGGGTCAAAAGAAATGAGGCCTAAACCCTCATTTCCCAGCCATATACCAACAGGGGGAAAGCTGGGCCGTCGGATCCCTTAGAAATAAAACGAACGGCCTCGTTTCACTCTTAAAATCGTCTAATATGACCCACATACGGCTTGTGATACACCCGTGTCACAGGCCGTGTCTCACTTTCGTACGAGAAGTCATCAATCTTAGAACAGGACACGGCTTTGGACAAACCCGTGTCTCGGGCCGTCTGCCCGACACGGCTTTGGACACGCCCGTGTCACAGGTCGTGTACCTTAATCAACACAGAAACCGTCACGCCCGAACAGGACACGGCTTTGGAAACGCCCGTGTCCCAGGCCGTGTGCCTCAGTCGGCACATCCCGGCAAACACAGAACAGGACACGGCTTTGGACACGCCCGTATCCCAAGCCATGTTGCAAACACAGAGCAGGACACGGCTTTGGACACGCCTGTGTCCCAGGCCGTGTTGCTCAGTCAACACAGTCCAACCATAACCGAGTTTTGGGGCGTTATAATGTTAATGTTGGTCTTTTCAATGTGATCTCAAAGAAGTCATGCAGTTAGTCTCACTGTCAACGCAATATGAGCCTATAGGGTCACACATAAGAGTGTTTGGAGAGGTTGGAGGAAGAATTGTGTTGGCCTTACTCGTATTGGATATGAGTGAAGAACCAATCCTATGACTCGTTGATGTTGTGTGTGTTGACTATGAAATGTCGTTTTGATAGACTGTCTGTCAAAACGATATCGTCTTGCAAGACAAGAAGATATCGTTTTGTAGTTCAGTCTGTTAAAACGATATTGTCTTGTATGACAAGAAGATATCGTTTTGTGTTTCAGTCTATCAAAACAATATCGTCTTGTTCTTCATGTCAACACAACGACATTTATGTCTCGGGTATGCTGATAGCGGAAGCGCGTGTCTGTTTTAATTCCTTGGGTATAATAGACATAAGATTAGGTTTTCCTTAAGAATGCCTTTTTGAGAGCTTAGCGGGAAGTTGTTTTCGTCGCTGCGTCTTCCGTGAGACTCATTCCGACACTTGCTATCGCCGCCTCTCCCTTGGACAAATCTAGTAATTTGTCGGAGACATTGAGGGCACTGATACTCCAACCCAGATCTTGTTGGACAAGAACTTGGGGATCTCCATCACTCGTGTGGACTGTTGCAGAGGCACATATCTACTTCTGCGCCCAGGACTCAACCTCCTGCTACTTAGACAGTTTCTGGATCAGATATCTGGAGCACCTTGGTTGATTAATCACTCAATCTCACTCAGGTATATTGCAATGTGTTGTTATGGTTATTCTTGTTTACACATTCTGCTGCGCATATATGATGTGTTGTTCCACTCTAGTATAAAAAAACCCAACAGTTAATGAGGTTGAATTTGTCAATTCCACTTGACCTCCATGTTCCCCACTATGTTAGTAGGGAATATGAGAATTTCAGCAATCTGTGGCCCGAAATTCCTATAAATTGAGGGTGGCCATATCAATATTTAAAATAGATTTGCTTGTAACAATGCTCTAAAATAGCAGCTAATATATCAATACAAATCACATTTAGGCACCATTTGGTGTGGAGTTTTTGCTCCGGTGAGTTTGGACAAAAACGTTACCGTCATGGGATGTATGTTTGGCACGACACGTGTTATGACTGCCGTTAAAAAAACTAGTTTTGAACATAAAAGTGGATGAAGTTCCTAAGGTTAGGTTGGGCAATCACGAAAGACTGTTCAACAACCGCGTTCACGACCACCACCACCGCACACCTTTTTTTTCTTCAATGAGTTTGGAGAAAAACACCACCATCATAGAATGTATGTTTGACATGCCAACGATTATGACCACCACCAAGAAAAGAAAATAGTTTTGAACATATAATAGATGAGGGGCTTCGTTTGGCGCGGTGGTAGCAGTCGTGAAAGCGGTGGTCATGAACCATCGTTCGTGAACGACTGACCTCACCTAAAAAAATTCATGTAATTTTTGCTTAAAAGTAGTTTATGTTCTTGGTAGCGGTCATAACCTTTGTCTTGCCAAACATAAATTTTCTCATAATCGCGTTTTTGACAAAACTCACCAGAGCAAAGAAGTTGTGCCAAATGAAGCTGAGGTTTCTTAGGTGAAATATGCGGGAAATCCGCGGATTTCAAAGGCGGGGGCAAATCCCCACAGCCCATCCTCAGACCCACCAAACGGCGCAAGATTGCGTCAGTACGAGAGCTGACTATCCACCCTGCCAAACTATGCCCAATTTTTTGTGTGTTTAATGCTTATATTCTAGCACATGCACCTAGAAACAGCTATCCAAAATGATGAATAGAAGAACATCATATTTATATTAACATGTAAGCATCTTTAACGTATATTGTTTATACACAAATATCAATAATCAAGCTCAACCGTTCTTTCCCAGCTAAATGTGTTCTAACAAAGCTATACTTGCAAAATGCAAAGAGGATGAACATTAAGAAGCAGGTAGACCAACAAATCCAATAGAAAGAGGACCAGTGATATCATCTACAATGGGATTTTGGGTCAAAATTGACGCTGTGTTTTTGTTCCAGTTAGTTTAGACAAAAGGCCACCATCATAACATGTGTTGGACATAATAGTGATTATGACCGCCACCAAAGAAAACTTATTTTGAAAATAAAAGTGGATGAAGTTCTTTAGATGAGGTCGGGTATTCACGAAGGAAGATTCATAACCACCACGTTCACTTCCGCCACCGCCGTGTTAAATGAACCCTAAGACTGTCATTGGAACAAGTTGTCATTGGAACACGTGTGAAACTGAATTTGCAAATACATTGCTTACGGTTTACCCTCCTTGAGAAATTTAGAGACAAATGTATGACCAAAAATCTGTTTTTTAGGGTCTAAAACTCTAAGCATTCAAGACAACTAATACTTTAAAACCCCAGCGATTCATATGAAGAGGGTCTAATTTGGGTTAATAACTAGAAAAATGTTATCCTTAGGGACTGAAAAAGTAGAGGGATCGTGAATATGCTAATCACTTAGGCTCAGTTTAGCATGACCGTAGTGGTCGTGAACACAGTGGTTATCAACTAAGGAACTTCATTCACTGTTATGTTCAAAAGTGGTTATCTTTTTTGAGGGCGGTCATAACCATTGTCATGCCAAACATATACATTCTATCACAATGAAGTTTTTATCCAAACTCACCGGACCAAAAACGTCGCACCAAACAGAGCCCTAAACGCCTCAATTGAATTTATACTGCTGCATCTTTGATTTAGTGAATCGAAAAAACCAAAGCAATGATCTTTAAGATCAAAGGTACACATAATACTACAAGTCCAACTAAGAAATCTAAAATGAAAATGCCAGAATTTATAACTGCTGGATACACATGAAATCATAATTCTCAAGCATGTTCTCATTTGCTTATAAATGTTTCTTCAACCTGGATGAACAACAAGAAGCAACACAGCAATGCTGAACATTACACAATACCTATAGTTAACTTTAGAGATTCACCATCAGGATTGACTTTGTGATGCACGAAGAGGCGTCTGCATCATGGGCGGCATGCTTCCTGGAAACTCTATCCCACCTAATTTCGCCATCAGAAATATCACAACTGGTAACAAAATCCAAAACATTGCCAAATATTCGGAACATTTCAACGCCATAAATCTTGTTTTGATCAGCCGCAAAGGAAGCATTGCAGTCCATGGGAGCATCTGGGTGCCTAGAAACCTCACTCCATGACTGATACTTCAAATCTAGCTCCCACATCTTCCTCAAAGCCTTCTCCCCTCTGTCAACCATGCCATCTTGGTCGCACCAAGAGACGCACAGTAGAAAGAGTCGGTTCCTACAAGACACAAGCTTCGGGGAATAATCTGAAAGATGGAGAGATGGACGAGAAACTTGAATCCTCGTCCAAAAGCCATTCTCAAGATCAAATCTCGCAAGTTTATCCGATTCGGAATAGATGTAGAACATACGATTACAAACTGCACCGGAGCGAACATGCCCAAAGGCTTCCGGAATTCGCGCAATTTGCACCCACCTATCAGTAATAGGATCATAAACTTCGCCAGAATCAAGCGGCTCGTCCAAAGAACCAAGACCACCCACGGCAATCAGAGCAACATTTGACTGGCTCTTCCTCGGCTTCATGGAATAAGATAATGATTTTTTGTCGCCCGTTAATTGGCGCCTTTGAGAAAACCCGTGGGGGTCTTCATATACGTCAGAGTTTCCAGTAGAGCGAGCTTTTGTCTGAGGCTGTCCATGAAGCTGAATCTGGTCATTAAAGATATTGCAAGTTGGAGTAGCTTCAAAAACTCCAAGAATGGGTTCAGACCTCCCTTCTGTCATTGGAGCAACTTCATGAAATGAACCTTTTATAGGGCTGAAAACCAAAACCTCCTTGAGAGATTTCTTAGGACTCCTTAATGATAAATAAGGTGAGTAGCAGCAACCACCAATGATGTACACATCGGTCCCGATACTTGCAACGGAGAACAAGAAACGATCCCTCAATTCTGCATGTACACTCCGACCCCACTGATCAAGAGAGATGTCCAAAGCATGAATCTCTCCTCCATTGTATCCATTTCTTGTAATGCCAAATAAGAACAAGCACGAACGTTGATGGGAGCTGTCGTGTCTCCTCTGTATAAACTGGTCTGTGCGAGTTAAGCATCTCCACTTCCGGCAGACCCGACCGGCGGTCATTAGAGAAGTCCATGGAAGCATTGCTAGAATCATCTCCAAAACATCTTCTGGTAGTGAGTTCATGGGAGCAGAGATTGGAGGGCATGGATAGGCTTCTTTATCCTTCCTAGAACTCTTTCGCCAGAACTTCTCCGGTAATCTAACGGCATTCTCAAGTATGCTCTTGCAAGGTCTGCAGTCCTCAGCAGAGCTCAACTTCCGTCCAAAGTTTATGTCCAAATCCTCGCAAGATCCAACTTTGCATCCACTGCCATTTACATGGAAGCCGAGGCATCCAGAGGAAGAAACAATTCCATCATCATTCTCATTATCTTCTAATCTCTCCCCACTTTTCTTCATCTTCTTCTTAAATTTTTGGCTCAAACTTGTTCCCGACAGCTTCGAAACACTGAGATTCTCTAATTCATTCTGAATAGAAGCCATTTCAGACCTATAACCACCGTCAGCACTTCCCAAATCATTGAGAAGGGGATTTGATCTCCTGTTACTGTTGCTGCTGCGGTTGTTTGATATCATGATGGAATCCATCCTCTCCATCCGAGTTTAACCCGCTTCTCAAATCATCAAATCCGAGCCATCATAGTTAGCGGCAAAAATAAAGAAAAATCTATAATCTTCGAAAATGCGGTTTCTGTTTGCATACCTTGATCATCAAAACCATCAGATCCAGTAGAAAATAAGGAACAAAGAAGAAAGTATGACACTTACCCTGAGATATAATAAACGAACAGTAACGTACACAAGAGTTTGTTTCTCGTTGAATTCGAAAGATAGAATTTTGAAATCGAAGTGACAAAAGATAGAAGAAGAAGAAGAACCTGGGAAGTAAACCCTAAGCCGACGAATTCAGACGGTTTCTGCTTCTCCAGCGCTGCCCTCTATAAGTGTAGAAGAATATATAGCCGGATTCTCTTTTCCAGGAAATAAAGGCTCTTCCCATCGAGTTCTCCGCTGAGATAATGAAGTTTGGTACAGTCATGAATCATCTAAATTAATATGGGTAAACCTATTTTGAATAGTTGCAAACAAATTTTTAAAATAAAAATTTTTAAATAATTATTTTAAATGTTACGGTAAAATAAATAAGGGCAAATCATTTCCCCCATCATGTCAACAGGAGCGAGTCATACGTAACGACACCTCCACCACCGCCGACGCCTCTCTCTTCACCGCCGCCAACGCCGTCGCTGTCTCGACACCGCCGCCAACGCCTACCGCAAGCCATACACGATGACACCAACCACACATCCTCGTTTCTTACCAATGCGGGAGCTCCAGATTTATTTGTGTCGGACATTCTCGCTCATCTTCAGCTCCTTTGTTCTGAAGCAAGCTCTAGATTTAAACCTTTCTTTTCGTATTTCTCATTTTTCATCATTTATTTTCGTATTTCTCCAGCGAAAAAAAAAGAACGTCGAAAAATTGCACTCATCATTAAAAGAAAATTTTTATGGTTTGAAACTTTTGTAATACGTTAAATTTTATAATATTGTTGTTAAACTATTTGTTCATATTTTGCTAAAGGATTTTTTAAAAAATTTATATTGATTTGCACGTAACAAATAGGTTTGCACATATAAATTTTTGTTTTGCACGTAAAATTGATTTGCACCTATCCAAAATTGATTTGTCCATAACAATCACCTTTTTTATTTGGAATTGCATCATAATCACATTTTTCATAAATTAGTAGCTTTATATGAACTCCCGGGTATTGGGCACCGACAATTTTTCTGTTTGACGTTTTAATTAGAGCTGATATGGAGTCAAGTTCGAGTGATTTTAGTTTGGCTCGAAATAGAAATTTTCGGCTAGAACTTGGCTCGAAATCGACTTGAAATTGATTTCGAGTCGAGTCGGTGTTGAAATTTGATATAGCGGAAGATGGGAAATCCAGACGCAAGGAATACTCAACCTATCCGAGCTCAAATAAACCAAATGCAAATCAGAAGAGTAAGAATCTTGTACTAAACAATCTTTATAATGCAAGACATACATGGCGAGACATGATTTCGCAAAAATACCCAAAGGGAAAGAAGAAACAATACAAGGCAAAACTAGTCGGGTGGACTGCCTTAAAGACCGTCGAGTCCGCTGAGACCGTCAAGACGCTACTGCACCACTGATCTACGGAGTCCGCTCAACCCACTTGCAGATCGGCGGTTTCGAGTTCAGCAGAAGAGAGACTGTCTAGTTGCAGAAGAGAGACTGTCTAGCCGCAACCTGCGACCTGCTGTTAACTGCTGGTTGCTATCCGTAGAGTCCACACTGTCCCTGACCGCAGTCAGAACAAAGTCCTGGCTTCGAGCGCTATTCGCACAACCTGCACAGCACAACCTGATCAATCTTCTCAAACCGCGCGGACACAAAAAAAACAGTCCGCAGCAACTAACCGCGAGTTCAGTTACTGTTCATGTGCTTATAATTGATGTGATAGGGGGTCATATTTATAGGCATGAGGAGGAGTGTGGTCACTGCCCTAGCCGATAGGATAACCTCCCCCATCCCGCAGCAAGAACTAAGTGTATCTGCAAGCCGCGAATACACAAACCAGTTCGCCGCGACCCGTCCCAGAGAGCCAACCCGTCAATACATCACTAAGGCCGGACAGCAACTCTATCTGCCTTGTCTCCAAGGGCAAGCCAAACTTAGACAGCCGAACTCTACAACAACACATGTCCACCTATCAGCGGACACCGCTCCAGTCTGCATGCCCTGTGGACTCACCTCCAGCCCGCGTATCCCGAGCCCGCAGCCAAGGCAACAACGTCAATTGCCGGACTCGGCGGACAAGGAGAATAGTCAGCAAGCCTAGGCGGACATAGCACCAGTCCGCACACCCAAGTCAGCAATTAAGGCACAACGGCCAAACTGCTCAACTAGGCGGATACAGCTCCAGTCCGCATGCCTTGCGGACTCAACTCCAGTCTGCATTCCCCAAGCTCGCAACCAAGGCACATGACACTGCTGCCGAGCTTGGCGGACTGAGAAGCAGTCTGTGCTTAACTGCGCGATCTCCCCGACTGAGCCATACCTTGATTTGGTTCAGAACCAAACAAGTCTACACCACCGGCAACAAGGGCCAGTCCGCCCTTACTAGCAAACACTGGAAATAGTCCGCCAATCCCGTCGACCTCCAGATCCAGTCCGCTCTAACCGGTGATCCCTGCAGATTCCAACAGAGCTAGACCAAGACATTTGCCATGTCGGTCTGCCAAGCTCTAGTCTTGTCCGCTCCATAAAGAGAACTCCGCGGCTACCACTTGTCGCGCTACCAGATCTCCTAGGCACTTGCCATGCCGATCTCCCGAGCTCCAATCCGGTCTGCATCTTGCTAGACTCCGTGAATAGAGAAGTTATCCGCCCGGATACCTTCTGGGAACAAACCGCCTTCTTAGCATAAGCCGACCAGGCTGTCCGCTGCCTCTGTCCGTACAGTCCGCGCGAACAGACCCCCAGACTGCCGTAGAACAAGCCGGCTGCAACAGCTCTGCCGACCTTGCTAACTGCCAGTCCTGTCAACAAAGGCCGCGCGGACAGGTCGCCCAGGTCCCCCATGTCGCCCAATCACCCACTTTCACTTCACCATTTTCAACACTCCCCTTTGAAGTAAGAAGTGGTGAGCAACCCCAGCAATTCCCATAACCTTGCACCTGGTCCCTCTGATAGCGCCTTCAAGGAGATGTCTGAGACATAGTCTTCGCCCCACATATCCTAGACCATGAGGGATCCCTCCAGCATCTCCCAAAAGGAACCATGCTTCCCTCTACCTTCTTCTTCATCCTCGACCTTGTTGGGTACATTAGAAATTATGTACCTGATTTGGAGAAGCCTCACTTAACTCAATGATATACATCAGTTTGTATTTGATGGTATATTGAGTTTACTTGTGCAGGCTAAAGAATGCAGAAAATATTCTAAGTACAAAAGTGTCGAGACACTTATAATGTGTCGACACCTTTAAAGGAACAACGTCGAGACTAGAAGCAAGGCTCTGTCGACACACAGGACTTGTGTCGACACAAAGAATTTAAGTCGATAATAGTTGTGTCAACACTCAGGACTAGTGTCGACACTCAGGACTAGTGTCGACACACTTAGACTAGAAGTGCTGACATTAGCAGAAGAAGCTGTGTCGACACACAGGACTTGTGTCGACACACAGAATTTGAGTCAACATCAGTTATAAATTGAGAAGCTGTGTCGAAACACAGGACTTGTGTCGACACATTCTACAAAGGCTATGTCGAGACTGATTAAAGAGTTGTGTCAACAGTTTCTGAAGTTTGTCGACAACATCAAAGGAGTTGTGTCAAAACCCTAGAAATTGTGTAGACACATACTTCATCAATGCCGACACATACTATACTTATGTTTCGACACATTCAGCTGAGTTAAATAACTCTAAGTGTCAGATCTTAAGACTGAAGACTTGACATCTGTCATAATCTTCAAGGCTGTCAGATATGTCAGAACTGTCAGATGTCAGTTAACTATCGGATCAGTCGGTTGCCTCTGACTAGGTCTATAAAAAGAGCTGATCTATCACATAATGAAGAAAGAAATAAGAGAAAAAGAAAAAAAGGGAAAATAAGAAGAAGGAGAAATCACTCCAAGAAGAATTAACAGAATTCTATACAACAAGAAGATTCTGATTCAAAATTAGAGAAGTAGACAACATCTCATCAGATCTATCAGTGTTTGCAGATTTAATTCTGCAAGGAGGAAGAAGCTGGATCTACGCCAACTTCTCAAGAAGATTCAACCTAGGTTCTCTCTTTCAAGAAGCTTTGAATAAGCTAAGTCAGGTTGAATCAGATTCATTACAGCAAAGGTCAGGAGAAAGCAGATCCATCAAGATCTGATAAAGATTCCCTCACCCCTCTCTCTTTTTCTATCTGGGTGAATGAAGAAATAAACTCTTTAATCAATTTTCTATAAGATCTATTTTTAGATCTGAGTGTAAGAGATTTCAATCCCTGAGTTGTAAGCCTGTAACTATAAAGGTTGTGGTAGGGTTGTTTGCCTAAGGTAGGAGATTAAGTTCTCTGAGCTGTAGACCTGGTGATAAGGGCTGAGGTAGGGCTTGATTGCCTGAGTTGTAGGAGTGTGGATTCACTCTGAGATAGGGTTCTTGGGAAGAGCCTGAGTTAGGACTTGTTGAAATCTGAGCTGTAGGAACTAATTTGGGTTCTGAGTTGTAAGATCTGAGGATCTGAGAAGGTGGAAGGAAGTTTGGCTGAATCTAGTGTACTGCTAGATAGGGGAAGGGGAAAAGTGGATGTATCCATCATTTGGGGAACCACTATAAATCTGTGTGTATGCTGTGGTAGGTGTAAAATTTATAGCTGTGCTGTGATTAGTTTATTAATTGCCTAAGTGAATTGGAATTGAACCTATTCACCCTCTCCCCCCCTCTAGGTGTTTAGACATTCTTGAAACCAATTCTTTCAGACCTCCACTTGTGCATCACAGGAGTATCACCAACAATCTTGGGCACAAGGCCCCAAGCCTCGTCTCCTCTGAGAGTAGTCACCTCCTCGGCCTTGGCGTCATTCACCTCCTTGACTCCAGTGGTGTCGTCACAACTAGAAGACCCTTGCTCGATCTGAGGGCCTACATGAGTCCAAGCTCACCGTGTTTCCTCCGCAATATCGAACTGGTGGGTTGATGACCCTCTTCGACCTCCAAAGAGTCTGATCACGGCAAACCACCTCCGCTGCTCCTTGTGAACTAACTCCGTTCTCGGGCAAACCCGGAATAATGCTCTCCTTGCTTCCTGAACAAGAAGCAACCGCACTAGAACCAGAAGCACCTGGAGCAACGCTCCCCCTGCTACCTGAACAAGTAACCTCCGCTCTTGAACAAGAATAGCCTGGAACATCGCTCACCTTGCTACCTGAATAAGAAGCACCTGGAGCAACTCTCCCCCTGCTTCCTGATCCAGAAACAACCGTCTTCGAGCTAGAAGCACCTAGAGCATGGCTCCCCCTGCTTCCCGACCCATAGGCCTCTGCCCTAGAGCTAGAACAACCTGGAGCTCCTGGTGACACAGAACTCCATCTGAACCTTAGCAGCAGCCTCCTCCAGCCCACCATCTGACCTGCTCACTCTTAGCTCCCCTTCTGAGCTACCCCAATACGACGTCAGCTCATCTAAGACAACGTCTCTTGACACGATGAACTTCTTCTTCGCTGGATCGATACACCTCTATCTCCTCTTCTGCACATTATACCCAACAAAGACTAGCTTCGTCTTGAGAGCATTTGGAGTGTATACAAAGCAAGTAGATCCAAACACCCGAAGGTGCTTCATGCTGGTCTTTATCCTGAACATCATCTCATACGGAGTCTTCAAGTTGATCAGACTTAGAGACATCTGATTAATGACATGAGCTACGTAGGCCATCCCTTCCGCCCAAAAGGCCTTAGGAAAGCCTTTGCACTGAAGCCAACAATTGCAGGTCTTCGTCAAAAAATGGATCTTCTAATCTGCTACTCTACTTTGTTTTGGAGTATGTCCACAAGATAGCTCCCTTCAGATTCCATGCTTCCTGCAAAAGTTCGAGAACACGGTTGAGACGAACTCAACTCCGTTGCCTGTTCTCAACTTATTGATCTGCAGACCAAGCTGACCCTCCACAAGCTTCTTGAACTCCATAAATAAACAGAACGCGTTCGACTTCTCCCTTATAAAGTACACTCAAGTATATCTTGAGTAGTCATCAACCAATATCAGCATGTACCTGCTGCCTCCAAGACTGGCGGTGACAGTCGGTCCCACCAGATCACCATGGACAACCTCCAATGGTTCCTTACACCTGGACTGCGGCTTATCAAACGTAAAGCGATAAGCTTCACCGTGTTGACATCCCGCTCAAGCTTGACCATCACCGAAGGATGACATCCTAGGCAATCCTCTCACACGGCTTCTCACCGTCATTGCTTTCAGCTTGTCCATCCCCACGTGCCCCAGCCTTTCATGCCAGATAGCTACACTATCACTGGCCTTCAACTGATCAACATCAGAACTTGTTGACGACTCAACCAAGTCCTTCCTTTTGTTCCCAACATGAGCGACGTTCACCGAGTGCATGACAACCTTACACTCCTTTTTGAGGTGACCAGGCTGCTTGCATTTATAGCACCTTGGTCCTCCTTCCTCTTCCCATCATGCCTAGGAGAAACACTTCTCTCTTGCTGATTAGAAGTAGAGGGACCAACCACCACAGCCAACTTCACCTCCTTGTTGAACAACCCATCGAGGGAAGTCCAAATATCCGAAGCTGACCGACATCCGCCGATGTATTCCAAGAGTTCAGATGAGATAACCTGCTTCAGAATAGACTATGCTTTCGCGTTTGTCTCCTTCCAAGCTCTCATTACTTCAGCATTGCTAGAAGTAACCTCTTGCCTTCCATTTCCGCAAACCACCTCTCAAAGGTCCTCGCCAAGAAGATTGCATTCCATACATGACTTCCACTTTACAAAGTTAGTCCATGTAAGAAGCTCCATTACAAGATCCCTTGCAAAACCACATTCCATTGCACTTAACCCTCGTTCACTTAGACTCACAGAAGCACTGAAGCAAACTGCCGGTTGATCCACTACACAAGCCTCTGTTCCCTCTGATACCATGTTGAAATTTGATATAGCGGAAGATGGGAAACCAGGCGCAGGAACACTCAACCTATCCGAGCCCAAATAAAACAGATGCAAACAAGAAGAGCAAGAATCTTGTACTAAACAATCTTTACAAGGCGAAACATACATGCTGAGACATGATTTCGCCAAAATACCTAAAGGGAAAGCTGAAACAATACAAGGCAAAACTAGCCGGACGGACTGCCTCAGAGATCGCCGAGTCCACTGAGACCGCCAAGCCGCTACTACACCACTGATCTACGGAGTCCTCTCAACCCACCTAGTTACTAGACCGCAACCAAGCCACGCGTAATACCCGTTATTCCAATGCTGAACTCTAACCACCGATCTGCAAGCTGCCTAACCGCAAGGTCGCCTAACTGCCACATCGCGCGAGCTGCTGCCGAACTGAACAGGATGCCAGAAGCAGACAACTTATTGAACCGAGAAACTAGCTGGAGAAGAGATACTGCCTGGCCGTAACCCACGACCTACTATTAACTGCTGGTTGTTATCCGCAGAGTTCGCACTGTCCCTGATCGCAGTCAGAACCAAGTCCTAGCCTTCCAGCTATCCGCACAACCTGCACAACACAACCTAGTCAATCTTCTAAAACCGCGCGGAAACAAAAAACCAGTCCGCAGCAACTATGCGTGAGTTCACTTGCTGTTCATTCGCTTATAATTGATGTGACAGGGGGTCCTATTTATAGGAACGATGAGGAGTGTGGTCACCGCCCTAGCCGATAGGAAAACCGCCTCGATCCCGCAACAAGAACCAAGTGTATCCGCAAGCCGCGAATACACAAAACAGCCAACCGCGACCTGTCCCGGATAGCCAGCCCGCCAATACATCACTGAGGTCGGACAACAACTCTATCCGCCTGGTTGCTAAGGGCCAAGCTAGACTTAGATAGCCGAACTCTACAACAACACCTGTCAGCCTATCAGCGGACACCGCTCCAGTCCGCACGCCATGCGGACTCACATCCAACCCGCGTATCCCGAGCCCACAGGCAAGGCATCAACGTCAACTACCGGACTCGGCGGACAAGGAGAACAGTCTGCAAGCCCAGGAGGACACAGCACCAGCCCGCACACCCAAATCATCAATCAAGGCACAACAGCCAAACTGCTTAACTAGGTGGATACAGCTCCAGTCCGCACACCTTGTGGACTCAACTCCAGTCCGTATTTCCCATGTAACATCTCATTTCCAACTAGACCCCTAAGAGTGGTTTTGTCATGACTAGGTCATGGCAAAACCTTAGGAAGCCCAAGAAGACCAAGTGAACAGGCATAAAGGTGGAAATCACCTTGATCTGCCTATAACACAACCTCATCACTAGACCTAGGATTTGACCTTAGGGCATCAACTTGATTCCATGACCCCACCATAACACCCGTAACCCTTAAAGGAGGTCATAGGGTCACCAAGGACCCATTGGGGTTAACCAAAGTGATCAAGTTTACCAAAGTCAATCCTAACCCTATAATGGTCAAAGTGCCATATCTAGGGCAAGTGGACCTTCCCTTAGACAATTTGACCCCACCTAAACCTTCCTAGCCCAAAAAGGGGTTCATTGGGTAACTAAGGACCCATTGGGGTCAACCAAAGAGGCTAAGTTGACCCAAGTCAACCCTAGCCCTAAAAAGGTCAAAGTGCCCTAACTAAGGGGTAGGTGACCTCAAAAGTGCCAAGTCAACCCTACCCAACCCTACATAGACCCTAGGGGTGTCAAATGGGTCACCAAGGACCCATTGAGGGTAATCCAAAGGGCAAATTGACCAAGGTCAACCCTAGTCTAGGTTTAGGTCAAACTATCCTAAATTGGCTAACCCGAGCTCAAGCCCTATCCACTTGGGCTAACCTCATGTTAATTATCTAATATTATGAGTTAGTGGGATGCCAATAGGCTAGAGTAGTCATCAAATTCAGCCTTAATGATTAGGAGAGAGAAAGCTCCATTTTCCCCTTTAATGGAGGAGAGAGAAAATGAGGGAGAAGGCCATCCATGGCATAGGGAGGCCAAGGTCCACCCTTTATTGTTGGATTCAACTCCTCTGGGGAAGAGGAGTTTCCAGCCATTTCCCGGGCAAATTGAGCCCAGGTTCACCCCCACCACCATGGTCGAAATTCTTCATTAAGGCCATTAATGGCCATTTCAGCCTACACCCTTCCCCTCCTCCAACTGATGATCTTAAAAGCATCCCTGGACTCAGTGGATACGTTTCCATACTTTACCTGAAGGAGCCGAGTGAGTTGGTAGTGTTGTTACAGAAATCTGATCTGCGCCACCACCACCCATGGCAATCCGGCTATCGACCCGCCTCTAGCCCTCCAATAAGGTCCTCCCCTACTCCTTCTTCTATGGGTAGATCTAAGGATTCAGTAGGGATAAGAATCGGGATAAATTGTGCCAGATTGGGTGGATATTTCCATGGATTTTTCGTGAAAAATAGTCTTGCGGGTTCGCCGGAATCGGCCCCTCCGGCGGCCGTGCCGCCGCCCGACGATAGCCACCACCTCAACGGAGGTGGTGGTGGCGGTGGCCGACTAGGGAGGTGGTCGGGTGGCCTGGAAAAAGCACTGGAATATGCTCCAGGTCGGGTGAATCCTGGCCTTTGGCTAGAGGAAGAAGATGATGCCAGGGCCCTTCAATTGTGCTTTAAGATTCGTGCAGAAATGATTTATTAATTTCTGTCTTATTTACTGGGCTGTTTTAAATTAAATATTACAAATACCTAGGGTCCGCTACAGAAAAGTTGTCAACATGAAATTTGTAGATCTGTGAGTCTAGTTTATTTTAAAATTAATTTGAGTCAATTTGGAGTTCAGGTTAGACCTCAACACTCATTTTGGTTAGGTCTATACATAGGGTTGAGCAGAGGTTGATTTGAGTGCCACCATCAATCCAGCCATCCAAAAAACCTAAAATTTGGTCTGGGGGTCACTCTTATCTATAAAAACAACCTATCAAAAATGGGAATTTTTGGATATACCTTTTCTATAGTTTTTGTAATTATTTAATAAACCTAGAATAATTTAATTAGGGGACTTAATGACCTCCAAATTCTCCTAAATTTTGGTGAGAGGTTCTTTGGGTCAATATAGGTCTCTGCATAAAATTTCATCTCATTTGGAGATGATTTGGTTTGGATTTTACTAAACCCTAGCCTTGACCCAAAAGGAGTAATTAGGTCAAAGTGTCCATTATGGGCTTAAGGGGCCAAATCACTTCAACAGAGGTTGATACTTGGTCCACTGATGTGTTGATAGTTTTACTTTCAAGACAACCTAAATACCTAGAGGGGGGGGGTGAATAGGTTCTAATTGCTTGTTTATACTTTTAGGCAGAATTCAATCACAAAATTAAAACAACCAGCACAGCAATCACAGAAATTTAATCATCACAGATTGCACAATGTTTTATAGTGGTTCCCCAAGGTTTGGGTACATCCACTTTCCCCCTTCACCAATCTAGCAGTATGCTAGATTCGGCCAAACTTCCACTATTCTCAGATCCTCAGATCCTACAGCTCAGAACCTGGATAGGTTCCTACAACTCAGGCACAACAGCCCTACCTCAGCCTAGCCACAAGGCCTACAACTCAGAGAAGAACCTTCTCCTACACTCAGGCAAACAGCCCTACCACTCAGAGATCAACTCTCCTACACTCAGCCTTTATATCACAGGCTTACAACTCAGATCTGTGTAAAACAGATCCTACAGAAATTTAGAAAAGAAGTTTTATTGTCTTGCCTTTGTTGAGAGAGAAGAGGACAAGACAATTCTTGATCAGCTGATGAAATCAACTGAATCTGAGCTTTCTTCAAAGCTTCTTGAATCTGAACTTAGCTGAGTTGATTTCCAAACAGCTTCTTGAGAAACCACTGATGGCTTCCTTCTTCTTCTTCTTCAAAAATGGGTGGATCCCTCTCTATCCAACACCTTTGATGATACTTCTGAATTCTTGTTAGAACTCTTCTTAGATCGATCCTGAGATCGTCTTCTTAGATCTTCTGATGAAGATCTTCTTTTGTGTATTACTCCTTCTTGATTTGATTTCTCAATTTGATTGCCAATGTTCAATCTGTTTTCTTCTCTCTGAATCTGTCTATTTATAGACCTTCTTAATGATAACCGGCTGATCCGGTTTATAACTGTCTTCTGACAAGTCTGACAACATCAGTTAACTGGCTACAACCCACAGCTGTCAAGTCTTCAAACAGATCCTGTGCCTTAGTCTTGGTCAGCAAAGTGTTGAGACAGACTGTCAGGAAGTGTCGAGACCAACTGTCTATATGTGTCGACACAAGTAACTTTGGTGTCGACACAGCCTTTGATGATGTCGACAAGTTTGCCTTTAAGTCGACACAGCTTCTTCAGAACTCTATTTTGAGAATGAGTCGACGCAGAGAATTTATGTCGACTCAACACTTCATCTTTCTTCAGAAAATAACTTGGTCTTGACTTTGTAGTGTGTCAACACAAGTCCTGTGTGTCGACACAGTTGTTGTAGATTCATAACTCAGTATGTGTCGACACTGCCTTCAGGTGTCGACACATCAATTGTTGACTCTGCCAAAATGTGTCAACTTAGTCTTCTGGTGTCGACACAAGTATTGTCAACTTCTGCCAAAATGTGTGTCGACTCTGTCTCATTGTGTCGACACAGCCTCCCAGTGTCGACATAAATGTGGTCGACTATCTCCTTCTGCGTCGAGGTCGACTATCTTTTAGTTAGTCGACACTGCTTCCCAGTGTCGACATAAATGTGGTCGACTATCTTCCTGTGAGTCGACACTGCTTCCCAGTGTCGACACAAATGTGGTCGACTATCTTTATCTGTGTCGACACAGCTTCCTTCAAGTGTCGACACAAATATTCTGAAGTGTCAACACTATTTCTTCAGGTGTCGACACATGGACTTAGAATATTTTTCTGCATTCTTTAACACTTCTTCACCTGCACATGTCAACTCAAAACAACATCGAATACACCTTGATGTATATCATTGAGCTAAGTTGGACTTCTTCAAATCAGGTACACATTTTCCAATGTACCCAACAATCTCCCCCTATTTGGAGAAGTCATAATCCTTAGAGCCAATGATATACACCATTTATAAAAAAAATGATGATGTATGACATTACAGGAATACTTTATAAACAAAACATTAACAATTCAACACAGAGTGAACATGAATATGTGATTCCAAACAAAATTTTGTTTATAACTTGGTAATGTTTGATTACAGTTGTTCACATTGAAAGATTAAACACAACATTACAAAACACATTTGAAAGAACTTAAAACTAAGACTGATCAGGCTCTTTTATGACAATTCCTTTGCCAGATTGGATTTGAGCCTTCACAGGAGCTTCAGCAACTTCAGCTGGCTTCTTGCCTTTTAGCTCAGCTTTCTTCTGTGCTTCTTCCTTGAGCCTTTGCCTTTCAAAGTAATGAAAGGGATTTGGAAAGTACTTGCTTGGCTCCTGAGCATCTGGTGGCAGCCTTCCCATCTTGGCTTTTCTCCTGAACTGTACTATGGATTCCGGCCTAGCTTCAAATTTTTGCCATTCTATTTCATTATACCACTTTCCTCTTTCATGTTCTTTGTCCTTTACAGCCTTCCATGCAGTTAGTATAATATTTCTTGAAGTAGGGCTCCACTGCTCAAAATCTGGCTTAAGTTCAGCCTGCTCTCTAAATCTCTTCTTGGATAGTAGAGCATCTTGCTGTTCTTTCAAATTGGCCTCAGGCTTATCCACTTTCTCAATAACAACCCTGTTAACCTCCTTTGGAGGGCTATACATATCTTGAACTTGCTGATCAATCATATCAAAATCTGGAGGAGGGTAAATGACTTGGGCAACCTCAGGTTGATTGCCTTCAAGTAGACCTGTTTGTATTCCTGACTCAGCCACCATAGCATCATCACACAAAGATGGATATCCCAATGTGGCTCGAATACTATTTGTCACCCATTTAGTGTGCTCTGAGCCAGCATGAACTAACAACCTCTCCCCCTTTCTGGCTTCTCTGGTAATATGATCTCTTAGATCTTCCTTCTGAAATCTGATCTGGCCATCCAGATAATTCACACCCTCTTTAAAAAATGGTTTTAACTTTTGAAGCTTGTCTGATATGTCCTTTTGAGAGGTAGTGATAACAGTTTTAACTGATTCAATAGCATCTTGAAGTTTCTTATCAAATTCTTCCATCTCCTTTGCTCTAGCTTCAGTCAGCCCTAGAGTAATCTTTTTCAATTCATCAATAATTTCTTGATGAGATTCAGTTAAATTGTCATTCATCCTCAGCTGATTCTCCAAAACATAACTTTGCTTTAAAACAATATCATCCACTTTAGGGATGATGGACTGCTGTTGTTTAGCCAAATACACCACAGCATTATCTCCCTTATGGAAGCAATCTGTCATCTCCTTCTTATGCATATTGACTTCAAATCGAATTGACTTTATATCCTGAGCCAAGTCAAATTGAAGGGACTAATTGCTCTCATCAACATATTTTTCAACTGCCAATCTATGTTCATCTAGCTTTACTTGCAAATCAACCATAAACTTGTTATAATTAAAGTCAGAATGGGATTGTTGAGTTGTAGTCTGTAGAGCCTGCTTATAACCTTTGCTCCTTCTCTTGAAGACAACAAGTTTTCTCTTCTTAGCCATTCTGGCTTCTTCAGTCTCAGATTCAGATGAACTATCAATTTGAACTCTTTCTTAAGGAGGTGGATGAATATCTATCTCAGTGTCATGTTGTTCAGCCTCAACATGCACAGAATCCTCCTCAACTACTTGCTCCTTCTCAATTTCTATCTCCAAGTTAAGGGCCTTCTCAATATCTTGCCCCTCTTCTACTCTATCAGTAGCAATATCAACATTAGGAAATAACTCATCTAGAGTATATTCCTTCTGAGCTTGGACATAAGATGTATCAATTAGATCTTCTATATTCAGATCTTTGGAGATATCAATTTGTACTGCCTCTTGCACTGGGTCTGACATCTTCTCCCCCTGTACTTGTTCAGTATTGGTAATGTCCTGGGCAGGTGAGTACACTTGCTCCCCCTGCACCTGTGCAGAAATTGAAATATTAGAAATGTCTTTTATAAGAAAATACACCAGCTCCCCCTACAACTGTACCTGGTCAGGAGTAGATTCATTCTGGGCAGGAGAATGAGCTTGCTCCCCCTGCATCTGTGCAGGGATAGTGTCTTGCTGGGCTGGAGTAGACGCAGGGTGATCTTCATCCTGCTTCCTCTCTTGTTCTTCTTGAAGCTGCTCAGTATCTTGAGCATGAGAAGAGGATTTCACTGGGGTGTCCTACCTGCTCTCATCAGGCACATCCTTAGACAGCACCCTATCCAACCTAGAAAACAATCTCATGTCCATCTTTCTCATGTGATTGATCTTTGTTCCTGGCAGGTGTTGCATTACCTCAGGGATCACTCCATTCAGATATAAACTCATAATTCTATCCAGATTTGGCTTCTTTATTCCTTCCTTGATCTTTTCAAAGATTACAGCTGACCAATCAGTTGGAATTGTAAACACAATTCTGGTCATTAGGCAGAACATATAGGCCGAAATCCTATCATGTCCCCCTGGTTTGCACAGAATCACCTTGCCAACTACTTCAGACAAAAACTTCCCTTGCTGATTCATCCCTTTCCTGTTGAACGCAGCACCAATTTTCAGGGTGGGATCCAATCCGCACCATTGGATAGCCTCCCTTGACTTAGAAGCAGGGACTTCTTCTTCATTCTCAATTATTGGTAAATGTAGAATCTTCCTTAGACTTCTTGGGGTAATCTTCACTGGCGACCCATGAACAGTGGACTTGATCTTGAGAATATCTGAACCTATTGATGCAGAGTTAAAGAATTCATGCACCTCCTTCTTCCATATCTTAGAAGGTTCAGATACTAAAAACTCTAATCCGGATTCGGAAATAAGAGTGATAACTCGCTGAACATCTGTCGGGGCTTCGGCAAAGGCATTCCTTACCAACTCATAACCTTCATTGACGTTGTCTTCAATCTTCGGCGCCATTGTTCAGGTGAGAAAGCTTGAGAGAAGAGAGAGAGAAAGAGAAAGTTGACACAGGGTTTCAGTCTCGAAAACCTTGTAAGCGTATCGACTGAATAAGTTCTTGACCTATTTATACCTTCTATTGAAAGAAGATCAAAAGGCGGGCAAAAATAGTCTATATGTGTCGACACAGATGGAATGTGTCGACACAAACTTCTATTATCTTGACAACAAATCTGTCTACTATGTGTCGACACCAATTGTGGATATGTCGACACCTGAGAGATATAGTAGAGTATCAGAAAATCTGTGTCGACTCTTAGGATAAGTGTCGACACAAAATTTGTAAGTGTCGACATCACTATTCTGGTGAAGTCGACACTACATTCCTGGATAAGTCGACAATTTAATTCTTAAGTGTCGACACATATTCTCTGTGTCGACACAATATTTCTGACTTGTCAACATTACTTCACTGAGTCGACACATTATCACTGAATGTGTCGACACTATTTTACTTAGCCAATTTCTGTTTCTGTCAACACCACTTGAGACCATTTGATAATCTAATATGTTACTTGTAAGTATGTTGATAATCTAATCAATGGTCAGCATGCCTAATTCAATTTTAAATTTATTGAATTTTGTTTCATCCAGAGGCTTAGTGAATACATCTGCTATTTGATAATCTGTTTTAACAAATTCCAATGTGATGTCTTCTCTTTCTACATGATCTCTAAGAAAATGGTATTTAATTTCTATATGCTTAGTTCTACTATGAGAAACAGGATTATTAGCAATAGAAATTGCACTCTTAGAATCACACAAAAGAGGTGTTCTACTTACTTGAATACCATAATCTTTAAGCTGATGCTGTATCCACAATAGTTGTGCACAGTAGCTGCCAGCAGCAACATATTCTGACTCAGCTGTAGATATAGCCACACGGGTCTGCTTCTTACTACTCCAAGATATCAATCTTCCTCCCAAGAATTGACAAGTACCTGTTGTACTCTTCCTATCCTCTCTACAGCCTGCAAAGTCTGCATCTGAATAACCTGTTAGTAGAAAATCTCTATTCCTAGGGTACCAAAGGCCTAGATTAGGTGTGCCCTTAAGATATCTCAGAATCCTTTTGACTGCAGTATAATGAGACTCTTTAGGACAGGCTTGGTACCTAGCACAGACACATGTAGCATACATAATATCTGGTCTACTAGCTATGAGATATAGTAGAGAACCAACTATTCCTCTATACAAAGTCTCATCAACAGGTTTACCTGCATCATCTTTGCATATAGGCATACTTGTTCCCATAGGAGTTCTCATGATGGAGGATGACTCCATACCATACTTCTTAATTAATTCTTTAGTAAACTTTGACTGGGATATGGACAAGCCATCATCAGTCTGTCTTACTTGGAGTCCCAAGAAAAACTTCAGTTCCCCCATACTGCTCATCTCAAACTTCCCTTGCATAAGTTTGGCAAACTTTTTACAAAGGTTGTTTTTAGTAGATCCAAAGATTATGTCATCAACATAGATCTGAACTAAGATGATCTTGCCTTTGGATTCCCTAAGGAATAGAGTTTTGTCTATTTTTCCTCTTGAGAATTTATTCTCAATAAGGAAAGTAGACAGGGTTTCATACCAAGCCCTTGGGGCTTGCTTTAACCCATACAAAGCTTTTCTAAGCTTATAAACATAATCAGGTTTAAGAGGATCTACAAAACCTGATGGCTGCTCTACATATACTTCTTCTTTAAGATCACCATTCAGAAATGCTGACTTCACATCCATCTGGTATACCTTGAAGTCTTGATAGGCTGCATAGGCAAGAAACATTTTTATTGCCTCCAGCCTTGCTACTGGGGCAAAGGTTTGATCAAAGTCAATCCCTTCTTCCGGCCTGTATCCTTTAGCAACCAATCTTGCTTTATTTTTCACTATTACTCCACTCTCATCCAACTTGTTCCTATAGATCCATTTTGTCCCAATTATATTGTGGCCTCTTGGTTTAGGAACAAGCTCCCAGACATTGCACCTTCTGAATTGATTCAGCTCCTCTTGCATAGCATCAGTCCAGTGCTGGTCTTGGATGGCTTCTTCAAACTTCTTAGGCTCTATTTGTGACAGGAAACTTGAATGCAGAACTGTGCTTTGACTTCTGCTTCTAGTCTGCACTCCCTGTCTTGGATCACCTATTATCTGATCTGCTGGATGGTCTCTTAAATGTCTTGTAGCTGGAGGAAGATTCCCTTCTGGTTGAACATCTCCAGCTCCTTCATTATGCTGAACCTCTTGGTTTTCTTCATCTTCTATTGAATCTTGTACTCCCCCTGGACAATAGCCTTCATTTTCCAATACTCCATCTTCCCTTGAAGCTTCAGCAATGGAGAGCTTGTCCATTCTTTTGCTTATACCTGTTGAGTCATTTGATCTACAAGACAACTCACAGTTGATTAATCTTATTTCATCAAATACAACATGCACAGATTCTTCAACAACTTGAGTAGTCAAGTTGAAGATTCTATAGGCCTTACTATTTGTGCTGTACCCAACAAATATCCCATCCTGGGATTTGGCAGCAAACTTAGTCAAATATGACTTACCATTGTTAAGTATATAACATTTGCAACCAAAGATTCTGAAGTAGGATAGATTTGGTTTTCTACCTTTCATAATCTCATAGGGAGTCTTTTTGTGGCTCTTGGTGATAGAAGCCCTATTGATCACATGACAAGCAGTGTTTACTGCCTCAGCCCAGAAATATTCTGGTAGAGAGGTGTCACTCAATAGAGTTCTACCAGCTTCAATTAATGTTCTATTCTTTCTTTCAGCAATTCCATTTTGCTGAGGTGTTCTTGGTGAGGAGAACTCTTGGAAAATCCCAAAGTCTTCACATAACTTTGTCATGCTTTCAGATTGAAACTCAGTACCATGGTCACTTCTGATTTTGACCACTGTACTATTCAGTTCATTCTGAATTTGCTTTACAAAATTAAGTAAGACACTTGGGGTTTCAGATTTCTGTTTCAGAAAGAACACCCATGTAAATCTAGAATAGTCAACTACAACCACAAAAGTGTAGACCTTCCTACCTAGACTATGAACTGGCATAGGACCAAAAAGATCCATATGCAAGAGGTATAAGCACCTCACAGAATCCTTGTTTTCAAGGCTTTGAAAGGAGGATTTTGTCTGCTTGCCCTTTTGACAAGCTGAACATATCCCTTCCTTCATACACTTAACTTGAGCACCATTCCTCACTAACTCTTTGATAAAGAGTTGGCCAATTGTCTTGTAGTTAAGATGAGCCAATCTATTGTGCCACTTAACACAATGAGAAGCATTGTCATCAGCTACAAGACAGATGGGAGAAGCCTTATTCTCACATACAAAATTAAGACAATATACATTTCTCTTCCTATACCCAGTCAAGATGATCTCTTGATCACTTGACCTTTTGATATGACATCCATCCTTAACAAATGAAATGTCATATCCTAAATCACTCAGCTGGCTTATGCTTATTAGATTATGTTTCAAACCTTTTACATAAGCCACTTGGGTGATAGTAATTAGGTTAGAAGAAATATTACCAAACCCTTTGATGACTCCTTTTTCAGATCCACCAAAGATCACTTTAGGTCCATCTTTGACAGATGAATACTCCTTCAACAGCCCCTTTGTTCCAGTCATATGCCTGGGACAACCACTATCCAAGTACCATATAGGGGCATGGCTACTTGGATACACCTGCAACACAGATTTACTTTCCCTTAGAACCCAAGCAAGTCTTGGGTCCTTGGTTCAAGTTAGCATAAACAAAGCTACCATTATCTCTTCTAACAGGTAGACTATTGTTCTTTCTAACACTTGTGTTATACCAGCAGTCTAGTGCAAAATGGCCTCTCTTGCCACAGCACCAACATTCAAACCTATTGTATCTAGTTCTAGATACATCCTTGACAAAAGAATTTCTGTCCATTGCTGGTGCTGCAGCAGCTTCACCCACTGATTTTTTATAACCATTTGGTTTATGAACATGGGTAGGCCTGTTGGCATTTACACCCTTGTTTTTCAGAACATTAGACTTAATATGACCATGAATATTTTCATGATCATATAGGTTAGAAAGCACTTCCACCTTTCTAAACTTAATAGGGACTGAAAAGTTCAGTGGCTTGATAGGAGCTTTGCCTTTCCTCTTGAATTGGCCAGCCCTGGAGTTACCTTTGAATCCTAATCCTGCCTTACCCTTTTGATTCACAAATTCATCTATCAAGGGTAAGACAGACTTTGGCTTAGAGTAACTAGCCACTAAATCTTTTTCAATTCTTAGTCTGGCCTCCAGACTCTTCAGATGATCATTGGTATAATTAATTGTGCCCATCTGGATAATAGTTATATTCTTTAGCTTGGCAATTTCATTTAACTTCTGATCAATTACTTTCTCTAACTCAGTTGCAGCTACCCTTAGTTTAGCAATTTCATGAGCCTGAAGTTTAACCAGGTTCTTGCTTTTCTTGAGGGCCTGCAACAAGTCCCCATACTTATCTATCAATTGATAGACATCTCCTTCAGATTCAGATGCATCTACATCACTTGATGCAGATGTAGCTGATTCTGTACTTGTACTACAAACAGTTTTCATAGAAGGACATTGTACCTTATTAGGACCAGACTGATTCTGGCATATGTCCTCTTCTGATCCTGCCATTAGTCCCATACACTGATGATCCTCTTGATCATAGATGGAGTCTAGCAACAGTAGAAACTCCTCTTCTTCAGATGCAGCATATAGTCTAATATATGCTTCTGCTTCAAATTCTGACTCTGAAGTTGACTGATCTGTTAGGCTCTTATCCTTCTTTGGAACAAAAGATTTCTCCTTCTTGCCCTTTTTATGAGTCTTATTCTTGTCTGAAGACTCCTTTCTCTTATCAGGACAGTCAGCCACTACATGTCCAGGTCTATTACAACAATAGCAGACAATCTTTGAAGTAGTAGCCTTGCTGGGCTTTGATCTGCTCTTTTCTTTCCTTGATGACCTTTTCTTCTGATAATAGTCATCAACTTGCTGTGAAGTGGAGGGCTTAGACTTCCACTGCTTCTTCTTCAAGAACCTCTGGAATTGCCTTGTGAATGCAGCAAAGTCTGCATCTGAATCACAGCTTTCTGAACCCTGATTATCTGAATTTTCTGAACTGACTTCTGCAATTTCCTTAGGAGGGGATGGTGATATCCTCCTATTCTTTCTGATGGATTCTACATTGAATGCCATAGTCTTTTCTCAATACTCTCCTCTTGAATTTTTTTCCTCCTCCTTCCTCACCATAAGTTGCATTTCATAGGACAACAACTTTCCAAACAAGGTGGGAGGAGAGATCTCTGCCAATTTAGCCACTTCTCTTATGGCACAGATCTTTGTGTCCCAATCCTTTGTCAAGGATCTTAAGAATTTGTCATTCAGTTCATAGGTACTGAAGACTCTTCCATAGGACATTAACTCATTCACAATTCTATAGAATTTCTTATAGTATTCAGTTATGCTATCAGTTTTTCCTTGTCTAAAACTTTCATATTCCTGGTTGAGCATAGACTTCCTATCCTGTCTTACTTCTTCAGATCCCTCCATATAGACAATCAAGGTGTCCCACATTTCTTTGGAGGTCTTGCAGTGAATCAGATTCTGAAATGTAGAATCATCTATGCCACTTACAATAATATTCTGAGCTCTCTTGTCCATGGTTGCCAAAATGACTTCATCCTTGGTCATTTCTGAATAACTCTTTGGAGTTTGAATATTAGCATCAAGAACTGATACCTTCATTGGAATGAAGGGTCCTTCCTGAACTGTGATGTATATTCTTGGGTCAGATGCTTCCATGAATAATCTGACTCTTTCTTTCCAAATTCCAAAGATTTCCTTCCTGCAGATGGGTAACTTCATTGACCCTGACTCCTTATGATTTTCTCCAGAACCCATCTTCTTGAATCTTGATTCTGCCTTTTAGATCTACCTCAGACTGTTAAGTCCTTTTTGAGGAACCTCCCTCTGATACCACTTGATAGTTTTACTTTCAATACAACCTAAACACCTAGAGGGGGGGGGGGGGGGTGAATAGGTTCTAATTGCTTGTTTATACTTTTAGGCAAAATTCAATCACAAAATTAAAACAACCAGCACAGCAATCACAGAAATTTAATCATCACAGATTGCACAATGTTTTATAGTGGTTCCCCAAGGTTTGGGTACATCCACTTTCCCCCTTCACCTATCTAGCAGTATGCTAGATTCGGCCAAACTTCCACTATTCTCAGATCCTCAGATCCTATAGCTCAGAACCTGGATAGGTTCCTACAACTCAGGCACAACAGCCCTACCTCAGCCTAGCCACAAGGCCTACAACTCAGAGAACCTTCTCCTACACTCAGGCAAACAGCCCTACCACTCAGAGATCAACTCTCCTACACTCAGCCTTTATATCACAGGCTTACAACTCAGATCTGTGTAAAACAGATCTTACAGAAATTTAGAAAAGAAGTTTTAATGTCTTGCCTTTGTTGAGAGAGAAGAGGACAAGACAATTCTTGATCAGCTGATGAAATCAACTGAATCTGAGCTTTCTTCAAAGCTTCTTGAATCTGAACTTAGCTGAGTTGATTTCCAAACAGCTTCTTGAGAAACCACTGATGGCTTCCTTCTTCTTCTTCTTCAAAAATGGGTGGATCCCTCTCTATCCAACACCTTTGATGATACTTCTGAATTCTTGTTAGAACTCTTCTTAGATCGATCCTGAGATCGTCTTCTTAGATCTTCTGATGAAGATCTTCTTTTGTGTATTACTCCTTCTTGATTTGATTTCTCAATTTGATTGCCAAGGTTCAATCTGTTTTCTTCTCTCTGAATCTGTCTATTTATAGACCTTCTTAATGGTAACCGGCTGATCCGGTTTATAACTGTCTTCTGACAAGTCTGACAACATCAGTTAACTGGCTGCAACCCACAGCTGTCAAGTCTTCAAACAGATCCTGTGCCTTAGTCTTGGTCAGCAAAGTGTTGAGACAGACTGTCAGGAAGTGTCGAGACCAACTGTCTATATGTGTCGACACAAGTAACTTTGGTGTCGACACAGCCTTTGATGATGTCGACAAGTTTGCCTTTAAGTCGACACAGCTTCTTCAGAACTCTATTTTGAGAATGAGTCGACGCAGAGAATTTATGTCGACTCAACACTTCATCTTTCTTCAGAAAATAACTTGGTCTTGACTTTGCAGTGTGTCAACACAAGTTCTGTGTGTCGACACAGTTGTTGTAGATTCATAACTCAGTATGTGTCGACACTGCCTTCAGGTGTCGACACATCAATTGTTGACTCTGCCAAAATGTGTCGACTTAGTCTTCTGGTGTCGACACAAGTATTGTCAACTTCTGCCAAAATGTGTGTCGACTCTGTCTCATTGTGTCGACACAGCCTCCCAGTGTCGACACAAATGTGGTCGACTATCTCCTTCTGTGTCGAGGTCGACTATCTTTTAGTTAGTCGACACTGCTTCCCAGTGTCGACATAAATGTGGTCGACTATCTTCCTGTGAGTCGACACTGCTTCCCAGTGTCGACACAAATGTGGTCGACTATCTTTATCTGTGTCGACACAGCTTCCTTCAAGTGTCGACACAAATATTCTAAAGTGTCAACACTGTTTCTTCAGGTGTCGACACATGGACTTAGAATATTTTTCTGCATTCTTTAACACTTCTTCACCTGCATATGTCAACTCAAAACAACATCAAATACACCTTGATGTATATCATTGAGCTAAGTTGGACTTCTTCAAATCAGGTACACATTTTCCAATGTACCCAACATGTGTTATGTCAGTAAACACCCTCCAATGGATTATGGGTTGGATTAGGGTGGGTTTGCCCTAGGACCCTAGTTAAAACCCTAAGGTTGAACTTTGGGGGTTTGTGAAGGCTATAAGGTGATATGTCCTTGCATGGACTTAATGTTTAGTCCATGTAATTCTAGGGTGGTGAAATGACCCAGGGAGGAATTTGGTGACATTTAAACTTAGGCACACAACTTAATCAAATTAGGGTTAGTTTAGGCCTTTACATTTTAGGAAAATATTGATGGGTCTTATGACCTTGGATCCTTAGGAAATTTTGGCAGGAAGGTTTTTATAACATCATGAGTGTCTAGAAATTATTGTAGAATGTTTGGAAGACAGTAGCTCATACTTGTAGTTATAACCATTATCTTGCCCCTTGTGATAATTTTGAAGTAACCAAGGTTAAAATATCTTAGGATGGTATGGAACTCTGGCTAGGTTAATTAAAGATCCTTTTAATGCACTAGTGAAATATTTGGATTATTTTAGCATTTACTATTAGTACTTCATGTGTTAGGAAAGCTAGTGTACCCTATTTTGATAAATAAATATTATGTAAGACCCCCCTCTCAGAACACAACACACGACACAAGAGGGGTCTTATGCCCAGAACAGCCGCCTTGCGGTAGCACTAACACTCGGGCTTGCCTGTACCACAAGACGCCTATCCTGCCGGCTATAACCAATATCATACATTGCCAACCCAACAAAATATAACATAGAAGTCAAATCCACACCAAGCAGATAGTCCATAATATAACAACAGTAGAGAAGCTTCAACAAGCTTCTAACATCATAGTACGTAAATAGTTTTCCCAAAAAGGGTACAACAAAAACCTCTCACACTCACACCAGTAACCGACGATAGCGACGGTACTGTCCCCTCAAGCCCTGTCGTCCTGGCTTGGCTATCCGGCTGCATAACCTGCTGCTCCACCTGCGGGGTTTCCTCCTAAAAAGGATGACGTAACAACCGTTAGTCATAAAGACAAAGTGGCTTCACATCCGCTCCCCCGGCGAATCCTCGGCACCGGGCGGAGAAAGGAACAGGGTACAATATAAATGAAAAATAGGTACAAGCAGGTGGTATATCTCTATGTAAATAAAGTAGTGTAATAAATGAGCAACAAATTATTCTAGCAATTCTATCATCTACGGCAGTTTGAGAGTATAGTATTATAACAGAATGTAACTCAAATTATATGAATGCCCATACAAACATATAAGTTAAGGATCGTTCACCAGTAAATAACTCATCGTATAGGAGTGCCCATACAAACTTATATTATGAGGATCTTGTGTATGCAATGGAGTGTAATGACATGTATGCAATGTAATGACTCACCCATGATCACGCACATTCACTCGCTATGTCGACACAGACTTGTAGTTCCCACTTTTCGAGCAGGTAGCTAACCTCTCAGGCGTCAACCGGCGTGGCCGGACGGTGATAGTGGAGTAGGCATCTCCACTACTAGGCTGGTGTCCACACTACCTAGCCTAGGTCTTCGTACGCCTCAATGCTAAGAAAACAACAGCAGAGCTCACATGCGTACTACAGCTCAATGGGTGTCTCGGGTAGATGTTCACCGAGATCCTAGCCCCGAACTGGCCTAAGGTGTGATACAGAAGGAGCCTCAGAAAGGAGCATGAGGACCAAGCCAAACCGTTCACTTGGCACAGAAGGAGCCTCGGGATGTGAACACCGAGGACCAAGCCCAACCGCCAAAGGTCTAGCTGTCAACTCCCATCGGTGTGACGATTAGCGAGCTCGTAGACCTGCCACACTATCCTTAACCTGGGATTAAGACACCGCATGTCGACTCACACCGCGAGCCACTCAACCACACTGTGGTACGGAAGGAGCCTCAAAAACGAGCACGAGGACCAAGCCTAACCGACCATTAGGCACGGAAGGCGCCTCGGGACATGAACACCGAGGACCAATCCCAACCGTCCATTCATGATTCTTCTCACGGCACCAACAACATTTAGTTTACCAACCCAATCACTCGTGAGCACATGAGTTACTCATATGATTATCACAACACATGTTCATATCAATCAACACCGACCGAATACACAAGTTCTAGTATTCTCGTGATTAGACAACTAATTATCATTTGCTCACTATCCCCCACAAAGTCACTTCATTCAATCACATACCATTTCACCATTAGTTTACATGGGACCTATCTAATAGTTTCATCATGCGTTGACTTATCACAACCCTACATATTATGATTTGCCTACGATTTAACGTCGGATTGTTACAAAACCTCTCCCGAGATCAAATTCAATTATAAAACTAATCCAAGAATTTCAGGAGAAGAACACCGGCTGGACAGTAACTTCAACCGAAGATTCCCGTAGCTACATTAATCCGGTGAGTGCGTGTAACCCCTCGATGGAAAGTTCTTTCCATGGGCTACAACTTTCATGTTCAGTCTGCAACCCAGATAAGACTGTATCCCATATGAAATTGGCTCCAAAGCCTGCTGCATACATAATAAAATTTCTGCATGCTTAGTCTACAGCCTCTACTTCGATCAGACATTCCCGTGGCTACTGACTTCAACTGAAGGCATGTAACCACTCGTTTGAAAGGTAATTTTAAGGGATACAACTTTTGTGTTTAGTCGAAATCCCAGATCTGACTTTTTATTGCCTGAAAATAGCCAAGAAAGTCGCTGCGTGCAGAACACAGATTTCTGCATGCATCTTGAAGCGGAATGAACGACATCGGTTCATCTTCCTCCTCAAGCCGGTCTTTCAAAATCGCAACCAGAAGTTCCTCCATCCTTATTCACCCTCTTAAGGCCATTCCTTTTCACGAATCCACCCCCATCATCATTTTGAAAAAGGGGAGGTCGAAAATGACTAAACATAAGAACACAAGTTCTAGAAAGGCCCTCCTAGAAATCTTCTTCTCACACATCGAGACTCATTTAAGTTGATGTATCGCTTAAGAATAACTATAGATCTAGCACCAAAGGAGAGGGGAGGAAGCTCACCTCATTTCCAGTTGTTCCGCCATTTCCGGCCATGGATCTTGTCATCCTTCTCGTTGGCATCGTTTTTCCCTTGATAGCGGTGGCGTTTCCTCACGATGTTGGTTGGCTCCAGCAAAATCTACCTCCTCCAGAAGTTCCTTTTCATAAAATAGGGTTTGTAAGAGAATGAGATGGCTAGGGTTTCATTTTTCTCTTTTATATAGAAGTGACACGGGTAGGGACACGACCGCGTCCTTACCCGTGTCCTGCTCTAGAGAAATGGCGTCAACGGTTCGAGTGTCTCTTGGACACCAACACGGGTAGGGACACGCCCGTGTCCACTACCCGTGTCACATGACACAGCCGTGTTCATGCACGTGTTCTTACCCGTGTCTGGCCCTGGGAGACACGACCGGCTTCTGAAGATGTGCACACGGGTAGGGACACGCCCGTGTCTCTACCCGTGTCCTGCTCGGGCCACATTTCCTCGAGTACAACTCGACACCTCTCGAGAACTCGACACCTCTCAAGAACTCGATGCATACGGGTAGGGACACGCCCGTGTCCCCACCCATGTCCTGCTCGGGACACACTTTCTCGAGTACCACTCGACACCTCTCGAGAACTCGACACCTCTCGAGAACTCGACTCACACGGGTAGGGACACGCCTGTGTCCCTACCCGTGTCCTGCTCGGGACACACTTTCTCGAGTACCACTCAACACCTCTCGAGAACTCAACATATACGGGTAGGGATGCGCCCGTGTCCCCAACCATGTCCTGCTCGGGACACACTTTCTCAAGCACCACTCGACACCTCTCGAGAACTCGACACCTCTCAAGAACTTGACGCACACGGCACACGGGTAGGGACACGCCCGTGTCTCCACTTGTGTCCTACACAGTCCTAACCTCTCTTTTCCCCACGAGTGCGTGCCTGATCTCCTGCACTCTCTGAGCCTAAAATCAGTTCTCTTGACTCAAAAGCACGCACGACGGGCCTAGCGCAAATCGTGACGTTACAAATCCTATAAACAAAAATAAAAGATTTCGTCCCCGAAATCAGGTTAAGGCTACGGGGAGAGAAAAACATATATAAACATAAAATGAAATATGCTTTTAAAGATTACCTTGATGAATTAGCTCCGGGTAGCTCTTTTGCATCAAGTCCACCGGCTCCCATGTCTACTCCTCTTTCCCATGATTGGACCACAGTACTTTCACTAGCTGTACACTTTTGCGACGCAAGGCCCTCTTTTCGTTGTCTACTATCCGCACAGGCTCTAGTCGCACCGACCTATTAGTCGCAACTGCTCCGTCAGTGGTTAGAACATATTGTTCAGGCCGCAATAATGCCTTTCAGAGTGACAACACATGGAATACATCATGAAGATTCTCTAGCTATGACGGTAACTCCAATCAATATACAAACGACCCAATCCTTTCCAAGATGACGTAGGGCCCAATGTACCTTGGGCTGAGCTTCTTCACACCACGTACCCAAGATACTCCATGCATCGACCTGATCTTCAAAAATACCTTATCTCCCACTTGAAACTCCACCATCCAATGCTTTGCATTATAATATTTCGCTTGGCGACTTTGAGCCTCGAGCATGCGGTCCCGTATTAGCCTCACAGCCGCATAAGTATTATCTATGTATTCAATTCCCAAAGCCTTCAGATCTTCATCCTGCACCCAAGACAAGGGTGTTCTACACCTTCTTCCATAAAGGGCTTCATGGGGCACCATCTTGATGCTAGCTTGATGGCTATTGTTGTATAAGAATTCTACCAAGGGTAGGATCCTTTCCCACGGCTCTCCTCTATCCAACACACACAACCTCAATAAGTCTTCCAATGTCCTGATAGTCCTTTCAGATTGCCCGTCGGTCTGAGGGTGAAACGTTGTGCTGAAGGTAAGACACGAACCCAAATATTCCTGCACCGCCTTCCATTCCCTACAGGTAAACCGACCATCTCGGTCAGAAACAATTGTCTTTGGCACGCCATGATACCATACGAATTGTTCCACAAAAAGGCATACCAAAACATCCACGTGTGCTTCTTTCTTCATAGGTATGAAATGGGCTACCTTCGTCAAGCGATCAACGATTACCCATATCGAATCATTCCCTTAGCGGGAGCGAGGCAAATCGTGGACAAAGTCCATGGAAACATCCTCGAACTTCCACTCGGGGATGGGTAATGACTGCAACAATCCACCGGGGCTCCTGTATTCTGCCTTCACTCTTTGACAGGCCTCGCAATGCGTAACAAAATACCTGACATCTTTCATCATCCCCGGCCAACACATGGTCTTCCGCAAGTCGGCGTACATCTTAGCAATCCCAGGGTGCACAGAATACTGAGAGCATTGCGCTTCTCTCAAGATATCCTCCCGAATATTACCGCCCTTGGGAATGTAAAGCCGTCCACGAAAATGAACAAGACCGTCCTTTAAAGAGTACTCGCTAGTTGTCCCACCTTCAATTGACTTTATTGCCGGGGCCAGAGCCTCATCCCTTCCTTTCTCTGCCCGGATCCGGTCTCACACATCACAAACTATATTTATTGCGGTCAAGTACTCCGTATATCCATCCGATTGGTCCTTGTACACCAAGGTGATCTCCATCTCCTCAAACATCCGAGCTAACTCCATACGCATCAACCGGGACTCGGAACTTGCTTCCGGTACCTTCCTGCTCAAAGCATCGGCTACGGAATTTACTTTTTTGGGGTGGTAGTTCAGGGTATATTCATAATCACACAAAAACTCAAACCACCGCCGCTGTCTCAAATTTAATTCCTTCTGGGTATGGACGTACTTTAAGTTCTTATGATCCGAGAATATTTCGCAGTGAACGCCGTATAGATAGTGCATCCAAACCTTCAAGGCGAACACCACTACCCCCATTTCCAAATCATGTACTGGGTAGTTTATTTCATGCTTCTTCAGTTGTCTTGAAGCATAGGCGATCACATGCCCGTGCTGCATCAATACTGCTCCCATTCCTTTATATGATGCGTCTGTGTAAACTTGAAATCCTTCCTTCCCAGAGGGAAGGGCTAGGATGGGTACGGATGTAAGTCTGTCCTTTAGTTCTTGGAACACAGCTTCACATTGGGGTGTCCACTCATACGACACACCATTCTTTGTTAGGGAAGTAAGAGGAAGAGCAATCTTTGAGAATCCATTTACAAACTTGTGGTAGTACCCGACAAGTCCAAGGAAACTTCGTACGTCGGCTGCTGACTTCAAAGGAGACCACTCCTTCACGACACGCACTTTGGCCAGATCCACAGCTAGCCCAGCCCCACAGATCACATGACCCAAGAAGGCAACCTCCTTAAGCCAGAATTCACACTTGCTGAACTTGGCGAACATGGCGTGCTCTTTTAACTTCTTCAGTACTAAGGCCAGATGCCCGACGTGTTCTTCCTCCGTCTTGGAGTAAACCAAGATATCGTCGATGAAAACAATGAAGAAAACATCTAGATAGGGCTCGAACACTTTGTTCATTAAGCTCATGAAAGCTGATGGGGCATTAGTGAGCCCAAACGACATCACTGTGAACTCATACAAGCCATACCTTGAGCTGAAAGTCGTTTTCTGAATGTCATCCTCTTGTATTCTCAATTTATAATACCCCGAGCGAAAATGTAGCTTGGAAAACCAATGCGCTCCCACCAGTTGATCGAACAACTCATCGATCCGAGGTAACAGATAGGCGTTTCGTACCATCAGTCAGTTGAGCTCCCAATTGTCTATGTATAATCACAGGGTTCCATCCTTCTTCTTAATAAATAGAACAGGGGCTCCCCAAGGTGATGAGCTGGGGCGAATAAATCCTGATTCTACCGACTCTTGCAATTGAATCCTAAACTCTGCGAGTTCCTTTGGGGCCATCCGATAAGGAGTCGTGGAGACAGGCTTGGCACCCGGTACTAACTTGATTTGAAAATCTACTTCTCTATGTGGGGGTAATCCTGTCAATTCATCCGGAAACACTTCGGGGAAATCGCGCACCACCCACACATCCTTGATATCCAGCGATAACTCCTTCAGCTCAAAATAGATCATGAAAACTTCATCCCCCTTCATGTGGGCTTTTAAAGCCTGGACTGAAGATAATATCATACAGGGCGCGAAGTTAATACCTTGAAAGATGACCTCCGAGTCTCCATGTCTCAACGAGATCCTCTTCTGCGCGTAGTCAATCTTCGCATAGTGCTGATCCAGCCATACTATGCCCAAAATGAGGTCGAACTCTGGCATTCCCAAGACTGTGGCAGGGGTGTCGAAGAGCTTTCCTTCAAGGAGAACCTCAAACTCGCACTTCGCGGTTGCCGTCATTTCCAATCCGTCTGGACGGCGCACCCTTCGAGCAATACCAGTGAAGTACTGCACTCCATCTATATCTTTGATGAAGCCTTCAGACACAAAAGAGTGCGAGGCACCAGTGTCGAATAACGTATAGGCCGGTTTCCCGCCGACCATTACGGTGCCTAAGTGTCAATAATAATTCTCAAGCTAGGTGTCTAATATATTTTAAGCAACTTGAGGATATTAATGAAAATAAAATTACTAACTGTAATCATACCTGCAAACATCTCATGAGGGTTCCGCTCTTGAGTCATGTCCAACGCATACATCTGATCCCGAGCGGGACCGGGGCTTCCTCATCGTGGTCCTCGTCCTCGACCACTCATGAGCCCCCGCCGTCGAGGAGCTACCGGAGGCAAAGAGAGAGGCGCATTTCCAAATAGTTGTGGGCAGTAGCGTCGAATGTGGCTCGGTTGGTTGCATTCGAAGCACACTCGCTCCTGCCGCCCACCGGGTTGTGGAAATTGTTGAGGTGGAGGCAATGCTGGAGGTTGCCGAACCGGGCGCTCCATTCTAAAATTCTGGGGGAAATGCCCGCCACCTCTTTGATATCCTCTTCCTCCTCTATTATCAAATCTCCTTCTATTGCTGGGGCCGACTTCCATCACACCTTCAGCTGGCCTCTTACCAATTTCCAAATGGTCCACTTCCAACCTCTTCGCCATGTCAATAATCTCGGCTAGACTAGAGTCCCCTATAAACAAAAGGGCTTGCCTCAGGGGGGGTCTCGCAAGCCTTTGTAGAATCATTTTGTGTATCCTCTATCATCCAACTCATAAGAGTCAGCAAATCGAGCCAAGTGCTGAAACTCTCGTTGGTATTCTGTCACCGACTTGGAACCCTTGCTTTAGTTGCAAAAATATCTCTTCAAGATTATCCCGAGCTGCAGAGGGGATGAAATGCTCTAAAAAGGCTTCAGAGAATTTGCTCCAACTGATATCCGTGTATATCCGTCCTTGAAAAGTGGAGCCCATGAGGGAATTCCACCACATTTTGGCATGCAGCTCTAAGAGTGTCACTATAAGGGTCACCGCCATGTTGTTTGGGCACCTTATTCCTGCCAATAGTTCTTGTACAGTGTCGAGCCATTCTTCCGTACACACTGCCGACTCCATACCAAGGTAAGCAAGAGGGGAGAGAGCTCGGAAAGTGCTTAACAAGTTGATCCCGGACCCTACTGTTGTACAAGGGCTTGCTGAGATTGGGACTTGAAGGCGTCCAGGATAGCTGTGAGCGTCTGCCCCAGCTCGGATTATAGGATTTGTGTAGGTACAGACGGGGTGGGGGTGCCCCTCACCGGCTCAACATATACTGGGATCTACATGTAAGGTACAAACTTAAGGTTAGGTCAGCTAATCTAAGGTCAAAGATGGACAAACTTAGTGTGAATTACATATGGGCACACAACTGCTTCCGCTAAGTCAGTTTGTCCCAAAACTGACTAATTGAACGGGGGTGGCACCATTGTTAAATGTCTGCTTCAGTTCAGGATCATAACAAGCTGATACCATTTGTAAGACCCCCCTCCCGGAACATAACACACGACACGAGAGGGGTCTTATTCCCAGAATAGCCACCTTGCGGTAGCACTAACAGTCGGGCTAGCTTGTACAACAAGACGCCTATCCTGCCAGCTATAACCAATATCATACATTGCCAACCAAACCAAATATAACATAGAAGTCAAATCCACACCAAGCAGATAATCCATAATATAACAACAGTAGAGAAGCTTCAACAAGCTTCTAACATCAGAGTACGTAAATAGTTTTCCCAAAAAGGGTACAACAAAAACCTCTCACACTCACATCAGTAACCGACGGTAGCGACGATACTGTCCCCTCAGGCCCTATCGTCCTGGCCTGGCTGTCTAGCTGCATAACTTGCTGCTCCACCTGCGGGGTTTCCTCCTAAAAAGGAAGACGCAGCAACCGTTAGTCATAAAGACAAAGTGGCTTCACATCCGCTTCCCCGGTGACTCCTCGGCACCGGGCGGAGAAAGGAACAGGGTATAATATAAATGAAACATAGAAGAAGGTGGTATATCTCTATGTAAATAAAGTAGTGTAATAAATGAGCAACAACTTATTCTAGCAATTCTATCATCTACGGCAGCATGAGAGTATAGTATTATAACAGAATGTAACTCAACTTATATGAATGCCCATACAAACATATAAGTTGAGGATCGTTCAACAGTAAATAACTCATCGTATAGGAGTGCCCATACAAACTTATACGATGAGGATCTTGTGTATGCAATGGAGTGTAATGACATGTATGCAATGCAATGACTCACCCATGATCACACACATGCACTCGCTATGTCGACACAGACTTGTAGTTCCCACTTTTTGAGCAGGTAGCTAACCTCTCAAGCGTCAACCAGCGTGGCCGGACGGTGACAGTGGAGCGGGCATCTCCACTACTAGGCTGGTCTCCACACTACCTAGCCTAGGCCTTCGTACGCGTCAACGCTAAGAACAAAACAGTGGAGCTCACATGCGTACTACGACTCAGCGAGTGTCTTAGGTAGATGTGCACCGAGATCCTAGCCTCGAACTAGCCTAAGATGTGATACAGAAGGAGCCTCGGAAAGGAGCATGAGGACCAAGACAAACCGTTCACTTGGCACGGAAGGAGCCTCGGGACGTGAACACTAAGGACCAAGCCCAACCTCCCAAGGTCTAGCTGTCAACTCCCATCAGTGTGACGATTGGAGGCAGCCCGTAGACCTGCCACACTATCCTTAACCCGGGATTACGACACCGCGTGTTGACTCACACCGCGAGCCACTGAACCACACTGTGGTACGGAAGTAGCCTCGAAAACGAGCACGAGGACCAAGCCCAACCGACCATTAGGCACGGAAGGCGCCTCGGGACATGAACACCGAGGACCAAGCCCAACCGTCCATTCATGATTCTTCTCACGACACCAACAACATTTAGTTTGCCAACCCATTCACTCGTGAGCACATGAGTTACTCATCTGATTATCACAACACATGTTCATATCAATCAACACTAACCGAATATACAAGTTCTAGTATTCTCATGATTAGACTATGATGGTCGCGGAACAGAGACCGACTGTGGGTGGTTCGAAATGGTCAGATTCCGCGGGCCGGTTAGAAGATCGAGTTTTCTAACGAGAGGAGGCAAGTGCACCTATCGCAAGTAGTACTCGGTATTCGGGAAAATACCGAGGTCGTATTATTCTCGGGGACGCGTTGATTATATCTACTCTTCCAGGAACACTATTATCTTACTATCAGTAAGGTGAGATTTTTATTTTAATTAAAACAGAAAGAAAGAGAGCTGAATTTTGCTAAATTAGTTTGATGACGGGTTAACGCTCGGCATCGAATCGGATTAAGACTAAAATAATTCTTAACAATTATTGAACTTTATTTTTAATTTAATAAAAGACACTTGGCCGTGGAGGTTCCAAGAACATGAGCTCACCTTGGTCTAGGGATATCGCTCACCTGGGCGCTAAGGCTATTCGACCGAACGTTAGTCCGACGAAGGATTCCCCTTAACGTCCGCATTACGCTAAGAACCCCGCTATTGGGTGGGGAACCCAATCCGGCAGAACAACATTTCTCCTCTTTCGAGGGGGCGTACGCAGTTCTCTTTGCCTAAGGGGGATCGGTCCATACGTGCAGCCTCTCGGCGTCGCGTATGGATAACAGAAATAGAGCCCACACATCGATTATGTGGTCCTATGCGTCGTTAACCCGGGGCAAACCATAAGTCCTTAAATTAAAATAAAAATAAAGTTCTTTAATTATGTTTTTAGGTGAAGCGTGAGTGTTAAATTAAGCACTGAACGATTATAAGAGAAAACACAAAAAATAGGACAATTAGATAAATTGAAGGCTAATTGATGCAGGCACTCATGCACACTTCAAAACCATAAAGAAAATTAAATAAAGAAAGCCCTACTCAAATGAGTAGCCGGAAATAAATGCACACACGCACACACTCTTCTTAATTGAAGAAAGCGATAAATAAAGCGTCAAAATTATCTCCTACACGCACGCACTCTACATAATTGAGAAAGCGATAAAATTGCAAGTCCCGGCTCAAATGAGTGGGCGGGGGTAAATTTATCTCATACACGCACACACTCTACTTGAAAGTAAAACACACACACGCACTCTACAGAAAAGTAAACACACGCACACACACAAAGTTTTCCTACTCAAGTGAGTAGGAAGAAAATGAAAGCAGTAAAAAGACAAGTCCCACTCAAACGAGTGGGCGGGAAATGAAAGCAGAGTGCCACTTAACTCTTAACGAGTAGGCGGAAATAAATGCATACGCACACACGCACTCTACAGGAGTTGAAATAAAGCAGTAAAACCTAACTCATACACGCACACACACTTGCAAAAATAAGAAAAACAATGTTGCTGAAAGATTAAAATGACTGCATTTCTACCGCTAAAATGCGGTAGAAATGCATAAAAAGTGAAAATAAAAATTAACCGGAGCGAAAAGTTTTGCAAATAAACGCAAAATGAAAGTACTCGAAAAATTAATACAACTGCATTTCTACCGCTAGAATGCGGTAGAAATGCATTAAAAGATGAAATAAAAATTAAAGGGACTAAAAGTTTTACAAATAAAAAGCTAAAATGAAGTGAGCGAAAAATTATAACGACTACATTTTTATTCATAAGTTTTTATAAAACCTCCAAAAAAGTGAGAATAAAACTAAAAAGGAACGAGAAGTTTTACATTCCTAAGAGCCTAAGTTAAAGAAAATAAAAACGAACACTTTTAGGGGAGTTTTTATAAAACCTATAGGAATGAAAATGATAAAGAAGAAAAAGCTAAAGCTAAAAAGTGCAGAAAATGAAAACTAAACGGACGGTACAACGGCTAGAAATGCCGATAAATCCTAAATCTAACTAAGTTATCAAGGCTATAAAAATGAAAACATAAAAGAAACACAAAAAGTGAACGAAAAATTGCTTAAGTAGGCACATTCAAATGGATTTTTCATACTAATGAAGAGAGAAAAATTCAAATTTTATTAAAGCAAAAACCCTAATACAAACTAAGAGAGAGAGAGGGGGGAGAAATTCTCCTTACATAAGTATGGAATCCAAATGGGCAGCACCTCCCCTAAGCAAAGTGGTCAAAAAAGTGGACAAAATAAGCTTCCTGGAAGCTCTTATTTATAGACAAATTTTCGGGTTGGTCACGCCCGTGACTAGGGCGTGACAGGGGGGCGTGTCGACACTATTCATGAGCTGATCGGGTGACTTGACTGGAAAGTTGACTTCGGCTGAAAACGTGGCGGTCACGCCCTAGGTCACGGGCGTGACATGTGTCAGTCACGGGCGTGACTGGGGCGTGTCGGGGAGGTTGATCTGGGCGCGGTCCGGCCGCAAAGTCGCGCGCGTCACGTCGGGCCAGGTGGCTAAGTCACGCCCGTGTCACACCTTGACACGGGCGTGTCTTGGGGCGTGTCGAGCTTGGTTTGATCATCGCCGATCGTCGAGCTGGCATTATGTGGTCTGCGATCGTCGAGGGCGTGACACGGGCGTGTCGGTCATGTGACACGGGCGTGTCAGTCAACATTTTGACTTTTTCTGAAATTTTTCTGGAATAAAAATAAAGCTAAGTTAGAAGTAATATTTACAAAAATAAGCAATTTATTGAATAAAACAAATAAAAAAGGCAATAAATAAACAAAATTGACTTAAATAAAATACGAAAATATAGGCATATTTACAACTCATCAAACACCCCCATACTTAAGCTTTTGCTATTCCAGAGCAAAAGTTTGAGGTGAATTTATAAGGAATAATAAAAAACTCTAAGTTCTGCTACCGCTAAATTAATTATAAGATAGATCAAATAAAAATATACGGGGTATAAGAGTTAAGTCCTAAAATTATTTAGATGATTTAAACAGGGCAAAAGTTTTGGCCAAAAGACTTCTTGATGTAATCAAATAGAAAGCAATAATTGTATTGGTTAGATTTAACAGAGAATAGTTTGGAGTTATACGAACTTTAGCTTATAGGAGTGTTATCGGAAATAATGCAATTTATGAATTATGCTCTCAAAAAGATTTTTGAATTAATTCTAGAGTCATGAAATTGGCTAAGGGGGGTTGATGTTTGTTTATGAAGATGCTTGGATTTTGAGGCGAGGTTATTATTTTTTTCTCGAACCTCCATTTTTTTTTGATTTGGATGTTAAAGGAAAACGAAATCTTATTTTCCTTAACATAAAATTTTTTTCTTCTTCATAAAAATAACCCAATGTATATGTGTTGGAGGAATGAATTTTATCCTCTTACTCCGTAACGTATAATCTTTTAATTTATTGAGTGCCTATGTTTACGGAATGAAATCTTATTCCCATTGACATAAGATCTTTTTTTTTGGGGAAATATTTTTATCATACCAAGTAGGTTATGATAGGTAAGGGGAGAAAAGAGAACTAGATATTTAATTGAAAAATAATTGAGAGCAACCTTTATAAATTGTACGTTCCAATTTTTCAGAAAGCTAAAAGCAAGCATAATTGAATTCTATAGTCGTTATTTTCTAACATGGTACACATGCTCCTATCTATGAAAAATTAAAAGTAGTGCCTAAAGCGAGTCCCCTATTTTTAACAAAGTATAATAAATTCTTTAAAACTTAACCCCGGCTATTTAGATTTTTCAATCTATAATTAACAAACGAATAGTGAACAAAGAATTGATCAAATTCGCATATAAATAAACTCAAAACTAAATTTTTGGATAACAAGAAACTTAAGAATGAGATGTTTGATTTATTTGTTTCATAACTTACATAAAATTTTTTGTTGTTTTTTTTGAAGTTATGCTCTTTTTTTGTAATTTTGTATTTATATCTTTAATATATACATACTAAAAAGAAAGAAAAAAATGCGAAAATAAATTTTTTTTTGGATTTTTAAGTTTTGTGAATTTTTTTTATGTTTATGTTTTGTGAATTTTTTTGTATTTTTAATGTTTTGTGAATTTTTTTGTATTTTTAATGAAATTTTCATTCTATTTACAAAAATTTGGGAAAAAGAAAAAAAAATTTACAAGGATGAGAGGGAAAAAGGGAGAGGGGAAAGAGAAAGAATATTTACAAAAAGTACTTATAAAAATTATTTACAAAAATATTTACAAGAATATTTACAAAAATATAAACTAGGTAGCCGCGAGATGACTCGTTATGTGGATGGCTCGATGAGCCGGATCTCGTGGACCGAGTTAAAAATAAGTCAAAGTTTCAAAAATGAAACTTCAAAAATTTTTAATAAAAATTTTTTGATTTTTTTTGTGTTATATATATATTTTTTGAAGTTTTGTTTTTTTAAATTTTTTTTTTTGTAAGTGAAAAAGAAAGTACGAAAATACGAAAACACCCCCATACTTAGATCCAACATTGTCCCCAATGTTGTATGCTAAGCATGAGGAACAAGACAGCAGGTATATGTACAAAAAAAGGAAAAGGAGGGGGGCAGAAGACGTCCCTGATCCGCGCTCGGGGAAGCCCATTAGAAACCCCGCATTTATTAGAAAAATAGAAAACATAATAAATAAAGACGTAAAAAAGATAGACGTGGGGTGCCTCCCAGGAGCGCTTTGTTTATAGTAGCGTAGCATGACTATAGTGGCAGGTTTATATATGGAGAAGGGTTATAGTTTCGCTCCTACTGATCACAGGGTCGCCCGCTATATAAGACTTTAACCGATTACCGTTCACCTTAAAAGTGCCTTTTTCGGGGTGGGAGATGAGTATGGTCCCATATGGACAAACCTCTTCAACCTTGAAGGGGCCGAACCATCGCGATTTTAGCTTACCCGGGAAAAGCCTAAGACGAGAATTGTAAAGAAGGACTAGATCGCCCGGAGACAAAATTTTGGGGGTTTTAATTTTTCGATCGTGATAGAACTTAGAACGCTCCTTATATAATTTATTGCTCTCGTAAGCGTTCGCACGCCATTCATCGAGCTCGTTTAGTTGCAGTTTTCTATTCTGAGCGGCTAAGTTAGAGTCGAGGTTTAAGAGTTTTAATGCCCAAAGTGCGCGGTGCTCCAGTTCTACGGGTAAATGGCACGCTTTGCCATAGACTAATCGAAACGGGGTACAACCGGTAGCGGTTTTGTACGCCGTACGATACGCCCATAACGCGTCGTCGAGCTTAGCGGACCAATCTTTCCTATTAAGTGAAACGGTTTTTTCTAATATGCGTTTTATCTCTCGATTTACTACCTCAACTTGGCCACTTGTTTGCGGGTGGTAGGGGGTGGCAAGCTTGTGCGTGACTCCGTATTTAGCTAACGTCTTAGCCATTAGAGCGTTACAGAAATGCGTTCCCCTATCACTAACAATAGCGCGAGGCATGCCGAAGCGAGAAAATAATTTTTTAGAAATGTAACGACAACTCGCGCATCGTTGGTGGGGAGAGCCTGCGCTTCCGCCCACCGTGATACGTAGTCGACCGCCACTAAAATATACATATTTTATAAGAAGGAGGTAGGGGGCCAACAAAATCTATGCCCCATAAATCGAAGACCTTGCATTCTAAAAACATATTTTGGGGCATCTCGTCGCGACGTGAGATGTTACCCGACCGCTGACAGCTATCGCATGCGCGCACAAAATTGTGCGCGTCTTTGAAGAGAGTGGGCCAAAAGTAGCCCGCCTCTAGCACCTTCCTAGCGGTCCGGTTGGCTTGATAGTGCCCCCCGGCTGGACCCTCGTGGCAGTGCCTCAATATTTGTGTGCACTCCACTCCCGCGACGCATCTTCGAACCGCTTGGTCCGCGCAGATACGGAAAAGAAAGGGGTCATCCCAAAAGAAATTTTTCAAGTCGGAAAAGAATTTCTTCTTTTGATGACTTGAAAATCTTTTGGAAGTACCCGCGCGACTAAGTAGTTCGCAAAATCTGCGAACCAAGGCGAAGATGACGAAGACGAACAAATGGAGAGAAGGCGTTCCTCGGGGAATCTGTCATTTATTTCAGATTCGACGAGCGCTTCCGCACCCAGATTTTCTAAACGGGAGAGGTGGTCTGCCGCTAGATTCTCCGCGCCCTTCTTATCTCGGATCTCCAAGTCAAACTCTTGTAGGAGGAGAATCCATCGAAGGAGGCGGGGCTTCGCGTCGGTTTTGGCTAGTAAATGCTTAAGGGCGGAGTGATCGGTGAAAACGATAACTTTAGATAGCGCAAGGTACGAGCGAAACTTATCGAAAGTGAAAACGATGGCTAAGAGTTCCTTTTCCGTCATCGTGTAATTCACTTGTGCGGAAGTGAGCGTCTTGCTAGCGTAATAAATAAGATGAAAATGTTTTTCTACGCGTTGGCCAAGAACGGCGCCTAAGACAATATCACTAGCGTCGCACATGATTTCGAACGGAAGGGACCAATTAGGGGCCACTAGAATTGGAGAATTGATAAGTTTTTGTTTTATAAAATTAAAAGCAGACTCGCAATCGCTACTAAAGACAAAAGGTGATTCCTTTTCCAAGAGGTGAGTAAGCAGCTTTGTTATTTTTGAAAAATCTTGAATGAAGCGCCTATAAAAGCCCGCGTGGCCTAAGAAACTCCTAATGGATTTTATGTTTGTCGGCTGAGGAAGTTTTTCAATGATTTCTACTTTGGCCTTATCGACCTCTATCCCCTTAATCGAAATCTTATGGCCGAGGACCAAACCTCCTCGAACCATAAAGTTACACTTTTCCTAATTTAAAACAAGATTCGTGTCCTCGCATTGCTGGAGGACACGATCAAGATTACGAAGACAATCCGGGAATGAGCATCCGAATACAGAAAAGTCATCCATAAATATTTCCATAATATCTTCTACTAGCTCACCAAAAATTGCTAGCATACATCTTTGGAATGTAGCCGGCGCATTGCAGAGGCCAAATGGCATTCTTCGATAGGCGAAGGTGCCAAAGGGGCAAGTAAAAGTTGTTTTCTCTTGGTCTTCGGGGGAAATGAGGATTTGGAAAAACCCCGATAAACCGTCGAGAAAACAATAAAAAGGATGACTGGAAAGACGCTCAAGAATTTTGTCAAGGAACGGTAGTGGAAAATGGTCTTTGCGGGTGGCATCATTAAGTTTGCGATAATCGATGACCACACGCCAGCCCGTAACAGTACGAGTTGGGACGAGCTCGTTGTGCTCATTCGCCACTACGGTTAGACCGCCCTTCTTGGGCACGACATGAATGGGACTAACCCATGCACTATCAGAAATGGGATAAATAATCCCCGCATCTAATAATTTAATTATCTCAGCTTTCACGACGTCTTTCATGTTTGGGTTAAGACGTCGCTGCGGCTGAATGGTTTTGCGGCAATTATCGTTTAAGAAAATTTTGTGAGTGCAGAAAGAAGGGTTAATCCCCTTTAGGTCAGAAATTTTCCACGCAATTGCGTGGCGATGTTTAAGCAGAACCTCCAATAAATCGGAGGTCTCCGAATCGCTTAAATACGAAGAAATGATTACCGGGAGTGTATTATTTTTTCCCAAAAAGGCGTATTTTAGGGATTCGGGTAATGGTTTGAGTTCTAGGGTGGGCGATTCTTCTAGTGAGGTTTTAGTGCTAATGTCTTTTGAACCAATTGGTTCAAAAGGCAAATTCGTAGACTCGTCCTCATCGCAATAAAAATTTTCGAGTGAAAATATTTTCGTTTAAAAAATCGGACTCGAAAACCGGAGAAGAACAATCTCCATAAAAAGAATCTAAATAGTAGCAGAAATCGTCGCTCGGTGACGAGTCTTCCATAGAGGAGTTAATAGAAAAAGTAACTTGGTCGTCTCCTACCCGAAGGAGAAGCTGACCATTACTTACATCGATTAACGCACGTGAGGTCGCGAGGAAAGGGCGACCAAGTATAATTGGTACGTTGGCGTCTTCCTCGATGTCCAAGATGACGAAATCCACCAGGAAGGTGAACTTGTTTACTCGGACAAGGACATCCTCAACAACCCCGATGGGGAACCTAACCGAGCGATCCGCTAGTTGGATGCGCATATTGGTAGGAGCAGGAGTACCCAAACCTAAACGCAGGAAGAGCGAGAACGACATCAAATTAATGCTCGCGCGTAAGTCTGCTAAGGCGTATTTTACTAATACATCGCCAAAAAGGCACGGGATGGAAAACCGTCCCGGGTCGTTTTGTTTTGAGGACAATTTACTAGTAAGAGCCGCCGAGCAGACAGCGTTGAGAGATATATGCGAAATATCCTCGAGTTTGCGTTTATTAGAAAGTAGTTCTTTTAAAAATTTCGCATATTTAGGCATTTGCGAGATAGCCTCGCAAAAAGGAACATTAATATGAATTTGTTTAAGTAATAAAATAAATTTTTCATATTGCTCGTTTACTCGCTCGTTATCTAACTTATGCGGGTAGGGCAACGCCTTGTTTAAAATAGTTTTGTCGTTAAAAATCGGTAAGGGTTGCGTAATCGAAGAAGAGGGAAGATGGGTCAGAGGTGAAATATGTACCTGAGGATCGACCCGTTTTGGATCGACCACCTCCTTACCGCTACGGAGGGTTATAACGTTGGCGGTTTCCCTTGGATTGGGCTCCGTGTTCCCTGGCAGTACCCCCAGGGCGCGTTCCGACATAAGTCGCGCCAGCTGTCCAACCTGGAGTTCTAAATTTTTTAGCGATCCGGTGATGTTCCGGATATTGGACTCATTGGACGCGACATAACGATTAAAATTTTCCTCCACCGGGGATGGCTTCATAGGAGGGGGAGGAGGAAACGTTGGCGCAAAAGGAGGGGGAGGGGGACGCTGCGCGTTCTTCGGGTTGCTCCAGGAGAAATTCGGATGGTTCCTCCAACCCGGATTATAGTGGCTACTATAAGGGTTTTTTTGAAATGAGGGACGCACCAGATTTCCCATGTAGTCCACGAATTCGTCGACTACGCAGACGTTAGAGGGGGGGGGGGGGAGAAAACAAGGCGGAGTGGAGGAGGCAACAGACATCTCCGCCACCTGCTTAGTTAGCCTTTCCACTTGGAGGGCTAGCTGAGCAGTAGCATCCACTTCAAAAATGCCCGCCTGCTTAGGGCGCGCCCGCGGGACATTCCACTGGTAGGCGTTCACCGCCATTTCCTCGAAAAGGGCCTGGGCGGCCTCGGGGGTCTTATTGTTCAGAGTGCCCCCGGCAGCCGCGTCAATCATTTGACGCGTCTGACTATTCAGTACATTATAAAAAAATTGTATCTGCAACCACGTTGGCAGAGCGTGGTGCGGGCACCGGCGGAGAAACTCCTTAAAGCGTTCCCAAGTCTCGTAAAGAGACTCGGAGTCGTTTTGGACGAACGAAGATATGTCCGCCCGCAGTCTTGCAGTTTTCGCGGGCGGAAAATACTTCGTAAGGAATTTCTCTGCCAACTCCGCCCAGGACGTGATGGATCCCCGCGGGAGGGAGAGTAACCACGCCTTAGCCTTGGACTTAAGAGAGAAGGGAAAAATGCGCAAACGAATGGCGTCATCAGTGACGCCATTAATTTTAAAAGTATCGCAAATCTCAAGGAAATTAGACAAGTGGTTATTGGGGTCCTCATCCGGCAGTCCGTCGAACTGCACGGCATTTTGGATCATTTGAATCACACTTGACTTAATTTCAAAATTATTGTTGGCCACAGCGGGCCGAACAATACTCGACCCCGTATCATCCAAGTTGGGCCTAGCGTAGTAAGACATAGTACGCTCGGCCGGTTGGGCATTATTCGGGTCGGCCTTAGAAGAAGAAGAGGGTTCTCCGATAGATTCTACGGGGTCTAAAAAGGGAATTCGACGGAGAGATCGGATACGCGCAAGAGAGCGGTCGATCTCGGGGTCGAATTCAAGATTTTCAGAACTCGAAGGTTGTCCACGGGTCATACACCCAAAAAAAACGAAAGGGGGAAGGATTTTTTTTTTTGTATAAATTTTTTTATTTGAAAATAAAGTAAAATTAATAGAGTACCGGATTCAATATAATAACCGTGCTCCCCGGCAACGGCGCCAAAAACTTGATGGTCGCAGAACAGAGACCGACTGTGGATGGTTCGAAATGGTCAGATTCCGCGGGCCGGTTAGAAGATCGAGTTTTCTAACGAGAGGAGGCAAGTGCACCTATCGCAAGTAGTACTCGGTATTCGGGAAAATACCGAGGTCGTATTATTCTCGGGGACGCATTGATTATATCTACTCTTCCAGGAACACTATTATCTTACTATCAGTAAGGTGAGATTTTTAGTTTAATTATAACGGAAAGAAAGAGAGCTGAATTTTGCTAAATTAGTTCGATGACGGGTTAACGCTCGGCATCGAATCGGATTAAGACTAAAATAATTCTTAACAATTATTGAACTTTGTTTTTAATTTAATAAAAGGCACTTGGCCGTGGAGGTTCCAAGAACATGAGCTCACCTTGGTCTAGGGATATCGCTCACCTGGGCGCTAAGGCTATTCGATCGAACGTTAGTCCGACGAAGGATTCCCCTTAACGTCCGCATTACGCTAAGAACCCCGCTATTGGGTGGGGAACCCAATCCGGCAGAACTACGTTTCTCCTCTTTCGAGGGGGCGTACGCAGTTCTCTTTGCCCAAGGGGGATCGGTCCATACGTGCAGCCTCTCGGCGTCGCGTATGGATAACGGAAATAGAGCCCACACATCGATTATGTGGTCCTATGCGTCGTTAACCCGGGGCAAACCATAAGTCCTTAAATTAAAATAAAAATAAAGTTCTTTAATTATTTCAAATCATTTTATTTGTCCCAATGCTCTTCGATGCCGAAGGCTAATAGAGATTAGCCACTCATCGGTATGGGGACGGCTTTATGTTTTTAGGTGAAGCGTGAGTGTTAAATTAAGCACTGAACGATTATAAGAGAAAACACAAAAAATAGGACAATTAGATAAATTGAAGGCTAATTGATGCAGGCACTCACGCACACTTCAAAACCATAAAGAAAATTAAATAAAGCAAGCACTACTCAAATGAGTAGGCGAAAATAAATGCACACACGCACACACTCTTCTTAATTGAAGAAAGCGATAAATAAAGCGTCAAAATTATCTCCTACACGCACGCACTCTACATAATTGAGAAAGCGATAAAATTGCAAGTCCCGGCTCAAATGAGTGGGCGGGGGTAAATTTATCTCATACACGCACACACTCTACTTGAAAGTAAAACACACACACGCACTCTACAGAAAAGTAAACACACGCACACACACAAAGTTTTCCTACTCAAGTGAGTAGGAAGAAAATGAAAGCAGTAAAAAGACAAGTCCCACTCAAACGAGTGGGCGGGAAATGAAAGCAGAGCGTCATTTAACTCTTAACGAGTAGGCGGAAATAAATGCATACGCACACACGCACTCTACAGGAGTTGAAATAAAGCAGTAAAACCTAACTCATACACGCACACACACTTGCAAAAATAAGGAAAACAAAGTTGCTGAAAGATTAAAACGACTGCATTTCTACCGCTAGAATGCGGTAGAAATGCATAAAAAGTGAAAATAAAAATTAACCGGAGCGAAAAGTTTTGCAAATAAACGCAAAATGAAAGTACTAGAAAAATTAATACAACTGCATTTCTACCGCTAGAATGCGGTAGAAATGCATAAAAAGATGAAATAAAAATTAAAGGGACTAAAAGTTTTACAAATAAAAAGCTAAAATGAAGTGAGCGAAAAATTATAATGACTACATTTTTATTCATAAGTTTTTATAAAACCTCCAAAAAAGTGAGAATAAAACTAAAAAGGAACGAGAAGTTTTACATTCCTAAGAGCCTATGTTAAAGAAAATAAAAACGAACACTTTTAGGGGAGTTTTTATAAAACCTATATGAATGAAAATGATAAAGAAGAAAAAGCTAAAGCTAAAAAGTGCAGAAAATGAAAACTAAACGGACGGCACAACAGCTAGAAATGCCGATAAATTCTAAATCTAACTAAGTTATCAAGGCTATAAAAATGAAAACATAAAAGAAACACAAAAAGTGAACGAAAAATTGCTTAAGTAGGCACATTCAAATGGATTTTTCATACTAATGAAGAGAGAAAAATTCAAATTTTATTAAAGCAAAAACCCTAATACAAACTAAGAGAGAGAGAGGGGGGAGAAATTCTCCTTACATAAGTATGGAATCCAAATGGGCAGCACCTCCCCTAAGCAAAGTGGTCAAAAAAGTGGACAAAATAAGATTCCTGGAAGCTCTTATTTATAGACAAATTTTCGGGTTGGTCACGCCCGTGACTAGGGCGTGACAGGGGGGCGTGTCAACACTATTCATGAGCTGATCGAGTGACTTGACTGGAAAGTTGACTTCGGCTGAAAACGTGGCGGTCACGCCCTAGGTCACGGGCGTGACATGTGTCAGTCACGGGCGTGACTGGGGCGTGTCGGGGAGGTCAATCTGGGCGCGGTCCGGCCGCAAAGTCGCGCGCGTCACGTCGGGCCAGGTGGCTAAGTCACGCCCATATCACACCTTGACACGGGCGTGTCTTGGGGCGTGTCGAGCTTGGTTTGATCATCGCCGATCGTCGAGCTGGCAACCTGTGGTCTGCGATCGTCGAGGGCGTGACACGGGCGTGTCGGTCATGTGACACGGGCTTGTCCGTCAACATTTTGACTTTTTCTGGAATTTTTCTGGAATAAAAATAAAGCTAAGTTAGAAATAATATTTATAAAAATAAGCAATTTATTGAATAAAATAAATAAGAAAGACAAAAAATAAACAAAATTGACTTAAATAAAATACGAAAATATAGGCATATTTATAACTCATCAGACTATCATTTGCTCACTATCCCCCACAAAGTCACTTCATTCAATCACATGCCATTTCACTATTAGTTTACGTGGGGCCTATCCAATAGTTTCATCATGCGTTGAATTATCACATCCCTACATATAATGATTTGCCTACGACTTAACGTCGGATTGTTACAAAACCTCTCCTGAGATCAAATTCAATTATAAAACTAATCCAGGAATTCTAGGAGCAGAACACCTGCTGGACAGAAACTTCAACTGAAGATTCCCGTGGCTATAGAAATCCGGTGAGTGCGTGTAAACCCTTGATGGAAATTTATTTCCATGGGCTACAACTTTCATGTTCAGTCTGCAACCCAGATCAGACTGTATCCCACAAGAAATTGGCTCCAAAGCCTGCTGCGTACAGAATACAATTTCTGCGCGCTTAGTCTACAGCCTCTACTTCGATCAGACATTATCGTGGCTACAGACTTCACCTGAAGGCATGTAACTACTCGTTGGAATGGTAATTTCAAGGGATATAACTTTCGTGTTTAGTCGAAAGCCCAGATCTTACCTTTTCTTTCCTGAAAATAGCCTAGAAGGTCGCTGCGTGCAGAACACAGATTTCTACACGCATCTTGAAGCTGAATGAACGACATCGGTTCATCTTCCTCCTCAAGCCGGTCTTTCCAAATCGCAACCAGAAGTTCCTCCACCCTTATTCACTCTCTTAAGGCCATTCCTCTTCACGAATCCACCCCAATCATCACTTTGAAGAAGGGGAGGTCGAAGATGACTAAACATTAGAACACAAGCTCTAAAAAGGCCCTCCTAGAACACAAGTTCTTAAGGCCATGGATCTTTTCATCCTTCTTGTTGGCATCATTTTTCCCTTGATGGCGATGGCATTTCCTCACGGGGTTGGTTGGCTCCAGCAAAATCTACCTCCTCCAGAAGTTCCTCTTCAAAAAATAAAGTTTGTAAGAGAATGAGACGGCTAGGGTTTCATTTTTCTCTTTTATACAGAAGTGACACGGGTAGGGACACGACTGTGTCCTTACCCGTGTCCTGCTCTGGCAAAACGGCGTCAACGGTTTGAGTGTCGCTTGGACACTAACACGGGTAGGGACACGCCCGTGTCCATTACCCGTGTCTCATGACACGGTCGTGTTCATGCACGTGTTCTTACCCGTGTCCTGCCCTGGGAGACACGACCAGCTTCTGAAGATGTGCACAAGGGTAGGGACATGCCCGTATCTCTACCCGTGTCCTACTCGGGCCACATTTCCTTGAGTACCACTCGACACCTCTCGAGATCTCGACATCTGTTGAGAAATTGACGCACACGGGTAGGGACACGCCCGTGTCCCCACCCATGTCCTGCTCGGGACACACTTTCTCGAGTATCATTCGACACCTATCGAGAACTCGACACCTCTCGAGAACTCGACGCACATGGGTATGGACATGCCCGTATCCCCACCCGTGTCCTGCTCGGGATACACTTTCTCGAGTACCACTCGACACCTCTCGAGAACTCGACGCACACGGGTAGGGAAAGGCCTGTGTCCCCACCCGTGTCCTGCTCGGGACACACTTTCTCGAGTACCACTCGATACCTCTCGAGAACTCGACACCTCTCGAGAACTTGACGCACACGGCACACGGGTAGGGACACACCCGTGTCTCTACCCGTGTCCTATACAGACCCAACCTCTCTTTTCCCCCATGAGTGCGTGCCTGATCAACTGCACTCTCTGAGCCTAAAATCAGTTCTCCCGACTCAAAAGCACGCACGAGGGGCCTAGCGCAAATCGGGACGTTACATATTAAATACCATGTCTTGCTAGAAAATTGTGTTACTTGGCCACAAAATGTTTTAGGGCATAGTAAAGCTTATAAAATTATTACATGTTAATTGGATGAGTTTAAAGTATTGTTCCTTCACAAGTGCACTTTAATGGAATTATTAGAAGTATTTTTGTAGATAGCTCACTGACCTTAGAATTACATGAAACTTAGTCAGTGGTGTTTTAGGATCATTATAAGTCACTGGTAATTTTTATATAATTTTTGGACTATGATTTATGATACTTCCTTCATTAAATTCATTTACTTGGATTATCTTGAATTAAATATTTAGAGGTTAATACATTCAAAAATATCTGTCAAATTTCGTATGTACTGATATCTCTATATTATCTAGTGTTCATAAGTTTTGGGTGGCCATAACTTAAGAAAATCTAATACTTCATGTTCAAAATTACCCATTGCCTAACGTTTGAGAAAATTAAATAAATGTCAAATTAATTAGGAAAATTATAATTTTCTGTATTTAGGCTAAAATTATCATGATAGACTCCCATTAAATATCTCAAGGCTGTTGGATGAGAATTTGGAGTACTTCTATCATGTACATTATATAGCTTATGTTGGTCTGCATATAGTAAAACTGCGGAAATTATGTATAGCGTTTGAAATGAGCATAGGGAGTTGGGATTAGTAGTTTACTGGTTTTGGTGAGTGGAAATGAGTTCATTATGAGGTGTCATGATGAGGAGAGTGTTGGTTTGACTAGTGTCATGTGGTACCCGGGATCGATGAAAGATCGTCTTTCCTGTGGAGAGGAAGAGTCAAATACATTAGGGATAGTTCCAATATAACATTAAAAAGTGATCGGGAATTGGGTAATTACCAATAATAGTAAGTGCATTACGAAAGAGAATGATGGGCTTCATCTACCATCATAGTTCATAGTGCCCTTTGAGAACCCTTCACCGGGTAAGCCGGGGGCAGTCCTGGGCTAACCTAAACCGTAATAATAATCAATGTTTAAGAGTAACTAGTATAACTAGGATTACACTTACACTCACACTCCCCGGTGTTGTGGGAGTTAGGTTGGGTCTCACGAGCGGTAGGCTCGATGGTTTTAGTGGTGGGCAGGTTAGCCCGGCGAGCCGATGGCTTAATAGATAATTGTGACGGACGGGATAGTCCGGGGAGCTTTGGCTCGGTGGGAGAATATAATAATATTGCATATGCATAAGATAAAAGGTGGTGGGTCTTAGGTATTAGACTGTCATTCACACCGACGTCGATACGCTAACTCGACGGGTGTGGTTTACACTTAGCCAAAGGAAGTCTGGTGGATATGGCCAACATTAGTATGTGGTGACTCTGGGTTGTGTCCTTCCATAGGCGTACGTAAGGGCTATGCCTGGTAGTGTGGATACCTACCTAGGAGTGTGGGGCCCGACCCACTGTCTATGTTTTCCACTACGGAGGTTCCTGGGAGTGAATCTAGCTGCCCAAAAGGGGGGAACTAAAGGTCTGTGCGCATATAGTCGTGTGTGTGTGTTTCACTTGCATGAATCATGGTATAACATAACACTACACTCATACTTGCATATAAACCTGATACCCCATTGTATAAAATGGTATGATACTTTTTATACGATGGGAGCCTTGCAAAAGAACCCTTAACTTATAAGTTTGTATGGACATTCATATAAGTTAAGGTTATATATTTCCTAGTTTACCTTTCATATACTTATTGCTTATCAACTTGTTTACACTATTTGCTTACTGATATTTATTATGGCTTTATACTCATAATAGACTAGTTTCGCCATCACCTACTTTCTTTGTACTCTCCACCTTCATTACCTTCCCATTCCTTCTCCCTGATCGGTGCCTAGGAGCCATGGGGGAGGGGTGGGGGATGATATGACTTAGTCTTTTTGACTAACGGTCGACGACCACAACATTTCAGGGACTTTGAATGGGAGACAGGGAGCAGCAGCAGGGGATACAACACCAGCGGAGTACGGTGCTCTTGGAAGTGGGCTAGTTTAGCACAGGAGTACCGGCTACTGGCTCCGTGAGTGATTAGTTTACTTAGCTTCCGCGAGAGTTTGTAGTGAGGATTGATGTACCGGGCTTAAGCCCGTTTATATTTCTTTGTACTATTTTACTTCAGTACTTTTATTATCTTGTGGACTTATCATGGTTTCATATTATATGTGATTGTGGACTTAGTTTTATCTAGATTGCGTATAAGCTTCTTTCTCTTTAGTGATCGTAAAGGCTGGCAGGATCGACATTTTATAGTGGCGACCTTCCCGAGTGTCGGTGTCACCGCAAAACGACGATTCTGGACATAAGACCCTGATGGTTTAAAAAGAAAAAAAATGGAGTCATACACCCCAAGCTCGCAACCAAGGCACATGACACTGCTGCCGAGCTTGGCGGACTGAGAAGCAGTCCGCGCTTAACTGCGTGATCTCCCCGGATTGAGCCAAACCTGGACATGGTTTAGAACCAACCAAGTCCACACCACTGGCCACAAGGGCCAGTCCGCGCTTACTGGCGGATACTGGAAATAGTCCGCCAATCCCGGCGACCTCAAGATCCAGTCCGCTCTAACCGGCGATCTCTGCAGCTTCCACCAGTCGTACCACCAGAGATAGACCAAGACATATGCCAAGCCGGTCTGCCAAGCTCTAGTCCGGTCCACTCCATACAGCGAACTCTGCGGCTACCACTTGCCATGCCACCAGAGCTCCAAGGCACTTGCCATGCCTATCTCCCGAGCTCTAGTCAAGTCTGCATCTTGCCGGACTCCACGGATAGAGAAGCTATCTGCCCTGTTACCTTTGGGAACAAAAAGCCTTATGAGCATAAACCAGTCTGGTTGGCCGCTGCCTCTGTCCGGACAGTCCGCGTGAACAGACCGCCTAGACCTACATAAAATAAGCCAGCTGCAATAGCTCTGCCGACCTGGCTAACCGCTAGTCCTGTCCGTATAGGCCGCGCGGAAAGGTCGCCCAGGTCGCCCAATCACCCACTTTCACTTCCCCATTTTCAACAGTCGGCTCGAGTCGAAATGCCTCGATTCCGAGTTGCCTCAAAATTGAATTGAGACGACTCAAAATTGAACAATTTTCCTCTTTTTTCCTAGTTGGCTAAAAAAAAATTGAGCAAACTAAAAATTTACAAATGAAACACTTAAAGAATTTATTCTTTTTATGTAACTTTAAATTTTATTATTTTTAATTTTAAAATAAGAATATATTAATAAATACATAATAATTTTTTTTAATTCGAGTTAATTCGAATCATATTACGAGTGATTCAGGGATGGCTCGAAATCGACTCGAAATCAAATTTGAGTCAAATTGACTCGACTCAAATTGAGTTGAATCAATTTTAACCGATTTCGATTCGGCTCAATTTTCGAGAGATTTTCGAGTGACTATCGAGTTTCGAATAATATGCAGCCCTAGCTGTAACAATGCACATTTTCAGTATACCGAGAGAAATGACAAGTATGGTTTATCTTGTACATTTATATACACCATGAGTGATAGGCACAGGGCTCCGCCACTATGGCTAATCACTACCGTACCCCAATGCACGTGGACTCCAGTGCCCCACGAGATAATGCCCCGACAATGGCATTGGCCTGGCACGATAAAGCTCCTGCCGCTCACAAACCCTCGAGCGCCACTCTCCGCACCTCGCTCATTTTAATTGTCATGTGCACAGGGGTTTTGAGTGATAGGAAGAACACATTTTAAATTGTAGATAAAAGACTTTGACTATGTGAGAGCACATTTTAAAATAAAAAAAGACATGTTTAAAAAAAACTAATTTTTTTGTAATAACGAGAGGTAAAATCGGAAAGTTGGATGTTTTACCAAATGGTGTTTTTCCGGTGTATGTTTGTGTACAGTATCAATGCACATAGGGGCCCTCTTGCGTGTGACAACATTCATTAGGCATCAACACTCAGCGTGCAAAAACATTCATCGAGCGGCATCATTTGTCGGACTGAAACATTTGACGGGTCGTGGGTGGGAACATTAGGCAGGAACCAACATTCGATAGATGACATCATTCGGCGGGCAATAACATTGGTCACGTCAACTCATATATATATATATATATATCGCCTCGGGCTGGCCGGGCGTCGGCCGCCCCAGGCTTGCCGGTGTGGACGCCGACGAGCCCGTGGTGGCTGGGGGCCGGCGACCCTGCGGCCGTCGGCCGCCCCGCCATAATTTTTTTTTGCAATTGTTGCAAATTTTTTTTACGGCGGGCCGTGCCGGTGAGCTTAGGGCGTCCGGTTGCCGGCGAGCCCGTAGCCGCCGCCCGCCCCACCGTAAAAAAATTTACAAAATAATGAAATTTTTTTACGGCGGGGCAACCGGCGTCCGCGGTCTCGCCGGCCCCCGACCGCCCCGGGCTCGCCGACATCCACCGGCCCGAAAGTTTGGAATATATAAGCTCAAGCTTTTTTAAGCCTAAAAAAGATTGAGTTGGTTCTCCTATAATACATGTCAGAATTACATAATTATTATATGCATTTTATAGCCAAGAAAGAGATCTACAGCTTTCATGTTGAACATTTTTCCAAAATTTGAATGGTTTAGCCGGAATCTGGCCTGAAAGTTTGCTGGCTCGCATTTTGAAATTTATTATTATTATATTCATTTCGAGCCAGCAACCTTTCAGGCGAGATTCTGGTCAAATCGTGCAAATTTTGAAAGAATGATCAACATGAACTTTTATATCTCGTTCTTGGTTACAAAATACATATATTATTTGATTAATTCCGATATGTATTATGGGAGAACATGAAACTTTTAGATCTCGTTCTTGGTTACCAAATGCATATATTAAGAGTTTATAAATAACCCTAAGCTCTAAGTGTTCAGGGAGCAGATAGAGGCCTTATAGAGAGCTATTAAGAGTTTATTTCAGAGTTTCTAGCTTAATGTTTTCGCATTTTAACGTTCTTGCAATCGCTTTTATCACATTTGTGATTTGTTTAGAAAGTCTTTTTGTAATGTCCTTATGTCCTCTTTGTGACTATTGTGCAATAAGAAATAAAATAGTTCGCTATTCCCTTTCTCTCTCTCTCTCTCTTTCTTATTATGCATATTCTTAACATGATTTTTATTCACTATTTCCTCATGAGTAACTAAATCCTCCTAGTACTCGATCTTGATGATCTGAGGTTGATTTGATTAAGTTATGATGTTTTAGTTTACTTTCTCTTTTTAAGGTTTAGGCCTTCGATTTACTATTGAAATATCACGTTTGGAATTATATCACCGATATATAATCTCTATGTCTGGTTTTCACTCTTAGCTACCAGAGAGGCTCATAGTTTGAAGTGAACACTCATGAGTAAAGAGAGTTGCACGCACCCCTCGAGAGAGGATGACGTAAATCTCCCGGATTGGAGATAAATCCAATAGCAGGGTTTATTACTTAAAGCAAGTTTAGGTATTCATATACGGACGAGAGTCCGGTCTGATTTTCCTAACCTCAGTGGGGAACATCTTTGAGAGAAGCGTATTCAAGCTTGGGGAACCCCCACGGTCAAGGACCTTTACCTTATTAAGTTTTAGTTTGATTTTTATATCTTTGATTAACTTAAGCCGAGATGATTCATGATCGAGTACTACCCCTTAACCATCGTTCAACCCCTTTTTTTATCATTAGTAGTAGTCTTTCTTAAATAATTGCAAGTAATTTCCATTTTCCAATTTAGTAATAAAACCCTAAATCATTCAATAAGATAATAATTATTCGTGTGAGTATAAGTACTCCACAGTTCCCGGATCTAAATATGACACTTGTGTCCCCTTACTATAATTTGATAGGTATACTTGCCTTCATTGGATTGCTAGTTCGGAATTATTTTCGAAATAGATTTGCAGACATTACATACCTTGATGTCTTCGTCCTCATTTTTGTCGATGACATTTTGGTCTATTCGAAGACGGAAGAAGATCATGTAGAATACTTGACGTTGGTGCTGAAGACTAAAGGAGCATACCTTGTTTTCCAAGTTCAGCAAGTGTGAATTTTTGCTCCAAGAGTGTTGGGTACATTGGAAAATGTGTACCTGATTTGAAGAAGCCTAACTTAGCATAATGATATACATCAAGGTGTATTTGATGTTGTTTAAGTTGAATGTGTGCAGGTTAAAAGTATGGAAAAATTTCTAAGTCCATGTGTCGACACCAGAAGAAGATGTGTCGACACTTCAGGAAGATTGTGTTGACACTTGAAGAAGGCTGTGTCGACACAGAGATAATGAGTCAACATCAACTGTGTCGACACCAGGAGGCTGTGTCGACACACAGAGGCAGAGTCGACAATATTTGTGTCGACACCAGAAGACTGAGTCGACACATATAGGCAGAGTTGACAAAAGCTGTGTCGACACCTGAAGGCAGTGTCGACACATACTATGTTCTGAATCTACATCAACTATATCGACACACAGGACTTGTGTCGACACATTGCCAAGTCTAGACTAAGTCATTTGCTGAAGAATGATGAAGTGTTTGAGTCAACACAAATACACAGTGTCGACTCATTCTCAAGTTGTAGTATACAGAAGCTGAGTTGACTTAAAGGCAAACTTGTCGACTTCACCAGAGGCAGTGTCGACACCGAAGTTACTTGTGTCGACACATATAGACAGATGGTCTCGACACTTTCTGACAGACAGTCTCGACACTTTGCTGTCCAAGACAAAGGCACAAGATCTGTTTGAAGACTTGACAGCTGTGAGTTACAACAGGTTAACTGAAGCTGTCAGACTTGTCAGAAGACAGTTAGAAACCTGATCAGCCGGTCACCAAAAAGAAGGTCTATAAATAGACAGATTCAGAAGTAGAATAGGAAGTTTTTTTTTCTTTATTGAGAAGCAACACACATAAAAACTAATTAAGGAATCAAATCAAGAAAGTGCATGGCACTGAAGAAGATCTTCATCAGAAGATCTAAGAAGACATTCTGAAGGGTTCAACCTCTCAGGATCAGTCTAAGGAGAATTCGTCCTAGAATTCTGAAGAATTTTCAAAGGGATTGGATAGAGAGGGATCCAGCCGTTTGAAGATCAAGAAGGAAGCTGTTACAGGTTTCTCAAGAAGCTGTTTGGAAATCAACTCAGCTAGTTCAGATTCAAGAAGCTTTGAAGAAAGCTAAGATTCAGTAGATTTCATCCATCAGCTGATCAAGTGCTGTCTTGTCCTTTCTCTCTCAACAAGGGCAAGATTCTATAAAACTCTTTTCTAAATTCTGTAGGATCTATTAATATAGATCTGAGTTGTAAGCCTATGTTATAAAGGCTGAGTTTAGGAGAGATAATCTCTGAGTTGTAGGTCTTGAATAAAGGCTGAGGTAGGGCTGAATTGCCTGAGCTGTAGGAGTGTGGTATCACTCTGATTTGTAGGAATTTATTTTGGATTCTGAGCTGTAGGATCTGAGGATCTGAGTTAAGAAAGGAAGTTTGGCTGAATCTAGCACACTGCTAGATAGGCGAAGGGGGAAAGTGGATGTACCCAGATCTTGGGGAACCACTATAAATACTTGTTACAATCTGTGATGTGTAGTTCTCGATTGTGTGATTGTGATTGCTAAAGTAGCTGCTGAACTCATATAAAATAGTCTTTAATTATTTAATCATTCTGCCTTAAGTTTGAAAATAAAATAAGAACCTATTCACCCCCTCTAGGTGTCTAGGTAATCTTAAAAGTAAAAATATCAAGTGGTATTAGAGGGAGGTTGCTCAAAGTAAGACTTAACAGTCTGAGTTAGATCTAAAGGCAGAATCAAGAATCAAGAAAATGGGTTCAGGTGAGAATCACAAGGAGTTGGGATCTATGAAGCTTCCCATCTGCAGAAAAGAAATCTTTGGAATTTGGAAGGAAAGGGTTAGGCTGTTTATGGAGGCCTCAGACCCAAGAATTTATATCACAGTGAAAGAAGGTCCATACATTCCAATGAAGACTTCTATGTTAGATGCAAATGAGGAAACTCCTAAGGATTTTTCAGAAATGACAAAGGAGGAAATCATCTTAGCCACTATGGATAAGAGAGCTCAAAACATCATAGTAAGTGCAGTAGATGATTCCACCTTCCAAAATTTGATACATTGCAAGACTTCCAAAGAGATGTGGGACACCTTGATTGTCTATATGGAAGGATCTGAAGAAGTAAGACAAGACAGAAAATCAATGCTCAACCAAGAATATGAGAGCTTCAGATAAGGAAAGTCTGATAGCATAACTGAGTGTTATAAGAAATTCTATAGGATTGTGAATGAACTGATGTCCTATGGAAGAGCCTTCAGTACATATGAGCTGAATGACAAGTTTCTCAGATCTTTAACAAAGGATTGGGATACCAAAATATGTGCCATTAGAGAAGTGGCCAAGTTAGCTGATATTTCTCCTCCAACCTTGTTTGGAAAATTGCTTTCATATGAAATGCAATGATGGCTAGGAAGGAGGAAGAAAGAAGTACAAAAGGTGAGCATAGATCTGTGGCTTTCAAAGTTGAAGCCACTAGAAAGAAAGGGAGGATGTCTTCATCTCCTCTCAAGGAAGCTACAGAAGAGATAACAGAAAATTCAGATAGTCAGAAATCAGGGAGCAGTGAATCAGATATTGACTTTGTTGCCTTTACAAGACAGTTTCAAAAGTTCTTGAAAAAGAAGCAGTGGAAGTCCAGACCCTCCACATCACAGCCAGTAGATGAGTACTATAAGAAGAGAAAATCCTCAAGAAATGAGAGAAACAGAACTAAGCCCAGCAAAGCCATAACTTCTAAGATTGTTTGTTATTGCTGTAATAAGACTGGACATATGGTAGCTGAATGTCCAGAAAAGAGAAAGGAGTCAGTTGACAGAAAAAGGACTCAACACAAGGGCAAGAAGGAGAAATCTTTTGTTGCAAAGAAGGATAAGAGTCTTTCAGATCAGTCCTCATCAGAGTCAGAATCTGAAGCAGAAGCATACATAGGATTGTATGCAGCCAATGAAGAAGAGGAATTTCTGCAACTGATGGATTCCATTCATGATCAAGAAGACAAGGAATGCATGGGTCTGATGGCTGAGTTAGAAGATAACCAATGCCAGGATCAGCCTGGTCCTAGTAAGGTATAAAAGGTTTCTAGTTCTTCTGATTTTAGTACTGGTTCAGAGTCAGATTCATCTACATCAACTGATGTGAATGGATCTGAATCTGAAGATGATATTCATCAGTTGATGGATGAATATAGGGTCTTATTACAGGCTCTTAAGAAAAGCAAGAATCTAGTCAAAGTTCAGGCTCAAGAAATTGCTAATCTTAAGGTGGCTGCAACTGAGTTTGAAAAAGTAATGGATCAAAAGTTAAATGAGATTGCCAAACTGAAAAATATAACCTATATTCAGATGGGCACAATCAAAAATAACAATGATCAAATTAAGAGTCTGGAGGCCAGACTAAGAATAGAGAAAGATTTAGTGGCTAGTTACTCTAAGCCAAAATCTGTCTTACCTTTAATAGATGAGTTGTGTGGCTCAAAAGGGTAATGTAGGATTAGGCTTCAAAGGTAACTCCAGGGCTGCCCAATTCAAAAGAAAAGGCAAAGCTCCTGTCCAGCCTCTAAACCTTTCAGTCCCAGTTAAGTTTAGAAAGGTGCAAGTGCCTTCTAACAAATATGATCTTGAGAATATTCATGGTCATATTAAGACTAATGTTCAGATAAACAAGGGTGTAAATGCCAATAGGTCTACCCATGTTCATAAACCCCATGGTTATAAGAAATCTGTGGGTGAAGCTGTAGTAGCACCAGCACTGGACAGAAATTCTTCTGTCAAGGGTGTATCAAGACCTAGATACAATAAGTTTGAATGTTGGTGTTGTGGCAAGAGTGGTCATTTTGCCTTAGACTGCTGGCATAACACAAATGTAAGGAAGAACAATAGTCTACTAGTTAGAAGAGCTGCTGGTTGTCTTAATATGAATGGTGCTAACCTGAACCAAGGACCCAAGACTTACTTGGGTTCTAAGGGAAAGTAATTCTGTATTGCAGGAAAGTCCAAGTTGCCATGCCCCTATATGGTACTTGGACAGTGGATGTTCCAGGCACATGACTGGAACAAAGGGGCTGCTGAAGGAGTACACATCTGTCAAAGATGGACCTAAAGTAATCTTTGGTGGATCTGAAAGAGGAATCATCAAAGGGTTTGGTAAAATTTCTTCAAACCAAATTACCATCACCCAAGTGGCTTATGTAAAAGGTTTGAAACATAATCTGATTAGCATAAGTCAGCTGAGTGATCTTGGATATGACATTTCATTTGTTAAGGATGGATGTCATATCAAAAGGTCAAGTGATCAAAAGAGCATATTGACTGGGTATAGAAAGAGAAATGTTTATTGTCTTAATTTTGTATGTGAGAACAAGGCTTCTCCCATCTGTCTTGTAGCTGATGATAATGCATCTCATTGTGTCAAGTGGCACAAGAGGTTGGCTAATCTTAACTACAAAACAATTGGCCAACTCTTCAGTAAAGAGTTAGTGAGGAATGGTTCTCAAGTTAAGTGTATAAAGGAAGGGATATGTTCAGCTTGTCAAAAGGGCAAGCAGACAAAATCCTCCTTTCATAGTCTTAAAAACAAGGATTCTGTGAGGTGCTTATACCTCTTACATATGGATCTTTTTGGTCCTATGCCAGTTCATAGTCTAGGTAGGAAGGTCTACACTTTTGTGGTTGTAGATGACTATTCTAGATATACATGGGTGTTCTTTCTTAGACAAAAATCAGAAACCCCAAGTGTCTTACTTAGTTTTGTGAAACAAATTCAGAATGAACTAAATAGTACAGTGGTCAAAATCAGAAGTGACCATGGCACTGAATTTCAATCTGAAAGTATGACAAAATTATGTGAAGACTTTGGGATTTTCCAAGAGTTCTCCTCACCTAGAACACCTCAGCAAAATGGTATTGCTGAAAGAAAGAATAGGACATTGATTGAAGCAGGTAGAACTCTATTGAGTGACACCTCTCTTCCAGAATATTTCTGGGCTGAGGCAGTAAACACTGCATGTCATGTGATCAATAGGGCTTCTATCACCAAGTGCCACAAAAAGACTCCCTATGAAATTATGAAAGGTAGAAAACCAAATCTATCCTACTTTAGGATCTTTGGTTGCAAGTGCTATATACTTAACAATGACAAGTCATATCTAACTAAGTTTGCTGCCAAATCCCAAGAAGGGATATTTGTTGGGTACAGCATAAATATGAAGGCCTATAGAGTCTTCAACTTGACTACTCAAGTTGTAGAAGAATCAGTACATGTTGTGTTTGATGAATCAAGATTAATCAACTGTGAGTTGCCTTGTAGTTCATACAGTCCAACAGGTATAAGCAAAAGGATGGACAAGCTTTCCATTGCAGAAGGTACAACAGCAAATGAACAGATGGAAAATATTGACTACAGTCCAGGGGGAGTACATGATTCTATAGAAGCCGATGACTCCCAGGAAATGCAGCATAATGAAGGGACTGGAAATAATCAACCAGAAGGAAATCTACCTCCTGCTATCAGATATCTTAAAGACCATCCAACAAATCAAATAATAGGTGATCCAAGTCAAGGAGTGCTGACTAGAAGCAAAAATCTGAGCACAGTCCTGCACTCAAGTTTCCTATCTCAATTGGAGCCTAAGAAATTTGAAGAAGCCATCCCAGACCAACATTGGATTAATGCTATGCAAGAGGAGCTTAATCAATTCAGAAGGTGCAAAATCTGGGAGCTTGTTCCTAAACCAAAAGACCACAACATCATTGGAACAAAGTGGATATTTAAGAACAAGTTGGATGAGAGTGGAGTAATAGTAAAGAACAAAGCAAGACTGGTTGCTAAAGGATATAGGCAGGAAGAGGGAATAGATTTTGATCAGACATTTGCCCAGTAGCAAGACTGGAGGCAATCAGGATGTTTCTTGCCTATGCTGCATACCAAGGATTCAAGGTATACCAAATGGATGTGAAATCAGCATTTCTGAATGGAAATCTAAAAGAAAAAGTCTATGTGGAACAACCATCAGGTTTTGTAGACTCTCTTAAACCTGATTATGTTTTTAGACTTAGGAAAGCTTTATATGGGTTAAAGCAAGCCCCAAGGGCTTGGTATGACACCGTGTCTACTTTCCTTATTGAGAACAAATTCTCAAGAGCCAAAATAAACAAGACTCTATTCCTTAGGGAGTCTAAAGGCAAGATAATCTTAGTCCAAATCTATGTGGATGACATAATTTTTGGGTCTACAGAGAACAACCTTTGCAAGAAGTTTGCCAAACTTACGCAAGGGAAGTTTGAAATGAGTAGTATGGGGGAACTTAAGTTCTTCTTGGGACTCCAAGTAAGACAGACTGATGATGGCTTGTCCATATCCCAGTCTAAGTTCACCAAAGAGTTGATAAAGAAATATGGTATGGAATCTTCCTCTACCATGAAAACTCCTATGGGAATAAATATTCCTATATGTAAAGATGATACAGGTAAGCCTGTAGATGAGTCTTTGTATAGAGGAATAGTTGGTTCTCTATTATACCTCACAGCTAGTAGACCAGATATTATGTATGCTATATGTGTCTGTGCTAGGTACCAGGCATGCCCTAAAGAATCTCATTACACTGTTGTTAAAAGAATTTTGAGATATTTAAAGGGCACACCAAATCTAGGCCTTTGGTACCCTAGGAATAGAGATTTTCAACTAATAGGTTATTCAGATGCAGATTTTGCAGGTTGTAGAGAGGATAGAAAGAGTACTACAAGTACTTGCCAATTTTTGGGAGGAAGACTGATATCATGGAGCAGTAAGAAGCAGACCAGTGTGGCAATATCCACAGCTGAGTCTGAATATGTTACCGCTGGAAGTTGCTGTGCACAACTATTGTGGATTCAGCATCAGTTAAAGGACTATGGTATTCAAGTAAGTAGAACACCTTTATTGTGTGATTCTAAGAGTGCTATTTCTATTGCTAACAATCCTGTTTCTCATAGTAGAACTAAGCATATAGAAATAAAATACCATTTTCTTAGAGAGCATGTAGAAAGAGAAGATATCTCATTGGAATTTGTTAAAATAGATTATTAAATTGCAGATGTATTTACTAAGCCACTGGATGAAACAAAATTCAATAAATTTAAAATTGAATTAGGAATGCTGACCATTGATTAGTATATCAACAAACAGAAATTGGCTAAGTAAAATGGTGTCGACACTTTCAGTGATAAAGTGTCGACTCAGTATAGTTATGTCGACTTGTTAGAGAATTTGTGTTGATACAGAGAATTTGTGTCGACACTTAAGGGTCAAATAGTCGACTAATCCAGAAATGTAGTGTCGACTTCACCAGAATAATGGTGTCGACACTTACAGATTTTGTGTCAACACTTGTACTAAGAGTCGACACAGAATTTTTGATGCTCTACTATGTCTCTCTTGTGTCGACATATCCTCAATTGGTGTCGACGCACAGTAGTCAACATTGATGTCGAGACAGTAAAAGTTTGTGTCGACACATTTCATCTGTGTCCACACATTTAGTCTGTTTTTGCCTGACTTTTGACCTTCTTTCATTAGAGGGTATAAATAGGTCAAGAACGTATTCTGTCGACACGCTCACAAGGTTTTTGAGACTAAAACCCTGTGTCGACATTCTCTCTCTTCTCTTCTCTCTAGTTTTCTCATCTTTCCAATGGCGCCAAAGGTTGAGGATAACGTCAATGAGGGATATGAGATGGTTAGGGCTGCGTTCGACAATGCCACGCCTGAAATAAAACAGGTGATATCCTATCTTGCTGATAATGGATTGGAATATCTGGTTTCTGAACCCACCAAAATCTGGAAGAAGGAGGTACTTGAATTTTACACTTCAGCATCAGTGGATTCTTCTGGACTCAAGATCAAATCCACAGTTCATGGAACCAAGGTGAACTTACTCTACGGAGTTTAAGAAAGATTCTTCAATTACCAAGCATTGAGAATGTAGAAGAGGTCCCAGCCTCTAAGACATGGGAGGCTCTACAATGGTGTGGATTGGATCCAACCGTCAAAATTGGAGCAGCCATCAACAGAAAAGGAATGAATCCACAAGGCAAATTTCTATCTGAAGTGGTTGGGAAGGTGATTTTGTGTAAACCTGGCGGCCATGATAGGATTTCGGCCTTAATGTTTAACCTCATGACAAGGATAATCTTTAGGGTTAACACAGACTGGTCAGCAGTTATGTTTGATAAAATCAAGGAAGGACTTAAGAAGCCAAATCTGGCTAGGATTTTGAGTCTATATCTGGCTGGACTCATCCCAGAGGTCATGCAACAAATTCCTGGGACTAAGATCAATCACATGAGAAAAATGGACATGAGATTATTCTCAAGATGGGATAGAGTTCTGTCCAAAAAATTGCCTGATGTGGACAGGCAGGACACACCAGAGAAATCCCCAGGTCATGATCAAAGTACTGAACAACTTCCAGGAGATCAAGTGAGAGAACAGGCTGAAGACCAGCCTGAGTCTACTCAAGTCCAGGATGAATCTTTACCTACACAGGTGCAGGGGGAGCAAGTTTATTCTCCTACCCAGGACATCCCTAACACTGAACAGGTGCAGGGGGAGCAGATTTCTGAACAAGTGCAAGAGGAAGAACAAATAGATTTATCAAAAGATTTGCACACTGCTGGCCTAGATGACTCATCTTCTGCTCAGGCACAAAAGGAATTCACTCTAGATGAGTTGTTTCCTGATGTTGGAATTGCTACTGATAGAGTTGAGGAGGAGCAAGAAATTGAGAAGGAGCTCGAAATTGAGGGGGAGCAAGTGATTGTTGACAAAGATCAACATGTCACTGAGACAGATATTCCTCCTTCACCTCCTGAAAGAGTTCAGATTGAAAGCTCTTCAGAATCTGAGTCTGCAGAAGCTAGAGTGGCAAAGAAAAGGAAGCTCATGGTCTTCAAAAGAAGAAGCCATAGCTACAAGCAGGCTCTACAGACTTCAACTCACCAATCTCCATCTGATTTTAATTACAACAAGTTCATGGTAGATTTGCAGGTGAAGCTAGATAATCAGAGATTAGCCTTGGAGAAATATGTTGATGAAAGTCATAAAAATCTTTAGTTTGATCTGGCTCAAGATATAAAGTCTATAAGATTTGAAGTCAATCAACATAAAAAAGAAATGACTGATTGTTTTACAAAAGGGGCACTTGCTGTTGTATATCTGGCCCAACAACAAGGAGAAATGAAGAAAGAAATAGATGCTCAATCTATTAATCAAGGATACATTCTTGAAAATCAGAAATGGCTAAATAATAATTTGACAACTGCCAACACAGATATTCTTGCTCAATTTCAAACAACCATGTCTAAATTGACTGAAGCTAGGGCAGCTGAAATGCTAGCATATGAAACTAAGTTCAAAACTGCTTTAGACTCAGTTCAGTCAGCCATAACCACTTCCCAGAAGGACATTACTGCAAAACTTAACAAGTTGAAACCCTTCTTCAAATATGGCATTAATTATCTAGATGGTCAGATCAGGTTTCAGAAGGAAGATCTCAGAGATCATATAGAAAGAGAAGTTCTAAAGGGGGAGAGGGTACTTATTTATGCTGGCTCAGAACATGCCAAGTGGGTCACTAACAGTGTCAGAGCCACATTGGGATATCCACCCCCTTGTGATGATGATAATATGGCAGAGTCAGGAGTTCAGCCACAAGGTCTACTTGAAGGCATCCAACCAGAGGTTGCTCAAGTCATATACCCCCTGCAGATTTTGACTTGATTCATTAGATGGTGCAAACTATGTATAGTCCTCCAGAGGAGGTTTCAAATATTATACTTGGAAAAGTAGACATGCCTGAAGCTGCAATCAAGGCTCATCAAGAGGCTCAACTGTCAAAGAAGAGATTTAGGGAGCAAGCTGAACTAAAACCTGATTTTGAACAGTGGAGCCCTACCTCTAGAAACATCATACTAACTTCCTGGAAAGCTGTAAAAGATCAAGTCCATGAAAGCGGCAGTGGTACAATGAACAAGAATGGCAGAAGCATGAAGCCAGACAGGAGGCTATTATTCAGTATAGAAGGAAAGCTAAGATGGGAAAGCTACCTCCTGATGCTGTGGAGTCTAGCAAATACTTTCCCAAGCCGTATCACTACTTTGAGAGACAAAGACTAAAGACTGAGGCTCAGGTGAAGGCTGATCTTAAAGGCAAAAAGCCCATGGAAGAAACTGAACCTTCTGTGCAGGCTCAAGTACAACCAGGAAGAGGGATTGTTATTAAGGAGTCTGATCGGTCTTAGTCTAAGATGTCTTAGTTTTAGTTTTAGTTTAAAAAATTGTGTAATGTGAAAAATTCAGTGTTAAACATTTTGTAAACAATCATTTTGACATAATACACAAAATCCTGCTCTTTAAGTAATTTTTGTGTATATGCTTTTATCTCTGTGATGAATCTGTGCAAATGTTTTGATTGTTAATATTTCCTGTAATATTAAGCTTATATACATCATCATCATTTTGTTTATTATTATCATAAGTGGTGTATATCATTAGCTAATATGGGTTATGACTTCTCCAAATAGGGGGAGATTGTTGGATACATTGGAAAATGTGTACCTGATTTGAAGAAGCCTAACTTAGCATAATGATATACATCAAGGTGTATTTGATGTTGTTTAAGTTGAATGTGTGCAGGTTAATAGTATGGAAAAATTTCTAAGTCCATGTGTCGACACCAGAAGAAGATGTGTCGACACTTCAGGAAGATTGTGTTGACACTTGAAGAAGGCTGTGTCGACACAGAGATAATGAGTCAACATCAACTGTGTCGACACCAGGAGGCTGTGTTGACACACAGAGGCAGAGTCGACAATATTTGTGTCGACACCAGAAGACTGAGTCGACACATATAGGCAGAGTTGACAAAAGCTGTGTCGACACCTGAAGGTAGTGTCGACACATACTATGTTCTGTATCTACATCAACTGTGTCGACACACAGGACTTGTTTCGACACATTGCCAAGTCTAGACCAAGTCATTTGCTGAAGAATGATGAAGTGTTTGAGTCAACACAAATACTCAGTGTCAACTCATTCTCAAGTTGTAGTATGCAGAAACTGAGTCGACTTAAAGGCAAACTTATCGACTTCACCAGAGGCAGTGTCGACACCGAAGTTACTTGTGTCGACACATATAGACAGATGGTCTCGACACTTTCTGACAGACAGTCTCGACACTTTGCTGTCCAAGACAAAGGCACAAGATCTGTTTGAAGACTTGACAGTTATGGGTTATAACAGGTTAACTGAAGCTGTCAGACTTGTCAGAAGACAGTTAGAAACCTGATCAGCCGGTCACCAAAAAGAAGGTCTATAAATAGACAGATTCAGAAGTAGAATAGGAAGTTTTTTTTCTTTATTGAGAAGCAACACACATAAAAACTGATTAAGGAATCAAATCAAGAAAGTGCAAGGCACTGAAGAAGATCTTCATTAGAAGATCTAAGAAGACATTCTGAAGGGTTCAACCTCTCAGGATCAGTCTAAGGAGAATTCGTCCTAGAATTCTGAAGAATTTTCAAAGGGATTGGATAGAGAGGGATCCAGCCGTTTGAAGATCAAGAAGGAAGCTGTTACAGGTTTCTCAAGAAGCTATTTGGAAATCAATTCAGCTAGTTCAGATTCAAGAAGCTTTGAAGAAAGCTAAGATTCAGTTGATTTCATCCATCAGCTGATCAGGTGCTGTCTTGTCCTTTCTCTCTCAACAAGGGCAAGATTCTATAAAACTCTTTTCTAAATTCTGTAGGATCTATTAATATAGATCTGAGTTGTAAGCCTATGTTATAAAGGCTGAGTGTAGGAGAGATAATCTCTGAGTTGTAGGTCTTGAATAAAGACTGAGGTAGGGATGAATTGCCTGAGCTGTAGGAGTGTGGTATCACTCTGAGTTGTAGGAATCGATTTTGGATTCTGAGCTATAGGATCTGAGGATCTGAGTTAAGGAAGGAAGTTTGGCTGAATCTAGCACACTACTAGATAGGCGAAGGGGGAAAGTGGATGTACCCAGATCTTGGGGAACCACTATAAATACTTGTTGCAATCTGTGATGTGTAGTTCTAGATTGTGTGATTGTGATTGCTAAAGTAGCTGCTGAACTCATAGAAAATAGTCTTTAATTACTTAATCATTCTGCCTTAAGTTTGAAAAGAAAATAAGAACCTATTCACCCCCCTCTAGGTGTCTAGGTAATCTTGAAAGTAAAACTATCAAGAGATTGCCTTCTTGGGCCATGTGATCAGTTGGGTTGGACTAGCTGTGGATCCGACCAAAGTGCATGCCGTGAAGGAATGGTCACCCTTAAAGTCAGCGACCGATGTACGGAGTTTCCTTGGGCTTGCCGGGTATTATCGCAAGTTCGTGAAAGGATTCTCAAAGATAGCCCTTCCTCTTACTACTCTGATAAAAAAATGTGTGTCATACAAGTGGACACCCCAGTGTGAAGCTGCGTTCCAAGAATTGAAAGACAGAATTATTACCGCACCAATCCTAACCCTTCCATCTGGGAAGGAAGGATTTCAAGTCTACACTGACGCGTCATATCAAGGGATGAGAGCAATACTAATGCTGCACGGGCATGTGATTTTTTATACTTCAAGGAAGCTGAAGAAGCATGAAGTCAACTATCCAGTACATTAATTAGAATTGGGAGCAGTGGTGTTCGCCTTGAAGGTTTGGAGACACTATCTATATGGCGTCCACTACGAGATCTTTTTAGACCACCAGAATTTAAAGTACGTTCATACTTAGAAGGAACTGAATTTGAGGCAGTGGCGGTGGTTGGAATTTTTGTGTGATTATGAGTTTACCCTAAACTACCACCCTGGGAAAGCAAACTTTGTGGTTGATGCGTTGAGCAGAAGAGTACCAGAGTCGAGCCCGAAGTCTCGGTCGATGAGTATGGAATTAGCTTGAATGCTCGAGGAAATGGAGATCACTTTAGTGTATAGTGGTCATTCAGAAAAGTATACAGAGTACTTGGCGACCATGAGTATAGTCTGTGATATTCGGGACCGAATCCGGGCAGAGCAAGGGAAGGATGCTGCTCTGGCCCTCATGATTATGTCAGTTAAAGATGGATCCACTGAAGAGCATACTTTAAAAGACGGCCTCATTTACTTTTGTGGCCGGCTCCACATTCCTAAGGGCGGTAAAATTCAGGAAGATATCTTAAGAGAGGCACATTGCTCTAAGTATTCAGTGCATCCTAGGATTGCCAAAATGTACACAGACTTGCGGAAGACCATGTGTTGGCCAGGAATGAAGAGAGACGTTAGATATTTGTCATGCACTGTAAGGCCTATGAAAGGGTAAAGGCGGAATGCAAGAGCCCCAGAGGATTGTTGCAGTCGTTACCCATCCCCGAGTGAAAGTTTGAGGATATTTCCATGGACTTCATTCACAGTTTGCCTTGCTTACGCTAGGGGAATTATTCGGTTTGGGTAATCGTTGATCGTCTGACAAAGGTAGCCATGTTTATTACTATGAAGAAAGAGGATCATGTGGACGTTTTGGTATGCCTCTTTGTGGAGAAGTTTGTATGGTACCATGACAATCCAAAGACAATTGTTTCTGACCGGAATGGTTATTTTACATCTAAAGAATGAAAGGCCATACAGGCGTATTCGGGTTCATGCCTTACCTTCAGCACAACCTTTCATCCTCAGACGGACGGACATTCTGAGAGGACCATTAGTACTTTGGAAGATCTATTAAGATTGTGTGTGCTGGATAGAGGAGAGCCGTGGGAAAGGCTCTTACCCCTTGTAGAATTTCATATAACAATATCCATTAGGCCAGTATCGGGATGGCACCCCATGAAGCCCTTTATGGGAGAAGGTGTAGGACACCCTTGTCGTGGGTGCAAGACGAAGACCCGAAGGTTTTGGGAGAAGAGTACATTGATGATACTGATACTATTGTTTGACTAATACGGGGCTGTATGCTTGAGGCTCTTAGTCGGTAGGCTAAGTCAATAATGCAAGGCACCAGATGGTGGAATTTAAAGTGGGTGACAAGGTGTTACTAAAGATCCTGCCGATGCATGGAGTGTCACGGGTACGTGGTATGAAGAAGATCAGCCCAAGATGCATTGGGCCCTATGCAATATTGGAAAGGATTTGCCCTATGGCCTATCGGTTGGAGCTACCACCAGAGCTAGGGAATTTACACGACGTATTCCACGTGTCTTCGCTTCGAAAGGAGCTGCTGCAGCCCGATCAACATGTCCTCACCACAGATGGTGCAGTAACAACGGATAGGTCTGTCTGACTGGTGCCGGTGCGGATAGTGGACACTGAAACAAGGAGCTTGTTGTGGAAAAGTGTCCCGTTGGTAAAAGTCTTGTGGTCTAACCATGAGAAGCAGGAGTATATTTGGGAGCCGGTGGACTTGATGCAAAAGAGCTACCCGAATTCTTCCCCAAGGTATTTGTTTTTTAAAACATAGCATATTTTATTTCATTTTCATGATTTTCTCTCCCCATAACCTTAGCCTGATTTCGGGGATGAAATATTTTATTTTGTTAATAGGATTTGTAACGTCCCGATTCACGCCCGACGATAGTAGTTATTGCCCGGCGATAGCAGGATTGCCGAGGCGTTGAGAGCATTCAGTGTACTCTGCAGCGTTGAGTGCTACCGTGCGGTGGTAGCGAGATACCGAAGGACGATAGCGGAACAGCCGAGGCATTGAGTGATGTCGAGTGGACTCAACGATCATCAAACGACACTACCGCCCAACGGTAGCCAAGTGATTCAAGTATCATACGGCTCGGGAACCTAGCGCCTGGCGTTAGTGTTACCGCGGGCAATAAGCCGCTGAATTATTTTGATAGGGCACTCGGGAAGTTATTGCGAGGCAGTAGAAGGGTACCGCCCGACGATTGTGGTATATGTGGCGACACCTTAGTGGGTAGTTTGTACGGTGGCTTGATAAAGAAGTTGTTTTGGGGATATCGCCCGATGGTAGCAAGTTACTCCGCGATGGTAGCTCCCTGATTAGAAAAACCTAATTCTATTTGACCGCCCCTATATATAATCATCCAAGTCTTAAACGCCTGTTACTTTCTCTGGATTTTTTTGGGAGAACGACTACGGCGGATCCTTTCTTAGAGACAAGGAATGGGAGGAGTATAACGAGAGACAAGGTCAAAGCCAAAGAAGAGAGAGCCATACTGCAAAGAATAGTTAAACCATCCATGGCCGGAAATGCCAGAAATGCCGGAAATGCCGGAAATGAGGTGAGCTTCCTACCCTCTCCCTTGGTGCTAGATCTATAGTTTTTTCTAGGAGAGATGTCGACTCAAAAGAGCCAGACTTGCGAGGAGAAGATCTCTTAGGAGGAGGCCGGCTAGGACTTGTGTCCTGTGGTAGAGTCTTCAATCTTTCCTCACTTCAAATGAAGTTTGTGGACTGAGATCGTGAAGATAAATGGCCTCATGAGGGTGAATAAGGGTGGAGGAAAATCCGTGAGAAGTGTTTAAATAAATAATTAGAGGACGAAGACGAGCCGATGCCGTTCGTCCCTCTTTGAGATGCACCCAGAAATCTAATTTTTGCGCGCAGTGAACTTCGAGGCCTTTTTAGGACATGATGCAACATGATCTGGGTTGTGAGCTGAAAATGAAAGATGTAGCCCACAGAAAGACCTTTCCAACGAGAGGTTACACGCCTTCACCGAATTCCTATAGCCTCGGAAATCCCCGATTTAAGTTTCTATACAGTAATCTTTCTTATACATACTGTTCTCAGGTTTGTTTTGAATCGGCTTTGGATTTGGTAGAGAGATTGTAGTACAATAACGTTAATGTTTTGGTAAATTTAGTCTATAACTAATTGTGATAAAATATGTTAATGGTATTTTTTGGAAGGATCCTTAATGAACAAATGGTGTAGTAAAATGTACTTGAATGAGATGATTTGGTGGAGGTTAGTGAACGAATGGATTGACGAGTTGAGATGGTAGGAATGTTTTAAATATGTGAACCAATAAGGATGTATTTGATAATGGTAATACAATCAATAATGATGAAGTTGGCTTGAAGTTTGCTGTACATAATTGGTAGTAATTGCGATGAACAAATGGTTGTTGGCATTTAGTTGATAGATTCATGTGCACGAATGGTTTGAACATGGTAAAGAGATTGTATCCAGCTGATGTTAAAGTTTGGTGACCATAGGCTATGTGTAATTATGATAATCAAGTGGTTGATGAATATGTGAAGTTCCATTATGCTATTGTGAAGGTCATGTGGAAGTACTATTGTTGTGAATGCTTGGTTATTAAGAGAGGAACTATGTGAGGTTAATGTCTGACCATGTAGTATGATAGTTAATTAAATGAGTATAGTAGTCCACTGCTTAGAGTTGTCTCCCTATGGGTAGCAGTGTGGGATTGGTGTGTTGTATATGGTGGCTTTCCATACTTATAAATGATGAACCCTAATATGGTAAGGACATGTGGAAGGGTTGTAAGTGCGAGGGTGTACATTGCCGCACTAAAATGACATGTTGATAAGGGACTCGGTGTGGAGCCCTTGCATGCTGTTAAGCACGAGATGTGATTAAATAAAAAGGACTCGAAGTAGACCCCTTAATGTGAAATTGAATGTGGTGTGAGTTGACACGCGGTGTCATAATCTTGGGTTAAGGATAGTGTGGCAGGTCTACGAGCTCGCTAGTCGTGACACCGACAGGAGCTGATAGATAGACTTGCACAGTTGGGCCTTGGTCCTCAGTGTTTACTTCCCGAGGCACCCTCCGTGCTAGTGGATGGTTGGCCTTGGTCCTTTGGTGATATGTTCGCAGAGGCACTTCCGTGACACGATGATAGGCCAGTTTGGGCTGTGTTCTTGGTGCACATCTACCCAAGACCCCTTTAAGGCGTAGTACGCATGTGAGCTCCGCTGTTGTGTTCTTAGTATTGAGGTGTACAGATGCCTAAGCTAGGTAGTGTGGATGCCAGCATAGTAGTTGAGAAGCCCGCTCTACTGTCACCTTCTTGCCCCGACGGTTGACGCCTGAGTGGTTAGCTACCTGCTCGAAAAGTAGGAACTACGAGTCTATGTCGACATAGCAATTGCTTGTGCATGATAATGGGTAAGTCATTGCATTGTATTCATATCATTTCATATATTACATACACAAGATCCTCATCGTACAAGTTTGTATGGGCACTCCTATATGATGAGTTACTTTACTGTTGAGTTGATCCTTAACTTATATGTCTGTTTGGGCATTCATATAGGTTAAGTTACTTACTGACGTAGATTTATACTTATATACTGATGTTGATGGTAGAACAGCTAATTAGGTTGATATACTTAATTATTGTAGTTCCTTGATATACACTGTTGTTGAGTAATCCTTTACCACCAGTTTGTACTACTGATTATATATATTGTAACCTTATTCCTTTCTCCACCCGATATCGAGGAGTCGCCGGGGGAGCGGATGTGATAGCCACTTAGTCTCTATGAATAACGGCTGCTACGTCTTCCTTTTTAGAAGGAAATCCCGCGGATAGAGCTTCAGCAGGGTATGCTGGAGGGCATCCAGGCCAGGTCGACCGTGCCTGAAGTGATGATACCATTGCTTCCGTCCGTTACTGATGTGAGTTTTTGAGAGATTTCAGTTATAGCCTTTGGGCAATTTTGTACATGTACTCTGATATTATAGAAGCTTGTTAATGCTTCTTTTATTTGTTGTACTTTCTTTTGGACTATTTTACTTATGTGTGGATTTGACATCAATTTTATATTCTTGGTTGGGTTGGCAATGAATGATATTAATTATAGTCGGCAGGATAGGCGTCTTATAGTACATGTTAGCCTGTACGCAAACGCTACCGCAAGGTGGTTGTTCTTGGTATAAGACTCTCCTCGGTCGTGTCTTGTGTTCCGGGAGGGGGGGGGGTGTTGGAACACCCTATTACTAATTTGGGTCAGGATCACTATGTCAATAGTATTGTTACTTTGACCTTGTTGTATAGAGAAAAGGTCAACTAGTTAGGTCTAAGGCTTAGGACTTAAGGTTGAAGATTTCCCCAAGACCTCCTAGTTCAGATGAAGTAGCCAAGAAGAAGAATTCAAGTTGTCGTCGAGCTCAGATTGACGAAGCTTCGAACTCAGTTCGACTTTATCCAAGTTTAGGCTGACAAAGCGTCGACCTCAGTTCGACGATCTCTGAGCTCAAGGCGACGAGGCGTCGAACCCAGTTCGACGATCTCTGAGCTAAGATCGATGATTTCTGTCCAAGTCAAATTCCAATATCTCTGAGCTCAGTTCGACGATAGTTGAGCTCAGATCGACGATTTCTTTTTGAGATCGACGATTTCTGGGATTTTGTCAGCTTGTTAAGGATTTCAAATCAGAGCATTTAATGAAGAAGATTTCTAGCCGTTATAATAAATCTGGAGCAAGTTTCAAAGAAACAAAGAAGGACTGTACTTAGGTTATTTCCTCCAGAGACAGTTGATAATTAAGGAAAGCATTTATGACTTTGCTAACGGCTATTATCAAGATTTGACGACTGGATTTATCATCATCATTCAGAGAGAACAAAATACACAGTAGTATACTCAGAACATACACAGAGACACATAGAAAGAAAAAGAAGATCAATAACTCAAAAAATAGAACAAGTTTTCTTTCTGATTCCTACTGATCAAAAGCTTTCTCAAGTCTTCATCTTCCATACTCCAGACAACAAACATTTTAGTTCTTGCTGAAATCATCTAGTGTTGGTGCAATCATTTCATTGAAGACCTATCACCCTTGCAAAGCTTATAGTTCTTGAACTTCTACTACATCTCAGGGGGAGCTTTGACAATATCTCATCCACTAGTACTTCTCTTTGATAGTTGATAGAGAAGACAACTTCACCCCTTTTTCTCTTCCTTTCCTGTAAAAGTGTTTTTAAACTCCCTTCAAAAGTTTTGCTTTAGTTCCTGAGACCCGATCAAAACTCAGTGGTGGCAAGACACCTGATCAAAAAATCTGGTTTGGTTTTTGAGCACCTGATCAAAAGCTCATTGGTGCCCAGGACACCTGATCAACTCATCCTGCAGTGGATTCCTACCAAGGGTGGTAGAAGAGTGGATGTACCTAGGTTTTGGGGAACCACTATAGTTCCTTGTGTCTTCTGGATTGCTTGCTCTTTCTTGTGCTGTGTGCTGTGAATTAATCCTTTTGTAGTTATTTTATTTCAGTTTCTGCTTAGCACTCTATACTTATTAAATCAAGTCTTCCACTGCTAGAATAATTTTTTAATTTAGCAAAATTATTTTAAATCACTCTATTCACCCCTCTCTAGAGTGAAGGATTGATCTTACCCTCACTTTCAATTGGTATCAGAGCCAAGTTGGTTGCTCAGCAAAATTGGTTGTTAATACAAACTAACATTTGAACAAAAAGATCTATCTTAAGATCCATCCTTATAGAGGGTTATTTTTATTATATCTATTTTAGTTTAAATTCATGGCACAAAACAAGGATTATGCTAGCACCAGACCTCCAATGTGCAATCTCTCCAAGTCTGCACTTTGGAAGGCAAGGATTAGATTGTACATGAATTCTATTGATGAAGATATATTTAATTATGTTTTGACAGATTGCCCAAAGCCTCCTGCAAGCAAAAGTACAAATGCTTTTCCACCTCCTTTAGGAACAGATGCTGATATAAAGAAATGGAAGGTTGTTGATGCCAAAGCTATGAACATCCTAGCACAGACAATGTCTGATGATATCTTTCAAAAGGTAGCTGAATGCAACTCAGCTAAGGAAATTTGGGACAAACTATCTGAAATTGTATCAGGATCAGCTGATGAGAGGAAAGACAGAAGATCTCATCTCATCACCCAATATGAAAATTTCAAGAAGGCAGAAAATGAGTCAGTAGCTGACATGTACAGCAGACTAAGCTTAATTGTCAGTGAACTCAAAACTTTGGACAAGGAGATCTCTCTCACAGAGATCAATGACAAAATTCTAATGTGCTTCCCTAGCACTTGGGATTCAAGGATCTAGCCTATCAAGGATGCCAGAAGTCTGAATGAGATTACCACAGAAGCTCTATTGGGCAAGCTCAAATCTTATGAGTAGCTCATCAAAAATAGAGAAGAAGAATAAAAGGCAATTTCTCCAGCAGTCAGGAAAGAGAAATTAATTACTTTCAAAGCCACAGAAGAACAGCCTGAAGACAAAATCACAGGCAATAAAGAACTGATGAGTCTTCTAGCCAAAAGGTTTTACAAAATGGCCAGGAAGGTCTTCAGAAAAAGGTCATCCAGAGGCCAAGAAAAGCCAAGGTATGATAAATCAAATAATAAAGATATTATTTGCTATGGTTGCAGGAAACAAGGCCACATACTGCCTGATTGTCCAAAAAGTCAAAATAAGGACAACAAGGACAAGAGGGAAAAGAGAAAAGACAAGGACTCTAGAAGAAATCATCATGACAGATCCTCTTCCAGCAAGAACAAGCACACTAGGAAGGGATTTGTTGCTGAAACATGGAGTGCAACAGAAGAAGAATCTGATGCATCATCAAGCTTAAGTGATGATGAAGATGATGCACAAGAAAAGGAATTCTGCATGATGGCAATCAATGCTTCTCAGAACAACACTGATTCAGAACATGAATCTGAATCTGAATTTGAATCTGAACCATAGCTAGAAGAAGTTCAGGTAATTGATTCATTTGATTTTAATTATGAGGACTTCAAGTCTGAATTTAACGCACTGTGTTTAGATCTACTCAATTCTGAGAAAGAAATTATATCTCTCAGAAATCAATTATCGGAATACAGTACCTTGAGTTCAGATAACCTCAAACTCTCAGATGAGTTAAAATGCCTTAGAGAGCAGATAACTTCACTGAAAAGTGAACTATCTGAGGCCAAGAAGTTTGAAGAAACCCTCAATGGGAGAAGTATCAAACTGATGGACATCACAAGCACAGTGAACTCAAGACTTAATAGTACACTAGGCTTGGGTGCTTCATCCAGCCAAGCTATTGTGTTAACAACTCCCATTAAATTTATCTCTGATAAAGGAAAAGGAGTTGTGGAGGTAGCTAGAAAAAATTCTGATCTATCCAAAAAGAACACAGTTCAACAGATATCGTCGAACAGAGCTCGACGATCTTCGAATAGAGCTCAATGATCTTCGAACAAAGCTCAGCGTTTTCATGCTGAATCGTCGAACTCAGGTCGACGATCTCTGATCTCTGAACACAGGCAAGATCGATCGCTGAACAGAGCTCGACGATCTGACCCAAGATCATCGAACTCAGTTCCACGATCGTCGTACGGAGCTCAGAGATTTGACCAATTCTTAAAGGGTACATCAAAAGTTAATTCTAGATATCATACATCTCAAGGGTTCAACCCTTATACTGAATGGATAATTCCTCCTTGGAGATATCATCCTGAAGGGTATAAAAGTCAATCAGAGATGTCATTCATTTCTGATTTCAAAGGTTATCAAGCTAGACCCAAGGTAAACTGGGTCAAAAACAAATGAAATGTTATTTGTGCAGGTGAAGACCTATCCAACCATGGACCAGCATTGGTATCTGGATAGTTGGTGCTCCAAGCACATGACAGGAAGCAAGGATAACCTGACATCCTTCAAGGCTAAATATGGACCCAAAGTCATGTTTGGAGATTCAAACTTTGGACAGACCAAAGGATTTGGTGCAGTCCAAATAGGATCAGTAACATTCAAGAAAGTAGCATATGTGGAAGGACTGAAGCACAATCTTATCAGTATCAGTCAGCTATGTGATGAAGGCTACCAGGTTACATTCAACAAATCTTTATGCCTCATCAAATCAGAAGACAACACAACTGTGTTGACAGGTAACAGAAGAGGTAACATCTATCTAGTAGATTTTCATTCAACCAAGGTAGATATTTGTTTATTTAATTCTCTTAGCAAACCTAATGAATTATGGCATAAGAGATTAGGACATATCAACCTTAGAACCATTGCTAGGCTATCCAAGGACAGTTAGAGGACTAACTTCTGGCCCCTACAAGAAGGAAGGACTCTGCAGGTCATGTCAGTTAGGCAAGCAAACTAAAAACAGTTTTAAGTCACTTAATAAGAGTGATTCACCTAGGATTTTGTATTTATTACATATGGATCTATTTGGACTCATTTCTGTACAAAGCCTAGGAGAGAAATCTTACACTTTAGTAGTTGTAGATGACTTCTCTAGATTCACATGGGTGTTCTTTCTGAGGAAGAATTCTGATAACTTTGTGTTTGACAGAGTTTCTCAAATGTATACAGATTGAGTTCAATACTCACATAGCCTTGATCAGAAGTGATCATGGGACAGAGTTTGATTCTCTTATTATGCAAGAGTTCTGTCAGAGGGAAGGGATCATGCACACTTTCTCAGCTCCTAGAACTCCTCAACAGAATGGGGTAGCTGAAAGGAAGAATAGAACCATTATTGAATCTGCCACAACATTGTTGACAGATGCTCACCTTCCTCTATCCTTTTGGGCAGAGGCTGTGAACACTTCAAACTATGTTTTGAATAGGAGTTTGATACATAAGCTAAAGGGCAAGACTCCCTATGAATTACTCAAAGGGAAGAAACCTAAAGTTGATTATCTTAGGATTTTTTGTTGTATTTGCTACATTCATAACAATAACAAGAAATACTTTGCAAAATTTGAAGCCAAAGCTGATGAAGGAGTGTTTCTGGGATACTCCATGATCAGTAAGGCCTATAGGGTTTTTAATAAATCATCTCATAAAATTGAAGAATAAGTGCATGTCTCTTTTGATGAAACTAACATATCTTACAAGGAGAAGAGCACTTCTACCATAGACCCTTTGCAGGTACATTCTATATCAAAAAATTTTGACAGGCTACATATCATTAAACAAGATCCATCACCTTCATCCATTCAACAAGAAGTTGAAAGAAGTGAAAATGAAGATGACAGACAGATCTTAGCAAGCCATGGTGACAATCTAAATGAAGAGCCAGTTGTTGTTCCACTAGAGGAAATAACAACACAGGTTGGTGAACAATCAACACCCATTGTTGATTTAGTAACATCAAGAGACCATCCAATCTCCCAAGTGATTGGAGACATCTCAGCTGGTGTGCAAACCAACAACCAATTCAATCAAAATCTAATTCACACTTGCTTTCTTTCTCAAATTGAACCTCAATCCATACAAGATGCAGAACAAGATCCAAACTGGATCATTGCAATGCAAGAGGAATTAAATCAATTTTAAAGAAACAAAGTTTGGGAACTAGTACCAAATCCAAAGAATCATCCTATTGTTGGAATAAAATGGGTATTCAGGAACAAGCTAGATGATCAAGGAGTTATAGTAAGAAATAAAGCAAGATTGGTTGCTCAAGGATACTCTCAAGAAGAAGGCATAGACTATGACCAAACCTTTGCACCAGTTGCAAGGTTGGAGGCCATAAGAATCTTCCTGGCATATCCAGCTCACAAGAAGTTCAAAGTTTATCAAATGGATGTCAAAAGTGCATTCCTCAATGGTGACATCAAGGAAGATGTTTATATAAAACAACCCCCAGGTTTTATCTCTCTAACTCCCCTGATTTTGTTTATAGATTGCATAAAGCATTATATGGTCTCAAACAAGCTCCAAGAGCATGGTATGAGACCCTAGCTTGCTTTCTCTTGAAAAATGATTTTAAAAGGGGTAGAGTAGACCAAACTCTTTTTATTAGATCCCATAAGTCCAATATCCTACTAGTAAAAATCTATGTAGATGACATTATCTTTGGTTCTACTAATTCAAATTTATGTAAAAGGTTCTCTAACCTAATGCATTCTAAATTTGAAATGAGTAGCATGGGTGAGCTATCCTTCTTTCTAGGATTGCAAGTCAAACAACATGCTGATGGCATCTTTATTTCTCAAACCAAGTATGCAAAAGAATTGGTTAAGAAATTTGGTATGTCTGAAGCATCCTCTATGAAAACACCTATGCCTACTAATGCTGTATTAAATACTGATGAACATGGGAAACCAGTTGATCAGACAACATATAGAGCAATGATTGGCTCCTTATTGTATCTTACATCTAGTAGACCTGATATAATGTTTGCTACATGCATATGTGCTAGAATCCAAGTCAGCCCAAGAGAGTCACACCTTACATTAGTTAAGAGGATTTTTAGGTATGTGAAAAGTTGTAAAAATCTAGGTCACTGGTATCCAACTGATTCAGGATTTGATCTAACTGGATTTTCAGATGCTGATTATGCTGGATGTAGAGTAGACAGGAAAATCACCAGTGGAACTTGTCAGTTTCTATGTGACAGACTTGTCTCCTGGTTTTGCAAGAAACAAAAATCTGTGTCTACTTCAACTGCTGAAGCTGAATATATGGCAGCAGGTAGCTGTTGCTCACAGATAATGTGGATTCAAAACCAGCTCCTAGACTATGGCTACAACTTAGAAAAGTCCAAAATATTTTGTGATAACACTAGTGCTATTTCAATAACTCAAAGTCCAGTCCTCCATAGTAGGACAAAACACATAAAGATTAGACATTATTTCTTAAGAGATAATGTAGAGAAGAACAAAATTGAATTGGAATATATCCCAACTGATTTATAAAGGGGAGATATTTTCACCAAACCCTTGGATGAAAAGAAACACACCTTCTTCCTTAATCAGTTAGGAATGTTAGATGGAGAAAGTCTTAATTAAGTTCCAAGATCTTTAAACCTAAAAAGAGACAAAGACTAGGTTAAAAAATTTGAATTTCCTAGTGTCTATAAGTTTTCTATGTCTCTGAACTGCGCTCGATGATTTTCCTAAAGATCGTCGAACGGAGCTCGTCATTTCCAGATAGTATTCAACTATATTTTGTTTTCCGTCGAACGGAGATCGACGATGTTAGGAATCGTCGAACGGAGCTCGGCGTTTTCCAGATAGTGCTGGACTATCCTTTTCGGTCAGCGATCTCGATTATCGTCGAACGAAGATCGATGATGTTAAATATCGTCGAACGAAGATCGACGATGTTGAGACTCTTCAGTTTCCCCCAGAGTCGTCGATCGTCGAACTGAGTTCAACGATCTTTCCTTTTCAGTGTCGAACCCTAATATAAAATCATTTTTTCAGGCGTCGTTCTCCTTTGCGCTTTCATACTTTCTACAAGAACCTTCTTTCCCTCCAAACTCCTCTACACTTGATCGTGTTTGTTTTTGCAGGAAAAATGTCGGTTTCAGTCTCCGTTTTAACATCAATGAAGTTCGATACTGGTTTTAACATTGACATGGATTCGTTTGAAGGAACTGATCAAATGTTCAAGGATATTCTGGAACTGTTTAAGGAGCAACAACTTGTGAACATCATGATCCCCAGAATCAAATTAGAAGCAGATGTAATTAAAGAGTGGGTGTATACTGCCCACAATCTGGATCAACAAACAGTCATTGGCACCATCTCAGGAACTCAGGTATCCCTAACCCCGACCATTCTTACAGAAATTTTTAGGTTAAGTACTGGACATGATAGCATAGACCTATTAGGGGTAGAATTTACTGAGATGTTAGATATAATGGGTCACAATTCTGAAAACCCTAATAAGCTGTTAAACAAAAATCTGTCTATGGAGTATAGTTTTTTAGCAGACATTGTAGGAAAAGTGATTTTAGCCAAACATTCAGCTCATGACATAATATCAACACATCAGTTCTGCTTAATGGCTGCCATAGTAGATAAGAAGCACTTGGATTGGGGAGCCATCTTCTTTTATTTGATCAAGAAGAAAATCAATAAGAACTTTGTAAATTTTGGAAGAATTCTGGGCCTATTCCTGCAGAATAGGTCCCCTCGGTTGTTAGTGTCAAATGGAATGCATATCAATGCTTCCAAGAGACTTTCTTCTGCTCTCTTTGGCAAATAGGAGAGGCAGATTGTCAAACCAAGCAGGGGTCTTGCAGCACAAACTTCTTTAGGCACAAGGACTGTTTCAGTCACTCTTCCACAATCCACTTCCCCAGCAGAAGTGTTGCAATCCCCCTCAATTTCCTCTCCTCTATCTTCACAACCAGTTACACCTTCCACATCTTCTCCTCCCTCTCCTCCTCCTGTAGTTTCTTCACCTCCTCCAGCCACTTTCCAAGAAGATTTCCAATCTCTACCTTTCTTCTCCTCCATTGACTTAGAATCATCCTCCCAACTTACATCCTTCAATCTCCTAGATGATTCATTCATGGATGATTCCCCCTCTTCACCTCTAGACATCCCATGCACCTCAACATCATTCCAACAAATACTTCATGACATCATCTCTCAACCATCCTTTTCCCCTACCATCTCCTCATTCCTACCAACAGTGACAATCCCAGCTCCATCTATTTCATCCATCCCCATCTCTCAACCCTCCATACCACTTCACCCAGCATTCATTCCATCCATCTCTACAGCACACCCCTCTACCTCTACTCAAGTTAACCTTGAGCAATTAGATCTTCTTCCTCTGGCAGATAGACTGTATGAGTTGTTGGCCCCCAAGCTAACACTCTTACTTGATTCAGCCTTGGCTCCCTTAGTCAAGAATCTGACTGATTTATCTGTTAGACTCTCTTCTTCCTTATCCTTTCAGGCCACCCCTTCTTCTGGGGGTCTAAATTCAGTTTTCACTGAAACTAGGTAGGGGAAGATGCCTTATGAAGAAGTGTTGCCTTCAGAGGATTTTTCTTCAGAAATGCAGATATCAGAAAGTCTAGCTTCAGAGCAAGTTTCAGTCCCAGCTTTAGCTCCAGCTCCAACCATCAGTCCTGCAGTAGTTATACATTCCTTATCATCATTATTTGATTCAATTTATAGCTGTTGTCCTCCAGCACCTCTCCCTACTGAAGATTTAACCAGGGCTATTGTTCCCCTCTCCTGCTGTGATCCAACCCTGATAGAGATGTATATAAATTCTGTTTAATCTGTGGAGAGTGATTTTATGGTTCTTGAGTCTGCTGCTGCTGCTGATATTGATTCTTCAGAGGCTGTTGAAGAGCAAGTTTGTTCAGTTACTGAGGCTACTGCTTCAGTTGGTGTTCCTGTTGTTACTGCTATTCCTGCTATTTCAACTGCTGTTTCAAGTGCTGCTGTTGCTATTTCTTCTACTGCTCCTTCTAATTCTGCTCCTGTTTCCACCACCAAAGCAGCTTACAAGGAAATAGATGCTTTGTTTGATGAGCCTTAGAGTTCTGATGAGGATGATGAATTCAGGACTGACTCAGATGATTCCTCTACAACTATTGCAAAGAAGAGGAAAGCCAGAAGCAAGGCTATGAGAAGGGTTCAATTGACCAAAGCTATAACTGATCATGACATACCATATTACATTCTGTACAATTGTCCTATTACTGAGCATTGGATGCAATATTCTAAGAACCAGTTGAAAGCAATGAAGAAGAGAATAAAGTATGACAAAGGAACTTCTCACCTCAATCCTCCTCCTCCTCCTCCTTCTCTAAGCACAGGATCTTGTGGAGACTCAACTCCTCAAGCTTCCAACATTTCTCAACCCCAGCAAACCTATCAAGTAAGATCTCAATCCATAGGTTATCAACAAAGAGGAGATCATCCTAGAGGAAGACAGTATAGAGGAAATCAAACAGACTATCAAGTTTATTCAAGAGGACAGCCCAGACAACAACCTTATCAAAGGAAAAGACAAGGCCCAATTGACTCAACTACTGGTCCCTTTCCTTACAAGCTCAAAGAAAGTTTTCACTCAAAAGCTCCTCCTACTGACACCATAAATAGGTATGAGCCACCAAAACCTTTTGAAGATCCAGAGAACAATCCAGCTTCCTGGACAGGAAGACTTAAAGAAATGGCTGCTCTAGATCAAATTAAGAAAGCAAGAGAGAAGGGTCAAGACACTTCCAATATATCTACTCTATCAGAATAAAGAAGACGTGAACTTTAAAGATACAGCTCCAAGAGATTCTTCAATACTGAGGAATACATGCAGCTACATCCTAAAGCTGTAGTTCCTAGAAGCAAAAGCCAAAGGACTCTTGGTGCTGCTGATGATTTCAGATCAAAGAAAGACTCAGAAAATCCAAACAGAGAAATCATCTTCAAGAAAAGAACTGATGACAAGCATTAATCTGGATGTAAGCTGAAAACTATATTAGATCTCTACTGAACTACTTTTGTGTTGTGATATAATCATATCTGTGGTTCTGCAATGTTGTTTTTGTATTTCTGTTGTTATTGTTTTCTATAACTCATGTAAATAGTAATCCTAACCCAAATAGGGGGAGATTGTTGGAACACCCTATTAATAATTTGGGTCAGGATCACTATGTAAATAGGATTGTTGCTTTGACCTTGTTGTATAGAGAAAAGGTCAACTAGTTAGGTCTACGGCTTAGGACTTAGGGTTGAAGATTTCCCCAAGACCTCCTAGTTCAGATGAAGTAGCCAAGAAGAAGAATTCAAGTTGTCGTCGAGCTCAGATCGACGAAGCGTCGAACTCAGTTCGACTTTCTCCAAGTTCAGGCGGACAAAGCGACGACCTCAGTTCGACGATCTCTGAGCTCAAGTCGACGAGGCATCGAACCCAGTTCGACGATCTCTGAGCTCAGATAGATGATTTCTGTCCAAGTCAAATTCCAATATCTCTGAGCTCAGTTCGACCATAGTTGAGCTCAGATCGACGATTTCTTTTTGAGATCGACGATTTCTTGGATTTTGTCAGCTTGTTAAGGATTTCAAATCAGAGCATTTAATGAAGAAGATTTCTAGCCGTTATAATAAATCTAGAGCAAGTTTACAGGAAACAAAGAAGGAATGTACTTAGGTTATTTCCTCTAGAGACAGTTGACAATTAAGGAAAGCATTTATGACTTTGTTAACGGTTATTATCAAGATTTGACGACTGGATTTATCATCATCATTCAGAGAGAACAAAATACACAGTAGTATACTCAGAACATACACAAAGACACAGAGAAAGAAAAAGAAGATCAATAACTCAGAAAACAGAACAAGTTTTCTTTCTGATTCCTTTTGATCAAAAGCTTTCTCAAGTCTTCATCTTCCATACTCTAGACAACAAACATTTCAGTTTTTGCTGAAATCATCTAGGGCTGGACTAATCATTTAATTGAAGACCTATCACCCTTGCAAAGCTTCTAGTTCCTGAACTTCTGCTACATCTCAGGGGGAGCTTTGACAATATCTCATCCACTAGTGCTTCTCTTTGATAGGTTACAAAGAAGAAAACTTCACCCCTTTTTCTTTTCCTTTCTTGTAAAAGGGTTTTTAAACTCCCTTCAAAAGTTTTGCTTTGATTCCTGAGACCTGATCAAAACTCAGTGGTGGCAAGACACCTGATCAAAAAATCTAGTTTGGTTTTTGAGCACCTGATCAAAAGCTCATTGGTGCCCAGGACACCTGATCAACTCATCCTGGAGTGGATTCCTACCAAGGGTGGTAGAAGAGTGGATGTACCCAGGTTTTGGGGAACCGCTATAGTTCCTTGTGTCTTCTGGATTGCTTGCTCTTTCTTGTGCTGTGTGCTGTGAATTAATCCTTTTGTAGTTGTTTTATTTCAGTTTTTGCTTAGCACTCTACACTTATTAAATCAAGTCTTCCACTACTAGAATAATTTTTTAATTTAGCAAAATTATTTTAAATCACTCTATTTACCCCCTCTAGAGTGAAGGATTGATCTTACCCTCACTTTTAGGGGGGGGGGGGGTATTACAAATGGTATCAGCTTGCTACGATCCTGAACTAAAGAAGTCATTGAATAATTGAGCCACCCCCGTTCGGTTAGTCTGTTTGGGGACAAGCAGACTTAGCGGAAGCAGTGGTGTGCCCATATGTAATTCACACTAAGTGTGCTTAATCTTTACCTTACTATTACCCAACCCTACCTTAGGTTTGTACCTTACGTGTAGATCACTGTGCATGCTGAGCCAGTGGGGGGCACTCCCGCCCCTTCCATACCCACTCATTTACAACAATCAGAGATGGGACAGACGCTCACGGCTATTCTGGATGCCTTTAGGTCTCAACAAGCCCCAGTGTAACAACAAGCCCCAGGCTCAAACTGGTTGAGCACTTTCCGAGCTCTCTCCCCTCCTTCCTACAACGAGACAGAGTCGGCCATGCATATGGAAGAATGGCTCGACACCGTACAAGAGCTGATGGAGGTAATTAGATGTCCGAACAATATGGCTATGACCCTGTCAGTGTCACTCTTGGAAATTCATGCGAAAAGGTGGTGGAAGTCTCTCATGGGCTCCACCTTCCATGGAAGAGTCTACACGGATATTTGTTAGAGCGAGTTTTCTGGAGCTTTCTTAGAGCACTTTATCCCTTTGTCAGCTTGAGATGAACATGAAGAAAGATTCTTGTAGCTAAAGCAGGGATCCAAGTCAGTGACAGAGTACCAGGGAGAGTTTCAACATCTGGCTAGATTTACTGACTACTATGAGTTGGATGATAGAGGATACGCTAAAAGGTTCTACAAAGGCTTGCGGGACCCCTTGAGGCAAGCCCATTTGTTAATAGCGGACTCCAGCTTAACAGAGATAATTGACATGGCAAAGAGGCTAGAGGCGGACCACTTAGGAAGTGGTAAGAGACCTACTGAGGGTGTGATGGAAGCTGGCCCTGGTAACAAAACAAGGCATGACAATAGAGGTGGAAGAGGATACCAGAGTGGTGGCCGGCATTTCCACCAGAATTTAAAAATGGAGCGCCCGATCTCACAACCGCCAGCATTGCCTCCACCTCCACACTTTCAATAGTTCCAACAACCCAAAGGGCGATATGAGCGAGTATGTTTCCAATGCAACCAACCGGGACACATCCGACGTCACTTCCCGTAGCTAGATGGGAATGCTCCTTCTACTCTCCCTCCGATGGCTCCACGAGGGCGAGGACACATATGTGGACAAGGGCGAGGACCACGAGGAAGGAGCCTCAGACCTGCTCAGGATCAGGTGTTCGCGCTGGACATGGCGCAGGAGCAAAACCCTCAGGAGGTGATCGCAGGTATGTTGCCGTTAATTAACACATTTTCAGCCTTCACTTTAAGTTGCCTAAGATGTACTAGAAATCTAGCTTTGAGTATTTACTATTGGTACTTAAGCACCGTAGTGGTTGGTGGGAAACCGGCAAACACTATATTCGATACCGGAGCCACACACTCGTTTGTGTCTGCAGACTTCATAAAAGACCTAGAAGGGGTACAACACTTCACTAATTCCACTCAGAGGGTACGCCTCCCGGATGGCTCTCAAATGACAACGTCTGCAAAGTGTGAGTTAGAGGTAGTCCTTGGAGGAATATTCTTTAATCCCCCGGCAACAGTGTTGAGAATGCAAGAATTCGACCTCATTCTAGGCATGACATGGCTAGATTGGCACCATGCCAAGATTGATTGCGCGGCAAAGCGAATCATTTTGAGACATGGAGACTCAAAAATCTTTTTCCAAGGTATTAAGTTCATACCCCGCATGTTATTGTCTTCGATACAGGCCTTAAAAGCCCACATGAAAGGGGATGAAGTTTATATGATTTGTTTTGAACGTAAAAAGATGATAATGGATATCAAGGATGTGCGGGTGGTGCGAGATTTTCCCGAGGTATTTCCTGAGAAATTTTTAGGATTACCCCCACATAGAGAGGTGGATTTTCTAATTAAGCTAGTACCGGGTGCAAAGCCCATTTCTCGGACCCCATATAGAATTACCCCAATAGAACTTGTTGTGTTTAGATTTCAATTGCAAGAGTTGGTAGAGTCAGAGTTTGTTCGCCCCAGCTCATCACCTTGGGGAGCCCCTGTTCTCTTTGTTATGAAGAAGGACGGGAGGTTAAGGTTATGTATAGATTATCGGGAAATCAACCGACTAACAGTGCAGAACACATATCCCTTACCTCAGATCGATAAGTTGTTTGATCAGTTGGTGGGAGCGCATTGATTTTCCAAATTAGATTTGTGCTCGGGGTATTATTAGTTGAGGATATGAGAGGAGGACATTCAAAAGATGACATTTAGATCAAGGTATGGACTGTACGAATTCACCGTGATGCCTTTTGGGCTCACAAACGCCCCTTCGACATTCATGAGTCTGATGAACAAAGTGTTTGAGCCGTACCTTGATGTCTTCGTCATCATTTTCATCGATGACATTTTGGTCTATTCGAGGACAGAAGCAGATCATGTGGAATACTTGACGTTGGTGCTGAAGAAGCTAAAGGAGCATACCTTATTTGACAAGTTCATCAAGTGTGAATTTTGGCTCCAAGAGGTTGCCTTCTTGGGCCATGTGATCAGTGGGCTGGACTAGCTGTGGATCCAGCCAAAGTGCGTGCTGTGAAAGAATGGTCACCCTTGAAGTCAACAGCCAATGTACGGAGTTTCCTTGGGCTTGTCGGGTATTATTGCAAGTTTGTGAAAGGATTCTCAAAGATAGCCTTTCCTCTTACTACTCTGACAAAAAAGGTGTGCCATACGAGTGGACACCCCAGTATGAAGCTGCGCTCCAAGAACTGAAAGACAGACTTACTACCGCACCCATCCTAACCCTTCCATCTGGGAAGGAAGGATTTCAAGTCTACACTAACACATCATATCAAGGGATGGGAGCAGTACTGATGCAACACGGGCATTTGATTGCTTATGCTTCGAGGAGACTGAAGAAGCATGAAGTAAACTATCTAGTACATGATTTAGAATTGGGAGCAGTGGTGTTCGCTCTGAAGGTTTGGAGAAACTATCTATATGACGTCCACTGCAAAATCTTTTCTGACCATAAGAATTTAAAGTACGTTCATACTTAGAAGGAACTGAATTTGAGGCAACAGAGGTGGTTGGAATTTTTGTGTGATTATGAGTTTACCCTGAACTACCACCCCGGGAATGTAAACTCCGTGGCTGATGGGGTTAGCAAAAAAGTACTAGAGTCGAGCCCGGAGTCTCGGTCGATGAGTATGGAATTAGCTCGAATGCTCGAGGAAATGGAGATCACTTTAGTAAATAGTGGTCATTCGGAAAAGTATACGGAGTACTTGGAGACAATGAGTATAGTCTGTGATATTCGGGACCGAATCCGGGCAATGAAAGGGAGGGATGCTGCTGTAGCCCTCGTGATCAAGTCAGTTAAAGATGGATCCACTGAAGCGTATACTTTAAAAGATGGTCTCGTTTACTTTCGTGGCCAGCTCTACATTCCCAAGGGCGATAAAATTCGGGAAGATATCTTAAGAGAGGAACATTGCTCTAAGTATTCAGTGCATCCTGGGATTGCCAAAATGTAGGCTGACTTGCGGAAGACCATGTGTTGGCCAGGAATGAAGAGAGACGTCAGATATTTTGTCACGCACTATGAGGCCTGTCAAAGGGTAAAGGCGGAATGCAAGAGCCTCAGAGGATTGTTGCAGTCGTTGCCCATCCCCGAGTGGAAGTTTGAGGATATTTCCATAGAATTCAATTACGGTTTGCCTCGCTCACGCTCAGGGAATGATTCGGTTTGGGTATTCTTTGATCGCCTGAAAAGGTATCCAGGTTTATTCCTATGAAGAAGGAGGCTCATGTTGACGTTTTGGTACGCCTCTTTGTGGAGAAGTTTGTACGGTACCATGGCATGCAGAAAATAATTATTTCTGCCTGGGATGGTCGTTTTAACTCTAAAAAATGGAACGTTGTACAGGCGTATTTGGGTTCACACCTTACCTTCAACACAACCTTTCATCCTCAGACAGACGGACAGTCTGAGAGGACCATCAGAACTTTGGAAGATCTATTAAGTTTGTGTGTGCTGGATAGAGGAGAGCCGTGGGAAAGGCTTTTACCCCTGGTAGAATTTTCATATAATAATAGCCATCAGGCTAGTATCAGGATGGCACCCTATGAATCCCTTTATGGGAGAAGGTGTAGGACACCCTTGTCATGGATGCAGGACGAAGACCCGAAGGTTTTGTGAGTAGAGTACACTGATGATACTAATGTTATTGTTTGACTAATACGGGACCGTTTGCTTGAGGCTCAAAGTCGGCAGGCTAAGTATTATAATGCAAGCAACAAGATGGTGGAATTTCAAGTGGGTGAAAAGGTGTTCCTAAAGATCCAGTCGATGCATCCAGTGTCACGGGTACATGGTATGAAGAAGCTCAGCCCAAGATACGTTGGGCCCTATACAATATTTGAAAAGATTGGCCCTTTGGCCTATCGGTTGGAGCTACCAGTGGAGCTACAGAATTTACACGACGTATTCCATGTGTCATCGCTTCGGAAGGCACTACTGTGGCCCGTTCAACATGTCCTCACCATAGATGGTGCAGTAGCAACGGATAGGTCTGTCCGACTGGAGCCGATGCGGATAGTGGACACTGAAATAAGGAGCTTGCGGCGGAAAAGTGTCCTATTGGTAAAAGTCTTGTGGTCTAACCATGGGAAGGAGGAGTATACTTGGGAGTCGGTGGACCCAATGCAAAAGAGCTACCCACAATTGTTTCCCCAAGGTAATTTTTTTTAAAAAGAATATTTTATTTCATTTTCATGCTTTTCTCTCCCCATAGCCTTAGCCTGATTTAGAGAACGAAATCTTTTATTTTGTTTATAGGATTTGTAACATCCCGATTTATGCTAGGCCTCTTATGCGCACTTTTAAGTCAGGAGAGCTGACTTGGGCTCAGAGTTTGCTGGAAGATAGGCTTGCACTTGAGCAAGAGAGGAGGTGCCGATTCGACACAAGGTGTATGGACACTATCGCTAAGAGATAGTAGCTATTGCCCGACGGTAGCGGGATAATCGAGGTGTTGAGAGTGTTGAGTAGACTCGGCAACATTGGGTGCTACCACACGGCGGTAGCGAGATACCGTGTGACGGTAGCGAGATACCGCGCGGTGGTAGTGGAACAGCCGAGGCGTTGAGTGAAGTCAGGTGGACTCAATGGTCGTCGAACAACACTACCGCGTGGCGGTATCGGAATACCGTGCGGCGGTAGCCGAGTGATTCAAGTGTCATACGACTCGGGAACCAAGCGCCTGGCATTAGTGTTACCGCGGGCGATAAGTGATGATTATTTTTACATAACATGGTAATAACTTGATGCGGATTCATTATATAATTTAATAATAACTATGTAGACAGGCATAAGCTAAATTGATTTAACATTTCAGGCAAGTGCACCTATCAATAATAGTATAGGAGAATTCTACATCTCGTGTCGTATTCCACAGGGCTTTTTCAAATACTCGTACTCACCCTCGCTCTATTATCACACCGATAATTAAAATTGAATTCTAACCTACAATAACCTAACTATGACTATTTAGATAAAATACATTGGAGTGTCAAATTCATGAACTGGTGAAAGTTAAGAGCATTCACATGAAATTACTTTCGCATTGATTCAAATCTATCTAATTATGTAATAACAACAGTATGAAATCCATTATAATGTAAGGGTAAAACATTCATTAAATTCTCTCTCGAGCAATTCAAAATTTAACCTAAGTGAGTAAATTTTCTCTCGAATAATTTACAAGACTCAAATTTTCATTAAGTACGTCACCCTATTTACTACACAAACTTATGAAAGGCTATCTCTAACATATCATAAATTCATTTATACGTATCAAAATTATATAATTTACATATCTCTCGATCATGAAAATTGTAGTGTAAATAAAAATAACTCCTAATTATGAAATTATTAACATCATTACAAACATTTAATTTCTCAATCTAGAGGTTTGAAATTCATGAATAAAAAAAACTAAATTCATATTTAGGATAATCATTTTTGTTCCAAGGATTATAAACGCATAAACTACTACAAATTTGATGAAAACAATGCGATGCATGATTAAACAAATTGTTCAAATACATGTTCATGTAAAATATAAGATAAGGAAAGTTGAATCACCAAAATAAGATCAAAATTAAGAAGATATATGAAGAATTAAAGGCATACAAAAATCCTCTTAAATTATCCTTCTCTTGGGTGCTCCACTTTCGTCCTCCAGAAAAGCTCCAATGCAAATTGATCCAAAAGAGTCCAGATTAATTTTTTCTCAAGGTTTTTATAGTCTCATAGCAAACATGGTCGAACACGGGTTCCAACACGGCCGTGTTGCAGGCCGTGTTGGCAGTTCCAGGGCGGTTCTACCCGAGTAGACGTGTTTGGTCGTGGGTTTTGTTAGATGGCATGGTTACTAATACGGTCGTGTTAGCAAACACGACCGTGTTTTTCTTCATGTTCTTCAGACACGGGTAGGCTGGATTTAAATCTTCAATTTGACTCGAAAAAGACATGGGCTGGGAACACGGGCGTGTTCCCACCCGTGTGGTTCTGTGACTCTTCCTTCATTAAATCGGATTCAGCTAGAATAGAACACGAGTAGGAACACGAGCGTGTTCCTACTAGTGTGTGACCAATTCTTCTCCTGTGATCAGCCATGTTGGTCCCGTCAACTCCCCTGTTCGCTCCAAGACTTTTAGTTCAACTGGTTCACCGTACCTGTATTAGAGAAATGAAGTAGTAAGTGAAGAGATCAATACATGAAATAGTAAAAACTCTAAACTATGCTCAACTATTCATGATAATACCAATTCTTAACTATTCTCGTGCAATTACTTGGTAAAGAGGTAGAAGAACAATGGACATGATTATAATTATGATAGTAAAAAAGCCTATCATAATTGTACTCATCAAATACCCCCAAACTTGAGTGTTTGCTTGTCCCTAAGCAAACTAATTCAAACAATTGGGTTACCGATACGTAATTCTTCTTCCACACACTAGTTGTTTTGAATTCAAATTGAAATTTGATGCTGCAATTGTATAGGAAATAGTACAGCAGACTTTTCTAAATATAACTTTATCTTAAAAATTCCTCCAATATATATCTTAACTACTTTTCGCTCTTTCTTAGAATTAGGATTATAGTTATCCATAAATATTGTAAGGAGAAAATAACAATCTTAATAACATATGCATTAGTCTTTCAAAACTTAAAAATACCCATATTGATAGTCATACACTTTCCTTTACACACCCTCTCCGCATCACTAATGAGAATTAGTAAGGTTGGATCCTTAGGACTTGTATGGTGGTGTAACCTTTTTGGCTTAGGATAGGTGATTATAGGTGGGGTAAGCAAAGATAACTCGCTATTTTTTTTCATCACACCTAGATCACAATTGAGCCCTTTGTATGGTCAATACCTTAACATACATCGATATTATACGAGCACCCCCAGACTTTGCACTTATTATACTTCCCATATTTTTTTGAAGATGGATACTCTATATTTTTTTCTTTTTCTTAACCAAGGGTCCATAGTAGGGATCATTCCGAGTGGGTGCCAGTATACACTCACTCAGGCCACATATCACTATGTTTTTCTTTTAGGGGCTTCATTGTAGGGATCATTCAAAGTGGGTGCAAGTGTACACGCACTCAGGCCACATATCACTATGAAAAAACTCATTTCATGAAGATCTCAATGATAAGTGTGCTACTAGGCAAGGATTTGCCATGATGAAATTTAGAGGTGGAGTATCAAAAGGTATAGGGATTAGGTCCAAATTGGGTGTGCAAGGGTATAATGTTTAAGGTTTTGGGATTGAAAGGCTCAAGCTATCCAAAAGGAGGCCTAAGTCATTTCCACCCTTACTAATTAACTTGTGCAAAAAGGATTGAGGATCGCTATTAAGTTCTAGACACCAATAGAGAATTTTTTTGTTATTTTGATCTCTTAATACAAAATTATCAAAATATTACACTCATCGACTCACTTTTGTATAGATAAATATATTTTACAAAATGGAGTGATTATTAGTTAATAATATAAAGGACAATCTTTTTAAAATAAATTATATGGAGAAAAGTAGGCTAATGAATTTCTATACGTAGTTACTAAACAACAAATTTGAACACAAATTTGTTTTAATCAGCGTGCGAAAGTAAATTAGATAGTTATATTCCCAAATGAGTGAAGTAATGAAAGCTTAAGGAGAATTAAAGAAAATTTTGAGGGGGGTGTATAACAATATTGAGTACTATGATAGGTAAAATATAATTAATTGTAATCATGCATCCACCCCCAGACTTAAATGTTGCAATGTCCTCATTGCAATGTAAAACAAAAATTTGAGAGAGAAATTGCACCAAGATATAAAGAACTGACGATCATGAATATTAATGAGCAAAGAAAGGAACAAGGGCAAATTTTATAATATATACTAAAAATGATAATACATGATAATAATAATAATAAAATACAGCACTACATAGCCAAATATACAGTGATATAAATCAGAAGTACATAGGACTGTCATCCTGGTCATCCGGACCATCCTGAGTGTGAGGTCGATGAGGAGCTTGCCGTGGTGGGCTGGTGATCCTCAAGTGGGCCCGGATCTTATATATGGCATCCTCAGTCCGCTACTACGTCTCCTCGATACGCTGAAGGCGCGATGAGAGTTGGGTCTCGTAGAAGTGTTGTAGCTCCTGCGCGTAGCGAGACTGCCGCAGAGGCTGGGAAGTAGAGGAATCCAGCTGAGTATAAGTTGAGCGGGCTGGTGGGATGAGAGGCTCATCAAGGTCAGGATCGACCTCATCGTCGTCGACAGTGGCAAGTACGTATCGTCCACGGATCGCAATGGTATATGTAATCCCACCTCGGCCCTGACGGGCGGTGATGAGGCGGATGGATCGAAGACTGGCCATAGGGATGGGCACAGTCTTCGCTACCACAGTCATCGACGGGAGAGATGATAAAAGGCCCATATTTCTCGCCAGGCGAGTAATGTAGGGGGCTATACAAATAGACATGATGCGGGAGTTCTCATCCTGATGAAGAATGAACTGGGCGAGCATGTATCCCAGATGGAGGGGGTAACGAGCTGTCATGCTATGTAACTAGAGGATGTCCTGACGACTAACAACGCCGGAGCTTTCACCCCGGACGCTCAGGGTATGACTAAGGAGATGGTGGATATAATGTAGGGCGGGGGAATCCAGCCTTGAGGCCTTAGACCTCTTGGCTTTGTAGGGATCGACGTCAAAGGATAGACGGCGCCAAATATCGCCCACCTGGTCGCGACTGGGGATATCAAATTTTAGATCAGAGTAGGCGGCACTAAAGAGAAATGCCTCCTCATACACCCCTAAATGTTGTGTGAACTGGAGGAGAGATAGTGTATAGAAAGCACCTGCTACCCAAAGGGAGATAATTCCCTCGGTTGGTCTTCCATTTGTGGTCAAGGAGGGTCGAATGTTCAAATAGAAGTGGACAAGAACTCAAGCATGAGTTCTTGAAAACCTATCTCCTCTATGGCAAAAAAACCCTTGCCACCCTACTATAGAAATTAGTTCCCGTACATTTGCCGCTAGATCTATGGTTTCCAAGACGTCCCAGTCTATTATTCGTATATCCTGGAATTTCTTGGCTTGCAGGCGATTATATTAATTTGTATGGAGTGCGTCTGTGAAGACTAGCGGTTGAGCGGCGTCGCGCCTCTCTGTAGATAACGCTTGAAGCTCCGGCTGACGTCAGTGATCGCCTTGGCTTCGTGTTGACGACATGATCTGAAAATAAAGGAAAAATTCTAAAGAGAATGGGTAAGAAGAACAAAATAAGAAGAGATTTCAAGAATGTAAACCCAGGAATTGTACCGATGACGATTGATTGCAAAGAGAAGAGGCAAATTCATGAATTTGGAGAAGCTGGTGGTGTACCCGGCTGGAATAGGTGCAGGGATTGGAAGTGGGGAAGGTGGGGATGATGGTGAGAAATGAAAAATTTCGGCCCCTATAAAAAGAAGACGAACACGGGTGGACACACGGCCGTGTGTGCACCCGTGTTAGGGAATCGATGAGCGCGGGAAACAAGACCTCCAAGGAAACGTGTGGTCAATTCGCGAGAAAGTATGCGTGTCAGTTGGAAACGGTAGACAACACGGCCGTATCCATAACCCGTGTGGTCAAACTGACAGGTAATGGGCGCGGACACGGTCCACAATACGGGTGTGTGTGGACCCGTGTCCTTCTCTGGAAAAAAACAATTTAATCGGCACATACGATACGGATGTGCACATGGATGGGTGTACAGCCGTGTACTCCAAAACACGCTCGAGAATATGGCCGGGTAGATACCCGTGTCTTGCAATGGCCTTTTTTATGGAAAATGTGTTGAATGACACGGCAACACACACGGGCGTATAGTTGCCCGTGTGGTGCTCTGGAAATATGCCACCTTTCCCAGGTTTATATGGGACACAGCTGGGTGAATGGGTGTGTGCTGAACATGGCTATGCATACGGCCATGTGTGCAGCTGTGTCCTTCTCGGGAAAAAATTGCCTCTTGCTTATTTTTTCTACAGAACACGGCTATGTCCAAGGGTGTGTGCTAGACACGGCCATGCACACGGGCGTGTGCTTGGCCGTGTACTCCTCTGATTTAGCAATTTCTCCTAAGTGATTTATTTGCTCTTTTCTGGGTAGAAATTTAACTAAATTTCTCATTAAAAATTCTATAAACTACATAGACAATTTATTATACTATTCTGTACAGTCTCCTAGTCTAGATGGAGGCAGGATTCTAGACGAGCAAAGTCTTGGAGAAGTGCACCGTAATAAAGTTTTAACCGGTGCCCATTGACTTTAAAATCTCCCTTTTCAGGGTGAGTTAGCTCGACAGTGCCATATGGAAAGTCTTCTTTAACTTGTAATGGTCCGGACCACTTAGACCTTAGCTTCCCTAGGAATAGACGCAATCTAGAATTAAAAAGGAGTACCTCGTCACCCTTTTTGAATGTTTTGGGTTTTTGAAGGTGATGGTCATGAAATAGTTTGGTCTTCTCCTTATAAATTCTGGAGTTCTTATATGCCATAGTCCACCACTCATCTAGTTCATTAAGTTGAAGTTTACGTTTCTCCCCTATAGAATTAGTATCAAAATTTAGAGAGCGTATTGCCCAATATGACTTGTGCTCTAACTCTATAGGTAAGTGACAAGATTTACCATAAACTAATCTATAGGGGGTGGTCCCTATAGGTGTTTTAAATGCGGTCCTATAAGCCCATAAACAATCGTGTAGTTTCCTAGACCATTGTTTCCTATTCCCTTCTATAGATTTTTCTAAGATTCGCTTAAGTTCTCTATTGGATACCTCAACTTGACCACTAGTTTTTGGATGATATGGTGTAGCTATCCTATGTGTGACTCCATATTTCTGCAATACCTTATATAGCAGTAGATTACAAAAGTGAGAACCCCTATCGCTAATAAGTGCACATGGGGTGCCAAATCGCGCAAATAGAGATTTCAAAAACTGAATTACTACTCTACTATCATTAGTAGGCAAAGCTTGCACTTCAACCCACTTTGATACATAATCTACTGCTACCAAAATATACTTATTCCCATATGAAACTAGAAATGGTCCCATGAAATAAATTCCCCAAACATCAAATACTTCACATTCAAGAATAAAGTTTTGCGGTATTTCATGTAATTTAGAAATATTACCTGATTTCTGACAAGAATCACATGAAAGCACATACCTTTGGGCATCCCTGAATAGAAGGGGCCAATAAAAACCCGAATCAAGAACCTTTTTCGCAGAGCGATTTGCTCTATAGTGACCACCAGTAGGACCTGAATGACACTGCTCCAGAATTCTCCACCCTTCCTCCGCTGATACACACCTTCAGATCATGGAATCTGCACATATCCGAAAAAGAAAAGGTTCCTCCCAAAAGTAATATTTCAAATCAGAGAAAAATTTCTTTTTCTTATAATATGAAAAATCCTTTAGGAGGACCTTAGCCACAAGATAGTTTGCATAATCTACAAACCATGGATAATCAGTATTTACATTCGAAGATAAGGCAAATAACGGTTCCTCGGGGAATATATCAAAAATCTAAGATTCATCTAACATTGCTCGTAGTGGATTTTCTAGATGTGAAATATGGCCTGCCACTAAGTATTCTGCGCCTCGTTTATTCCTAATTTCCAAATCAAATTCTTGCAATAGAAGAACCCAACAGATTAAATGAGGCTTTGCTTCTGCCTTGGCTAGCAAATATCTAAGGGCAGAGTGATCTGTGTAAACTACCACCTTAGACAATGTTAAATAGGATCTAAATTTATCAAAGGCAAAAACCACAGCTAGAAGTTCTTTTTCAGTAGTAGTATAATTCTCTTGTGCATTATTAAGTGTTTTACTAGCATAAAATATAGGATGAAAATGTTTGTTTCGACGTTGTCCTAAAACAGCTCCTACCGCAAAACTGCTAGCGTCACACATGATCTCAAACGACTGAGTAAACTCAGGCGCTATCATAATAGGATAATTAATTAATCTCTCTTTTAAGAACTCAAAAGCATGTAGACATTCTTGATCAAATATAAAAGGTGTGTCCTTTTCTAAAAGTCTCGTAAGTGGTTTAGCAATTTTGGAAAAGTCTTTAATAAACCAGCGGTAAAATCCAGCTTGGCCTAAAAAACTTCTCACTGCCTTTTCGGATGTGGGTGATGGTAAATTTTCTATTGTCTCTATCTTCGCTCTATCTACTTGAATTCACTGATTGGATATTTTATGACCAAGTTCTAGCCCTTCTTGAACCATAAAATGGCACTTCTCCCAACTAAGCACTAAGTTTGTCTCCTCACACCTCCTCAGAACATTCTCTAAATTATTCAAACATAAATCAAAGGAATCTCCAAAGACGGAGAAGTCATCCATAAACACTTCCATGATATCCTCAACATACTCGTTGAAGATGGCTAACATGCATCTTTAGAAAGTGGTGGGGTCATTACATAGACCGAATGACATACGCCTATAGGCAAAGGTACCGAATGGGCAGGTGAACGTTGTTTTCTCCTGGTCTTCTGGGGCTATAGGTATTTTGAAATACCCAGAAAGTCCATCTAGAAAACAATAATATGAATGTCCTGACAAGCATTCTAATATTTGGTCAATGAAGGGTAAAGGGAAGTGGTCTTTCCTAGTGGCATCGTTTAGTTTCCTATAGTCTATACAGACACGCCAACCTATTACTATTCGAGTTGGAATTAATTGATTTTTATCATTTGCTCCCACAGTTAAACCATCCTTCTTAGGAACGACTTGGACAGGACTAACCCATGAACTATCGGAAATAGGGTATATCATACCAGCATCTAACAATTTAACAATTTCAGCCTTAACTACCTCTTTCATATTAGGATTAAGCCTATGTTGCGGTTGAATAGATGACTTATAGTTTTCTTTCAAAAGGATTTTATGAGTGCAAAAACTAGGATTAATACCTTTTATGTCAGATATTTGCCAGGCTATTGCACTTTTACATTTCTTTAACACAGTTATTAATTTAGTCTTTTCAGCATTAAAAAGTTTAGAAGAAATAATGACTCTGTACGAAGAATTAGTTCCTAAGAATGCACACTCAAGATGATCCGGTAATTTTTTTAGTTCTACTATAGTTGGATTCTTAGCATTATTCTTATGAACTTCATGATCTCCTTCTTTAAGTAAGCTATATTCAGTACTTCTATTTATTGAAACAGAGTTATCTAGAAAAAGTAGATGTTCAACAAAGTCTTCACTAATTTCATCTTCTAGATAACAATTAGTAATGCAAATTTCTAAAGGATCTTTACAATAAAAGCTCGAATTTATAGAAGTCATATAATTATCAACACCAAGAGAAAAATAACAATAATCATCATTATCTAAAGAGTGTTTTATAGTATTGCCTATTTGAAAAGTGACTTCATCTTCCCCAACTCTCAAAACTAATTTACCATCAAAAACATCAATAAGAGCCGGGTCTGAATCTGAAGCCAAGAAGGTACCATGGAGGGTGTAGCTAAAGAAAGGTTGTCCATCTTTTGGTGGAGCTTCTCCACTTGAATTGCTAAGGTTGTAATGACATCAACTTCATACATTCCGGCAGTCTTATTAGGCTTTGGCCGCACGGTAGTCCATTGGTAGCTATTCATTGCTATTTCCTCAATCAACTGCTGGGCTGCCTCAGGTGTCTTATTATTCAAGGTGCCTCCACTAGCCGCATCGATTATCTGTCTTGTGGCTGGATTGAGACCATTGTAGAAGGTCTAAATCTGAAGCCAAGAAGGTAAGGCATGATGGGGGCATCTCCTTAATAATTCCTTGAATCGTTCCCATGTATCGTACAATGATTCAGCTTCCAATTGAACATACGTAGAGATGTCATTCCTTAACTTTGCAGTCTTTGCCGGAGGAAAAAACTTCATCAAAAACTTCTCAACCATCGTGTCCCAAGTAGTAATGGACCCTCTAGGTAACGAATTGAGCCACTGCTTTGCCTTATGCCTTAATGAAAATGGGAACAATCTCAATCGAATGGCATCGTTGGAGACACCATTGATCTTAAAAGTATCACGTATCTCTAGGAATCCGGCTAAGTGTGTATTAGGGTCCTCGTCTTGTAAGCCATCATATTGAATATATTGCTGGACCATTTGTATCACACTCGGTTTCAGTTTGAAATTATTGGTTGGAATGGGTGGTCTAACGATGCTTGACCTTGTTCCTTGGAGATTTGGTCTATTAAAGTCAGACATGGTTTGCTCTTTTTGGTTTGCCATGGTATCTAAATCTTCTGGATGGTGTTCTCCTTGATTCACTGTTTCTTCTTCTAACAGTTCGTTTACAATATCTGTGGTGTTGATACCCACGTCTCTTTGATTGGTGTTGTGAATAATTCGTTCTCGATCAGAATGAAATGGTTCTAGCCCATAATTTCTTCCCCTGGTCATTGACTAACAGACTACAAAATAGAGATTAAGTAATATAATTATACTATAAACTAAGTTACAAATATTTATTAGTAAACAAAAATGGTTGATTAATAGAGTTAAAGTTTTCAAAATATTGAAAAGGATCCCCAACATAGGCGCCAAAAACTTGATGCTTATTTTTACATAACATGGTAATAACTTGATGCAGATTCATTCTATAATTTAATAATAACTACATAGACAGGCATAAGCTAAATTGATTTAACATTTCAGGCAAGTGCACCTATCAATCATAGTATAGGAGAATTCTACATCTCATGTCGTATTCCACAGGGCTTTTTCAAATACTCGTACTCACCCTCACTCTATTATCATACTGATAATTAAAATTGAATTCTAACCTACAATAACCTAACTATGACTATTTAGATAAAATACATTGGAGTGTCAAATTCATGAACAGGTGAAAGTTAAGAGCATTCAGATGAAATTACTTTCGCATTGATTCAAATCTATCTAATCATGTAATAGCAACATTATCAAATCCATTGTAATGTAAGGGTAAAATATTCATTAAATTCTCTCTCGAGCAATTTAAAATCTAACCTAAGTGAGTAAATTTTCTCTCGAACAATTTACAAGACTCAAATTTTCATTTAGTACGTCACCCTATTTACTACACAAACTTATGAAAGGCTATCTCTAACATATCATAAATTCATTTATACGTATCAAAATTATACAATTAACATATCTCTCGATCATGAAAATTGCAGTGTAAATAAAACTAACTCCTAATTATGAAATTATTAACATCATTACAAACATCCAATTTCTCAATCTAGAGGTTTGAAATTCATGAATAACAAAAGCTAAATTCATATTTAGGATAATCATTTTTGTTCCAAGGATTATATACGCATAAACTACCACAAATTTGATGAAAACAATGCGATGCATGATTAAACAAATTGTTCAAATACAAAGTTCATGTAAAATATAAGATAAGGAAAGTTGAATCACCAAGATAAGATCAAAATTAAGAAGATATATGAAGAATTAAAGGCATACAAAAATCCTCTTAAATTATCCTTCTCTTGGGTGCTCCACTTTCGCCCTCCAGAAAAGCTCCAATGCAAATTGATCCAAAAGAGTCCAGATTAATTTTTTCTCTAGGTTTTTATAGTCTCATAGCAAACATGGTTGAACACGGGTTCCAACACGGCCGTGTTGCAGGCCGTGTTGGCAGTTCCAGGGCGGTTCCACATGAGTAAACGTGTTTGGTCATGGGCCATGTTAGATGACACGGTTACTGACAGCCATGTTAGCGAACATGGCCGTATTGTTCTTCATGTTCTTCAAACACAGGTAGGCAGCTTTAATTCTTAAATTTGACCCGAAAAGGACACGGGCTGGGAACACGGGCGTGTTCCCACCCGTGTGGTGCTCTGACTCTTCCTTCATTAAATTGGATTCAGCTGGAATAGAACACGGGTAGGAACACGGGCATGTTCCTATTCGTGTGTGACCAATTCTTCTCCTGTGAACAACCATGTTAGTCTCGTCAACTCCCATGTTTGCTCCAAGACTTTTAGTCATACTGGTTCGCCGTACATGTATTAGAGAAATGAAGTAGTAAGTGAAGAGCTAAATACATGAAATAGTAAAAACTCTAAACTATGCTCAACTATTAATGATAATACAAATTCTTAACTATTCTCGCGCAATTACTTGGTAAAGAGGTAGAAGAACAATGAGCATGATTACAATTATGATAGTAAAAAGCCTATCATAATTGTACTCATCAATAGGCTGCTGAATTATTTTGACAGGGCACTTAGGAAGTTATCGCGAGGCGGTAGAAGGGTACCGCCCGACGATTGCGGTACAGGTGGTGACGCCTGAGTGGGTAGTTTGGACGGTGACTGCGGAAGAAGTCGTTTTGGGGATACTGCCCGGCGGTATTAAGCTACCGCACGACGGTAGCTCCCTGATTAGAAAACCCTAATTCTATTTGTCCGCCCCTATATATAATCATCCAATTCTTAACCTCCTGTTACTTTCTACAGAATTTTCTGGGAGAACGACTATGGCGGAGCCTTTCTTAGAGATAAGGAACGGGAGGAGGAGAACGAGAGCCAAGGTCGATGCCAAAGAAGAGAGAGCCATGCTGCAAAGAAGAGTGATGCGATCCATAGCCAGAAATGCTAGAAATGAGGTGAGCTTCCTACCCTCTCCCTTAGTGCTAGATCTATAGTTATTTCTAGGAGAGATGTCGACTCAACGGAGTCGAACTTGCGATGCGAAGATCTCCTAGGAGGAGGCCGACTAGGACTTTTGTCCTGTGGTAGAGTCTTCAACCTTTACTCACTTTAAATGAAGTTGTGGACTGAGATCGTGAAGATAAATGGCCTTATGAGGGTGAATAAGGGTGGAGGAAAATCCGTTAGAAGTGTTGAAATAAAAAATTAGATGAAGAAGACGAGCCGATGTCGTTTGTCCCTCTTCGAGATGCGCAAAGAAATCTGTTTTATGCGCGCAGTGAACTTCGAGGCCATTTTCAGACATGATGCAGCCTGATCTGGGTTGTGAGCTTAAAATTAAAGATGTATCCCACAGAAAGACCTTTACAATGAGGGGTTACACACCTTCATCGGATTCCTTTAGCCTCGAAAATCCCCGATTGAATTTTTTGTATAGTAATCTTTCCTATACCTATAGTTCTCGGGTTTGTTTTGAATCGGCTTTGGATTTGGTAGAGAGATTGTAGTACAATAACGTTAATATTTTGGTGAATTTAGTCTATAAGTAATTATAATAAAATATGTTAATGACATTTGTTGGACAGATCCTTAATGACCAAATGGTGTAGTAAAGTGTACTTGAATGAGATGATTTGGTAGAGGTTAGTGAACGAATGGATTGACGAGTTGGGATGGTAAGAATGATTTAAATATGTGAACCGATAAGGATGTACTTGATAATGGTAATACAATCAATAATGATGAAGTTGGCTTGAAGTTTGCTGTACATAATTGATAGTAATTGCGATGAACAAATGGTTGTTTGCATTTAGTTGATAGATCCATATGTGCACGAATGGTTTGAACTTGGTAAAGAGATCTTATCCAGATGATGTTAAAGTTAGGTGACCATAGTCTATGTGTAATTATGATAATCAAGTGGTTGATGAATATGGGAAGTACAATTATGTTGTTGTGAAGGACATGTGGAAGTACTATTGTTGTGAATGCTTGGTTATTAAGAGAGGAACTATGTGAGGTTAATGTCTGTCCATGTAGTATGGTGGTTAATGGAATGAGTATAGTAATCCACTTCTTAGAGTTATCTCCCTATGGGTAGCAGTGTGGGATTGGAGTGTTGTATACGGTGGCTTGCCACCTATATAAATGATGAACCATTGTGTGGTAAAGACATGTGGAAGGGTTGGAAGTGCGAGAGTGTTGCTGCACTAAAATGACATATTGATAAGGGACTCGGTGTGGAGCCCTTGCGTGCTATTGAGCAAGAGATGTGATTAAATAAAAAGGACTCGATGTAGAGGCCTTAATGTGAAATTGCATGAAGTGTGAGTTGACACGCGGTGTCATAATCCTGGGTTAAGGATTGTGTGGCAGGTCTACGGGCTCTCTAGTAATCACACCGATGAGAGCTAACAGATATACTTGTATGGTTGGGCCTTGGTCCTCGGTGTTTCCTTTCTAAGGCACCCTCCATGATAGTGGATGGTTGGCCTTGGTCCTTTGGATATATGTTCATAGAGGCACCTTTCGTTCCACGATGATAGGCCAGTTTAGGCTGTGTTTTTGGTACACATCTACCGAAGACCCCTCTGAGCCATAGTATACATGTGAGCTCTATTGTTGTGTTCTTAGCATTGAGGCATACGGAGGCCTAGGCCAGGTAGTGTGTGTTTGGGAACACGGCGCAACCAACTCTCCCAAAAGCCTAGACTATTAGGAAGGGCGCTACCGCTCCTTTATAGAGCTGCATAACAGGATCCACGGGGAGGCTAGTTAGGCCCAGGGAATGCACCCTTCTATTCAACTAGTGTGGGCCATAGCGCCTCGTGCCGTAAATCCCACACTGGGGACGTTGCTGGACCCCAACAACCCCCACAGAAATGACCCCGGGGTTTTGAACCTGTGACCTGCTCTGATACCACTGTTAGGGAACACGGCGCAACCAACTCTCCCAAAAGCCCAAACTGTTAGGAAGGGCGCTACCGCTCCTTTATAGAGCTGTACAGCAGGATCCACGGGGCAGCCTGTTAGGCCCATGGGACACACCCTTCTGTTTGACTAGTGTGGGCCATAGCTCCTCACGCTATACCTCCCACACCGGGGGCGTTGCTGGACCCCAATAGTGTGGATGCCAACCTAGTAGTGGAGAAGCCCGCTCTATTATCACCGTCTGGCCACGACAAATGACGCTTGAGAGGTTAGCTACTCTCTCGAAAAGTGGAAACTAAAAATCTGTGTCGACATAGCAATTTGAAAGAAATGGATAGAGATAACCTCTAATACTAATTAAAAGATAAGGCAAACTCTGATAAACTCTAGGGGGGGGGGGTGAATAGAGTTATTAAAATCTTTTTGATTTTTGCGGAATTAAAAAATATTTAGTAAAATATATTACTATGATATAAGTGTATGAGTGTATAAGTGCAGCAACTGAACTAGAGAGAAGATAACTAAGCTACTCAGCAAAATATATCACAGCACAAGCACATAGGAAAATCACAGCCACACGGACAACACAAGAAATTTATAGTGGTTCCCCAAACTTGGGTACATCCACTCTTCTACCACTCTAGGTAGGAATCCACTACAGGTTTTGATCAGGTGACTGCCACTAATGAGCTTTTGACCAGATGCTCAAAAAAACCAACCCAAGTCTTTTGGAAGGAGACTTGCAACCAGAATAATTTTAAAGGGAATTAAAACCCTGTACAGAGGTGGGGAATAGAGGTTGATATGGACTACTCTTTTCTCAAGAAAATGAGAGAAGTCTTGAGAATTCTTGAGATATTGTCAAAGCTCCCCCTGAGATTAACAGTTGTTTTGGAAGGGAAACTTTGCTAGGGTGAAGGTCTTTTGCTATAAGATCAACTCTCCAGGGATCCTTTGACTGATTGAATATTCTTGTCACTTGAGATCCTGGAAACAAAGAAGGAGGGGAAGAAAAGACTCTTGATTTTGATTGATGTTCTTTCTTCTTCTTCTTTTTGAGAGCAGTTATTTTCTCTTTCTTTTTCTCTTATTTTCCTCTGTATAGTATCAAAGAGTGTGATCCTTTTTATATCTAGCAGAGAGATGATCAGGATGATAGCTGCCTCAAGTTTGAATTCAAAAACCTGCAATAAATGCTCAGCTGAAATCTGGGATATGAAAACCGACAAGTATGCTATCATATATTCTATTCTATGTCTGTCCCGAGATATAAGCAATTAATTCTATGGAAAATATTTACAATCAATGCTGCCAGTAACAACTCGATTTAAAGGATATAAGTGCATTGATTATCCAGGGAATTAACGGCCTATAATAGATATAGAATCAGGAGACAGAAAAGGAAAGAATAAATAACAATATGACTTACAGTTTTCGTCGAGCAGAGAACAGCTTTCGTCGACCTGAGATCAGAGATCGTCGACCTCAGAACTGTTCGTCAACCTGAGCTCTGCGAACAACTGCACTGCATAAACTGACGGATTCTGTGCTCTAGGTTCGTCGACATGAGACTTAATTGGTCGACCTCAGAACTTGATCAAACTTAAGGTGTTGAAATAATAACACATCTGGCGTTGAGTCATTGAGAGCGTTGAGTCATTGATACCTTTGAGAGCGTTGAGTGATCTTTGGCTCTGAGTAAACTTTGGCTTTGAGTTAACTATGGCGTTGAGACAATTATGGCGCTGAGTGATATTTGGCGTTGAGAGCATTGAGTGAAGCACACACTTACAGACCACAAAATTCTTCTTCTAAGACCAAATCGTCAACCTAAGAACTCTTCTCTTTCACTTAGAGTTCGTCGACCTGAGAACAGACTTAGAGAATTTTCTTCTAGGGCTGATTTTGGAGCTGTCTTCAGGCATGTCCTTGATCTTCCATCTATAGGACTGACCTAAGACTAGAAAGAAATAAAACTGAGCCTTCTATACAATATGGGTCATACCCTAAGAAGAGAACCTAGCCCAAATCACCTAGGGGTTCCAACAATATCCCCTTATTTGGGTGAGGTTACTTCAAACAAAATCAAGGGAAAACACAGAACAAAATGAAATAAGCAAAGCAAAAAAAACTGAGATAACTGATAGAGTAATAAGATATCATCACCTTTATAAGGCTATGCACCCAAATTGTTCACAAACAGAAATAGAGACAGAAAATAAATAACCTAAATGTCCTTGGGCAAATCAGAAGATTTAGCAAATTTAATTACTCTGTTAGGATCTTGTGCTTGTTTCAGTGTCATAGTCATATTTGCGTCACCCAAAGCCTTTTGAGATGTGGCTCTTGGAACTATGGCTTCAGGATGCAGATTCATGTACTCTTCAGCATTAAACAGATTTCCAACTTAATATCTTTCTAGCTCTTTCTTCCTGTAGGATGACATTGTAGAATACTGAGAGGTGTCCTAACCCTGTTCTCTTGCTTTTCTTATTTGAGATAGAGCAATAGATTCTTTAAATCTAGCCATTCTGGTAGTTGGACTAGTCTCAGGATCATAGGCTGGAATTGGAGGTCCTTCAGGGCTGTTGGCTTTGCCAGGAGATGGAGGAGGAGAGAATGTTGGCTTGGGGGCAAACTACTGAGCACTATATGAACTTCTAGAGGAGGTCTGATGTCTGTGTTGGTGTTGATTGCCTATAGAAGATTGAGAAGATCTTCCTTATCTCTGATTGGTTTTGGTGTTGTTGGAAAATTTTTGCTGACCACTGCTGGCAGATCCTGCACCTGGAGGTGGAGGAGGTGGAGGATCTCTCCTGTGAAACCTTGGAGGAGGAGGAGGAGAAGGGTTCTTCTTAGATTTCTTCTTGGATTTCATCTCATTCTTTGACATTCTCATCCACTGGGGCATATTAGGATAAGGCTCAATATTGTGCCTGATATAATATAGAGTTTCATTATGTGGATTGGGAGTAGAGACATGATCTTTCTTTCACTACTTTCACTGTCAAAGTTGTACAAAGCATCAATTGCTTTTATATACTCGGGAGTTACCTTGGGAGGAGGAGAAGGAGCCTTGGGAGCTGGGATAGGAGTAGGAGTATAGATTGGAGGGATGGGGTCAGTCATATACTCAAACTCTGATTCAACACACTCTTCAACTGTCTCTTTGGTATCAATTACTGAAGCTTTCTCAGTAATCATAGCTTCAGTTTTAGAGCTTTCTTCAAAACTAGCCCTTATTATGGCTATCACCTCTGAGGAAGCAGGTGGAGTATAACACACAATGGCTTTTGTTGATAAATCAGCAATTGGCTTTATATTAAAGAAATATAAATCAAAATCAGAAAGAATGCTATCCAGATCTACTGATGGGTGTATGACACAATATCCACCATTCAGAACTTCTGGCATAGCCTTAACCATCTCACAATCAATTGTTGTTGCTGCTACTTCTGCAGCTGCTGCTACTACTACTTCTGCTGTTGCTGCTGGAGTTACTGCTGCTGCAGGGACTTCTTCTGCTACTGTTGGAACTACTGTTGATATAGGAGCTTATTCATAGAACATCTCCCCCTGCATGGCTTCAGAAGGTTCTGAGGCCATGCCTTGGATTGAAGAAGGGATGGGGGAAGAGGAGGCAAGCAGGTTAGTGAGAGTGGTTATGGAGGTGACTAGGGGGGCAATCTCATCAGCAATGAGCTTCTTGAGGATAGGAGTGAGATGAGATATGAGGGTATGGAAGAATGCATTGTTTGGGGTTGGAGGGTGAATGACAGATGGTGGTATGAGTTGTTGGATAAGATCTGGTATAGGGGTATCTATGTTATTAGGAGGAGACAAAGATGGGGAATATGAGGGAGTTTTTGGTGAGGCTCTGTTATCTGGAGAATGGGTAGGAGATGACTCATTGAGGAGGTCAAATGTAGGGATGGATAATAGAGAGGATGGTGAAATGTTGGCCAAATGTTATGGTAGTGGCGAGTTAGGAGGTGTGGGGTTATGAATAGGAGAGGCTGGAGGAGGTGGTGAGGAAACAACTGGAGAGGCAAGGGGCAGAGTTTCTTCAGCCAAGGAGGGAGTGGTTGTTACCACCCTTGTGTTCTCTAAAGCACCTTCTGATGGCTTTTCCTTGGAGGGCTTAGAGATGGTCCTCTCCTATCTGCCAAAGAGGGCAGATGTGGGCCTCTTAGGAGCATTGATGGACATGGTCTGGGATACCAGGAGTTCATCAGCTTTTGCCTTTAGAAACAAGCCTAAGACTCGTGCATAGCATACCTCTTTCTTATTATTTCTCTTCCTTATGAGATCAAACAATGCCTGTCCCTAATTGATTTTCTTTTTCTTCACCAGAGCAGCAATCACAAGAAACTACTGCCTGGAGATGTAGTCATGGGCCGTGTGCTTTGCAAACAACACTTTCCCTACTACATCTGCAAGAAACTTATATGCGGGCGACAAGTTCTTTTTAAGCAATTTATTAGGGTTTCTGCCGGAGTGACCCATAATAACTAGCATGTTTGCAAACTCTTCATCATCCAAATTTATTTCATCTTCTCCATTATCGACTCCAAAAACTTCAGAAATAATAGAGGGAGAAAGAGTGACCTTTGTCCCACTGATGAGTCCAGACATCTCTTCTTCTGAGGATGTTGATGAAAATACCCATTCCCTAATTTCAGTTGCATGCAATTTTATTCTGCTTGTCATTAACTACTTCAGTTTCTGTTCCTCAAATAATTGCAAAATGTCTAGGAAAATCTGATCGCATTACAGGAACGAATCGAAGTCAATGTCGAAACCCGTATCAAACTTCATGCTGGCTGATCCACTTGCGGCCATTACTGAAGCTTAGGTTGAATGAGAATTGAGGTATCTGCAAAAGAAAACAAGCGATCAAGTGTAGGAGGGGAATTCTGAAAGCGCGGATTGAGGTCGAAGAAGGAAGCCTATAAAAGGTTTTCAGAATATGAATCGACAATCTTAGCCAGGTAAAATAAAGAAGGGAAAATTTTCGTCGTTCTCCGAAAATTTCCAAAAATAGTTTTTGTCGATTTCAGGTCGACAAAAAACTCAAGAACAGTTATCAGTTCGTCGATCTCAGGTCGACGAACAGAAATAAATCTATGACAACAGACAGAGTATTAGATTAAATCCTGACCATTTATCATACCAAGCTGATTGATAAAGAACAGATGCTTGGATGAGTCCAATGGCTTAGTGAATATATTTGCTCTTTGCAAATCAGTAGAGATAAATTCAAGTTTAATCTTTTGTTTGTCAACACAATATCTAATTAAATGATGTTTAATGTTTATATGCTTTGTTCTAGAATGCAATACTAGATTTTGTGCAATTGAAATATCACTTGTAGTATCACATAGAATAGTTGAATTATTTAAGTTGATACCATAATCCAGTAGTTGGTTTTGTATCCACAAAATCTGTGAACAACAACTGCCTGCAGCCATATATTCAGCTTCAGTAGTGGATGTTGAAATAGATGTTTGCTTTTTATAGAACCAAGATACAAGTCTGTCACCAAGGAACTGACAAGTTTCAGAGGTGCTTTTCCTGTCTACTCTGCATCCAGCAGAATCAGCATCAGAAAATCCAGTTAACACAAATGCTGATTCTGTTGTATACTAGAGGCCTAAATTTGGACAACCTTTTATATATCTCAAAATCCTTTTTAAGAAAATAAGGTTAGATTCTTTAGGGTTCACCTGGAACCTAGCATAAAGACATGTGATAAACATAATATCTGGTCTGCTTGCTGTTAAATATAGTAGGGATCCAACAATGGCTCTATACCTTATCTGATCAACTAGTTTTTCAGATTCATCAGCATCTACAACAGTATTGGCAGCCATAAGAGTTTTCATGACAGATGCATCATTCATCCCAAACTTCTTAATGAGCTCTTTAGCATATTTAGATTGTGAGATGAAAATCCCTTCAGGGGCTTGTTTCACTTGGATACCAAGGAAATATGATAACTCACCCATGCTACTCATCTCAAACCTTGAGTGCATTAAATAAGAAAATCTCTTGCACAGTTTGGGATCAGTAGAACAAAAAATTATGTCATCTACATATATTTGCACTAAGAGAATTTTATCATGATGCAACTTTGTAAAAAGATTCCTATCTACAATGCCTCTTGAAAAACCATGCTCTAAATGAAAGCTGGCTAAGGTCTCATACCAAGCTCTTGGAGCTTGCTTTATATCATAGAGAGCCTTATGAAATTTAAAAACATAAGAGGGATGAGATGGAGAGATAAAACCTGGAGGTCATTCAACATATACCTCTTCTTTGAGTTCTCCATTTAGGAATGCACTTTTCACATCCATCTGGTAGACTTTAAACCTTTTGAATGCTGCATAAGCTAAGAAAATCCTTATAGCTTCTAGTCTGGCAACTGGAGCAAAGGTTTTATCATAATCAATCCCTTCTTCTTGCCTGTATCCTTGAGCAACAAGCCTTGCCTTGTTACTCACTATCACACCTTGGGCATCAAGTTTGTTTCTAAATACCCACTTAGTCCCAATTACTAGATAGCCCTTAGCCTTGGAACTAAGTCCCAAACTCTACACCTCTCAAACTGGTTGAGTTCCTCTTGCATTGCAATGATCCAGTTTGGATCTTGCTCTGCATCAGATATGGATTGAGGCTCAATTTGAGAGAGAAAGCAGAAAAGCATCACATCAGGTTTGAGTTGATGCCTTGTATGTACTCCCACTGATATGTATCAAATCACTTGAGATTTAGGGTGATCCCTAAGTGTGACAAGATCATTAGATGGAGTTGGTTTAGCATCAGTTATTTGATTTAATTCCTCTTGGTGAATTGTATCAACTATTAGAGGAAATTGAACTGCTTCCACAGTCTCTTCTTCACTTTCAGCTTCTGATATAACTTATGGAGAGGGATGTGATTCAACCTTTGAGGTAAGGTTTAGATCATCAAATCTCTCACACAGATTTGGTACCTGCAGATTATTGTTGGTAGAGATGTCTCTCTCCTTGTAAAACATATTAGATTCATCAAATGTCACATGCATAGATTCCTCAATTCTTAATGGTTATTTATTAAACACCCTATATGCCTTGCTGACTTGGGAATATCCTAGAAAAATTCCCATTGCAGCCTTATCTTCAAACTTTCTAAGATGTTTCTTGTCATTATTGTGAATATAGAATATACATCCAAATACTTTAAAAAAGGTTATTATAGGTTTCTTCCCTTTGAGTAGTTCATAGGGAGTCTTAAGCTTTAGTTTATGTATTAAGCTTCTATTTAGGACATAATTTGCTGTGCTTACTGCCTCTGCCCAATAGGAAAGAGACATATAAGCATCTGAAAGATAGGGTAAGCTCTGAAAACTCTAGAGGGGGGGGGGGTGAATAGAGTTATTGAAACCTTTTTAAAATTTTGATGTATTAAAGAATCTTTAATAAAATAGGTTACTATACTATCAATGTACAAGTGTACAGGTGCAGCAGATAAGCTAGAGATATATATCTAGTCTACACAACACATATATATCACAACACAAGAACAGAGAAAAATCACAGCAAACACAGACAACACAAGAATTTTATAGTGGTTCCCCATACTTGGGTACATCCACTCTTCTACCACCCTAGGTAGGAATCCACTACATGTTTTGATCAGGTGACTGCCACCAATGAGCTTTTGATCAGGTGCTCAAAAACCAACTCAAGTCTTTTGGAAGGAGACTTGCAACCAGAATAATTTTTAGGGGAATTAAAACCCTGTACAGAGGTGGGGAAGAGAGTTTGATGAATGTCTTCTTTTCTCAAAAAACGGTGAGAAGACTATGTGGATTTGTTGGTTTTGATGACAAAGCTCCCCCTGAGATCTTGAATGGTTCAGGAGTGGAAGCTTTGTAGAAGGGTGAGTAGGCCTTGATTGATTTGAATGTTGCTGTCACTTGAGATCCCTGAAAACAAAGAAGGAGAGGAAGAAAGACTCTTGATGGTGATGGTTGTTCTTTCTTCTTCTCTTGAGAGCAGTCAAATTTTCTGAGAGATCTTTTCACTACACTTTTGTATATTTTCTTTTCTATAACTCTGTTGTTGATGGATTGCCGTTTCTATGTATATGTTGTCTCCCCTATAGTTTTCTTAGCAGGGAGATGTATATTAGATAATTGCAACTTGGTCGAATTTCAAAAAACTAACTCTGCAATAAATGTTCAGCCGAAATCTTTCGAACGAAAAATGGGAAGAATGCTGTCAATTATTCTATTCTATATCTGTCCCGAGATATAAGCAATTAATTCCATAGAGGATGTTAGCAATCAATGCTGCTAGTAACGGCTCTATTCAGAGAATATAAGTGCATTGATTTACAAGGGAATTAATAGCCTATAATAGATATAAAGTGATGAGACAGAAAGAGAAAGAATAAATAACAAAATGTCTTTCAGTTTTCATAGACCTGAGATCAGCTTTCGTCGACCTGTAATTCCGTCGACCTGTGATTTCATCGACCTAAGCTCTGCAAACAACTGCACTGCATAAACTAAATGATTCTGTGCTCTGAGTTCGTTGACCTGAGATCAGCTGTGGCTTTGAGTGAATTATGTCGCTGAGTCCATTATGGCGCTGAGTGATTATGGCGTTGAGTGATCTTTGGCATTGAGAGATGAAGAATTAGTCGACCTGAGAACAGAGATCGTCGAACTCAGTTTAGAGAATTTTATCTCTGAGTTAGTTGAGCTGAGTACGACTATCTTCGACCTGAGATCGACGAACGTAGATCTCTTTTTCTAAATCTTGATTTCTCTAAGTCTTGAGTCTCTGAAAGTGATGGAGGCTGGTCCTTTATACTTTTGACTCTAAAGACATGGCCTAAACTCTAGAAATACATAAAATTTGATCCTTCTATACAACATTGGTCACAACCTAAGAAGAGAACCTAGCCCAAATCACCTAGGCGTTCCAACAATCTCCCCCTATTTGGGTGAGGTTACTTCAAAAAAAAAAACAGATAAATATCACAAGACAAAATGAAGTAAACATAGCATGAAAACTGAGTTAACTGATAGAATAAATAAGCTACCAGTACCTTTATAAAGCTATATACCCAGATTGTTCACAGAAAACACAGAAAATAAATAATTTAAATGTCCTTGTGAGAATCAGAAGACTTAACAAATTTGATTATCCTGTTTGGATCTTTAGCTTGCTTCATAGTCATGGTCATATCAGCATCCCCGAGAGTCTTTTGAGAGGTGGTTCTTGGAACCATAACTTCAGGATGTAGACTCATGTATTAATCAGCATTGAACAAGTTCCCTACTTGATATCTTTCAAACTCTTTCTTTCTGTAGCTTGACATGGTAAAGAACTGAGAGGGATCTTGGCCTTTTTCTCTGGCTTGCTTGATTTGAGAAAGAGCCACAGATTCCTTGAATCTAGCCATTCTTATAGTTGGACTAGCTTCAGGATCATAAGCTTGAATTGGAGGTTCTTCAGGATTATTAGCTTTACCAGGAGATGGAGGAGGGGAAAATGTTGGCTGGGGAGCAGACTGCTGAGCACTGTAAGAACTTCTTGAGGAAATCTGATGTCTATGTTGATGCTAACTACCTCTAGAAAATTGAAGTGTTCTTCCTTGCCTTTGATATGTTTTAGTAAGAGTAGGCTTGGAGAATGCTTCTGAACTTTGAGATAAGGTTTTTGAGGCTCCTGCAGCTGGATGAGAAGGAGGTGGAGGAGGAGAGTATCTTCTGCTTTCTTTCTGCACTTTTGTTCATTCTTGGATAGCCACATCCAAGCCTGCATACCCTTATAAGGAGTTATGTTTTGCAGAATGTAGTATGAAATACCATTTGTAGACTTAGGTTTTGGAGTAGGAGGAGGAGGTGCTTTCCTTTTCTTGGAGATTTGCTTCCTCTTTGGAGCATCATCAGAATCATCATCATCATCACTCACATCATCAGAAGACAAAGGATTGTCATACATAGCATCAATCTGACTTAATACATCTTGGGAATTCTCTTTACTAGCGGGAGTGGGAACAACTTCAGCTTCAGCTGCTTCAGCTTCCATATCCATATCCTGATTTATCAGATCATCCAGATTAGGAATGAGGCTATCATCCATGATATAAGTTGGCCCAGGAGGGCTAGATCTTTGTTCATATAATACTACTGGAGGAGCTATCAGACTTTTCTTTATAATATCTAATACTTCTAAACTTGTAGGGGAGGTGTAGCACACAATTGCTTTTTATGATTGAGTGGGAAAGGAGAGGCAAAAATGAATATAAGATCCAGAAGTTTTCAGCATAGTATGTAGATTTACTTTTGATTTAATAAAGTAGACCCTTCCAGGCAGAACTTTTGGCAAGCTGGTCTCTTGAGCAATGGATACTACAATATCTGTACATTGATTATCTACATCTGCTACTGAGTCAGTTATCTCTATATCATCTGATTCCATATAAGTATCAAGAAAATTTTGAAAATTTATTTCCATGTCAACATTTGTTCCTGTTGCTGCTGCTGGTTCTGCTGTTACTGCTTCATCATTTGTTTCCATGTCAACATTTGTTCCTGCTGCTGCTGGTTCTACTGTTGCTGCTTCATCATTAAGTATCTCCCCCTACCTGGTTTCAGTAGGGACTGAAGCCAGGCCCCCAGATGAAGAGAGGGTAGAGGTGAGGGTAGAGATTTGAGCAGAGAGAGATGATATGGAGATTGCCAGAGGGGAAATAGCCTCTGTAATGATGGTTTGGAGGATAGGCTTGAGGAGCTCAAGAAGTGGCTGGATGATGGAGGGATTCAAAGATGTAGATGCAGATGTTTGGGAAGGAGGTGGTTGAGAAGGGATAGAGGTAGTGATGATAGATGCTGGAGGAGATGGTTGATTGGAAGTGTCTGGAAGGGGGTCTTATTGAGGATACTGTCTAGGAGAAGGAGTGTTCAGAGGAGATGAAAGTAAATTGAAAGATGGGATTGAAGAGAGAGTGGAGAGGGGTATATCAGCAAGATGAGATGGAAAAGGAGATTGGGGAGGAGTAGGGATGGATGTATCAGGCCTAGGAGAGGGAGGATTGGATTGAATATGTGTAGGGGAAGAAGGAATTGGAGGTTCTGGTGGTATAGGGGTATGTATTAGAATAGAAGTGGAGGCTGGGGTTTGTTGAACTTGAGGCTTAGATGGAGCTTGAGAATCAGGAGGAGGTGGAGGGGTGGATGGAATCTCTTCAGAGGGGTGAGGAGTGGCTTATGCAGCCCTTGTACTTTCAGAAGATTTAGAGGAAGAGGACTTGCCCTTAGATGGCTTTATGATAGTCCTCTCCCATCTACTAAAGAGGGCAGATGAGAGCTTCTTAGATGCATTAATGCATGTTGTCTGAGATAGCAGTAGTTCATTTTCCTTGGCTTTCAGAAACAAGCCCAAGATTCTTCCATAGCAAACCTCCTTTTTGCTATTCTTTTTCCTGATTAAATCAAAGAAGATTTGCGGCTAGTTCACATTCTTCTTACTGACCAACGCGGCCATAACCAGGAACTGTTGCCAGGAAATATAGTCATGTTCTGTATGCTTAGGAAACAGCACATTCCCAACGACATCCGCAAGAAATTTATATGCCGGGGAAAAATTTTTCTTAAACAGTTTGTTAGGGTTTTCGCCAAAGTGACCCATAAATGTCAGCATATCCTTATATTCATTATCGTCCATTTCTAGATCATCTTCTCCAGTTTTCAAATTGAAAAGTTCATAGAGAATGGAGGGAGAAAGAATCACCTGATTACAACTGACAGTCCCAGTCATTTCAGTCTCTGTTGAAGAAGAAGAGCTAACCCATTCCTTGATTTCCATCATAGGGATCCTGATTCTTTCAGTCATGAACTGCTTCAGATTTTGTTCCTCAAATAGCTGTAGAATATCTATGAAAATTTGATCTGATTGTTGGAAAGAGTCAAAAACAATATCGAAACCATGATCGAACTTCATGCCGATTGATCCAGTAGCGGCCATTTGCGACGTTAAGATCGAATGAGAGAGAGAAAGAGCACACCTGCAAGAGAAAACACAAGATCAAGTGTAGGAGGGGAATTTTGAAAGCGCGGGATTGAGGTCGAAGAAGAAAGCCTTAATAAAGGTTTTTGGAATATGAATCGCCAATCTCAATCCGACAAAAACACAAGATTCTTCGATCTCCTGTCGACGAAAAATTTCATTAGGGAGAAATTCGTCGATCTAAGAACGAAGAGAGGGAAAGTTTTTGTCGTTCGCAGAAAACGTTCAGAGACAGAATTCGTCGTTCTCTGGTCGATGAATGCGCTCAACTAAGAGATTTCGTCAATCTATGGTCGACGAAAAGTCTTCAAGAACATTTATCAATTCGTCAATCTTAGGTCGACGAACAGAAGCAATTCTTTGACCACAGACAAAGCATTAGATTAAGTCCTGACCATTTATCATACCAAGCTGATTGACAAAGAACAGATGCTTGGATGAGTCCAATGGCTTAGTGAATATGTCTTCTCTTTGCAAATTAGTAGATATAAATTCAAGTTTAATCTTATGTTTGTCAACACAATCTCTAATGAAATGATGTCTAATGTCTATATGCTTGGTTCTAGAATGCAAAACTAAATTTTGTGCAATTGAGATAGCACTTGTATTATCACAAAGAATAGTTGAATTATTTAAGTTGACACCATAATCCAGTAGTTGGTTTTGTATCCACAAGATCTGTGCAACAGTAACTGCCTGCAGCCATATACTCAGCTTCAGCAGTGGAGGTTGACACAGATGTTTGCTTTCTACAGAACCAAGATATAAGTCTATCACCAAGAAACTGATAAGTTCCTGAGGTGCTTTTCCTTTCTACTCTTCATCCAGCATAATCAGCATCAGAAAATCCAGTTAACACAAATGCTGATTCTTTTGAATACCAGAGGCCTAGACATGGACAACCTATTATATATCTTAAAATATTTTTTAAGAAAATAAGGTGCGATTCTTTAGGGTTCACCTGGAACCTAGCACAAAGACATGTGACAAACATAATGTCTTGTCTGCTTGCTGTTAGATACAATAGGGATCCAACAATGGCCCTATACTTGGTCTGATCAACTGGTCTTCCAGATTCATCAGCATCTATAACAGCATTGGCAGCAATGGGAGTTTTTATGAAGGAGGCATCATTCATCCCAAACTTCTTAATAAGCTCTTTAGCATATTTAGATTGAGAGATGAAGATTCCTTCAGGGGTTTGTTTCACTTGAAGACCAAGGAAATATGATAACTCACCCATGCTACTCATCTCAAACCTTGAGTTCATTAGATCAGAAAATATTTTATACAGGTTTGGATCAGTAGATCCAAATATTATGTCATCTACATATATTTGTACTAATAGAATTTTATCATGATGTAATTTTGTAAAAAGATTCTATCAACAATGCCACTTGAAAAACTATGCTCTAAAAGAAAGCTGGCTAAGGTATCATACCAAGCTCTTGGAGCTTGCTTTAACCATAGAGAGCCTTATACAATTTAAATACATAAGAGGGGTGAGTTGAAGAAATAAAACCTGGTGGCTGTTCCACATATACTTCTTCTTTTAGTTCCCCATTGAGAAAGACACTTTTGACATCCATTTGATATACCTTGAATTTCTTGTGAGCAGCATAGGCCAAGAAGATTCTGATGTCTTCAAGCCTTGCAACAGGTGCAAAGGTTTGATCATAATCAATCCCTTCCTCTTGTTAGTATCCTTGAGCAACAAGCCTTGCCTTGTTCCTCACAATCACACCTTGGGCATCAAGTTTATTTCTGAATACCAACTTAGTCCCAATTACTGGATAGCCCTTAGGCCTTGGAACAAGGTCCCAAACTTTACACCTCTTAAACTGGTTGAGTTCCTCTTACATTGTAATGATCTAGTTTGGATATTGCTCTGCATCAGCTATGGATTGAGGCTCAATTTGAGAGAGAAAGCAGGCAAGCATCACATCAGGGTTGAGTTGATGCCTTATCTGCACTCATACTAATATGTCTCTAATTACTTGAAATCTAGGGTGATCCCTAAGTGTGACAAAATCATTAAGAGAAGTTGGTTCAGCAACAGTTATTTGATTTAATTCCTCTTGTGGAATTGTATAAACTGTTGAAGGAAGTTGGACTGCTTCCACAGTTTCTTCTTCACTTTCAGCTTCTGATATAGCTTGTGGAGAGGGATGTGATTCAACCTTTGAGGTAAGGTTTAGATCACCCAAGCTCTCACACAAATTCTGTACCTGCAAATGACTGTTGGTAGAGATATCTCTCTCCTTGTAAAACTTGTTAGATTCATCAAATGTCACATGCATGGATTCTTCAATTTTTAGTGTTGATTTATTAAACACCCTATATGCCCTGCTGACTTGGGAATATCCTAGAAAAATTCCCATTTAGCCTTAGCTTCAAACTTTCTAAGATGTTTCTTGTCATTATTGTGAATATAGCATATAAAACCAAATACTTTAAAATAGGTGATTATAGGTTTCTTCCCTTTGAGTAGTTCATAGGGAGTCTTGAGCTTTAGTTTGTGTATAAGGCTTCTATTCAGGACATAGTTTGATGTGCTTACAGCTTCTGCCCAATAGGATAGAGGCATACAAGCATCTGCAAGCAATGTACTTGCATCTTCAATGAGTGTTCTATTCTTCCTTTCAACTACCCCATTTTTTTGAGTAGTTCTGGGAGCTGAGAAGCAGTGTCTTATACCTTCTTTCCTACAGAACTCTAGCATAAGAAGAGACTCAAACTCAGTGCCATGATCACTTCTGATCAATGCAACTTGAGTAGAATACTCAATCTGTATGTTCTTGAGAAAATTTGTAAGAACTTGAAAGGTATTTGACTTTGCTCTCAAAAAGAAAACCCTTGTGAATCTGGAGAAGTCATCTACAATAACTAATGTATAAGACTTTCCTCCTAGACTTTGTACAACAATAGGACCAAAAAGGTCCACATGGAGCAAATACAAAATTCTAGGTGAATCACTCTTATTAATGGATTTGAAACTAGATTTAGTTTGCTTGCCTAGTTGACAAGCCCTGCAGAGGCCTTCCTTCTCTTAGGGACCAGAAGGTAAACCTCCAATAAGATTGTCCTTAGATAACCTAGCTATATTCTTAAGGTTTACATGACCTAGTATTTTGTTCCATAAGCTAGTTTGAATGCTAACATAATTGAATAGACAAATTTAAGAGTTAGCAGATTCAAAATTTACTAAGTAGATGTTGCCTTATCTAATTCCTGTTAAAACAGTTGTGTTATTTATAGATATAATGCATAAGGAGTTAGTAAAGCTTACTTGATAACCTTTATCACATAGTTGGCTTATTAATATCAGGTTATGCTTTAGACCATTTACATAAGTCACCTTTTTGAATGTGATACCTCCACAGTTGAAGTCACCATAGCCTTCTATCAATCCAAAGCCTGAATCCCCAAAGATTACTTCAGGTCCAATCTTGGCTTTATAGTTGATTAGGCATTCTTTGCTACCTGTGATATATTTAGAGCAACCACTGTCCAGGTACCATTTGTTTTGAGTGACAGGGTTCTCTTCTACCTGAAAAGAGGATTAGCAGTTTTTGACCCAGGTTACCTTGGGTCCTTGTTGTTTAACATAGCTGAAGCTTGAAATAAATGAGCATTTAGGTTGATCCTTATAACATAGGGGATGATACCTTATAGGAGGTATGACCCACTGACTAAAGGGATTTAGTGATTTATTAGCTTTTAGGTTACTCTAGTTATGAACTGGATCTGACAAATTTTAGTATGTTCGTCGACCTGAGATCGACGATCGGGGTTGAGTTCTTCGATCTCTGCTCGAACAATGGAGATATCCATTCTCAGAGCCCCATAAATGTCGATCTCTGGTCGACGAACCATACTGGTTTCGTCGATCCCAGTTCGGAGAATATATTGCATAATTATTTGCGTTCAGAGTTCGTCGTTCTTAGGTCGATGAACCATACCCATTTCGTCATTCTGAGTTCGACGAAATTTGCTTAACATAGTTATGTTGTTTGTTTTTCTTTTTCTGATTTATTTTCTTAATTTCTAATTGTTTAAGAACTTCATTAACTTTGTATACCTGTTCAGTATTCTTCTTACCACTTTCATAAATAAAATTAATAGGTTTTGATAGTTGATTTTTCTGAATGAGGATTGGTTCACTAGATGAGGCTCCTAATCCTAGTTTGTTATTATTAAATCTTGTATCAACTATACTAGTTATGTCTATCAATTGTAAACTTCTATCATTTAAGGTTTCTTCTAGTTCCTTAGCCTTACTTAATTCAGATTTTAAAAACACTATTTATTGATTAGCTAGGTTTAGTTTTTCAGTTAATTTTTCATTATCAACAATGACTTTTTCTTGTTCTACTAGTTTTTCCCTGAGAAGTTTGATTTCCTTCTCAGATCCTATTAGGTCTAACCACAATAGTTTAAATTCAGATTGAAATTCTTTAGATTGAAAATCATATGATGCAATTACCTGATCCTCTTCAGAGAGGAATTCTTCATCTTCTGATCCTTCAGAATCTGATCTGTTGCTTCCAGCATCTATTGCCATAAGGCAAACTTCCCTTGCCTTCTTTTCCTCTGTATCATCCTCACTGGAGCTGGAGGAGGATGTTTCATCTTCAGTATCACTCCAGGTTTCAGCCACAAAGACCTTCTCCTTCTTTTTGTATTTGCTAGAGGAGGCCTTATTATGCTGATGTCTTCTTGACTCTTTTTCTTGCCTTTTGTCTTTCTTTTGAGCTTCAGGACATTCTGAGATAAAATTTCCAGGTTTCCTGCATCCAAAATAGACAACTTCTTTAGAAGGGGTCTTATCATACCTGGGTTTATCTTCATTCCTTGAAGGCTTCCTCCTGAAGTCCTTCCTGGTAGGTGTTGAAGCTTTTGGTTCAACTGTAGCTTCTCTTAACTTGATCAGTTGCTCATAGGATTTGAGCTTTCCAAGAAGAGATTCTGTCGATATTTCAGCCATGCTTCTAGCTTCTCTGATGGGCCAGATTCTGGAGTCCCATGTGCTGGGAAAGCACATGAGGATCTTGTCATTGACCTCAGTCAGAGTGATTTCTTTATCCAATTTTCTTGAGCTCACTTATGATGGAGCTCAGCCTGTTGTACATTGCTTCTACAGATTTTGCTTCATCTTTCCTGAAGTTCTTATATTGGGAGATGAGATTTGATCTTCTATCCTTCCTCTCATCAGCAGAGCCAGCTACCATTTGGTTGAGGGAATCCCAAATGGCTTTGGCAGATGTGCAATCAGCAACCTTTTGAAATATGTCATCTGACATAGTTTGGGCCAGTATATTCATAGCTCTGGCATCAACAATCTTTGCCTTCTTATATGCATTAGCTTGATCTGGAAGAGGCACTGCACTGAGATTTACTGAAGTTGAGGTAGAGGACACTAGAGCTGGTGGTCCTGTCAAGATAGAATTGAAAATATCCTCATCAATAGAGTTCATGTATAGCTTGATTCTTGCTTCCAGATTCCAAACTTTTGCAAGTTACAGACTACAGGTCTGGTGCTGGCATAATCCTTGTTTTGTGCCATGATATCAGAAAATAAAATATAATCAGAGAGACTGCTAAAGCTTATTCAGAGTTTATCCTGAGGATCTTGGTTAATCCAGGTGAGAACCTGTATGATATGATTAACCTGCCTCTGATACCAATTAAAAGATAGGGTAAGCTCTGAAAACTCTAGAGGGGGGGGGGGGTGAATAGAGTTATTGAAACCTTTTTAAATTTTTGCTGTATTAAAGAATCTTTAATAAAATAGGTTACTATACTATCAGTGTACAAGTGTACAGGTGCATCAGATAAACTAGAGATATATATCAAATCTACACAACACATATGTATCACAACACAAGCACAGAGAAAAATCATAGCAAACACAGACAACACAAGAATTTTATAGTGGTTCCCCAAACTTGGGTACATCCACTCTTCTACCACCCTAAGTAGGAATCCACTATAGGTTTTGATCAGGTGACTGCCACCAATGAGCTTTTGATCAGGTGCTAAAAACCAACTCAAGTCTTTTGGAAGGAGACTTGCAACAAGAATAATTTTGAAGGGAATTAAAACCCTGTACAGAGGTGGGGAAGAGAGTTTGATGAAAGTCTTCTTTTCTCAAAACACAGTGAGAAGACTATATGGATTTATTGTTATTGATGACAAAGCTCTCCCTGAGATCTTGAATGGTTCAGGAGTGGAAGCTTTGTAGAAGGGTGAGTAGGCCTTAACTGATTTGAATGTTGCTGTCACTTGAGATCCCTGAAAACAAAGAAGGAGAGGAAGAAAGAATCTTGATGGTGATGGTTGTTCTTTCTTATTCTCTTGAGAGCAGTCAAATTTTCTGAGAGATCTTTTCACTACACTTTTATATGTTTTCTTTTCTGTAACTCTGTGATTGATGGATTGCCATTTTTGTGTATATGTTGTCTCCCCTATAGTTTTCTTAGCAGGGAGATGTATATTAGATAATTGCAACTTGGTCGAATTTCAAAAAACTAACTCTGCAATAAATGTTCACCCGAAATCTTGGGAACGAAAAACAGAAAGAATGCAGTCAATTATTCTATTCTATGTCTGTCCCGAGATATAAGCAATTAATTCCATAGAGGATGTTAGAAATCAATGCTGCCAGTAATGGATCTATTCAGAGAATATAAGTGCATTGATTTACAAGGGAATTAATAGCCTATAATAAATATAAAGTGATGAGACAGAAAGAGAAAGAATAAATAACAAAATGTCTTATAATTTTCGTCGACCTGAGATCAGCTTTTGTCGACCTGTAATTCCGTCGACCTATGATTTAACCGACCTGAGCTCTGTGAACAACTGCACTGCATAAACTGAATGATTCTGTGCTTTGAGTTCAGTTACCTGAGATAAGCTTTGTCTTTGAGTGAATTATGTCGCTGAGTCCATTATGGCGCTGAGTGATTACGACGCTGAGTGATCTTTGTCGTTGAGAGATGAAGTATTCGTCAACCTAAGAACAGAGATCGTCGAACTCAGTTCAGAGAATTTTATCTCTGAGTTAGTTGAGCTGAGTACGACTATCTTCGACCTGAGATCGACGAACGTAGATCTCTTTTTCTAAATCTTTATTTCTCTAAGTCTTGAGTCTCTGGCAGTGATGGAGGCTGGTCCTTTGTACTGTTTACTCTAAGGACATGGCCTAAACTCTAGAAATACATGAAATTTGACCCTTCTATACAACATGGGTCACAACCTAAGAAGAGAACCATCCAGAAATAAAGAGATTCAAACTCAGTTCCATGATCACTTCTGATTAATGCAACTTGAGTAGAGTACTCAATCTGTATGTTCTTGAGAAAATCTATGAGAACCTTAAAAGTGTCTGACTTAGTTCTCAAAAAGAAAACTCATGTGAACCTGGAGAAGTCATCTACAATAACTAATGTATAAGACTTTCCTCCTAGACTTTGTACTGCAATAGGGCCAAAAAGGTCCATATGGAGAAAGTACAAGATTCTAGGTGAATCACTCTTATTAATGGATTTGAAACTAGATTTAGTTTGCTTCCCTAATTGACAAGCCCTGTAGAGGCCTTCCTTCTTATAGGGGCAAAAAGGTAAACCTCTAACAAGATTTTCCTTTGATAACCTAGCTATATTCTTATGGTTTACATATCCTAGTCTTTTGTGCCATAAGCTAGTTTTAATGCTAACAGAATTGAATAAGCAAATTTCAGATTTAGCTGATTCAAAATTTACAAAGTAGATGTTGCCTTGTCTAATTCCTGTTAAAACAGTTGTGTTGTTTAAAGAAATAAGACATTAAGAGTTAGTGAAGCTCACTCAATAACCTGTATATCATAGTTGGCTTACTTATATCAGATTATGCTTAAGACCATTTACATAAGTCACCTTCTTGAATGTGACAGCTCCACAGTTGAAATCTCCATAGCCTTCTATCAGTCCAAAGCCTAAGTCCCCAAAGATTACTTTAGGTCCAGTCTTGGCTTTATAATTGATTAGGCATTTCTTGCAACCTGTCATATGTTTAGAGCAACCACTGTCCAAGTACCACTTATTTTGAGTGACAGGGTTCTCTTCTACCTGCTAAGAGGAAGATTAGCAGATTTTGACCCAGGTTACCTTGGGTCCTTGTTGTTTAACATAACTTAAACTTGAAATAAATGATTATTCAGGTTGATCCTTATAACCTAAAGGATGATACCTTCTAGGAGGTATGATCTACTAACTAAAGGGATTAAAGGATTTATCAGTTTTTAGGTTACTCTGGTTATGAACTGAGTTTGACAAATTTGAGTGTGTTCGTCGACCTGAGTTCGATGATCTGGGTTGAGTTCTTCGATCTCTGCTCGAAGAATGAAGGTATCCATTCTCAGAGCCCCAGAAACGTCGATCTCTGGTCGACGAACCATACTGGTTTCGCCGATCCCTGTTCGAAGAATTGTTTACATTATTATTTGCATTCAGGGTTCGTCGTTCTGAGGTCGACGAACCATACCCATTTCGTCATTCTGAGTTCGACGAACTATGCTGAATATAGTTATATTGTTTATTTTTTTTTCTGATTGGTTTTCTTAAGTTCTAGCTATTTAAGAACTTCATTAACCTTCTCTGCCTGTTAAAAATTTTTCTTACCATTTTCAGAGATGAAATTAATAGGTTTTGATAATTGATTTTTCTGAATTAGGATTGGTTCAACAGATGAGGCTCCTAATCCTTGTTTGATATTATTAGATCTTGTATTAACTGTGCTAGTTATGTCTAAAAGTTGCAAACTTCTTACCTTTCAAGGATTCTTCTTGTTCCTTAGCCTTAATTCAGATTTCAGAAAACCTATTTGTTGATTGGCTAAGCTTAATTCTTCAGTTAACTTAACATTTTCAGCAATGATTTTGTCTTGTTCTAAAAGTTTTTCCCTGAGAAGTTTGATTTCTTTCTCAAATCCTATTAGGTCTAAACACAAGAGTTTAAATTTAGATTGAAATTCTTTAGATTGAAAGTCATAGGAAGAAATTACAATATCCTTTTCAGAGAGGAATTCTTCATCATCTGATTCTTCTGAATCTGATCTGCTGCTTCCAGCATCTATTGCCATAAGGCAAACTTCCCTTGCCTTCTTCTCTTCTACATCATCTTCACTGGATCTGGAGGAGGATGTTTCATCTTCAGTATCACTCCAGGTTTCAGCTACAAAGCCCTTCTCATTCTTTTTGTACTTGCTGGAGGAGGCCTTGCTGTGCTGATGTCTTCTTGAATCCTTATCTTGCCTTCTGTCCTTCTTTTGGACTTCTGGACATTCTCAGATGAAGTGTCCAGGTTTCCTGCACCCAAAACAGACAACCTCTTTAGAAGGGGTCTTGTCATACCTGGGTTTATCTTCAATCCTTGAAGTCTTCCTCCTGAAGTCCTTCCTTACCATTTTATAGAATCTCTTAGCAAAGAGACTCATAAGATCTTCATTGGCTGGCAAGCTGGGAGATTGTTCTACTGCTTTGAATGCTAAATTTTATTCCTTCCTGGTAGGTGTTGAATCCTTTGGTTCAACTACAGCTTCTCTTGACTTGATCAATTGCTCATACGATTTGAGATTTCCAAGCAGAGATTCTGTTGAAATTTCAGCCATGCTTCTGGCTTATCTGATGGGCCATATTCTGGTGTCCCATGTGCTAGGTAAGCACATGAGGATCTTGTCATTTACCTCGGTAAAAGTAATTTCCTTGTCCAATGTTTTGAGCTCACTGATGATGAAGCTCAGCCTATTGTACATTCCTTCCACAGATTCTGTTTCATCTTTCCTAAAATTATCATATTGAGATATGAGGTTTGATCTTATATCCTTCCTCTCATCAGCAGAGCCTGCTACCATTTGCTTGAGGGAATCCCAAATGGCTTAGGCAGATGTACATTCAACAACTTTCTGAAATATATCATCTGGCATAGTTTGGGCCAGTATATTCATAGCTCTGGCATCAACAATCTTGGCTTTCTTATGTGCATCAGTTTGATGTGGAGGAGGCACTGCACTGATATTTACTGAAGTTGAAGTAGAGGCCATTGGAGCTGGTGGTCCTGTCAAGATGGAATTAAAGATGTCCTCATCAATAGAGTTCATATAAAGCTTGATTCTTGCCTTCCAGATCTCAAACTTTTGCAGGTTTCAAACTGGAGGTCTGGTGCTGGAATAATCCTTGTTTTGTGCCATGTTATCAGAAAATAAAATCTAATCAAAGAAACTAATAAGACTTATTCAGAGTTTATACTGAGGATCTTTGTTAATCCAGGTGTAAGCCTGTATGATATGATTAACCCCCTCTGATACTAATTGAAAGAAATGGACAGAGATAACCTCTAATACAGTTTGAAAGATAGGGTAAACTCTGATAAACTCTAGAGGGGGGGGGGGGTGAATAGAGTTATTAAAATCTTTTTGATTTTTGATGAATTAAAAAATCTTTAGTAAAATATATTACTATGATATAAGTGTATGAGCGTATAAGTGCAACAAATGAACTAGAGAGAAGATAACTAAGCTACTCAGCAAAATATATCACAGCACAAGCACAAAGGAAAATCACATCCACACAGACAACACATGAAATTTATAGTGGTTCCCAAAACTTGGGTACATCCACTCTTCTACCACCCAAGGTAGGAATCTACTACAGGTTTTGATCAGGTGACTGCCACCAATGAGCTTTTGATCAGGTGCTCAAAAAAACCAACCCAAGTCTTTTGGAAGGAGACTTGCAACCAGAATAATTTTGAAGGGAATTAAAACTCTGTACAGAGGTGGGGAAGAGAGGCTGATTTGGACTACTCTTTTCTCAAGCAAATGAGAGAAGTCTTGAGAATTCTTCAGATATTGTCAAAGCACCCCCGGAGATTAACAGTTGTTCAGGAAGGGAAACTTTGCTAGGGTGAAGGTCTTTTGCTATAAGATCAACTCTCCAGGGATCCTTTGACTGATTGAATATTCTTGTCACTTGAGATCCTTGAAACAAAGAAGGAGGGGAAGAAAAGACTCTTGATTGTGATTGATGTCCTTTCTTCTTCTTCTTTTTGAGAGCAGTAATTTTCTCTTTCTTTTTCTCTTATTTTCTTCTGTGTGGTATCAAAGAGTGTGATCCTTTTTGTATCTGGCAGAGAGATGATCAGGATGATAGCTGCCTCAAGTTCAAATTCAAAAACCTGCAATAAATGCTCAACCAAAATCTGGGAAATGAAAACTGGCAAGTATGCTGTCATATATTCTATTCTATGTCTGTCCCGAGATATAAGCAATTAATTCTATGGAAAATATTTACAATCAATGCTGCCAGTAACGACTCGATTAAAAGGATATATAAGTGCATTGATTATCTAGGGAATTAACGACCTATAGTAGATATAGAATATGGAGACAGAAAAGGAAAGAATAAATAACAATATGACTTACAGTTTTCTTCGACCAGAGAACAGCTTTTGTCGACCTGAGATCAAAGATCGTCGACCTCAGAACTTTTTGTCAACTTGAGCTCTGCGAACAACTGCACTACATAAACTGACGGATTCTGTGCTCTAAGTTCTTCGACCTGAGACTCTGAAATTAGTCGACCTCAGAACTTGGTCAAACTAAAGGTGTTGAGATAATAACATATCTGGCGTTGAGTCATTGAGAGCGTTGAGTCATTGATAACATTGAGAGCGTTGAGTGATCTTTAGCTCTGAGTAAACTTTGGCTTTGAGTGAACTATGGCGTTGAGACAGTTATGGCATTGAGTGATCTTTGGCGTTGAGAGCATTGAGTGAAGCACACACTTCGCAGACCACCGAATTTTTCTTCTAAGACCAAATCGTCGACCTCAGAACTCTTCTCTTTCACTTAGAGTTTGTCGACCTGAGAACAAACTTAGATAATTTTCTTCTAGGGCTGATTTTGGAGCTGTCTTCAGGCATGTCCTTGATATTCCATCTATAGGACTGACCTAATACTAGAAAAACATAAAACTTGACCCTTCTATACAACATGGGTCATACCCTAAGAAGAGAACCTAGCCCAAATCACCTAGGTGTTCCAACACAATTGCTTGTGCGTGATCATGGGTGAGTCATTGCATTACATTCATATCATTGCATACATTATATACACAAGATCCTCATCGTACAAGTTTGTATAGGCACACCTATACGATGAGTTACTATACTGTTGATCCGATCCTTAACTTATATGTTTGTATGGGCATTCATATAAGTTAAGTTACTTACCGTCGTAGATTTATACTTGTATATTGCTTTTGATGGTAGAACTGCTAAGTAGGTTGATATACTTAACTATTGTATTTCCTTGATATACACTGTTGTTGAGTAATCCTTTAGCACCTGTTTGTACTACTGATTATATATATATATTGTACCCTTGTTCCTTTCTATGCCTGGTGCCGAGGAGTCTCCTGGGGAGCAGATGTGATAGCCACTTAGTCTTTATGACTAACAGCTGATATGCCTTCCTTTTTAGGAGGAAATCCCACGGATAGAGCAGCAGTAGGATACGCTGGAGGGCAGCCAGGCCAAGACGACAGGGCCTTAAGTGACGATACCATCGCTGCTGTTCTTTACTGATGTGAGTCTTTGTGAGAATTCTGTTATAGCCTTTGGGAAATTTTGTACATGTACTCTGATATTATAGAAGCTTGTTAATTCTTTTATTATTTGATGTACTTTCGTTTGGACTATTTTACTTATGTGTGGATTTGACTTCTATTTTATATTCTTGGTTTGGTTGGCAATGAATGATATTGATTGTAGCTGGCAGGAAAGGCATCTTGTAGTACAGGTTAGCCCGTGTGCTAATGCAACCGCAAGGCGGCTGTTTTGGGCATAAGACTCTCCTCGATCGTGTCTTGTGTTCTGGGAGGGGGTCTTACAGGAGGGACAGTCGATGCACCCATACTCTGGGGAACCACTATAAAATACTTGTGTGCTGGTTGTGTTCTTGAAAGCTAACTATATATTACACTACATAGTAAATCAGGAAAGTTAAAAAGAAATAATAAAATGACTAAAAACCTATTCACCCCCACTCTAGGTGTAACACCCCAAAATGAGAAGCGATCATTGGAGTTTACCGTGTGGCGGTAGGATTATCGCAGGCCGTAGCTTTGTGAATTAAAAGACTAAGGGCTCGGGTTTTTAACGCCATGCGATTGGAGTTACCGCGCCGCGCTAGCCTCTCGACGAGTGTCGAGAAGGATTTCTCGAGTAACCAATTTACCGTCAGGCGCTAGAATGTAATCGCGGGCGATAACTATGGATAGCGACGCCGACTGGTCAAAGCAGTCACCACCTTGGTTACCGCGCGGCGGTAGGAGCTAACGCACGGTGATAGATTTTATATAAAAGCTGGACTTGAGATTTCATTCTCATTTTTCTCTCACACTCCCTTACTTACTTCTAGAGAGGGAAGAGGAGGAAAGGTCCAGGATCTCAAGAGGAGTCGATCCAAGGTGTGCTTGTGATCGGAATCGCGAGTCAACACAAGATCCATGGAGAGGAAGTTTGTGACAATCAATTCCATCCGGATCAAATATCACGGTCATGGCTCCAATGAGAATTACAAGGGTAATAATTTTCTCCTTGGACAAGTGAAATCCTCAATATGCATACTGCATGGAACTCCTCACCAAAAGGTGAAGAAAAGGTGGTTTCTAATGGTTAGATCGGTATGATCCCCATTTAATATTGCATATAGATCTGGAAAGATAGAGTACAGAATAGGCATGATGTGTGAAGCCCATCCAGACAGGTTGGTCTGGATTGGTGATGTTTATATTGCATTCCGGAGAAGACTCCGAGTATAAACTTGAAGTTGCACGAAATCTAAGGGTTGTACCAGTGAAATGAGAGTAACAGGAAGCACTGGAGTTCAGCTCTAGGAAAATGCCCAGGAAAGATCACAGTTCATGGAACTGTTGGTGTCGCCAGGAGACAGTGAATGTCGCCAGGAAATAGCTCCCAGTGAGCTAAAGCTTTGTGTGGCCTGTCTCTAAGAGACCTGGGGGCCAGTGTTTGTGGAGCTGTGAGCTTAAATTGCTCAGCAATGGTAGGTGCCAGCCTGAAATCATACAAAGTCGTGTGGCTTATATTTGGGTTGAGGCGTGGAGGCCAAATAATATGCCATCAAGTTAAGTACCTCTGAATGACTGGGTCATTAAGTTAAGTACCTCTGAATGGGCAGTTAGTTGTTAATTTAAGTACCTCTGAATGACATAGTCGTCACGTTAAGTACCTCTGAACGACAAGGGTTATCATTAAGTTAAGTACCTCTGAACGATATAGTCTTCAAGTTAAGTACCTTTTAACGGTGGTGATACAAAGGAAGTCCGGTACACCAAAAATGTATCCTGAGTGCATGGGGGTGTGGCTGATGAGCCTACGTCTGTGGTGAATGGTACTTAAATGCACTTTGCTATTGCCACTATATATATGTTGTTGTTTGCAGGGAAGGAGAACCGCCGGCCCGAGTAAGGGGTGGGGTCTTTATAAATTGGTCAGCAAAATGCTTACCATTGCTTTGTTTACCGCATTTGTGTGGGCCATTTGTGTAGGTGCTAGAAAGCCAAGTGGGAAGTAGCGGGCTGAAGCCCTTATGCTGCGATTGGCTTGCCCTTGAATGCCCAAAGGCAAACTTTTTACTTTTTTCATATGTGGCCGGCCTGCGTGCTGATGTATGAAGTCACTTGATGTAAATGAAACAGTTGTAAGGCTGAAAGGCCAAAACATGTGTTGCATATTGTATATATATCATTCCTGTGCAAGCTTTATATTGGACATTCCCACTGTTGTGGGTCCTTAACTTAAAATGCTTCCGCTAGAATGCTATGAGTTAGGACGCATTCATAATTGAATTTGGATTTGGAAACAATAAGTAATCTCCTTACCTGTCCGTAGTATATGGCGTCGGGCCCAGGCCGAACCTTCTGTTATATGCTATAAGACAGATGGGGGCGTTATAAAATTTGTATCAGATTCCATTCACGGTCATCCTTCTTTGAATTCACGGTCGAATTCTTTTAAGGGGTGGTGAGCACGTGCATGAGCGCTACCTTGATAACATAACTGAACCCTTGAATGTCCACCAAGGAATGAAAATACACATGTTTGAGGAACTAGTATGTTCCTATAATTGCTTTTGGCAATATTCATAGTTGCTTAATTGTGTGTTTCACATTGTAGGCGACTAGAAGTGGTTCGGGGAAGCTAGAACCCCAGCGCTCGGTGGAGAGTAGTGCACCAAATGAGGTTCCAACACCCCCTCCTTTAGCGAAAACTATATGGTTGGTTGCTGAATACGTGTTCGACATGTTTAATGCGCAACCAGGGGGTCAGAGACAACCCCTTTTCCTGCGATGGTCCAGGAACCGGTTGGCCTGGGTGAGCACGTAGCGGTGAGACAAGTTTTTGTTGAGCTAGTGGCCGCAAGGCGAGCTACAGAGAAGCAACTGAAACACGTAATATGTTTCAAGCCCCCTGTGTTTATGGGTACTGGAACCCATACAAAAGCAAAAGATTGGCTCTCAAGAATAAAGAGGGTCTTGATGGAAATCGAAACGGAAGAGTGGCAAAAAGTCACTGTGACTACCTTCTTGCTGGATCGTGAGGCATGATTATGGTGGGATGAGCTGGAGCTGCTCCAGCTTGATGGTCGGTAGTTGATTGAGATCTCAATGGAAGAGTTCTCAAGGTATTTTCTGGCAAGATACAGTCCATCGGCACATCGAATTGCGATGGAGAACCAATTTCAAAGGTTAACTCAAGGCGAGAGGTCGGTGGATGACTACTTGCATGAATTTATGAGATTGGGAAGATATGCATGCTTTATGTTTGTAAATGAGGAACGAAAGACAAATCGGTTCTATGAAGGACCGAGAGATGATCTGCGGTTGCTTCTCACAGGACCGTTGACGCAGGGTTTTCTTATCTTGGTCAATACGGCCCACTCCCTCGAGTTGTACATGAAGCGCATGCAACATAAGAATGATTGGGCAGGGAAGATGCCAAAGTTCAAGGTACCTATGTAACAATCCGACCCGTTAAATAACATATAATAGAAGGTCAAGCTGGGGCCCCACATTATATGCCACAGACGGCGAGGTCACAGGTTAATACCAAAACACCACGCATCCTAACTCAGAGCATTCTAGCAGAAGCTTACAAGTTGCACGAACTCAATCCATGAATGTCCACTAATATATAAATAACTCATTTATATACAAGACAAGGAATGTAAACAACCACACCGCTCACGGCCTTAAGCCCTTACAAGTTTCTGTTTACAAATATACGACATCATACATCGGCACGCAGGCCGGACACACATGAAATCCAAAGCTTCATACGGACTTCGAGGGCCTAACAGCAAAAACAAGGGCTTCAGCCCGCTCAATCCATTTCAGCATCTACAAGGGCAGCACCTGCATATAGACATCCACCACATGGGTGACAAACAAAGCAACGGTCAACATTTAGCTGACCAATTATAACGACCCTACCCCTTATCTGGGGCAGTGGTTCCTTCCCTTCATGTATTCCAGTCTCACACAAATATACAATACCCATTATTATCACAAACGCCGGCCTTCATGCCAGACGTTCCGTGCACTCAGGGCACACTTACGGTGTACCAAGCTCCTCATGGTTCCATCACCGATTCGAGGTGTTTACATGTTGGCCGGGCATAAGCCTCCAAACCCCTGTTGAATACCTCACGCACTCGTCCACTCAGAGGCACGCACCTTATAACAAACTGTGAGCGTTATCAGTCGACCTACCCTCGTTGTGTACCAAGCCTAGGGAAACCGCCCTGCTGCATTGCTACCAATCGACCGCTCACCTGAACCTACTACTGAACTTGTTGGGTGACCCACACACTCAGAGGTTCTTAACTTGTTGGCTATGGGCATCAGCCGCAAACCCCTGTTGGAGGCCTCTCGTACCCACCCACTTAGAGGTGTCTGCTTACAACAATCCGATCATTGAACTTGGTGGGTGCCCTACCCACTCAGAGGTTCTCGCATTCCTCCTCAACACCGGCACATAGTGCCTCTTTCCACTCCATCAATACAGCTCGCGCCGAGCATATCACCATCAAAATCGTTCTCACCATCTCCGTAAGGTAATCGATGTATACACGCAGTCATCTCCGGTTTGCAGCATCACCAATCCAGACATCCATCCAGATGGGCTTCACACAGTATGCCTATGCCATACTACACATTTCCGTCTCTAGATGCAGACTTAACAGCTAGAATTACTTACGTTCTTCAATCTTTTGATGGTAGATTCCATAGATATACATGCATAAACAAAGGACTTCACCTGCCCAAGGAAGAAAGACCGTTACCCTATATGATTGCTTCGGCGCCATGAAAGAACTAGCCAGAAGGAAAGCACCGCAACGGCCTTGCCTTCGCAACGCTGAACTCGGCTCTCGATTCGGACCGCTGAAGCTCCACCGGCGGTCGGAAAGCTTCTCCTTCTTCCTTCCTTGCTCTCCTCTCTCTCTTCACTTAGAAAGAGAATGGCCAATATGAGAATGAGATATTCATCTCCATTCTCGGCATTATAGGAGCAGGGATGATCTTGGACCACAGGATCGAAATAAAAGGGAACGAACGGCCTCGATTGCTTTGAAAAGCATCTTAATAGAGCTGACACGGCTTGTGACATGCCCATATCACAGGCCGTGTCCCTTGAGCGGCTACAGAAATGACTCAATCTGGAATAGAACACGGGCTACGACACGCCTGTGTCACTCTCTGACACGCACGTGTCAACCAGTACACAGCCGTGTGGATGGCCGTGTTACCTAATCAACACAAGGCTGAAACACCCGAGAAGGATACGGCTAAGGCACACGCCCGTGTACTCGGCCGTGTGCTCAACATGCCCCTGTGACACGCCCGTGTTACAGGACGTGTACCACACTCAAAGCCACTCCACTCAACGCTACTCAACGCCACTCCACTCAATGCCGCCCGAGAAGGACACGCCCTGGGACACGCTCGTGTCCCAGGCCGTGTGCACCGGACATGCCCTGGGACACGCCCGTGTCCCAGGCTGTGTCACCCAGCCTGAACCCATTTTGGGACTTAGGGTTTTTGGGGTGTTACAATCCTCCCCTCCTTATAGAAATTTTATCCCGAAATTTAGCGCAACGACAATGGTAACACATCATTGTAATCGATGCACTATTAACCAAAATGATCCGGGGTTACTCTCCCCATGTTCTCGTACCAACAAAAGTGTTTTCACAAACACACATACATAAAATATATAAAGTACAACATAAAAGCAATAAAGTGCACCCTCCACTTTATTTCCTCTCATCTGTCTCTAAGTAACTTCTTGACAGCCTCCTGTAACTCCAGGTTAAACACTCGAGGATGTTGCACTTCATGATGTGAGCTTTGCGGCTCCTGCACTCCGAGATTGTACACTCGCGGTTGCTCCCGGGATGTAGATGATTCCGCCACTGCCTTACCCTTTTCCTCATAGGATGCACCTGTCTTTTGCTCACTCTTTGACGGGCCTTTCCAACAGTAACGGGCTATATGCCCCTGCTTTCCACAATTGAAATAGGTACGCGACTCAACACATCCTTGACCAAATGTCGTGCCCGAAGCAACATCCGAAGACGTTTGTTTAGCAGGCTTGAACCTTTTCTTATTCCATTTCCTAAACTCTGACTGTTCGGACTACGGAACCCTGAACTCCGACTTGTCCACCGACAAGTTCTTCTTGTCATGTACTCGTTTCAAATATTTTTCCAGCGCACAGGTTGTATCTACTAAGGCTTGGAAGCCTTGGTTCACTGAACTCGGAATCGCCAATCTCAACTCATCTCGAAGTCCCTCATAGAATCTTTTCGTCTTCCGCGCTTCTTCCGCAAAAGTCGACCCCGCATAATGCCCCAGCCTTGTAAATTCATGCAGGTAGTCATCCACAGTCTTCTCACCCTGCACCAGACGTTGAAATTTGGTATCCATAACAATTCTCCGCGATACTTGAAAATATTTTTCCCAATCTAGAGAATTCGTCCATCGAAATCTCTCCCATGCCTCTGCCTGCCAACTGGTGCATCTCGACCTCATCCCACCACAGTCTCGCCTCTCATTCCAGTAGGAAAGTGGCTAACATCACTCTCTGCCCCTCATCAATCCTGAGCGCTGTCAGGATCCTCTTCACTCTTGATAGCCAATCTTCCGCCTGCGTTGGGGAATGCGCCCCGACAAACGTAGGTGGATGAAAATCCATAAACCACATCAATTGCTCGTCAGTCGCTCGCTCCTCCACTCGAGCTTTCACACGCTCTTGCCTTACACGAACCCGAACTGGCTCTACGCCAGGCCATGCAAGCCCAACAGGTTGTGCTTGAATCATGACAAATACCGCATCTGCAACTAGGCGTACAGTTTCCGCAGAAGGAGGAGGTGTGGGCACCTCGGCTGGTGCCACACTCTCATCCGAATGCTGGGGCTCAGAATGCCCAGCACCACTCCTTGTCACCTATATTTTAACAAGATATCAATAATCAACCTCCAACCCAAAATGGCAAACATACCAAATACACATGCGCACATTCCTAGTGGACATTCTTGAGTTCAATTATGTTAAAACGGTTTGCACATACACGTGCTCGCCACCTGATAAAAGAATTCGGCCACGAATTCGAAAGCGGAAAACCGAGAGGCCTCTGATACCAAAATGTAACAGTCCGACCCGTTAAATAACATATAATAGAAGTTCCGGCCGGGCCCCCACATTATATACAACAAACAGACGGAGAGGTCACAGTTTAATACCAAAATACCACGCATCCTAACTCAGAGCATTCTAGCGGAAGCTTACAAGTTACACGAACTCAATCCATGAATGTCCACTAATATATAAATAACTCATTTATATACAAGACCAGGAATGTAAACAAGCACACCGCTCACGACCTTAAGGCCTTACAAGTTTCTCTTTACAAATATACGACTTCATACATCGGCATGCAGGCCGGCCACACATGAAATCCAGAGCTTTGCACGACCTTCGAGGGCCTAACAACAACAACAAGGGCTTCAGCCCGCTCAATTGATGACTAGCTTTAGTCATCTTTTTTGGGGTAATTTAGTAGCCTAAATGCCTAAGTTTATTTATAATTTATGCTTGTCACTTCATGTTTTAATGTCTTTTTATCAAATCCTATTTTTATTTAGTTATTTTATGTTATGATATAAAAAAATCAATATATTCTTATTATATGTATTATGCTACTATATGTATTAGATTATAATATAATTACAATTAATGTTATGTTCTATGTTTAATTTTATATTATATGTTTAACTTGTGTTTTATTTTGAATATTCATATTATGTATTATGTTATGTTATGTTATGTTTTGTTATATTATGTATTATGTTTTATTTATATTATGTATTTTGTTTTGTGTTATATAATCATTAACTAATGTTTATTTTGTTTTAATGTAGGTGCAGCCCATAGCATGCTACCCGAGCCCAAGTCCATTTGAAGCAGCCGACTTCATCACCAAGACCTACCCGAGCCCCTACATGGAGCAGCCCATCACTAAGCCCAACCCGAGCCCACCAAGATCCTCCACCTACATGGCCGGCCACTCTCATGCATGCAATCTCCCCTTCTCTTTATTTTATATTTTCCATTTTATTTCATTTAATATAATACATTGCATTCATGCTCTCCACCTCACTTAATTCCATGCATGCACCTTTCCATTCATGCACCTCCCATTTTCTCTCTCCCACATTATGACATTCATGCATTTTCTCAACCTCATGTCCCTACCTCTCTCCTCTTTTATTTTCTTCCCCTTCTACACACTTCCATTCATCCCCCTTCTTTATTTTATATTTTTATCTTTCATTTCCATTCATGCACTTCCCATTCTCTCTCCCCTCAATAAAGCCATGCATGAACCTCCTTCCATCCACATGGCCGACCACCCCCTTGGTTTCCCCCTCTTCATTTCCATCTAGAATGTTCTCCCTCTCCTATAAAAGAAACCCCTCGCCCTTTGTTTATATGAAGTAGTTTTAGTCTAAAGTAGTTTTGAGTGAAGATTTTGTAGAGAGTTAGAGAGCAAGCTTCCATTTCAAGTATTTATTTTCTTGTTGTTTTATTTCATTTCTCCAAGCAATAGTGTAGTAATTTTTGTTATTTTATGTACTCTCATTTCTAGTTTAATGATAATGCAATTTTCCTTTCTTTTGTTTTCATTCTTTATCATGCTTAGCTAGTTCTTTTTGTGCCCGATCACGACGATCTTTGCGATATAATAACGTATCTTTATTTTTATGTTTTCCTTTGTAGTTTTCTATTTTTGATCCTTCCTTGAATTATCTCGTATCGACTCCGTATTTCTAGTATACGGTAGTAGATTCCGATCTCATATTCGAGTGGCCGAGAGGCTCGTGAATATGAAAGATCACTCAAGGAAGGAAGGAGTTGAACGCACCCCTAGAGATAGGATGACGTAAATCCTCCGGATTGGAGTCAAATCCAATAGTGTGGGTCACTTCGATAATGCGACTTTAGACCATTTTGACTTGTAAAGAGATTTCGGTCAAAACATCTACAAGTTAGGGGATTTAATGCTCTAGCGAGATTACTTCCTAATATCGGATCCGTCACGGTCTTAATAGATTTACAATTATTAAACTAAATTATTTGCTTATTTTATTTCAAAGTGAATCGTCGATCGCGCACTCTTTTCTCGTAATAGTTTATTTCCCTTTAAGTTTAGTTTATTTTAATTTTCAAACATCATTAATCGTTCGGTAGGATAATAGAGTCGTTGTGAGTAATAGTACTTGCCTGCCCCGAGTTTTTATACGACCTTGATATTTTTCATATCCTATGCTATATTTCGATAAGTACACTTGCCTTAATCGAGTATAGATTGGAGAATACGATTTTCTCTGTCAAGTTTTTGGCGCCGTTACCGGGGATTTTTTTGGCAATATTACGAAAGTCTCGAATTTATTACTTCTACTAAAAAAAACAACAAAAAAATTATTATTAAATTTATTATTATTATTATTATTATATAATCCACCCACCTCATCTTATTTCTACCCAACCTAAAATCTCTCGAAAAGGGTAAGGGGCTTTAAGCGCCACCATTTTACCTAGTACCTTGCAAACCCTTCACCGGTTAGCCCTTGGGAAGTTTGAGAGCCAATCCACAAAAAAATCTATTTTTTTAAAAAATATATATAAAAAAAAACAAAAAAAATTAAATTTTCTTTTTCTTTTTGGTAACAGTTTTTTTATGGAATCATCTTATTTTTGCGCTTTTTGTGGGTCGCCCGACCACTTTTATTCTGAATGCCTTTCGGGAACCCCTCCCTCTTTTGATTTTAATTTTTCTGGGGAAGGTCAAAATAGCCAATTTGACCCTTACTCCAATTTTTATCCAACTTGGGAGATGGGGAACCCGTCTTATTTTTCGCATGATTTTACCCCGCAAAGCGCCGCGCCTCTAAATTTTTATTTTAATTCTATCGATAATGGGTATTTTGAATTGCAAACTTCTATTGATAATATTAGTTCGCATTTCAAGACCATGATGGATTATCTTTCTCGCGAGGACGCTTCTTTTTCTTCGTCTTCTTCTCCGTCTCCTCCAATTTCTTCATGTAATGAGTCACCGGATATCCCGGCTTGTCTTGTTCCTCTCGAGGAGGATAACTATTCGGATATCCCGGATTGTTTCCTTCCTCCTTTGGAAGACACTTCTATGGATATTCCGGTGTGCTTCTTACCCGTTGAGGATGACGAGACGTTTCCTATTTCTCATTCTGAAGACGTTTGTGATTCCACTTCACTTCAATTTTTAACTGTTCCAAATTTTTCTAGTTTTAGCGAGTCTTTTTCTTCTTCTTCTTTTATTTTAGATAATTCTTCTTTAGTCCTCTCTACTCCTTCTCCCGAAATTTCACAAGACTCTCCTTCTCCTTGTGAAATTTCCTTTGATGAAAATTCTTTTTCTACTTCTTTTATTCCTCTTTCTATTTCTTCTTCTTTTTTTTCTTCTACTTTTGATGACCCTTTCTTTCACATTTTTCATACGGCGGAGTTCTTCCATAACTCCGTCCGTTCACTTTTGGGCGTCATTCCCTTGAAGATTCCACCGCATGTCGGTGCGATTCTTCAATTTTTCTTTTTTTTTTAATTTACTCCCCTAAGCGCATACTTAGGGAGTTACCTCTTCATCTTAGTTTTTATTTTCCATTTAGCTAACAAATAACGTCGGGCTCAGCCGACGTTAAACAGAGAGCCCTCTTGGGAGGCACCCCTTGCTTATCCTTTTTGTTTCTTTCATTTTGTTTATTTTGTTTTGCAGGAATAAAACCCCTGGCGGTTCGTTTGGCTCCATCATTTCTATTCTTCCTTAGGCCCGAGCCGGTGTCCAGCTCAAGCATGGGGGAGCGACATCTGTATTCGGCCTTACGACTCCGGGGAAGTCGTTTTCTTTTTTTTCTTTACTTTATTGTATCCCCCCTCCCCTTTCTTCTTCCTTTTTCTTTCTTATTTTTATTTTTCATTGAGGGCAATGAAAGGTTTAAGCATGGGGGAGGGTTTTGTTGTTTTCTTTCTTTTCAAAAAAAAACAAACAAAAATGTTTAGTATAGTTTTATTAAGTTCTTTTTAGTACTACTTCTATTTAGCCTTATCAAAAACCCAAAAAAAATTAGAAAAATCAAAAATTACAAAAAAAGATAATATCTCAAAACCCAAAAAAATGAAAAAATGTCAAAAAATCAAAATATAATAAACCTCATGCTTAGATTTTTGTTATTTTCAGAAATTTAGTTTGAGTTTGTTTATAAGCATTTTTATTTGCTAATCTTTTATTTCATCATTTTTAGTTAAATTTAACTTTTACTGATTTTGTTTTGAGAATCATCTTATGGTTTAATTTGCTTAGAGTAATTTATTTAGCACTTTTTCTCTTTTATTTTAAATAGTTTCAATTTTGTAGTAATTTTGCTAAACAATTTTGGATTCCAATTATTATTACTTCATGCTTTTAGATTCTTAGGAAATCTCAATCTACTAGTAGTTGCTCTCTACTATTTTAGTTTATTTTCTAAAATCTTGTTTAACCCCACCATTTTTCCTTTTATTTGTTAGATCATATGTCATGGGAATAAGGAGATGTTAGTTCCTTATTCTCTGGTACACATATGCAACCCAAAAAATGAAGAGAGGAATTAAAAGTTCATATATGTCGGGGGAAGTGATAGGATGTTAGTCTATCATTTTCTGGTATTACATATATATTATTTAAAAAAAGTAAAAATATTGTGTGGGGTGTGAAAAAAAATGATGATCACCTTCAATCAAAGACCTCTTCATGTTTAATTTCCTTCCCAAACCCCTTAGCCAATATCATTGTCTTAGTTTTTAAATTAAAATTTGTGGAGAGCATAAGTAGTAGGTTGTCTTCTTCCTTAAGTTTCTTTTAAGTCATGGTTTTTATAATCCCAATCTAACTTTGTTTGCACTTTACTCAATTTTGAATGCTAGTTAATTTATTAGAGAATTTTTGGCTAAATATTTCTCTCTTTTCACTTAAATTTAATAATTTAGGACTTGATTCTTAAATCCCTAAATTTTACTTTTGGCTAGATTTTGATGTAAATAAATTTTTAGTTTGTTTGAAAATTATATAATGCCTTATAAATATTTCTCTTCCTTTTGCTCTGGAATAGCAAAAGCCTAAGCATGGGGGTGTTTGATGACTAGCTTTAGTCATCTTTTTTGGGGTAATTTAGTAGCCTAAATGCCTAAGTTTATTTATAATTTATGCTTGTCATTTCATGTTTTAAAGTCTTTTTATAAAATCCTATTTTTATTTAGTTATTTTATGTTATGATATAAAAAAATCAATATAATCTTATTATATGTATTATGCTACTATATGTATTAGATTATAATATAATTACAATTAATGTTATGTTCTATGTTTAATTTTATATTATATGTTTAACTTGTGTTTTATTTTGAATATTCATATTATGTATTATGTTATGTTATGTTATGTTTTGTTATATTATGTATTATGTTTTATTTATATTATGTATTTTGTTTTGTGTTATATAATCATTAACTAATGTTTATTTTGTTTTAATGTAGGTGCAGCCCATAGCATGCTACCCGAGCCCAAGTCCATTTGGAGCAGCCCACTTCATCACCAAGACCTACCCGAGCCCCTACATGGAGCAGCCCATCACTAAGCCCAACCCGAGCCCACCAAGATCCTCCACCTACATGGCCGGCCACTCTCATGCATGCAATCTCCGCTTCTCTTTATTTTATATTTTCCATTTTATTTCATTTAATATAATACATTGCATTCATGCTCTCCACCTCACTTAATTCCATGCATGCACCTTTCCATTCATGCACCTCCCATTTTCTCTCTCCCACATTATGACATTCATGCATTTTCGCAACCTCATGTCCCTACCTCTCTCCTCTTTAATTTTCTTCCCCTTCTACACACTTCCATTCATCCCCCTTCTTTATTTTATATTTTTATCTTTCATTTCCATTCATGCACTTCCCATTCTCTCTCCCCTCATTAAAGCCATGCATGAACCTCCTTCCATCCACATGTCCGGCCACCCCCTTGGTTTCCCCCTCTTCATTTCCATCTAGAATGTTCTCCCTCTCCTATAAAAGGAACCCCTCCCCCTTTGTTTATATGAAGTAGTTTTAGTCTAAAGTAGTTTTAAGTGAAGATTTTGTAGAGAGTTAGAGAGCAAGCTTCCATTTCAAGTATTTATTTTCTTGTTATTTTATTTCATTTCTCCAAGCAATAGTGTAGTAATTTTTGTTATTTTATGTACTCTCATTTCTAGTTTAATGATAATACAATTTTCCTTTCTTTTGTTTTCTTTCTTTATCATGCTTAGCTAGTTCTTTTTGTGCCCGATCACGACGATCTTTGCGATATAATAACGTATCTTTATTTTTATGTTTTCCTTTGTAGTTTTCTATTTTTGATCCTTCCTTGAATTATCTCGTATCGACTCCGTGTTTCTAGTATACGGTAGTAGATTCCGATCTCATATTCGAGTGGCCGAGAGGCTCGTGAATATGAAAGATCACTCAAGGAAGGAAGGAGTTGAACGCACCCCTAGAGATAGGATGACGTAAATCCTCCGGATTGGAGTCAAATCCAATAGTGCGGGTCACTTCGATAATGCGACTTTAGGCCATTTTGACTTGTAAAGAGATTTCGGTCAAAACGTCTACAAGTTAGGGCATTTAATGCTCTAGCGAGATTACTTCCTAATATCGGATCCGTCACCGTCTTAATAGATTTACAATTGTTAAACTAAATTATTTCGTTATTTTATTTCAAAGTGAATCGTCGATCGCGCACTCTTTTCTCGTAATAGTTTATTTCTCTTTAAGTTTAGTTTATTTTAATTTTCAAACATCATTAATCGTTCGGTAGGATAATAGAGTCGTTGTGAGTAATAGTACTTGCCTGCCCCGAGTTTTTATACGACCTTGATATTTTTCATATCCTATGCTATATTTCGATAGGTACACTTGCCTTAATCGAGTATAGATTGGAGAATACGATTTTCTCTATCATCAATCCATTTCAACATCTACAAGGGCAGCACCTGCATATAGACATCCACCCCATGGGTGACAAACAAAGCAACGGTCAGCATTTAGCTAACCAATTATAACCACCCTACCCCTTACCCGGGGCAGTGGTTCCTTCCCTGCATATATTCCAGTCTCACACATATATACAATACCCATTATTATCACAAATGCCGGCCTTCATGCAGAACATTCCGTGCACTCAGGGCACACTTACGGTGTACCAAGCTCCTCATGGTTCCACCACCGATTCGAGGTGTTTACTTATTGGTCGGGCATAAGCCTCCAAACCCCTGTTGAAGACCTCACGCACCCGTCCACTCAGAGGCACGCACCTCATAACAAACTGTGAGTGCTATCAGTCAACCTACCCTCGTAGTGTACCAAGCCTAGGGAAATCGCCCCGCTGCATTGCTACCAATCGACCGCTCACTTGAACCTACTACTGAACTTGTTGGGTGGCCCACCCACTCAGAGGTTCTTAACTTGTTGGCTATGGGCATCAGCCGCTAAACCCCTGTTGGAGGCCTCTCGTACCCACCCACTCAGAGGTGTCCTCTTACAATAATCCAATCATTGAACTTGGTGGGTGCCCTACCCACTCAGATGTCTCGCATTCCTCCTCAACAACGGCACATAGTGTCGCTTTCCACTCCATCAATACAGCTCGCGCCGAGCATATCACCATCACAATCATCCTCACCATCTCCGTAAGGTAATCGATGTATACACAAAGTCTTCTCCGGTTCGCAGCATCACCAATCCAGACATCCATGCAGATGGGCTTCACACAGCATGCCTATGCCGTACTACACATTTCCGGCTCCAGATGCAGACTCAACCTCTGGAATCACTTACGCTCTTCCATCTTTTTATGGAGGATTCCAAAGATATACATGCATAAACAAAGGGCTTCACCTGCCCAAGGAATAAAGACCATTACCCTTGATGATCGCTTCAGCGCCATGAAAGAACTAGCTGGAAGGAAAGCTCCGCAGCGGCCTTGCCTTCGCAATGCTGAACTCGGCTCTCGATTCGGACCGCTGAAGCTCCACCGACGGTCAGAAAGCTTCTCCTTCTTCCTTCCTTGCACTCCTCTCTCTCTTCACTTAGAAAGAGAATGGAAAATATGAGAATGAGATATTCATCTCCATTCTCGGCCTTATAAGAGCAGGGATGATCTTGGACCATAGGATCCAAATAGAAGGGAACGAACAGCCTCGATTGCTTTGAAAAGCATCTAAATAGAGTTGACACGGCTTGTGACATGCCCGTGTCACAGGCCGTGTCCGATGAGCGGCTACAGAACTGACTCAATCTGGAACAGAACACGGGCTACGACACGCCCGTGTCACTCTCTGCCATGCCCATGTCAACCCGTACACGGCCGTGTGGATGGCCGTGTCACCTCATCTACACAAGGCTGAAACACCTGAGAAGGACACGGCTAAGGCGCACGCCCGTGTCCTCGGCCGTGTGCTCAACACACCCCTGTGACACGCCAGTGTCACAGGCTGTGTACCACACTCAATGCCACTCAACCCCACTCCACTTAACGCCACTCAACGCCACTCCACTTAATGCCGACCGAGAAGGACACGCCCTGGGATACGCCTGTGTCCCAGGTCGTGTGCCCTGGACATACCCTGGGACACGCCCGTGTCCCAGGCCGTGTCACCCATCCTGAACCCATTTTGGGACTTAGGGTTTTTTAGGTGTTACAGCTAGTCCTTCAAAGTCTGGGTATCGACGGTGGAAAAAGAAGCCTAAAACTTCTGCGCCGGCTCCTTCTTTTCCTCCCTCTGGAGCAACATCTTGGAGAGGTCCGCTCAGATGCTATACATGTGGCAAAGTGGGGCATAAGGCTCGAGATTGATGGTGTGGCCCTCCAAAAGGTGAGAAAAAGACGGGTGCATCTTATGCTGAAATGGGAAAGGCTGTGGTGGAATCAACTGCATCTCAAGCTTACCCCAAGTCTATAATCATGTCCAACGGGAGGCCATAAAACAAAGTGACGTCGTAACATGTATGAGTTAAGATACAGTTTTTACTACTTTCCATACTTAGTACCTTGTGCATTTCTTGTGCTTAATTGGATATAATTAGGCTTTGTCCTGATTTCGGAGTGTTCGGCGAGAGCACTGTTCGATACAAGAGCTTCTCATTCATTTCTGTCGGAAGACTTCGTGGGGCGTATCAGAGTGCCTTTATTTACACCGACAGATCGATTAAACGTAGTTTCCTAATGGGTGCTTGATGCGTGCGGATCAAGCCTGCTCTGTTGTAGTGCGGATAGGAAGTCGGGATTTTGAATTGGAAGCATCTGTGCTGCTAATATCGGAGTTTGATGTAATCTTTGGTATGGACTGGCTTTCGGAGCAGCGTGCCTATATAGATTGCAACTCTAAGGAAGTGACACTAGGACAGAACACCAAACGAGATACTAAATTCGTTGGTATGCGAGGATCGAGCAAGATAATGATGTCTGCTATCCAAGTAGTCAAGGTAGTTCGGAAGGGCGCGAAGTTGTTCTTCACAATGTTGGAGGCTATTGAGCCGAGGATCAGTGTGAGTGATGTTCCTATCGTATAATAGTATGCTGATGTGTTTCCTAAATATTTTTCGGGGTTACCTCCCCAACGAGATATTGAATTCACTATTAAGTTGGTGCCATGTGCGAAACCTGTGGCCCGCTCGCCTTATCAAGTTGCGCCAAAGGAGTTGGCGGAACTAAAGGTTCAATTATAAGAGCTATTGGAGCAAGGCTTTATACGCCCAAGTATGTCACCTTGGAGCGCTCCGGTCCTATTTGTGAAAAAGAAGGACGGAAGCTTGCGGCTATGCATTGAGTATCGAGAGATGAACAAGCTGACGGAAAAGAACAAGTATCTGATTCCACAGATTGATGATTTGTTTGATCAGCTAGTGGGATCAACTGTCTACTCAAAGTTAGATTTTAAGTCTGGCTACTATCATTTGAGGATTCTGGAATATGATATTCCCAAGAAAAAGTTTGGTACACACTATAGTCATTACGAGTTCACTGTAAAGCCATTTGGGCTAACAAATTCACCATCGGTATTCATGGACCTAATGCACCGAACGTTTCGAGAGTACTTGGACTCGTTTGTAATCGTCTTTATTGACGACATATTAGTGTAGTATCAATCTGAAGAAGACCATGCGAATCATTTATGAATGGTGTTGCACACCCTAAGAAGGAATAAGCTCTATGACAAGGTCTCAAAGTGTGAGTTTCGGCTATCGTCAGTGGCCTTTCTTGGCCACGTGATAGGTGGAGACAGCGTTGTGGTGGATCCGACGAAGATTGTTGCGATACGGGAGTGGCCGATTTTGTCTTCTGTGGCTGAAGTTCGGAGTTTCCTTGAACTTGTGGGCTACTATATGCGCTTCGTAGAGAACTTCTCGCGGATAGCCTTGCCTCTCACCACACTGAAAAGGAAATATCAGAAGTTCGTTTGGACGCCGGAGTGCGCGCGAGCTTTTGAGGAGCTGAAAAGTCGTCTGCCTACGGTGCCAATCTTGACAATGCCATGTGGTTCAGACGGCTATGAAATTTATAATGATGCATCATGGAGCATCATAGGCTGCGTCCTTCTTCAGTTTGGAAAAGTGATAGCTTAAGGCTCACGCCAGTTGAAAGTACATGAGCGGAACTATCCCGTCCACAACTTGGAGTTTGCGGAGGTAATATTTGCACTTAAACTATGACATAACTATTTATATGGCATGAAAGTTGACATCTTCAAGGACCATAAGAGCCTTAAGTATTTGCTGGATCAGAAGTATCTAAATATGCGATAACGGAGGTAGATGGAGTTCCTTGGGGACTACACCTTCCAAATTCATTATTCTCCCGGGATGGGAAATGTAGTCAAAGATGCTTTGAGTTGTATGACTCCGACAAGGGTAAGTTGGTTGTTGATGCATGATGAACATCTAATCTAGGAGTTGGAGAACTTAAACATCTCTTGTGTGGGCAAGAATGTTACTAAAAGTGCGTGCCTGAATTGGATGGAGATACAGTATGACCTTACGGGCAGGGTTTGGCGAGCAACGGAACTTGATAAGAGTATACAACGCTATGCAGCGGATGTGTTAAATGCTCTATTCTCCTTGGATGACAGACTTTTGCGAAAAGCTTATCGTTTGTGCATTCTAAATATGGGTAAAATACGGGAGGAATTGATGTACGAAGCAAATTTTACAAAGTACTCAATCAACCTGGGGAGAACTAAGATGTACAAGGACATGAAGAAACTGTTCTGGTGGCCAGGTTTGAAGAAAGACATCACACATTATGTGGTAAAATGTCAGACTTGTGCCTTAGTGAAATTTGAATGCCAGAAACCTGGAGGTTTCCTGAAGTTGTTGTTGATTTCAGTATGGAAGTTTGACGATATTTCTATGGATTTTGTGCATGGGTTGCTGAGATCTGAGAACGGAAATGATGCCGCGTGGGTGATCGTTGACCGGTTAACCAAAGTTTCATACTTCATACCTAACAGGAAGGATGATTCAGTTAAGAAACTGGCAAAGTTGTACGTGGATAATATTGTACGATTGCACAGTGTACCCCGTAGCATCGTAAGTGATCGAGATGGGCATTTTACTTCAAATGATTGAAGGCTAATCCATCAGTTGTTGGGAACTAAACTAAAGTTCAGTACGACCTTTCATTCACAAACGGATGGCCAGACTGAGAGGACCAACAGAACAATGGAGGGCATGCTCCATATATACGCCCTAGATTTTGGGAAGAGGTGGGAAGATCACCTCTATATGATTGAGTTTGCGTACAATAATAGCTATCAAGCTAGTATACCGATGGCTCCCTTTGAAGCTTTATACGGTAGAAAGTGTCGTACACTGTTAGCTTGGGCGAAAATAGGCAAGTCAAAGCTTTATAAACGTAACGAGGTCGAAGATGCAAATTTGACCATACGTACTATTCGAGAGTGGCTATTAATAGCCCAAGATAGGTAGGCAAAATACTACAACACCAAACACCGAAATATGGAGTTTGCGGTGGGCGATTGGGTATACTTAAAGATCAAGCCATTCATAGGCGTATCCAAGATTCAGCATTTAAAAAAGCTGAGTCCAAGGTATCTTGGCCTGTTTGAAGTGGTGGAACGAGTTGGAGAGGCCGTCTATTGATTAGCTTTGTCAATAGAGCTAAGTGGCTTGCACGATGTGCTTCACATATCAGTGTTGCGAAAAGATGTGAAAGAGCCAACTCAGGTGATTACAAATGATCGAGTACCAGTCGATAGTTGGCTAACAACAAAGGATAGGCCCATTCAGATCGAGGATACAGAGGTCAACCAACTGCGGAACAAGACAATCGGGATGGTCAAGGTCCATTGGGACAACTGTGACCGTGAGGAGCTGACATGGGAGTGAGAGCAAACCATACACGAACAATATCCCGAGTTATTTATAAAATGAAGTTGTAACTTCATTTTGTGAAAAGAAAATATGTTTTAACATATTAATTGCTGGTTGTCCTTATAGATGCATACAATTTCGGGAGGAAATTTTTGTAAGGAGGGGAGGGTTGTAACACCCCAAAAATGAGAAGCGATCATTGGAGGTTACCGAGCGGTGGTAGCTCAGTGAATTAAAATACTAAGGGCTCAATTTTTACCGCCAGGTGATAGGAGTTACCGCGCCGCGCTAGCCTCTCGACGAGTGTCAAGAAGGATTTATCGAGTAACCAATCTACCGACAGGCGCAAGAATTTTATCACTGGCGATAGCTATGGATAGCAGTGCCGGCTGGTCAAAGCAGTCACCGCCTGGGTTACCGCGCGATAGTAGGAGTTATCGCGCGGCGATAGCTTTAATATAAAAGCTGGACTTTAGATTTCATTCTCATTTTTCTCTTACAGTCCCTTGCTTACTTCTGGAGAGTGAAAGGAGGAAAGGTATATGAGTTAAAGAGGAGTCGATCCAAGGTGTACTTGTGATCGGAATCACAGGTCAACGCTAGATCTGTAGAGAGGAAGTTAGGACAATCAATTCCATCCGGATCAAAAATCACGGTCATGGCTCCAAAGAAAATTACAAGGGTAACGATCTTCTCCTTGGACAAGTGAAGACCTCAATATACATACTTGTATGGAATCCCTCAACAAAAGGTGAAGATAAGGTAGTTTCCAATGGGTAGATTGGTATGATCCCCATTTAGTATTGTATATAGATCTGGAAAGATAGAGTACGAAATATGCATGTTGTGTGAAGCCCATCCGAACCAGTTGGTATAGATTGGTGTTGTTTATTTTGCGTGCTAGAGAAGACTCCGAGTATAAACGTGAAATTGTACGGAGTCTTAGGGTTGTACCTGTAAAATGAGAGTAACAGGAAGTACTGGAGTTCAGCTCCAGGAAAATGCCCAAGAAAGATCACAGTTCGGGGAACTATTGATGTCACCAGACGATAGTGAATGTCTCCTGGCGATAGCTCCCAATGAGCTAAAGCTTTGTGTGGTCTGTCTTTATGAGACCTAGGGGCCAATGCATGTGGATCTGTGTGCTTAAATTGCCCAATAATGGTAGGTGCCAGCCTGAAATGGTGAAAAGACGTGTGGCTTATGTTTGGGTTGAGCCGTGGAGGCCAACTGCAGTGCCATCAAGTTAAGTACCTCTGAATTACTGGGTCATTAAGTTATGTACCTCTGAACGAGTAGTTGCCATTAAGTTAAGTACCTCTTAACGATATAGTCATCAAGTTAAGTACCTCTGAATGACAAGTGTTACCGTTAAGTTAAGTACCTCTGAATGACATAGTAGTCAAGTTAAGTACCTCTGAATGGTGGCGATATACAGGAAGTCTGGTACACCGAAAATGTGCCCTGAGTGCATGGGGCTTGTGGCCGATGAGCCTATATCTGTGGTGAATTGTGCTTAAATGCACTTTGATATTGCCACTATATATATATACCGTTGTTTGCTGGGAAGGAGAACTGCCGCCCCGAGTAAAGGGTGGGGTCGTTATAAATTGGTCAGCAAAGTGCTGACCGTTGCTTTGTTTGTCGCATTTGTGTGAGCCGTTTGTGCAGTGCGGGAAAGCTATGTAGGAAGTAGCAGGCTGAAGCCCTTATGCTGCGATTGGCTGGCCCTTGAAGGCCCAAAGGCGAACGTTTTACTATTTTCATGTGTGGCTGGCCTGCGTTCCGATGTCTGAAGTCACTTGATGTAAATGAAATAGTTGTAAGGATGAAAGGCATAAACATGTGTTGCATATTGTATATTTATCATTCATGTGCAAGCTTTTGTATTGGACATTCCTTGTGTTTTGGGTTCTTAGCTTAAAATTCTTCCGCTAGAATGCTCTGAGTTAGGACGCTTTCATAATTGAATTTGGATTTGGAAACAATAAGTAATCTCCTTACTTGTCCGTAGTATATGGCTTCGGCCCCGACCGGACCTTCTATTATATGCTATACGACGGATGGGGGCATAATACTAGGTGTTTAGATACTCTTGAAACTAAAGACTTTCAAAAGGATTGCAACCCTACCTTATTAGTATAAGAAAACTATGTGATCTTGTTTATGTCATTGTCTTCCACAAGGATGAGTTTCTGATAAAAAGATTAAGTGACCAAGAGGTCATTTTGACAATCACTAGGAGTGAAAATATTTACTGTTTAAACTTTTTTATGTTTAAGCTCTGACACTCCAGTATGTTTGGTATCAAATGAGAAAGTCTCATACTGTGTGCAATGACACAAAAGGCTTGCTCACTTGAACTACAAGTCAATTAGCAAGCTCTTTAGTGAAGGGCTAGTACGAAATGGACCCAATTTAAAATGCACCAAGGAGGGCATTTACTCTGCTTGTCAAAAGGGCAAGATGTCCAAAGCCTCCTTCAAGAGCATTGGGGCCAAGGATTCAGTGAGGTACTTGTACCTCCTGTATATGGACTTGTTTGGTCCTACGTCAGTTCATAGTATAGGTAGGAAAGTCTATACACTAGTGATAGTTGATGACTATTCCAGATATGCTTGGGTTTTCTTTCTAAAGAAAAAGTCTGAAACCCTAGACATCTTTATGACCTTTGTTAGGCTTGTTCAGAATGAAAAAGACAGTTCTATGTTCATAATCAGAAGTGACCATGGTACTAAATTTCAGTCTGAAGACATTACAAAGTTCTATAAAGAACTAGGGGTTTGTTCGGAGTTTTCTTTTCCAAGAACACCCCAACAAAATGCGATAGCTGAGACGAAAAATAGGACTCTCATAAAGGCTGGCAGGACACTGCTCTGTGACACTTCTCTACCAAAATACTTCTAGGATGAGGTAGTAAACACTGCTTATCATGTATTGAATAGAGCCTCTATCAACACATATCACCAGAAGACTCCTATTGAGATTATGAAAGGAAGAAAACCAAATCTAGCCTATCTCAGGATCTTTGGTAGTAAGTACTTTATGCTTAATAATGGGAAGTCCTACTTGACTAAGTTTGCTGACAAATCCTATGAAGGGATATTTGTTGGGTAAAATAATCATAGCAAAGCATATAGAGTCTTCAACTTGAAAAAATCAAGTTGTAGAAGAGTCAGTGAATGTAGTATTTTATGAATCATCAATGATTAATAGTGAGCTGCCTAGCTCCTCTAGATCCGCAGGTGTAGAGTTGGAGATGGATAACCGAACCATCAAGGACACTCCTCCAACTAGCCAAGAATAAGATGATGGTGCATGCATTCCTGAAGAAGGACAATATTTACAGGATATGGTTGAAGACCAGCAGGATCCAGTCATTGAAGTTCATGACACTGACGTTAGAATGCCTCTTGCAGTCAGGCATTTGAGGGATTATCCCAGAAATCAGATCATAGAAGATGCTAGCCAAGGGGTTACAATAAGGAGCAGAAGCCTCAACATTGTTATATACTCCAGCTTTTTGTCTCAAGTTAAGCCTAAAAGGTTTGAAGATGCCAGCATATAACCATTTTAGATTATGGAAATGCAAGAAGAAATTAGCAAGTTTAAGAGATGCAAGGTCTGGAAGCTAGTTCCCAGACCACAAGGACATAACATTATTGGAACCAAGTGGATCTACATGAATAAATTTGATGAAAATGGTGTTATCATAAAGAATCAAGCTAGACTGGTTGCCAAGGGATACATATAAGTGGAAGGTATTGATTTTGATCAAACCTTTGCTCTAGTAGCTAGATTTGAAGCTATAAGACTATTCCTTGCATATGCTGTATATAAAGGGTTCAAAGTCTACTAAATGGATGTGAAGTCAGCTTTCCTAAATGGTGACCTAAAAGAAGAGGTCCGTGTTGAGCAACCCTCAGGTTTTGTTAATCCTAGCTTTCCTGATTATGTTTTTAGGCTTAGAAAAGCTTTAAATTGGCTGAAGCAAGCCCCTAGGGCATGGTATGAAATATTGTCTAGCTTCCTCATTGAGAACAAATTCTCAAGGGGAAAGATAGATAAGACATTATTTCTAAGGTAAGTCAAGGGTAAGATCATTCTAGTCCAAATTTATGCAGAAGACATAATATTTGGGTATACTAATGATGGCCTCTACAAATAGTTTGTGTAATCCCCCCCATTCGTCGTATAGCATATGACAGAAGGTCCAGATGGGGCCCGATGCCATATACTACGGACAGGTAAGGAGATTACAAGTTGTTTCCAAATCCAAGTTCAATTATGAACGCACCCTAACTCAGAGCATTCTAGAGGAAGTATTTTAGTTTATGAACCCATACTTAACACGAATGCCCACTACAAAACAGGAATGATATATATATACACATAACACATGTTTCGACCGTAGCCTTATTACAACTATTTCCTTTTTACAACAAGTGGTTTCATACTTTGGCACGCAGGCCGGCCACACATGAAAATAGTAAACGTTCACCTTTGGGCATTCAAGGGCCAACCCATTGTAGCACAAGGGCTTCAACCCGCTACTTTCCACTAGGCTCTCCAGTACATGCAACAAAGGGCCCACCAAAACGTGGCAAACAAAGCAACGTTCAGCATTTTGCTGACCCGTTTATAACGATCCCACCCCTTACTCGGGTCGACATTTCTCCTTCCCCCAAAACAAGGCATCATGTATATATTGTCATTTACAAAGTGCATTTTAAGCACTATTCATCACAGACGTAGGCTCAACGGTCACACTCCCCTTGCACTCAGGGCACATTTTCGGTATCCACGACTTCCCGCGTATCACCACCAATAACTTTGTCGTTCAGAGGTCCTTAACTTGATGACTTTGTCATTCAGAGGTAATTAACTTAACGACTAACTGCCCATTCAATGGTACTTAACTTAACCACTCTGTCATTCAGAGGTACTTAACTTGATGGCACAGTTATTGGCCTTCACGGCACAATTTCCAGTTCAAGCTGGTACTCACCCTTAATGTGCAATTTAAGCTCACATCATCATTTACCATTTCAGGCTGGTACACACCATTACTAGGTCTTTTCTTGGAAATTCTTCCAGTACTTTGATGCAGCATCCTACACACCCCTAGACCCCAGACTTCACACATACACCACAAGTATATCTACGGAGTCTTCTCCGGCACGCAAATTAAACATCACCAATCCAGACTAACTTGTCCAGATGGGCTTCTCACAGCATGCCTATTCCATACTCTACATTTCCGGATCTAAATGCAGGAATATATGGGGATCAAACCGATCTTCCAACTGGAATCTACCCTTTTTCACCTTTTAGGGAGGGGATTCATGCAAATATGCATATTGAGGACTTCACTTGTCCGAGAGAAGCTCAATACCCTTGTAGCTCTCTTCGGGGCCATGACGAAGCTTTTCTAGGTGGATGGAAAGGAACACGTTGCTCTCCTCTTCGCAGATCTAGCTTCGTCCCTTGATTCTAGCTACCAGATCTTCTCTAGTAACTTAATGCTTCACCCAAAGCCTAATACCAGCCGAAAGTTTTCTACTCCAGAACTGGGAAGCAAGGAAGAGAGAGAGAGAAAAGGAAATAATTACTTCCTCAATCCATCCCTCTACAGATATGGCCTCGGGTTTTACCCCAGTCCTACGATCTCTTCACATAAAAAGAAAACAATGGCTCGGGTTTGAGCAGACAAAGTCAACCACCACTCAGTGGCCGCACCGCAGCCACCTGACACGAGTCTCCACTTTGGCGATAAGATAATTCGACAATTCGTCGAACGGGGTCATAACACCGCTAAGCTCTGCTCGACGATCCGTAAAAGCACAGCTCCATGATCCGTCGAGCACATCTTGTTGATCCGTCGAGCACAGCTCGACGATCCGTCGAGCTCTGCTCGACGATCCGTCGAGCTCTGCTCGACGATCCGTCGAGCTCTGCTCGACGATCCGAGCTCGACGATCCGTCGAGCTCTGGTCGACGATCCGTCGAGCTCTGGTCAAAGATCCGTCGAGCTCTGATCGACGATGCGTCGAGCTCTGATCGACGATCCATCGAGCTGTGATCGATGATTTCCATCTAGCTAAGGTCAACACTTAGCCAGACTTTTTGGGGTATTACAATCCTCCCCTCCTTACTGAAATTTCGTCCCTAAATTTAATACAGTGTGCAGAAACCAATAACAAATATGTTGCAACATATATTTTTTGTACAATAAAAGTATTATATCAGTTTATAATAATTTATTACAAAAATGCAATAACTGGTTATACAAAGAACTCGGGAAATTCAGCACGCTTGGCAAAGCTTTTCTATGCGGATGGAAAAGAACAAGTCGCTCTCCTCTTCGCAGATCTAGCTTCGGCCCTTGATTCCAGCCACGAGATCTTCTCCAGTAACTTTAAGCTTTACCCAAAGCCTAACACCAGCTGAAAGTTTTCTGCTGCAAAACTGGGAAGCAAGGAAGAGAGAGAGAGAAAAGGAAATAATTACTTTCTCAATCCATCCCTCTTTAGATATGGCCTCGGGTTTTACCCCAGCCCTACGATCTCTTCACATCAAAAGAAAACAACAACTCGAGTTTGAGCTGATAAAGTCAACCACCGCTCAGTGGCCACACCCCAGCCACCTGACATGAGTCACCACTTTGGCGATAAGATAATTCGACAATTCGTCTAACGAGGTCATAACACTGCTTAGCTTTGCTCGACGGTACATCGAGCTCTGCTCGACAATTCGTCGAGCTTCTCTCGACGTTTCGTCCAGCTCTGCTCGACAATTTCTATCCTGCTCTGCTCGACAATTTCCGTCCAGCTCTGCTCGACAATTTCTGTCAAGCTCTGCTCGACGACACTTAGCCTGACTTTTTGGTGTGTTACAGTTTGTCCAACTTATGCAAGGATAGTTTGAGATGAGCAGTATGAGAGAACTCAAGTATTTCTTGGGACTCCAAGTTAGACAATCAGAGGATGGACTTTCCATCTCTCAGTCTAAGTTCACCAAGGAGTTGATTAAAATATTTGAAATGGAGAGTGCCTCCATAATGAAAACTCCTATGTCGTCAAGTGTGTCAATAGACAAGGATGAAACTGAGAAACCTGTTGATGAAACCTTGTATAGAGGCATAATTGGCTCACTCCTCTACCTTACTGCTAGTAGGCCAAACATTATGTATGCTACATGTGTTTGTGCTAGATACCAGGATAGCCCTAAGGAATCTCATTATTCTGCAGTTAAAAGAATTTTTAGATATCTCAAGGGCACAACTGATCTTGGTCTGTGCTACCCTAGGAATAATGAATTTGAACTAAATGGGTATTCAGATGTAGACATTATAGGTTGCAGAGAAGACAGGAAAAGCACCTCTGATACCTATCTATTTTTAGGAGGAAGATTGGTCTCTTTGAGTAGCAAGAAGAAAACAAGTATTGCTATCTCAACAGCTGAATCAAAGTACATCTCAACATAAAGTTGCTGTGCGTAGCGACTGTGGATCCAGAATCAGCTCCAGGATTACAATCTTAAGCTAAGTAGAACTCTAATGTTTTGTGATTCTACTAGTGCAATATCTATTGCAGGGAATCCTGCTTCTCACAACAGGATAAAGCACATAGAGATTAGGTATCATTTCTTTAGAGAGTAAGTGGAATGTGAGGACATCAGTCTTGAGTTTGTCTCTACAGACAAGCAAGTCTTGAGTTTGTCTCTACAGATATCCACTAGATGAAGCCAAGTTCAACATCTTCAAATTTGAATTGGGCATGATGAACTTAGTATAGATTCAGTAGTGTTACTATTGAGAGCTAATGATAATACATAAAGGAAGTTAACATACATCTAACAATTTGAATTTCAAATTTTTCATAATAAATTAACTCAACAAAACACAGAATTTCTTTTATAAGTTTATCTAAATAAAAACATCATTCTCACAAGATACATATGATTGAATATCATTACAACAACCTTAATGAAATTAAAAAAAATGCTAATAGAAGTAGAATTGAAGTTGAGTTTAAACCTTGAGCAAATAAAGAATTTGTGTGACAATTTCTTTATTTGTCTCTCTAACACTTGTGGAGGAATTACTTAAGGTTTGAAACCTTAATTGTCCACAACAAAGAAGATGATTCGTAGTAGTTTTAAACAAACAACTACCTCAGTTTTCTTCTCAATATTTGAAGGGATAAGAACTTAATTTTTCATCAAACCTTCTCATTCAACTTGAAGCCTCTTCACGGTTTTCTTCAACAAGAGTTTTCAATGGCCGAACCTTCCACTTCTTATGCAAGTGTTTTGGATCTGAGATCCAAGTGCTCGGCTTCCTCCTTTCTTCAATCAAGTCGTGGACTTGATTCTTTATTCCTTTGAGATTGCCCTCAAGTGAACAAAACCGAAGACATTGGTCTTGGCAACAATGTTCTTCACGGTTTTCCTTCTTCACCTACACGGAATTCTTTCTCTCTTTCTATTTTTAGAACACACGGCTAGAGACTTGATCTCAAATCATCACAATAGCATTTATAAAGAGTTAGTTAATCAAAAACCGCAACCTTTCATCAAGGGGTGCCACCCTTTCGTTTTTTGTTTAAGAAACCGCCATAGGTAAGCAAGAAATCCGGCCCTTTTTAAAACAGTTTTTATTAAATAAAATGGCTGGTTTTAATTTCGAAAATAATTAAGATTATTTTAAATAAAAACCTTAATAAAACTCATAAAAGACCTTACAAAATATTTCATAAAAGTAAGGTTTAACAAGAGAAATACTTAGGCATTAAGTTAACAATTATTGTGTTACATGTGATAACCTTTCATGATATGAATTATCTTTCTCATCATGTAATCATTTTCAAAACAATGCTTAGATACCCTACATCATGTTTGACAAAGACTTGATCATATCATTACACACCATCAACATAAAAGGACATATTCCAACTTAAACATTTGAATAAAATAAAAACATGAACTATTGTGCTCATACCAACAAACCACACATTGTCTTTCTAATGTTGTTAGAAGCAATAAAGTCATTCATAAGAAGAACCACATTAAAAAAACATAAAGTGCTTTTGGTTAGTAGAAAAGTTTCTTTCTACTTGGAGATGTGTACCCTTCACGGTACCATTTGTTTGGAGCAAATAGATTCACATCATCTTCTTTCCAAGTTTTAACATAACACTTGTTCATATTCAGTTTCCTGAAAAGAAAGGATATAGTTATTAAAAAATAAAAACAAGAAGTACAACAATGACAATCCTAGTTAAAAATTACCTCAACAAACTCCCCCTTTGGCATTGTTGTCAACTTTTTAATTTTTTAATAATAGTAATAGCAGTCTCCCCCTATGACCATTCTCCCCCTTTGACAACCATGCCAAAGGATAGTAGCCCCCTTTCTGGATGATCAGGTAATTACTGCTAGGGATTTGATCCCTAAGCGATTCCTTATATCAATAAATTGAATTTTTGACAAGGGTTTAGTAAATATATCGGCTAGTTGTTCCTTTGTAGAAACATAGGTTAGAATAACATCCTTGTTGGTGACATGTTCTTTTAGGAAGAAATATTTTATAGAGATATGTTTTGTTCGATTGTGCATAACAGGATTCTTTGAGATATTAATTGCACTTGTGTTATCACACTTTATCTCTAAAGGTTTATCAATTTGAATACCAAAGTTTTTAAGTTCTTCTTTCATCCATAAAATTTGTGTGCAACATGTCGTTGCAGCAACAAATTCTGACTCAGCTGTCGATAATGTAACTGAATCTTGCTTCTTTGAGTGCCATGCCACAAGATGGTTTCCTATAAAGAAGGCTCCTCCACTTGTACTTTTACGTTCATCGATACAACCGGCCCAGTCAGCGTCTGTATAAGCCATAAGAGTGTCATTTGTTTTATTTGGGTAGAATAACCCAAAATCAATAGTACCTTTCAGATACCTTAAGATTCGTTTTCCAGCACTCCAGTGACTCTCTTTAGGATTACTTTGAAATCTAGATATTAGACATACTGAGTGCATTATATCTGGTCGAGTTGATGTTAAGTATAAGAGACTTCCTATCAAGGATCTATATTGTTTTTGGTCAATTTCTTGTCCGTCCATATCTTTTGATAACTTCTCATTTGTACTCATGGGAGTACTAATGGGTTTACAATCTTTCATTCCAAATTTGTCAAGTATTTCTAATAGATATTTACTTTGACTTAGAAAGATTCCCTCTTTCTTTTGATGTATTTGTAAACCTAGAAAATATGATAGTTCACCTATCATTGACATTTCAAAAGTATTTTTCATTTCTTTCACAAAGTCATTGCATGAGGCTAAGTCTTTTGAACCCAATAATATATCATCAACATATATGAGAACAAATATTAGATTATCTTTAGTGTGTTTGATATATAAGGTATTGTTCAATTGACTTTTTACAAAAGTAGCTTTGTGTAAAAAATCATCTAACCGTTCATACCAGGCACGAGGAGCTTGCTTTAATCCATACAATGCCTTCTTTAATTTGCATACATGTGAGGGATTTGTGCGTTCAACAAATCCTTCGGGTTGCTCCATATAAACCTCTTCTTCTAGGTAGCCATTTAAGAAGGCCGATTTTACGTCCATTTGAAAAATTTTAAAGTTTAAGTTTATGGACATTGAAAGAAACATTCTTATTGACTCCATTCTTGCGACAGGAGCAAAGGTTTCCTCATAGTCTATACCTTCTATTTGGGAATATCCTTTACATACCAGTCTAGCTTTATTTCGAATGACAACACCTTTTTCTTTAATTTCTGCTCCTTGATCATTTCCAAATTTAACTGTGCCTCCTAGATAGTTTTCTAGATTTTTAATTTTCTTTAATTCTCCTGTCATATGACTAGTGCAACCACTGTCAATTATCCATTTATTGGATTTACTTTCTTTTAATGCTTTTAGGGCAGATTGAACAACATAGCAATGATAGATTCCATTATTGTTTTCAAAAACATTTGAGGAGTTTAACTTATTGCAGGTTCTTATAGTGTGACCATATTTTTTGCAGTAAGAACAACTATTAACAGTGCGAAAAGATGATAAAGATGAATAATTATAAAAATTGCAGTCAATAGATTCATGACCATAATAATTACAGATATAACAAATTTTATTGGAGAGAGGTTGACAGGTATACCTTTTTGGCATGAAAGTTCCAGCACCTTTGACTTTGAGATTCATTTGATTTTCACCCTTCTTTGTCCCTTCTGATGATTCTCCTGTATGATAGCCTAATCCACTCTTATCATGTGTAGATCTTTGCATAGATATGAGACTATTCAGCTTGTTTGTGGAGTCTTCAAACTTGAACAACCTTTGAAGATCATCCTTGAGTTTTTGAACCTGCAGTGTTAGTTCTTGAATTTGCTTTCTATCAATGTCCCTGTCTCTCATTAGTTGATTTACGTTATTCACCAAATCAGTAGCTTCAAAAAACTCATCACTGTCAGTTAATTCATTATTGGTTACTGAATTTAATTTCATTTCATGAAGATTTTCAGATATGTTTTTCATTTTCTCTTCCATATGGTCTCCTGCATCAACAGAGGAACAAGTATCAGATAAGTATGAAACTTTAAAATGATTATTTTTAATTTCGGTTTTTAACAAGAGAATTTCTTCTTTTAGATCACTAATCATAGTCATTGATCTCTCTACATGATTTTCAATGTGATTTAAGGTGATGTTTTGACTCCATGTTTGAGTATTTTCTAGAGACAATTCAAGTGATTCAATTAACTCTTCTTGTTCTCTTACCCTTTTTAGTGAAGCTATTAGTTCTTTTTCTAAATCACTTTTATCTTCTAAGTCATCGTCAGGAGATTCAATAAAACTAGTCTTTGCCATGAATGTAAAAGAATGTTTTTTCTTGTCATTATTAGCTTCATTTTCATCCTCACTACTATCAATTTCCTCATTAACGAGATTTGATTTATTTTGATTGTAGAACTTCAATTTTCCATTGCTATATTTATCATTTTTACTTTCAGTGTGTCCTTTGTTTTTGTTTTTGTTGTGATAGCAATCTACTGAATAGTGACCTGGTTTTCCACAAGTGTAACAATTTCCTATTAACTTGGGTTTATCAAACTTATTATATCTAGAGTTATTTTTCTTTCCAAAGTTTGAATGTTCAACTTTATTTTTGTTCTTAGCAAGCTCGGTTTTGAAAGCAAGTTGTTTTTCATGTTCTTTATTAATGTCCATTGTTCTCATTTCATAGGCCACTAATGATCCAAGTAATTCATCAAAGGATAACTGGTTTAGGTCCTTAGCCTCTTCAATTGCAGAGACCTTGGAATTAAATTTTTCTGGTAATGATCTTAATATTTTCTTTATAATTGTTGCATCATTTAGAGTTTCACCTAGACCTCGAATAGAATTTACGATTTCATTTGTTCTTTGCATGAAATTTTCTATGCTTTCATCATTTTCCATTTTTATTGATTCAAATCTACTCCTGTAAGTTTGTAATTTTGCCTCTTTTATTTTGCTATCTCCTTCATATAAATTTTGAAGTTTTAGCCATATACTTTGAGCAGAAGAACAGTTCATAACTTTAACTAATTCCGAATCAGTTAAGCCAGACATTAAAGCTTGCATTGCTTTATTATTTTTATTTATCCTTCTTATTTCATTTTGATCTTCAAGGATATTTATTCCAGCAGTTTGCACATACTCATTTTCTATAAAATCCCAGACATCAATTCCTAATGATTTAATATAAATTTCCATTCTTTTCTTCCAATAACTATAATCTTTTCCATTGAACAATGGAGCTCTATTCATGGCACCTCCTTCATTAGTCATCATTTTTTAAAAGAAACTTATGACCCTAATCGGTAAAGATTATAAAATGGGCCCTCCCCTCTGATACCAATTGTTACTATTGAGAGCTAATGATAATACATAAAGGAAGTTAACATACATCTAACAATTTGAATTTCAAATTTTTCATAATAAATTAACTCAACAAAACACAGAATTTCTTTTATAAGTTTATCTAAATAAAAACATCATTTTCACAAGATACATATGATTGAATATCATTACAACAACCTTAATGAAATTAAAAAAAATGCTAATAGAAGTAGAATTGAAGTTGAATTTAAACCTTGAGCAAATAAAGAATTTGTGTGACAATTTCTTTATTTGTCTCTCTAACACTTGTGGAGGAATTACTTAAGGTTTGAAACCTTAATTGTCCACAACAAAGAAGATGATTCGTAGTAGTTTTAAACAAACAACTACCTCAGTTTTCTTCTCAATATTTGAAGGGATAAGAACTTAATTTTTCATCAAACCTTCTCATTCAACTTGAAGCCTCTTCACGGTTTTCTTCAACAAGAGTTTTCAATGGCCGAACCTTCCACTTCTTATGCAAGTGTTTTGGATCTGAGATCCAAGTGCTCGGCTTCCTCCTTTCTTCAATCAAGTCGTGGACTTGATTCTTTATTCCTTTGAGATTGCCCTCAAGTGAACAAAACCGAAGACATTGGTCTTGGCAACAATGTTCTTCACGGTTTTCCTCCTTCACCTTCACGGAATTCTTTCTCTCTTTCTATTTTTAGAACACACGGCTAGAGACTTGATCTCAAATCATCACAATAGCATTTATAAAGAGTTAGTTAATCAAAAACCGCAACCTTTCATCAAGGGGTGCCACCCTTTCGTTTTTTGTTTAAGAAACCGCCATAGGTAAGCAAGAAATCCGGCCCTTTTTAAAACAGTTTTTATTAAATAAAATGGCTGGTTTTAATTTCGAAAATAATTAAGATTATTTTAAATAAAAACCTTAATAAAACTCATAAAAGACCTTACAAAATATTTCATAAAAGTAAGGTTTAACAAGAGAAATACTTAGGCATTAAGTTAACAATTATTGTGTTACATGTGATAACCTTTCATGATATGAATTATCTTTCTCATCATGTAATCATTTTCAAAACAATGCTTAGATACCCTACATCATGTTTGACAAAGACTTGATCATATCATTACACACCATCAACATAAAAGGACATATTCCAACTTAAACATTTGAATAAAATAAAAACATGAACTATTGTGCTCATACCAACAAACCACACATTGTCTTTCTAATGTTGTTAGAAGCAATAAAGTCATTCATAAGAAGAACCACATTAAAAAAACATAAAGTGCTTTTGGTTAGTAGAAAAGTTTCTTTCTACTTGGAGATGTGTACCCTTCACGGTACCATTTGTTTGGAGCAAATAGATTCACATCATCTTCTTTCCAAGTTTTAACATAACACTTGTTCATATTCAGTTTCCTGAAAAGAAAGGATATAGTTATTAAAAAATAAAAACAAGAAGTACAACAATGACAATCCTAGTTAAAAATTACCTCAACAAACTCCCCCTTTGGCATTGTTGTCAACTTTTTAATTTTTTAATAATAGTAATAGCAGTCTCCCCCTATGACCATTCTCCCCCTTTGACAACCATGCCAAAGGATAGTAGCCCCCTTTCTGGATGATCAGGTAATTACTGCTAGGGATTTGATCCCTAAGCGATTCCTTATATCAATAAATTGAATTTTTGACAAGGGTTTAGTAAATATATCGGCTAGTTGTTCCTTTGTAGAAACATAGGTTAGAATAACATCCTTGTTGGTGACATGTTCTTTTAGGAAGAAATATTTTATAGAGATATGTTTTGTTCGATTGTGCATAACAGGATTCTTTGAGATATTAATTGCACTTGTGTTATCACACTTTATCTCTAAAGGTTTATCAATTTGAATACCAAAGTTTTTAAGTTCTTCTTTCATCCATAAAATTTGTGTGCAACATGTCGTTGCAGCAATAAATTCTGACTCAGCTGTCGATAATGTAACTGAATCTTGCTTCTTTGAGTGCCATGCCACAAGATGGTTTCCTATAAAGAAGGCTCCTCCACTTGTACTTTTACGTTCATCGATACAACCGGCCCAGTCAGCGTCTGTATAAGCCATAAGAGTGTCATTTGTTTTATTTGGGTAGAATAACCCAAAATCAATAGTACCTTTCAGATACCTTAAGATTCGTTTTCCAGCACTCCAGTGACTCTCTTTAGGATTACTTTGAAATCTAGATATTAGACATACTGAGTGCATTATATCTGGTCGAGTTGATGTTAAGTATAAGAGACTTCCTATCAAGGATCTATATTGTTTTTGGTCAATTTCTTGTCCGTCCATATCTTTTGATAACTTCTCATTTGTACTCATGGGAGTACTAATGGGTTTACAATCTTTCATTCCAAATTTGTCAAGTATTTCTAATAGATATTTACTTTGACTTAGAAAGATTCCCTCTTTCTTTTGATGTATTTGTAAACCTAGAAAATATGATAGTTCACCTATCATTGACATTTCAAAAGTATTTTTCATTTCTTTCACAAAGTCATTGCATGAGGCTAAGTCTTTTGAACCCAATAATATATCATCAACATATATGAGAACAAATATTAGATTATCTTTAGTGTGTTTGATATATAAGGTATTGTTCAATTGACTTTTTACAAAAGTAGCTTTGTGTAAAAAATCATCTAACCGTTCATACCAGGCACGAGGAGCTTGCTTTAATCCATACAATGCCTTCTTTAATTTGCATACATGTGAGGGATTTGTGCGTTCAACAAATCCTTCGGGTTGCTCCATATAAACCTCTTCTTCTAGGTAGCCATTTAAGAAGGCCGATTTTACGTCCATTTGAAAAATTTTAAAGTTTAAGTTTATGGACATTGAAAGAAACATTCTTATTGACTCCATTCTTGCGACAGGAGCAAAGGTTTCCTCATAGTCTATACCTTCTATTTGGGAATATCCTTTACATACCAGTCTAGCTTTATTTCGAATGACAACACCTTTTTCTTTAATTTCTGCTCCTTGATCATTTCCAAATTTAACTGTGCCTCCTAGATAGTTTTCTAGATTTTTAATTTTCTTTAATTCTCCTGTCATATGACTAGTGCAACCACTGTCAATTATCCATTTATTGGATTTACTTTCTTTTAATGCTTTTAGGGCAGATTGAACAACATAGCAATGATAGATTCCATTATTGTTTTCAAAAACATTTGAGGAGTTTAACTTATTGCAGGTTCTTATAGTGTGACCATATTTTTTGCAGTAAGAACAACTATTAACAGTGCGAAAAGATGATAAAGATGAATAATTATAAAAATTGCAGTCAATAGATTCATGACCATAATAATTACAGATATAACAAATTTTATTGGAGAGAGGTTGACAGGTATACCTTTTTGGCATGAAAGTTCCAGCACCTTTGACTTTGAGATTCATTTGATTTTCACCCTTCTTTGTCCCTTCTGATGATTCTCCTGTATGATAGCCTAATCCACTCTTATCATGTGTAGATCTTTGCATAGATATGAGACTATTCAGCTTGTTTGTGGAGTCTTCAAACTTGAACAACCTTTGAAGATCATCCTTGAGTTTTTGAACCTGCAGTGTTAGTTCTTGAATTTGCTTTCTATCAATGTCCCTGTCTCTCATTAGTTGATTTACGTTATTCACCAAATCAGTAGCTTCAAAAAACTCATCACTGTCAGTTAATTCATTATTGGTTACTGAATTTAATTTCATTTCATGAAGATTTTCAGATATGTTTTTCATTTTCTCTTCCATATGGTCTCCTGCATCAACAGAGGAACAAGTATCAGATAAGTATGAAACTTTAAAATGATTATTTTTAATTTCGGTTTTTAACAAGAGAATTTCTTCTTTTAGATCACTAATCATAGTCATTGATCTCTCTACATGATTTTCAATGTGATTTAAGGTGATGTTTTGACTCCATGTTTGAGTATTTTCTAGAGACAATTCAAGTGATTCAATTAACTCTTCTTGTTCTCTTACCCTTTTTAGTGAAGCTATTAGTTCTTTTTCTAAATCACTTTTATCTTCTAAGTCATCGTCAGGAGATTCAATAAAACTAGTCTTTGCCATGAATGTAAAAGAATGTTTTTTCTTGTCATTATTAGCTTCATTTTCATCCTCACTACTATCAATTTCCTCATTAACGAGATTTGATTTATTTTGATTGTAGAACTTCAATTTTCCATTGCTATATTTAACATTTTTACTTTCAGTGTGTCCTTTGTTTTTGTTTTTGTTGTGATAGCAATCTACTGAATAGTGACCTGGTTTTCCACAAGTGTAACAATTTCCTATTAACTTGGGTTTATCAAACTTATTATATCTAGAGTTATTTTTCTTTCCAAAGTTTGAATGTTCAACTTTATTTTTGTTCTTAGCAAGCTCGGTTTTGAAAGCAAGTTGTTTTTCATGTTCTTTATTAATGTCCATTGTTCTCATTTCATAGGCCACTAATGATCCAAGTAATTCATCAAAGGATAACTGGTTTAGGTCCTTAGCCTCTTCAATTGCAGAGACCTTGGAATTAAATTTTTCTGGTAATGATCTTAATATTTTCTTTATAATTGTTGCATCATTTAGAGTTTCACCTAGACCTCGAATAGAATTTACGATTTCATTTGTTCTTTGCATGAAATTTTCTATGCTTTCATCATTTTCCATTTTTATTGATTCAAATCTACTCCTGTAAGTTTGTAATTTTGCCTCTTTTATTTTGCTATCTCCTTCATATAAATTTTGAAGTTTTAGCCATATACTTTGAGCAGAAGAACAGTTCATAACTTTAACTAATTCCGAATCAGTTAAGCCAGACATTAAAGCTTGCATTGCTTTATTATTTTTATTTATCCTTCTTATTTCATTTTGATCTTCAAGGATATTTATTCCAGCAGTTTGCACATACTCATTTTCTATAAAATCCCAGACATCAATTCCTAATGATTTAATATAAATTTCCATTCTTTTCTTCCAATAACTATAATCTTTTCCATTGAACAATGGAGCTCTATTCATGGCACCTCCTTCATTAGTCATCATTTTTTAAAAGAAACTTATGACCCTAATCGGTAAAGATTATAAAATGGGCCCTCCCCTCTGATACCAATTGTTACTATTGAGAGCTAATGATAATACATAAAGGAAGTTAACATACATCTAACAATTTGAATTTCAAATTTTTCATAATAAATTAACTCAACAAAACACAGAATTTCTTTTATAAGTTTATCTAAATAAAAACATCATTCTCACAAGATACATATGATTGAATATCATTACAACAACCTTAATGAAATTAAAAAAAATGCTAATAGAAGTAGAATTGAAGTTGAATTTAAACCTTGAGCAAATAAAGAATTTGTGTGACAATTTCTTTATTTGTCTCTCTAACACTTGTGGAGGAATTACTTAAGGTTTGAAACCTTAATTGTCCACAACAAAGAAGATGATTCGTAGTAGTTTTAAACAAATAACTACCTCAGTTTTCTTCTCAATATTTGAAGGGATAAGAACTTAATTTTTCATCAAACCTTCTCATTCAACTTGAAGCCTCTTCACGGTTTTCTTCAACAAGAGTTTTCAATGGCCGAACCTTCCACTTCTTATGCAAGTGTTTTGGATCTGAGATCCAAGTGCTCGGCTTCCTCCTTTCTTCAATCAAGTCGTGGACTTGATTCTTTATTCCTTTGAGATTGCCCTCAAGTGAACAAAACCGAAGACATTGGTCTTGGCAACAATGTTCTTCACGGTTTTCCTTCTTCACCTACACGGAATTCTTTCTCTCTTTCTATTTTTAGAACACACGGCTAGAGACTTGATCTCAAATCATCACAATAGCATTTATAAAGAGTTAGTTAATCAAAAACCGCAACCTTTCATCAAGGGGTGCCACCCTTTCGTTTTTTGTTTAAGAAACCGCCATAGGTAATCAAGAAATCCGGCCCTTTTTAAAACAGTTTTTATTAAATAAAATGGCTGGTTTTAATTTCGAAAATAATTAAGATTATTTTAAATAAAAACCTTAATAAAACTCATAAAAGACCTTACAAAATATTTCATAAAAGTAAGGTTTAACAAGAGAAATACTTAGGCATTAAGTTAACAATTATTGTGTTACATGTGATAACCTTTCATGATATGAATTATCTTTCTCATCATGTAATCATTTTCAAAACAATGCTTAGATACCCTACATCATGTTTGACAAAGACTTGATCATATCATTACACACCATCAACATAAAAGGACATATTCCAACTTAAACATTTGAATAAAATAAAAACATGAACTATTGTGCTCATACCAACAAACCACACATTGTCTTTCTAATGTTGTTAGAAGCAATAAAGTCATTCATAAGAAGAACCACATTAAAAAAACATAAAGTGCTTTTGGTTAGTAGAAAAGTTTCTTTCTACTTGGAGATGTGTACCCTTCACGGTACCATTTGTTTGGAGCAAATAGATTCACATCATCTTCTTTCCAAGTTTTAACATAACACTTGTTCATATTCAGTTTCCTGAAAAGAAAGGATATAGTTATTAAAAAATAAAAACAAGAAGTACAACAATGACAATCCTAGTTAAAAATTACCTCAACAAGTAGCTCTTCATGCATTTTTGTTGCAGACATTATTAATCCATGTAGGTTAACAAACGAGTAATAGATTGAGAAGAGAGATGCTCCTGTTGAGGGGGAGCAGGTTTAGTATGATATTCAAGATAAGCTTGACTCTTGTCTAGATCAGATTCCTAATGTGAGTGGGAGATTGTCTCTAAGGAACATTTCTGAGTCAAACAAAGACTTTCAAGTGGAAATGCTGCTGCTGATGCACATTCATAAGAGTATATGATGGCTGACTTAGAAGAAAGAGTTTCTTCTAGGGACAAAAATGAAGATGTTTGTGAACCGGGAGATAGTTGGAGCTACTGTGCATAATTTCTGTTGATACAACATTAGTTAGAGAACTACAATCTCAAGGTAAGTCATTCACCCTTATATTGTGACTCATCTAGTACAATTTCTTTTGCTAAGAAACCCATCTCACATAGCAGGACTACGCTTATAGAAATTAGATTTCATTTTATTAAAGAACATGTATAAAGTGAAGACATTTGCCTTGAATTTGTCCCCACTAACAATCAAGTTGTTGATTCCTTCACTAAGTCATTGGATGAGGCTAAGTTCAATTCTTTTAAAATTGAGTTAGGAATGCTTAATGTTAAATGGTCAATGTACATAAAGTATTTCAGTTGTAGATCTATATATCTATATTTTTTTGTTTTCAATTCATAATGTAGTCCATCTGCCTTAGTGTTAAAGTATAACTTTTGAAAGGTTAGATGGACAGATAATAGTTAATCACTTTAACGTGCTTGGCTAAACTTCAGTAAGATCAGCTGAATCAGCTAGGAAGGATACAGTGTTGGACAAGAATGCCGTTCTTCCAAAAATAATGATATTGTTAAGGAGGAGCATTTACATGTTCCCACTCAGGATGAGTACATTCCATCCACCCTATTGGCTGAGGAATAAACCCTTCCTGAGCATGATTGTCAAATGGACCAATTGATCCTTTCTCTATCCTCAATAGATGAATGCCTATTGAAGAAGACAAAAAGGGGGATGAAACAATGCATGTGGGAAGGAGAGCAATGAGAGCAATGACCTGATATATCAATTCACTACAATAACTTGACATGTTGAGCCAGAAAAGGGGAGGGGAACTTTTAAGTGGTATCATGAGAAGTGCAATGACATGACATGTCAAGTCACTACATTAAACTTGGGAACTTTGAACAAGCTCACAATTGTCTTAATTAATCTGTTTTATATATTAATGCATCTTAGCATTGCTGTATGTCCTGTCTTCTTCAAATAGGGGGAGATTGATAGGAATAATGCCCTTCAATGTTCCCTGAATTTGAAGAGGATCCCCATCAATGCTAAGTGCAAAATTGTATTTGATATATGTTCAAGTTAAGTGTGTGTAGATTGTCTACTATACCATGATTATATAGGACGTCTGGGTCAAAATACTTGTTGGACACAAGACAAGAAGATGGAAAAGCAGAAATCTAGCTAAGTACAGAAATGTCGAGTGAAGGCAATTCACTCGATGCCAGAAGAGCAAAAGAGATGAGAGAACTATATACAGTCAAAGTAGCAATGTTGCTGACTAGAAATCTGGCTAAGTCCAGAATCATTGAGTGAAGGCAGTTCACTCAACGTCAACTCAACAAGAAAATATGGCTAAGTCAAGAAGCATTGAGTGAAGGCAGTTCACTCAACGCAAACTCAATAAGATATCTGGCTAAGGACATAAACGTTGAGTGAAAGCAGTTCACTTAATGCCTCAATGAAGAAAACTAGTTACTGGACATACAAAAAATCTGCTAAGTACAGAAGCGTTGAGTGAAATCACTTCACTCAATGCCAAAAGAGCAGAAGCGTTGTTAGAAGCACAAGTAGTCAAAGCCTCAGAAGGAGCACACAGAAAATCTATCTAAGTCTAGAAGCTTTGAGTGAAGGCTGTTAACTCAACAAGTACTCAACAGACTATACAACTAAGTCCATAAGAGTTGAGTGATGAAGACTCACTCGACGCCTAATCAGTTAAGACTATAAAAGTCTATTTACTTGGAGTTAGAAAGGCTCACTCAATGCACTCAATGCCAGAGATGCAAAATTTACAAAGTACTTTTGCGTTGAGTGACATGGATTCACTCAACGCCTGAGAAGTCCGTTTGGATTTTTCTAAGTATAGAAGCACTGACTAATGCTGGCATCAGCAAAAAAATCAAATATCACGGGATTTGCTTGCTAGAAGACAAAATTTACTGCTTGCCTTTAGTACAACTATAAATGCAAAAGCGATGCACCAGTTGCCATTTCTGGCCAATCTTACTATGCAAAGAGCCGTTAGATGGCAACATACAAAAGTAGCATTCCGAGGAAGAAGAGAAATACTTTGACTTTAACTTGAACTTGAAATTTTGAAAAAGAAGAGCTTTGAGGATCATCTTCTTCCTCTCAATAAAGTTGTAGAGCTTGAAGAACTTGCTCTCATTGTTGGTCTGAAAAGTTTAGACAGTTAGCTATTGAGTGTCTCATCTTCAATAGGAAGTTCAGAAAGTTCACTCTCTGAGTGAAGAAGGAGCAGAGAAAGCCTAAGCTGCTGTTCATCTTCAAGTCCACTGCATTCAATTCATCTACTCAAAAGGCATGAAGAAATAGTGCTCTGTAGGGTATTTCACAGCACAAGCAGAATAACTTTGAAGATCTATTCTTTGTTCTATGAAGAAGATAGGACCGAGTATTCTTAGTTCAGGAAGAGGCAAACTCAGAGATCACCTCTCTGGAGTCAATCATCAACAACAACCAACACTTCATTTGTAGGATCTTAACTGATCTTATTTGTAAGCCTAATATATAAAGGCTGAGTGGTATGATCCTTCTATGGATCTGAGGTAGGGCCTGTATACCTGAGCTATAGGAGATTTATTCTATGAGTGGTAGGATCCTTCTGTGGATCTGAGGTAGGGCCTTTGGCCTGAGGTAAAATCTTGTTCAGATCTGAGCTGTAAGAGAGTTTCACTATCTAAGTGTAGAGCTATCCTCCTAGCCTAAGGTGTAGGACTTGGATTAAAATCTAAGGTAGGTTATCTGTGTATCACTGAGATATATGAGTATCATTTACTTTGAGAGGTAGGGCCTTGGGCCTGAGGTAAGAATTGGATGAGTCTGTGAGATCCTGAGGGATATTTGTTGTTAGCTCGTTGAGCTGAGATTGGAGAAGTTTGCCTTGTATAACACACTGTTGGAAAGGTGGGAGGGATAGTGAATGTACACAAACCATGGGGAACCACTATAAATACTTTTGTGTTGTTGTGTATTCTTTAAAGCTAACATAAAATTAAGTCACAACACACCAAAGTAAGAATATTGTCATAAAAGACACAAAAACCTATTCACCCCCCTTCAGGTGTTTAGCTACACTTGAAACAAAGACTTTTAGTATTAATGAAGTAAGGGCGTTACATTGACGCATAGTTAACGGGGCGCTTCTGTTTGTGCGTGATTTTGTTCTTTGGCGTTATGTTAATCCCTTTAGTGGCAGATGTTAGACTCATTGGAATTTGAGTGTTGACTTAGGAAAAATAAAGTAATAAATTTTAAGCATGTTTGTGGAGTTTCGTTGTGATCCAGGCTTAATTGAGATTTTGGTGGATTTTATAAGGATGGTTGTTGTTTTAACTTAGGGGAATTTTAACCCGAGTTTGGTTTGTCGGATCCTGATTTCGACTTCGTCGATGGATTTGTAGCACCTATATTTAGCCTTGGGGAAAATTTCATCGAGATCTGAGGTGATTTGGTCATTCTCGTCGTTTAAGTTTTTCTTGTTATTATATTAGAAATATTTTCTCCCGCTGGCCATCGAAGCTCTGGTTCACGAAACCTTCGACGAAGCATAGATCCGGAAAGCTCTCGTCGAGATCTTCGCATGTACGGTAAGATTTTCCTGTTTCGTGGATTTTTGACATTAGGGTATTTGACCTAAACCCTCATTTTACCCCCAAAATATAACACCCCTATCCGTCACATAGCATATAATAGTAGGTCCGACCGGAGCCAAACACCATATACCACAGACAGACCGAAGGTTTACTCATTGAAACCATTCTTCCAATCGTAACGCCCTACATAGAGCATCTAGCGAAAGCAATTTATTAAGTTGCAAGAAATAAGAACCCAGCCACAAGCATGAATGCCCACTAGCAAACCCCAAACTCGGGAATGAAATTACAAAGTACACAAAGTACCAGCCTTATGGCCTTACAAGAGTTCAATAAATTTAAAACAGTGTCTTCCATACTTTGGCTCGCAGGCCGGTCACATATGAATTAAAGAAAGTAAACACAACAAGGCCTTTGAGGTTCGACTCAGCAACAAGGGCTTTGGCCCGCTATTTGCCGCTCAGCTCCGCAGTACCTGCAAGCACAATTCACCGCAACGGTGGAAAACAAAAGTAACGATCAGCTAAAGCTGACCAAATTATAAAGATCCCGCCCCCAAACTCGGGGCAGCGATGCTCCTTCCCTACACTTATTAGCATAATAAGCAATATAGCGAATAATCACAACTTCACAGGTGCAGGCACACGCGGCCGCACACCCCATTCTCTCAGGGCACTTACACGGTGAACCCGGTCAAAACCGCGGTCTCACCACCGTCCCTTGAACGACAATACTCGTGAGCATTTTAGTCTTTCCAGCCTAAGCCCAAGACCCTCCATATATGCAGATGGTAAGTGTCATGTACTTTAGGTCTCTTTAACCGAACGACACAGAGCGGGTACGGTTCCGCCTAACCCGTTGCTCACACTACAACGTACATTTAAGCCATATGCGCCGGTCAAGCTTCCCCGAGTCCCAAAATGATTAAACATGCACATAACCCAGTTATGTTCAAGGCTGGCACCCAGGGCACCAAGTTGGCAGAAATGCATTTCCGCCAAGTTTTTCAGGTGCACCTTGGAGTTAATCTCTGAGACTCCCTGTTGCAATCTACCGCATAGAAAACCTGAAAACAACCAAAGGCACGGAGTCTTCTCCGGCTAATCATGCATAATGAAACATCACCGATCCAGACCAACTTGTACGGGTATGCTTCACACACCAAGCCTATGTCCGTATCTCGATTCCGAACTCTACATGCAAACAAGGGGGACTATTCACATCTACCCCAAGGAACACCGCACATTCATAACACACTCACGGGAGCGGGTTTCTTTATGCAAAAGAAGGATAGCTTCACATGCTCAAGAAGAGAATCGTTACCATAGCATTCCTCTTTGGCGCCATCGAAATTTATACTGATGGAAAGCACCACGATGATATTGCCTCCGTAAATCTGGACTCGGCTTGCGATTTTGCGCTCCGAATCTCCTCTGGCGACCAGATCTCTCTTCCTTCTTCCTACATGCTCTCCCCTCTCTCTAGAACTTGGAAAGAGATTTAACCCAAAAGAAATGAGGGTTTATAATCCCTATTCCCAGGTATATCCCAGCAAGAACAGCACTGAGCCGTTGGATTCCAAAATAAGGAAACGGACGACCACGATTCGCACTTAAAATGAACTTCCTAGGCCGAACACGACTTGCGACACACCCGTGTCCAAGGCCGTGTGCCTCATTTACCGCCGAAACTATCGCATCTTGAAAAGAACACGGGCACTCGACACGCCCGTGTCAGGCTTGACACGTCCGTGTCATCCAGTACACGCCCTTGTAGCTGGGCGTGTTCCTCCATCGACACAGGTCCAGCACAAGACCGAGGAGAACACGGGTATTCGACACTCCCGTTTCGAATTTTACACACCCGTGTCGGACTCGAACACGCCGGGGCTCAGGCCGTGTCTCTCCCCCAACACAACTCAGCTAACAACCCGAGTAGGATATGACTTGGGACACGCCCGTATCTCAGGCCCTGTTCGCTGTTCAACGCTCGTCGACTTCAATATTGTCGACCACTCGGCCATCACCGAACCCAAGCACGACACTATCCTATGACATGCCTGTGTCCCAGGCCCTGTGACCTCTACCAAGTCCCAGACTTGGCTCAAAATGCCACCCGTCCCTCTTTTGAGTTTAGGGGCGTTACAGCTCTCTCCATATTAAAAGAATTTCGTTCACAAAATTATCGAAAGGAAAAGATACACAAAACCAAAGCGGTACCTGAGTGGAATAACTCTGGGTACTCCTCCAGAATGGTCTGCTCTCGCTCCCACGAGAGCTCCTCCTGACCACAGTTGTCCCAATAGACCTTGACCATCCTGATCTCCTTATTACAAAGTCGCTTGACTTCAGAGTCCTCAATACGAACGGGCTTGACCCTTGTCGCCAACCCTTCGTCCACCGGAACTTGATCAACCAAGATCACCTGTGAAGGCTCTTGCACCGCCTTCCGCAATGCTGATATGTGGAATACGTCGTGTAGACCACTCAACTCCGCCGATAGCTCTAGTTGATAAGCCTCTTCACCAATCCGCTCCAGGATCTCAAATGGCCCAAGGTACCTTGGGCTCAGCTTCTTCAAGCGTCGTACCCATGAAACACCCTCGAATGGCTCTAGCTTCGAATACACCCAGTCGCCAACAGCGAACCACGTTCCGATTCTTGGCATTATAGTATTTAGCTTTCCTATCCTGAGCGATCAACAAACGCTCTCGAATAGTTCATACCAATGAAGTGGTGCTTTCCACCTCTTATTTTTTGTACAACCTCACCTCACCCGTTTCTAACCACGACAATGACGTGCGACATTTTCTACCATATAGGGCCTCAAAGGGCGCCATTTGTATGCTCGCTTGGTATCTATTGTTGTACGCAAACTCCACCAAATATAGATGGTCTTCCCAGTGCTTTCTGAAGTCCATAACTCACGATGCTGCGGGGCACACCGTGCAGTCTAACAATGTTGTCCATATAAAGCTTTGTCAGTTTCTCCACCGAATCATCCTTCCTATTTGGAATGAAGTGCGACACCTTTGTCAACCGATCTACGATCACCCAGATGGCGTCGTTTTCCTTCTGCGACCTTGGCAATCCATGCACAAAGTCCATTGAGATATCATCGAAATTCAACTCCGGAATAGGCAAATACTTCAAGAAACCACTGGCTTTTGGCACTCTGCCTTCACTAAGGCGCAAGTCTGACACTTCGCCAAATATAGTTCCACATCCTTCTTGAGTCCTGGCCACCAGAACAACTTCTTCAGATCTCGGTACATCTTTATGCTCCCTGGGTGAATCGAGTACTTGGTATGATGAGCCTCATACATCAACTCCACCCATAAATTACCCACATTTGGGATGCACAAACGACTGTCCTTCCTTAGTAGTCCATCTTCAACTATAAATTGGGAATTTGACCCATCCAAAACCGCCTCCATGATATGCTTTATACTGCTATCCAAAGTCATAGCCTGCCGAATCCGATCAGCCAGGTCATACTGAACTTCTGTCCAGTTCACTAGCGCTTCAGCGCTAGTCTTATTGTAAATACAAGAGATATCTAATGCCTCCAACTCCCTAATCAACCGCTCATCATGAACCGACAACTAGTTTGCTTATGCGGGAGCCTTGCGACCCAACTCATCCACAACTTCATTTCCTTTCCCGGTCACATAATGAATTTTGAATGTATAGTCCCCCAGGAACTCCATCCACCTCCGCTACCTAATATTAAGATCCTTCTAATCCAACATGTATTTCAAGCTCTTGTGGTCGGAATAAATATCGACCTTTACGCCGTACAAATAATGCCTCCACAGCTTCAGAGCAAAAACCACGACCGCTAACTCCAAGTCATGGAGCAGATTATTTTTCTCATGCACTTTCAGCTGACACGAGCCATAAGCTATAACACTTCCATGCTGCAGCAGCACACAGCCCAAACCACTACCTGAAGCATCGCTGTAGATCTTAAAGCCTTCGGTCCCACTCGGCGAACTTAGCACTGGAGCCGTGGTCAACCGACCCTTCAACTCTTCAAAAGCTTGTGCGCACTCCTGCGTCCAAACAAACTTCTGATCTTTACTTATCAAAGTAGTGAGAGGTAATGCTATCCGTGATAAGTTCTCTACGAAGCGCATGTTATAGCCGGCAAGCCCCAGAAAACCCCGAACTTCCGCTATCGTAGACAACACAGGCCACTCCCGTATCGCAACTATCTTTGCCAAATCCACCGCAATCCCATCTCCACTTACTATGTGACCAAGGAACGCTACTGAGGGTAACCAAAACTCGCATTTGGAGAACTTTGCGTATAGTTCGTTCCTCCTCAGCATCTCCAAAACCAAGTGCAGATGCTTGAAGTGATCCTCTTCGCACTACGAGTACACAAAGTGGTCTAAGTACTCCCTGAACGTTCTGTTCATCAGATCCATGAAATCTGATGGAGCATTAGTTAGCTCGAATGACATGACCGTAAACTCAATGCCCATATCTTGTGCTGAACACTGTCTTTTGGATATCATTTCCCTTATTCTCAGCTGATCGTAACCGGACTTGAGATCATATTTTGAGTACACCGATGACCTAACTAATTGATCAGATAGATCATCAATCCTTGGGATCGGGTACTTGTTCTTTTCCGTTAACTTATTCAGTTCTCTATAGTCGATACAGAGCAACAAACTTCCGTCCTTCTTCTTCACGAATAGGACCGGTGCGCTCTAAGGCGATGAACTTGGACGCACATAACCCCGCTCCAACAACTCTTCAAGTTGAACCTTTAGCTCCGCCATTTCCTTAGGCGCCAACCTATAAGGAGAGCGTGACACAGGTTTGGCACCTGGCACTAGCTCAATCGTGAAGTCGATCTCCCGTTGGGGTGGGGCTCCGGGAAGATTTTTCGGGAACATGTTAGGGTACTCGCACACTACTGGGATGCTACCTAAATTGGGATTAGGCTTTGCAGCCTCCACTAGCGTGAAGAACAACTCTGCACCAACACGAACTGCATTGACCACCTGAAGAGCAGACATTAAGGTCTTGCTCGACCCCTTCAAACCCGCAAACGTTGTCTCCCGGTCAGCACCCAACTTGACTTCCTTACGATTGCAATTTATTTATGCCTTCTTCTTCGAAAGCCGGTCCATACCAAAAATGACGTCGAACTCTACTAGCGGCAGTAACGACGCTAGTAAGTCGAACTCCTGACTCCCAATATGAATCTTTACTACACAAACTCTGTCCGCATGCATAGAACACCCATTCGACAACAACACATCAGATTTATCCTTTGCCATCGAAGAGGGGAATCTGATGTGCGATAAGAAACCTTCGGACAAAAAGGAGTGCGAAGCTCCCGTATCGAAGAGTGCTCTTGCCGGATAATCACAAATAAAAACAAAGCCTATACAAACAGTATTAAGCTAACAAGCGCAAGGTAACAGTATTTAAAGCTAAATTGCTATAAATTTAAACCATACCTGTCACCACATCCGCTTGTTTGATGGCCTCCTGCTGGCCAAGATTGTAGACTCTTGGTTGAGTCAGAGCATAATAGGATGCGGTTGACTCCACCACCTTGCACTTTTCCTCGTAAGTTGCTCCCTGCTTCCTCTCGAACTTTGGACATCAGCTCCAACAGTCACGGGCAAAGTGCCCCGGCTTCCCACAAGTAAAGCAAGAGCCTGGGGTTCGGCCTGTTGTCGCTCCTGAAGAACTTGAAGAAGGAGCTGGACCCGAAGTCCTAGCCTTCTTAAAGAACTTACGATACCCAGACTTTGAGGTAGTCGACACCTTGAACTCTGTCTTCTTAACACCAGAGTCCTTCTTTGCCTGCACATTCTTCAAATCTTTCTCCAAAGATCGGGCCGTGTTGACCAGGGTGAAGAAGCCCTGCGTGATCGGCCCCGAAAGTAGTAGTCTTAAGTCATCCCTCAAACCTTCATAAAATCGGTTTATCTTTCGCTCCTCATCAATGAAAGTAGCACTTGCATACCGATCCAAACATGTTAATTCGTGGAGGTACTCATCCACGCTACTCTCTCCCTACACCAACTTTTTAAACTCGTTCTCCAATGCAATCCTCTGAGCCGAGGGGAGGTATCGAGCCAAGAACAGTCTCAAGAATTCTTCTATCGAGATGTCAGTAAGTTGTCTACCCCTCAAATGGTATAACTCCAAACCTTCCCACCATAGTCTTGCATTGCCATCCAACAAGAAAGTGGCAATAGTGGTCTTCTGCCACTCTTCCATCTCTGTAGATATTAAGACTCTCTTAACTCTGGAGAGCCAATCCTTCGCTTCGGTTGGGGTTCCCGTCCCCGAGAACACTGGAGGATTAAAGCCCATAACGTGTTTGATCTGTTTCTCCATTGCTCTCCTAGGCATCAATGGCTCCACCACAACCTGCTCCACTCTCCTTGGCTCCGCCGCTTTGAGCAGTACTTGCTCCATAGCAGGTGTAGGCTGCTGCATCTCCCTCGCAGGCTGTGCATTAATCATCACGAACACTGCTTCAGCTAGCAATCGTATGGTCTCGCCAAAGGAGGTGTTGCCGACACATCGTTTGGTGCGCTACTTGCCTCAGAAACTTGACGTTCTGACGGCCCGCACCACTTTTGGTCACCTATAGTCGTACAAAACACCATTAAGCGACCAAACAAAATTACAAAAAGCAAATATAGGAACACGCAGGTTCCTTAAACATGTGTATTTTCATTCCTAAGTGGACATTCATGAGTTCTTTTAATGTTATAACGATGACGCACACACATGTGCTCACCATCCCTTTAAGTGAATTCGTCCACTAATTCGTTTAAGCCTGACCGAAACGGGTAGTCTGATACTAAATTATAACACCCCTATCCGTCACATAGTATATAACAGTAGGTCCGGCCGGGGCCCGATGCCATATACCATAGACAGACCGAAAGGTTTCTCATTGAAACCATTCTTCCAATCGTAACGTCCTACACAGAGCATCTAGCGGAAGCAATTTATTAAGTTGCAAGAAATAAGAATCTAGCCACAAGCATGAATGTCCACTAACAAACCCCAAACTCGGGAATGAAATTACAAAGTACACAAAGTACCGTCTTTAGGGCCTTACAAGAGTTCACTAAATTTAAAACAGTGTCTTCCATACTTCGTCTCACAGGCCGGCCACACATGAATTAAAGCATGTAAACACAACAAGGCCTTCAAGGGCCAGCTCAGCAACAAGTGCTTTGGCCTGCTATTTGCCGCTTGGCTCCGCAGCACCTACAAGCACAATTCACCCCAACGGTGGCAAAAAAAGTAACGATCAGCTAAAGCTGACCAAATTATAATGATCCCGCCCCCAAACTCGGGGCGGTGATGCTCCTTCCCTGCACTTATTAGCATAATAAGCAATATAGCGAATAATCAGCACATCACAGGTGCAGGTACACACGGCCGCACACCCCGTGCTCTCAGGGCCGTTACATGGTGAACCCGGTCAAAACCGCGGTCTCACTACCATCCCTTGAACGGCAATACTCGTGAACATTTTAGTCATTCCGTCCTAAGCCCAAGACCCTCAGTCTATTCCAACAGTAAGTGCCATGTACTTTAGGTCTCTTTAACCGAATGACACAGAGTGGGTACAGTTCCGCCTAACCCGTTGCTCACACCGCAACATCAATTTAAGACTTATGCGCGGGTCAAGCTTTCCCGAGTCCCAAAACGATTAAACATGCACATAACCCAGTTATGTTCAAGGCTGGCACCCAGGACAACAAGTTGGCAGAAATGCGTTTTCGCCCAGTTTTCCGGGTGCACCATGAAGTTAATCCCCAAGACTCCCTGTTACAATCTACCGCATAGAAAACCCAAAAACAACCAAAGGCATGGATTCTTCTCAAGCTAATCATGCATAATGAAACATCACAGATCCAGACCAACTTGTCCGGGTAGGCTTCATACACCATGCTTATGTCCGTATCTAGATTTTGGACTCTACATGCAAACAAGGGGGACTATTCACATCTACCCCAAGGAACACCGCACACTCGCGGGAGCGGGTTTCCTTATGCAAAAGAAGGAGAGCTTCATATGCTCAAGAAGAGAATCGTTACCCTAGCATTCCTCTTTGGCGCCATCATAATCTATACGGATGGAAAGCACCGCGTTGATCTCGCCTCCGTAGATCTGGAATCGGTTTGTGATTTGGCGCTCCGAATCTCCTCCGGCGACTGGATCTCTCTTCCTTCTTCCTCCTATCTCTCCCCTCTGTCTAGAACTTAGAAGGAGATTGAACCGAAAAGAAATGAGGGTTTATAAGCCCTATTCCAGGGTATATCCCAGAAAGAACAGCCCTGAACCATTGGATCCCAAAATAAGGAAACGGACGGCCACGATTCGCACTTAAAATGAACTTCTTTGGCCGAACACGGCTTGCGACACACCCGTGTCAAAGGCCATGTGCCTAATTCGCCGCCGAAACCATCGCATCCTGAAAAGAACACGGGCACTCGACACGCCCGTGTCAGGCTTTACACGCCCGTGTCATCCAGTACACGCTCATGTAGCTGGGCGTGTTCCTCCATCAATAAAGGTCCATCACCAGCTCGAGGAGAACACGGGTATTCGATTTGCCCGTGTCGAACCGGAACACGCCAAGTCTTAGGCCGTATCTCTCCCCCAACGTAACTCAGCTAACAACCCGAGAAGGATATGGCCTGGGACACGCCCATGTCTCAGTCCGTGTTCATTGTTCGACGCTCATCGACTTCAATTTTGTCGACCACTCGGCCATCGCCGAACCCGAGCACGACACGCCCCTGGGACACGCCCGTATCCCAGGCCGTATGACCTCTAGCAAGTCCCATACTTTGCTCAAAATGCCACTTGTCCCTCTTTTGATTTTCGGGGCGTTACACAAAAAGTTTTGGAGATCATGGACGAAGAGTTCTTGCGGCTGATCCTTGAAGCGGAGCACTGGAGGGGCTGATTTTTTGGAGATTTGAGGCAAGTGGTGATTCCTCCCTTCTTGCTTGTTATTTTGTGTTTGTTTTCTCTTTCCTTCCTTCTTAGAATGTACGAATAGGTTAGGGTTAGTGTTCGCCAAATTAGAGCAGTATAGGAGTCGGTCCAAGCTTCTTTCTCATCGAGTGTATTCATCGAGTGTTCATGAGAGGCAAATTATTTTTTGTTGTGTATTCTCGACGAATTTGTCGATTATCCTTGGGTTTTAGTTGTATTCACCATGTCCAATTCGTCAAGTATATTCGTTGAACCAAGTCTTTTTCGTCGAGTAGACTGTGAATTCGTTGAGTGTTTTTTGATGAATTTCCGTAGACTTATAATTTTTCATCGAGTCTGACCTTCATTGTCGAGTCAAATTGCTGAATGTTAGCGACGAATCTGTATGGAATTAGAAGTTTTCTGGTGAGTGACCTTCCAACTCATCGAGTATCGGTGTATGGTCAAGTCAAATTTGTCGAGTATAGTTTTGAAGACGAGTCAAATTTGTCGGGTAAGCCTCGATTTGTTGAGTATTCTCGATGAATCTGTGTGCTTATATTTTTTCTTCATCGGATGAACTCCAATTCGTCGAGTATACCTTTGGAGATTTTTAGTTTTCTTCCCTTGCATCATTGGGGGAATCCGTTGCTGATTTTTGGGTTTTCTTTCATTATTAGTACTTTTTGGAAGTTTATTTGTGACCTTTGGTTAGCAGTGTTGGGTACATTGGACTCAATGTACTTGATTTGAAGAAGCCCTTTCAACTCAATGATATACACAGATATATATTTGATGTATATTTTAGTTCATGCTTGCAGGTTGCCTTTATCATATTGATTTCATAGGTTGTCCATGTTACATTGACAGGTGGACTCTAAGAAGCTGACTAAAAACCACCAGATAACTGTTCGATCACAGGGGAAAGAGAAGTGAAGAAATGAGGCTGCAAGAAAATGCCTTTGCATGATCGAGAGTGGAGCACGTTCGATCTGGGTTGTCGGGATAAAGGGAGGTTGATGAGGAACTGTCAATAAGCCGATTGAAAGACTTTGTTTCAAGACCCTAAACACCTAGAGGGGGGGGGGGGGTGAATAGGTTCTTAACTTATTAAGTCTCTTTATTATTTTTAGTCAAACAGATATTTATCTCCTTTCAGCACAGATTAATATATCTATAGAAAATTAACACAACACAACAAACACAAGATCTATAGTGGTTCCCCAAGATATGGGTACATCCACTTTCCCCCTTTGCCTATCCAGCAGATAACTAGATTCAGCCTAACTTCCTTCCACTGGCTCAGATCCGCAGATCTTACAAACTCAGAACCCAAAATGGTTCATACAGCTTAGACTTTACACAAGTCCTACCTCAGATTCTTCCTTGAATCCTTCCTCAGGCCTCAGCCCTACCTCAGCCTTTATAACTAGGCTTACAACTCAGACTTTCCATAAGTCCTACCTCAGGCACACTGCCCTACCTCAATCTTTATAATTTAGGCTTACAATCTCAGATCTAACAATAGATCCTACAAGAATTTGTGAGTAATAAGTTTCAGAAAACTTCACCAGCTAGATTCCTCTGTTGATGTTGTCTTCTTGATCAGTTCTTGTATAAACTGATCCTTCTGATCCAACCTAACTTAGCTTTTCAAAGCTTCTTGATTAGGACAAATAAGGTGGATCTACTCTTCAAGTTGAAGTTGATCTTCAGTCAGCTTCTTCCTTAGATTAAAATTGAACTCTAAATCTTTCTTGCAGATAGGCCTTGATTTGTCAGAATTCTTCTTTATGATCCAGAGATCTTTTCACATTGAGGATTAATTTCTGTTAATTTCTGTCATTTTTGATCTGTCTCTTATATAGAGCTTGCTCCATGGTTACCGGCTAATACGGTTCATAACAGACTTCTAACAGTTCTGACAGTGGTGTCAGACCGGTTAGTTATTGTAAGACCCCCTTTTTTTTCTTTTTTAAAACCCGGGGTCTTAGGCCCAGAATCGCCGCTTTGCGGTGACACCTTCACGTCCTGAAGGGGGTCATCACCACAAGGCGCCGATTCTGCCGGCCGATTCGATCACAGAAAAGGTAGCACAATAATTGAAGTAAGAGCAAGTCCACTGGAAATAAATCACATATATATATAAAACTCCACGAAGGGAGTGTCCACAGAATAACAATAATCAGAGTACTATAAAATGCGGGCTTATGCCCGGTACAAAATGTCCTCACTACAAGTCTCTCATGCGGAAGAAAAAACAGGAACTACTCAGGGTCGAGACTCACGGTCCCGACTGTATGAACTCCAGAGCTAGACTGCCCCATCTCCAAGCGCACCGATCTCTGGGGCTGCTCCTCCATGCTGGGCTCCACGATCCCCTAAATGATGCGGTTCGAAAACCGTTAGTCATAAAGACTAAGCCCTATCATCCCCTACCCCTTCCCCCATGGCTCCTAAGTACCGAGCGGAGAGGAAGAAAGGGAAGGACATGAAGGTAGAGATTAATCAAGAAATAGATGGCAGCGAAACTAATCTAGCAATTCTATAATAATATGACAGAAAATAGAAAGTAAGAAAAGTAACCTTAACTTATGTGCGAAAGCGCATAAGCCAAGAGATCTTCTACAAGGCTCCCATCGTATAGAGTGTCCCATACCACTTATACGTTTGGGGTGACGGTTCTCAAACAACAGCATGTATATATATATTGAAATTAACCTTTGATTTATAAACTTGCCCACACAAGCCTATAGACCAAGGGGTCGTTTAGCAGGTCCTAATGTATAAGCGTCCCATACCACTTATACTTTAGGTGTCAGGGTTAAATGAATCGATTATGCTATGACATGCATGTGGGTATAATGAAACATGCAAGTGCAACTCACACACCCGACTCTGTGCACACAGACCTTTAGTTCCCCCTTTCGGAGCCGTTACCTCCCAGGATACCTCCGTAGTGGCGGACGGAAGCGGTGGGTTGGGCCTCGCCCACCTCAAAACCAGTAAAAGCACCACTGGTCTGACCTATCGTACGCCTCAACGCTTGGTGCACTAAGCGGACGCCTGCGTACTCTTGCCGGCTGGCACACCGGACTTCTGTTGGCGAAGTGCTAATCACCTTGCCGAGTCAACGATATCGGTGTCGGTGCAATCGAACTCCCCGATATCGAAAACCCACCACCTTAACTTTTCCCTATTTTATGCACATGCAAGTTTAATCGTAAACACACAAAAACCGAGCCGAAGCCCCCGGACCAAAACGTCCGTCTCCAAACCAACCGAGCCGAAGCTCCCCCGACCAAAACGTCCGTCTCCAAACCAACCGAGCCGAAGCTCCCCGGACCAAAATGTCCGTCTCCAGACCAAATCGAGCCGAAGCTCCCATCAATCTTCCTCTTCCAACAGTGTTTGTGAAAGGTGTAGCCCTAGTTACTAAGTTACTCTGGCCAGTTTGTTATTACAGTTTACGTTAGCCCAGGACTGCCCCCGGTATTCCCCGTGAAGGGCTCTCAAGGGGCACTAGGAACCAAGACGGCGGCATTACGGCCCGAAGTTCCCTTTCACAAGACACTTACTTTAATTGGTTTCTCACCTTACCTTTTTCCCTTTAAGAGTTACATTAAACTAAACCTAGGGTAGCTTGACTCTTCACCCTCTCCACACGGAAAGACGGTCTTCCGCCATAACCGCGTAACACCAAATCTTCCATCTACCATCAGTGCTAAACCAAACCTCCTAGGGACTCACCTAGGCTACACGATAATCAAGATTACACGTAATTTACTTTTTCATCCAAATGCCACCATTTATTTATCGGGGGTCTATCCTAACAAGATTTGCCTAAATCCAAAATATTGGAATTTTCCTAATAAATCCGATAACTTATTTATTTATTCTTAAGGGTCTAATATCATCATTTTGAACATGAGGTATAACATTCTAGTTGATTCCAGCTATCACAAAATTAAGGTAAATAATAATAGGCCTAAATATCAAGTTTCCAAAGTTTGATAGTTTTACAATGATTTTCAAGGGCCTAAACTTATTTAATCATTATTTCAGTTATTTCAAGCTTAATGAATAAACTACCTTAATTTGTCCTCCAAATAATTCAAATAAAATACAGGGTGCTCGTTTTATCATGAAAATAACTTTGACAGAATCCCATAATTTTGCTTGCTGGTAATTAAATCATAATAAATCAAATACTAAATTACAATCTAACATGCTTTGTGAATGAAGTGCTATAACAGTAACTCTAAAAATTCCCAAATAATTCCCAGTGATATAAAAGGGCCTAAAAAAACATAAGTTCCAACTATCATAATTTTCCAGCAATTGTACAAGCCCTAATTTATTTTTATGCTCAAAAGCCCATATTAAAACATTGTGAATGAACCTCTAAAATTTCTCAACATAAAATTCTATAAAAAATACAAGGATCAATGTTCTACTAGTCAAGATCTAAATCCAGAATTTTAACTGATTATAATTAATTTAAGACTTCCAAATAATTGAAACAACAAATCAGGCTAATAATCATTTAACACATGAAGTATAATATTTATTAATCATAAAATTCCAGGAAAATTACCATAAGTCTAAAACATCCTAAAACTCCCTCCTCCCGAGTTTCATAATTTTTGGATTAGATTTAGTGCTTAAAATAACTAAATTACATTTTTATCCTAATCCAAAATCTCTACTTTTGAGGTACCTAATTACCTCCAATTCCTCCACTATTTCAACCAGAGGGTTTTCCTCATATCATCCCCCTCTCCTCCAAATTTCAAGGGCATACAAGAGCTTTTGCTCCTATGTCCTTCACAAACCTCAAACTCCCACCCACTGGATTTGAGCCAATCTCTTAGGGTAAAATCCACCCTAATCCACACCATGTTACCCAAGAGGGTAGACATAGACTCAACAAATCAGTGGCCACAACATCAGCCTCTTTTGAGGAGATTTGTCCACTCCATTTCCAAACTCTTAGTGCACTTTTTACTAAAAGATGTCTCACTAATGCCTAGTTAAGGGTAGAAGGACTCCCACCCAAAACTCCTCCAAATCAGTTGGAATTTTGTACAGACCTAGGTTTAATAGTCAGGGACCACTCACCAAAATTTGGGAGGGTTTGGAGGTCATTTGACCACTAAAATAAATTCCTCTAAGTTTATTAAATTAAAACAAAAAATTTAGGCAAAGTATCTCCAAAAATTCCCATTTTTAGTCTGCCTTTAGGTATTGCTAAGGTTAACCCCCTGCCCAAATTTCAGGTCATTTGGACAAGGGACGAAGAGTGGGCATCCATTTTAATTTCTGCCCAACTCTAGGTACAGCCCCCACTAAGACGGGTGCTGCCGCCGAACCGCTTAACCAAACGAGTTGAAACCAATTTTAGATTACACTAGACTCGAAGGGCTACAACTTTCGTGACTGGTCATTTTTCCTAAAACGGCCTCTAAGCGCCTCATTTCGCAGCCTCAACATATACTCAGATAATATATCTTTCCTCTATGTATTATACACTTAATTTATAAATTATAAAATTGATTCTACTGTTCATCTTCTACATGAACCCTAAACCAGACTCAGAAAACCATTTTTCCTGTAATCTTTCCGTGATCCGTCGCCGGCAGTTCGGTCACTTCCATGGCCAGCCACCACCACCACCTCCTCCGTTGAGGAGATGGCTAGCGGTCGGCGGTGGTTTGGCTGCCGGAGGTGGCGGTTTCCGGCAAACTCAAGAATACATTTTTCATGGTTTTCCATGAAAACGAGAGATGGGCCCGGATCCATTGAGCGCGAACTTCCTTTCTAAGAATCCTAAGATCTACCCATGAAAGAGAAGAAGCAGAGGAGGACCTTGTTTGCGGTTTGGAGGCGAGATGAACGACGGGGTGCCATGGCGCAGTGGTGGCGTAGCAGAACTTCTCCTACAGCAAGAACGAAGATCTGATCCATTTGATTGAGTGTGTAAACTTCTCCTCTTGCTCCAAGTGGACTTTTATAAGTCAGCAAGTGGGGAGGTGAAAGGGTAAAGCCTTAATGGTCATGAAGGCTCCCCTTAATAATCTTTCGGTTATAGTGAAGGGATAGGAAACGGTGGAAGATGAACAGGTGTTTGCCAGGTCGATTCCTATTGGACCAACATTTCATCCTTTATTGTATAATTACAGAAGGAAAAACAGCCCGTAATTACTCCTGGTGTAACTTCCCACACCAGCAATTATTACCACGCGTGTTAGAATAATTTCGGGCCTGAACCGTCATTTCGGCCAATGTCACGGGCGTGACACTTAGGTCACGGGCGTGACAGGCCCGGGTGACAATTCTGAGGTCGACGATCGTCGAACTGAGATCGACGGTCGTCGAAGGGTGGTCACGCCCTAGGTCACGGGCGTGACACCTAGGTCACGGGCGTGACAGGCCCGAGTCTCAATTTCGACGATCTCCTTACGGAGATCGACGATCGTCAAAGGAGTCACGCCCTAGGTCACGGGCGTGACACCTTGGTCACGGGCGTGACATGCCCGGGCAGCAAGTTCGATGATCGTCTCACGGAGATCGACGATCGTCGAAGGAGTCACGCCCTAGGTCACGGGCGTGACACCTTGGTCACGGGCGTGACATGCCCGGGCTGCAAGTTCGACGATCGTCTCATGGAGATCGACGATCGTCGAAGTAGTAACGCCCTAAGTCACGGGCGTGACGGGTCGGTCACGGGCGTGACCAACCCGTGACCCGAAATCTCGATCGATTTATTTCAATTTTTGGGCTTCCTAAGGTTCTGTCACGACCAACCGACTCCTAGGGGTCTAGCCGGAAATGGGATGTTACAAATCCCAATAAACAAAACAAAAATTTCGTCCCCGAAATTGAGGTTGAGCCTACGGGGATTTCTATCGGAATAAATTAAACTTGTAACATCCCATACGATCTTTCTATTGGGTTCATGCGACTATTCGTTTGATAAACGAAGACAACCTCCCCAATAAACAAAAGATTAGCCCCTACTTTCCTGCGCATGCCTAGGTTCTTAATTTTCCTTATCTAGTCTTAACTGTCCAACACAAGAAGGCAATCTATAGTATACCGAGAGGTGGTGAGATGTACCTGACTGAACAACTCCGGGTATCTTTGCCTCATCAGGTCCTGCGGTTCCCAGGTGTGCTGCTCCTGACCGTGATTTCTCCACAGAACCTTGACTAAGCGGATCTTCTTGCGGCGTAAGATCCGTACTCCTTTGTCGTCAATCCGAACCGGCTCCAAGTGAACAGATCGGTCTGAAGATACCGACCCTTCGGTGGTCAAAATCCGCTGCTCCGGGCGTAGTAGAGCCCTTCTCAGCGAAGAAATGTGGAAGACGTCGTGTAGAGCTGCCAGCTCTGGTGGCAACTCTAGCCTGTAGGCTAGGGGTCCGATCCGCTCCAGGATCCGGTAAGGGCCCATATACCTAGGGCTGAGCTTCTTCCTCCGACCGCGCACCCGTGAGACTCCGTGCATGGGCCGGATCTTCAAGAACACTCGATCCCCTACCCGAAACTCCACCTGACGATGCCAGGCGTCATAGTATTTAGCCTGTCTGCTCTGCGCCTCCAACATCCCATCTCTGATCAATCTCACCTGAGCCTCGGTGTCTTCAACAAAATCCGATCCCAACACCTTCGGATCCTCGTCTTGAACCCAAAAAAATGGGGTCCTACATTTTCTTCCATAAAAGGCTTCATAAGGTGCCATCCTGATGCTGGACTGGTAGCTATTGTTATAGGAGAACTCGACCAACGGTAACATCTTCTCCCACGGCTCCCCTCGGTCCAGTATACACAGTCGTAGTAAATCCTCCAAGGTTCGGTTGGTGCGCTCTGTCTGCCCGTCCGTCTGAGGGTGGAAGGCCGTGCTAAAAGTCAACCGGGTGCCCAAATATGCCTGCACTGACCGCCACTCCCTGGATGTAAACCGTCCATCGTGGTCCGACACTATCGTCCGGGGCACGCCATGATATCAGATATACTGCTCCACGAACTTTCGCACAAGCACTCCCACCGAGTCATCCTTCCTGATCGGTATAAAGCGGGCCACCTTCGTTAACCGATCAACAATCACCCAGATCGAGTCGTTCCCCGTCCGAGACCGGGGAAGACCATGTATAAAATCCATAGCTATATCGTCAAATTTCCACTCCGGCACCGGGAGTGGCTGCAATAATCCTGCGGGGTTCCTGCACTCCGCCTTCACCAACTGACACGCCTCGCAATGGGTCACGAAGTACGTAATGTCCTTCTTCATGCCCGGCCAAAACATCGTCTTCTTCAGATCAGCGGTCATCTTTGTGATCCCCGGGTGCACAGAGTACCGGCTGCAATGCGCCTCCATCATAATATCCTCTCGGATCTGGCCTCCTGCGGGTATATATACTCTGCCTCTGAAATGTAGCAATCCATCTCTCAGGGAATAATCTCCTGTCGAACCTTCCTCCAAGGATCGGAACATCGGCTCTGCCCACGCATCTGTCCTCTGTCCGTCCCGAATGCGATCCCGAATATCGTCTATGGCCACCATCGATGTCAGATACTCCCTATACAGCTCTGGATCATCCTCGGACACTAGGGATATCTGCATATCTCTGAATGACCGGACTAGCTCCATGGACATAACCTGGGGCCCAGCTTCGGAAGTGGCAGCTCTCCGACTCAATGCGTCGGCCACCACGTTTGCCTTCCCTGGATGGTAGTGTATCTCATACTGATAGTCTGCTAAGAACTCCAACCAGCGCCTCTGCCTGATATTCAGCTCCTTCTGAGTGTCCACGTATTTCAGGTTCTTGTGGTCGGAGTAGATGTCGCAGTGGACTCCATAAAGATAATGGCTCCAGACCTTCAGAGAAAAAACGACCGCTCCCATCTCAAGGTCGTGCACTGGGTAGTTCTTCTCATGGGTCTTCAGCTGGCGGGAGGCATATGCTATGACGTGTCCGTTCTGCATCAGCACTGCTCCCATCCCCTGGTATGATGCGTCAGTGTACACCTGGAATCCTTCCTTTCCAGATGGAAGGGCCAGAATAGGGGCTGAGATGAGTCGGTCCTTCAGCTCCTGGAAAGCCGCCTGGCACTGCGGGGTCCAAACGAAAGGTGCCTCCTTCTTCGTCAAAGATGTGAGGGGGAGGGAAATCTGTGAGAACCCCTCCACGAACTTCCGGTAGTAACCGGCAAGTCCCAAGAAACTTCGTACATCGGTGGCTGTCTTCAACTACGGCCAATCTCGAACTGCCCGAATCTTTGCCGGATCCACTGCCAACCCGGCTCCGCTGATAATATGGCCTAGGAAGGCCACCTCCTTCAACCAAAACTGACACTTGCTGAATTTTGCATAAAGGCGATGCTCCCGCAACCTCTCCAGAGTGAGTGCCAGATGCCGAGTGTGCTCCTCCTCCGTCCTAGAGTAGATCAGGATGTCGTCTATGAATACTATGACGAACACATCCAAGTAGGCCTCGAAAACCCGGTTCATGAGGCTCATGAACGCCGACGGTGCATTCGTGAGCCCGAAGGGCATCACGGTGAACTCATACAGGCCATATCTGCTACTAAAGGCCATCTTTGGGATATCCTCCTCCTGGATCCGCATCTGGTAGTATCCTGATCTCAAGTCCAGCTTCGAGAAATAATGGGCCCCCTACAGCTGGTCGAACAATTCGTCTATCCGTGGGAGCGGATAGGTATTCCGGACGGTCAGCCTGTTTAGTGCTCGATAATCGATGCACAGGCGGAGTGTCCCATCCTTCTTCTTCACGAATAGGACCGGTGCTCCCCATGGCGAGGAACTCGGTCTAACAAACCCTGCCTCAACCAATTCCTGCAACTGAGTCCGAAACTCTGCCAACTCCTTTGGGGCCATTCGATAAGGGGCCCTTGATGCCGGCTTGGCCCCCGGCACAAGCTGTATCTGAAAGTCCTGCTCTCGGTGTGGAGGTAGTCCTGGCAGTTTCTCTGGAAAGATGTCAGCGAAATCTCGCACCACCGGGATGTCTGTCACCGACTCCTTATGTAAGACCCCCCTCCCGGAACACAACACACGGCACGAGGGGAGTCTTATGCCCGAAATAGCTGCCTTGCGGTAACACTAACACACGGGTTAGCCTTTACCATAAGACGCCTATTCCGCCGGCTACAATCCATATCACATAAACTATGCCAACCCAACCATAACAGAAAAGTAAAGCAGTTCAATTCACAACTAAGTTTAAGTCCAAAAGAGCGGAAGATAACAAGCACAACAGGCTTGTACAAAAGAACAAGAGTCTAGAAATGTTTTGCCAAACGGCTACATGAAAACACTCACGACTGTCACTGACGGTGCCGATGGCACCACCACTTCAGGTCCTATCGTCCGGGCCTGGCTGTCCTGCTGCATAGTCTGTTACTGCTCTACCTGCGGGGTTTCCTCCTAAAAAGGAAGACGTAGCAACCGTTAGTCATAAGACTAAGTGGCTTCACATCCGCTCCCCCGGCGACTCCTCGGCACCGGGCGGAGAAAGGAACAAAGGTACAATATGTATATATAAGCAAGTAAACAAGCAGGTGACTGTAAATATGGTGGAGTATAAACTACGCTACACAACTAGCAGTTCTACAAATATCTATAATATATGACAGCAGGTATAAGTAATCAGAATAGTAACTTAACTTATAAGAGTGCCCATACAAACTTATAAGTTAAGGATCGGCTTAATAGTAAAGTAACTCATCGTATAAGAGTGCCCATACAAACTTATACGATGAGGATCTTGTGTATGCAATGAATGACATGATATGAATGTTATGTTTTGACCGAATCATGCGCACGCACATGCAAGTTGCTATGTCGACACAGACTTGAAGTTCCCACTTTTCGAGCAGGTAGCTAACCTCTCAGGCGTCGTCCGTCGTGGCCAGACGGCGACAGTGGAGCGGGCGTCTCCACTACTAGGTGGTATCACACTACCTATCCTAGGCCCTCGTACGCCTCAACGCTAAAAACACAACAGCGGAGCTCACATGCGTACTACGGCTCAGAAGGGGTCTTGGATAGATGTGCACCAAGAACACAGCCCAACCTGGCGTTTGATTTCGAACCGGATGGAACCTCGGAAATGCACGAGGTGCAAGCCCAACCGTTCTCATGGCGCGGAGGAGATCTCGGGTTATGGACACCAAGTATCTAACCCTACCGCCCAAGGTCTACCCATTGGCTCCCATCGGTGTGACGACTAGCGAACCCGTAGACCTGCCATAGTCATTATCTCAATATCGCGACACGATGAATCGTCGCACATCACATGCCCCAAAACAACTCACTCGATGCTACCCGTAGGGAGGCTACAACTCTAAGCATCGGTTGTTGATAAACCCCTTGGGCTCGGATTACGGTTACAAAATACTCTTCACATAGTGTTCACCATATTCACGCCCATCTATTCAATGAATTCACCTCAACACTTCGCATAATAGATATGTTCAACACCAAGCTATATAAATATATTCTATACCAATCTCAACTCTTAATTTCTAGCCTTCTCATCCAATCCATTTCTCTACCAATACATGGTTATTCCTTATTACACAACCAAATGGGTAACCATGCTAAATTACAGTAACTACAGCATTATAAATATATGGGAGCAAGATAACAAATGAGCAAATCACATCCATTGCAAGAGTGCCAACATTATAAATTAACAAGTGCATTAACATAGGATAGCCCGATACTAAAACTGGGATTCCCGGAGCTACAGGAATCCGATCACAATGCTCAACCCCTCGTTGGAAAGGTATTCGCGAGGGCTACGACTTTCGTGTTGAGTCGATCGCCCAGATCTGGTCGCAACATACCAGAAATTCAACTCGAATACGTACAGGAAATAGTTTCCTGTACAGAATTTTCCCGAATGCAGCGGACTCGAACCAGCTTTCCCGTGGCCACGGGTATCGCATGGAAACGTGCAACCACTCGTTGGAAAGGTAATTTCAAGTTCTACGACTTTCGTGTTGAGTCGTTCACCCAGATCTGGCCAGAACACCTCTGAAATTGGCCACGAAGGTCGCCGCGTGCAGAAATCAGATTTTTGCACGCATCTTAAGGCGAGATGAACGGCATCCGTTCATCTTCTTCCTTGCAACGACCTCGCATAAACTTCTCCAGAAATCACACCCAACCTTATTTCTCCTTTCAAAGCCAAACCCTCAACGAAAACCCCTCTCATCTCCACTTTGAATGACGAGAAGGTTGAGGGAGACTAAGCCTAGAAAACCTAGGCATGGCTTATCCTAAGAACTCTCCTCCTCACCATCAAGACTCTATGGAGTCGATGTCTCTCCTAAAATAACTACAGATCTAGCACCAAGGGAGAGGGGAGAAATCTCACCTCAAGTTCAGCGATACCACCATGGCCGGCCATGAGCCTCGCACTCCTTCGTAGCGGCATTTCGTTTCCGCCAAGGATGGCCCGGCAATCTTCTTCCAAGGATGGCTCCGGCAAGCCTCTTCCTCCTCCAGCCAAGAGAACTCTCCCAGAAATTTCGGGGCAGAAGAAAGGGGATGAAATGCTAGGGTTTCACATCTTTTTCATTTTTATACACCGCAGACACGGGTAGGCACACGGCCGTGTTCCTACCCGTGTTCAGTTGACACGGCCGTGTCGCCTGCCGTATTTAGGGCCGTGTTCATCCCAGAATATTTTTCCGCCATGTTGGGGTTGCGGTACACGGGTAGAGACACGGCCGTGTCTCGACCCGTGTCCTCAGCACACGGGTAGGGACACGCCCGTGTCCCAATACCCGTGTACCTCTCTGACTGATAAGCCTAATCTTGGCATGAGGCACACGGGTATGGACACGGCCGTGTCCATACCCGTGTTGGCCAAAATTACCATTTTGCCTTGTTTTCCTCATTTCCCGTACGTTCGCACCTGTTCACCCACACCCCCATTGGGCTCACCACAACCCCCTAGACTTAAATACGCAATCAAGGGGCCTAGCGCGAATTGGGACGTTACAAATCCTATAAACAAAATAAAAGATTTCGTCCCCGAAATCAGGGTAAGGCTATGGGAGTGAAACACATAAAAGGGAACTATGCTTTCAAATAAAATTCTTACCTGGAGTAAATAATTCCGGGTAGCGCCCTCGCATTAAATCCTTTGGCTCCCATGTGAACTCCTCCTTCCCATGATTAGACCATAGCACTTTCACCAAGGGAACACTTTTGCGGCGCAAGGTTCTTGTCTCATTATCAACGATCCGTACCGGCTCCAGTCGCACAGACCTATCAGACGCCACGACACCATCCGTCGTGGGGATATACTGTTCAGGCCGCAACAAAGCCTTCCGAAGCGACGATACATGGAACACGTCGTGAAGGTTCTCTAGCTCCGGTGGTAACTCCAATCGATAGGCCAGAGGGCCAATCCTTTCCACTACGACATAGGGCCCGACATACCTTGGGCTGAGCTTCTTGACTCCACGCACCCGCGACACTCCGTGCATCGGTCGAATCTTCAGGAACACCTTATCACCCACTTGAAACTCCACCATACGGTGCCTTGCGTTGTAATATTTCGCCTGTCGGCTTTGAGCCTCTAGCATTCGATCCCGGATCAACCTAACCACCGCGTCCGTGTCATCAATATACTCATTTCCCAATGTCTTCGGATCTTCGTCTTGCACCCAGGACAAGGGTGTTCTACACCTCCTTCCATACAAAGCTTCATGAGGTGCCATTCCAATACTGGCTTGATGACTGTTATTATAAGAGAACTCCACGAGAGGTAAGAGTCTCTCCCATGGTTCTCCTTTATCTAGCACACACAACCTCAGAAGGTCCTCCAATGTTCGGATGGTTCGTTCAGATTGCCCGTCCGTTTGTGGGTGAAAGGCTGTGCTAAAGGCGAGGCGCGAGCCCAAATAAGCCTGTACAGCCCTCCATTCTCTTGAAGTAAACCGACCATCCCGGTCGGAGACGATCGTCTTCGGCACACCATGGTACCGCACAAATTGTTCCACAAAGAGGCGCACTAAGACGCCCACCTGCGCCTCCTTCTTCATTGGGATAAATCGGGCTACCTTGGTCAACCGGTCAACTATCACCCACACAGAATCATTCCCCGAGCGCGAGCGAGGTAACCCGTGGACGAAGTCCATGGAGATGTCCTCAAATTTCCATTCGGGGATGGGCAACGACTGTAGCATTCCACCGGGGCTTCTGCACTCCGCCTTCACCATTTGGCAGGCCACATAATGAGTAACGAAGTACTTGACATCCCTCTTCATGCCCGGCCAACACATTGTCTTTCTCAAATCGGTGTACATCTTCGCGATCCCCGGGTGCACCGAGTACTTGGAGCAATGAGCCTCCTTTAGAATATCCTCTCGAATGTTGTCACCTTCGGGGATGTAAAGCCGGCCACGAAAATGGACGAGGCCGTCTTTTAGGGAGTATTCTTTCGTAGTCCCATCCTCCATTGACTTGAAAGCCGGGGTTAAAGCCGCATCCTTCTTTTGTTCCGTCCGGATCCGGTCTCATATGTTGCAAACTCTACTTATCGCGGTCAAATACTCGGTATACTCTTCCGATTGATTCTTAAAGACCAAAGTGACTTCCATCTCTTGCAGTATCTGGATTAACTCCATCCTCATCAAGCGGGATTCCGTGCTCGTTCCCGGTGCCTTTCGGCTCAAGGCATCAACTACGGAATTAACCTTCCCGGGGTGGTAGTTCAAGGTGAATTCGTAGTCGCACAAGAACTCCAACCACCGCCGCTGTCTCAAGTTTAACTCCTTTTGGGTGTGAACGTACTTCAGATTTTTGTGATCTGAGTAGATCTCGCAGTGGATGCCATATAAATAATGCCTCCAAATCTTCAAGGCGAATACCACCGCTCCCAACTCTAGATCATGCACCGGGTAGCTGGCTTCATGCTTCTTCAACTGTCTTGAAGCATAAGCGATCACATGCCCATTCTGCATCAACACAGCTCCCATCCCTTGATACGACGCATCCGTGTAAACTTGAAAGCCCTCCTTCCCAGATGGAAGAGCTAGGATGGGTGCAGTCGTCAATCTGTCCTTCAACTCTTAGAATGCAGCTTCGCACTGGGGTGTCCATTCAAACGGCACACCCTTCTTGGTCAGCGTAGTAAGGGGAAGGGCGATCTTCGAGAAGCCTTTCACGAACTTGCGATAGTACCCGGCAAGTCCAAGAAAGCTCCGTATGTCGGCCGCTGACTTCAATGGCGACCACTCCTTCACGGCCCGCACCTTGGCCGGATCTACTGCTAGCCCCGCCCCACTAATCACATGGCCCAAGAACGCGGCCTCTTGAAGCCAAAACTCGTATTTGCTAAACTTGGCAAACAAAGTGTGCTCCTTTAGCTTCCTCAGCACTAAAGTTAGATGTTCGGCGTGTTCTGCTTCAGTCTTGGAGTAGACTAGGATATCATCGATGAACACGATGACAAAGATGTCCAAATAAGGGCTGAACACCTTGTTCATCAAGCTCATAAAGGCGGAAGGGGCGTCTGTGAGCCCAAACGGCATCACGGTGAATTCATACAAACCATATCTCGAACTGAACGCCGTCTTCTGAATGTCATCTTCTTGTATCCTCAGCTGATAATATCCCGAACGCAGATCTAACTTGGAGAACCAATACGATCCCACCAATTGATCAAATAATTCATCAATGCGCGGTAGGGGATAGGTGTTCCACACCGTTAACCGGTTCAACTCTCGATAATCAATGCATAACCGCAGGGTGCCATCCTTCTTTTTGACGAACAAAACGGGCGCTCCCCAAGGCGACGAGCTTGGGCGAACGAACCCTGCTTCCACCAATTCCTGAAGCTGGACTCTAAACTCTGCAAGTTCCTTCGGAGTCATTCGGTATGGAGCTCGCGAGACGGGCTTGGCACCCGGAATTAGCTTGATTTGGAAGTCCACTTCCCTATGCGGGGGTAGTCCCGACAATTTCTCGGGGATTACCTCGGGAAATTCTCGCACCACCCGCACATCCTTGACCTCTAATGTCAATTTCTTCAACTCGAAGCAAATTACATAGACCTCGTCCCCTTCCATATGAGATTTCATAACTTGAATTGAAGATAATAATTTACGGGGTGCGAATCTAATACCTTGGAAGATGACTTCCTAGTCTCCATGCCTCAACATAACTTGCTTCTCCGCACAATTGATCCTGGCATGGTGCCAGTTCAACCACTCCATGCCCAGGATGAGATCGAACTCCGGGATTCTTAACAATGTAGCCGGAGTTTCAAAGAACTTTCCTCCAATAAGGGTGTCGAAGTCGCAACTTGCTGACGACGTCATCTCAGAGCCGTCCGGAAGGCGCACCCTTTGAGTAGTGCCCGTGAAGTGTTGCACTCCCTCCAAGTCCTTCACGAAGTCCGCCGAAATGAACGAGTGAGACGCACCCGTGTCAAATAACGTATAGGCGGGGCTCCCGCTAACCATGACAGTGCCTAGGTTCCAAAAAGGGTAATCACTATCCAGAATTGCGCGTATCATTTGTATCGTAAATCTAACAAGTCATATATTATTAATAAATTTTGCACGTACCGGTGATGACTTCCTGCGGATTTCTCTCCTAAGTCATATCCAATGCGAATACATGCTCCCGTGCATGTCCTTGATTTCTGCCAGGCTTGCATCGGCTATAAACAAAAGGGCCTGCCTCAGGGGGTCCCTTAATCCTTTGTAGAAGCGCTTCGCGTAGCCTCTATCGTCCAAATCATAGGAATCGGCAAACCTAGCGAGGTGTTGGAACTCCCTCTGGTACTCCGTTACCGATTTCGATCCCTGCTTCAGCTGCAGAAATCTTTCTTCAAGTTCATCCCGAGCAGAAGAAGGGATGAAGTGATCCAGAAAAGCCTCAGTGAGCTCGTTCCAACTGATGTCCGTGTACAACCGCCCTTGGAAGGTAGAGCCCATGAGGGACTTCCACCACCTTTTGGCGTGCAGCTCTAGCAGCGTCACTACCAATGTCACCGCCATGCTGTTCGGACATCTTATGCCAGCCATCAATTCCTGCACGGTATCAAGCCATTCCTCGGTGCGCACCGGCGATTCTGTCCCAAGATAGGCAGGAGGGGACAGGGCAAGGAAGGTGCTCAACCAGTTGGAGCCTGGCGCTTGTTGTTGCACCGGAGCTTGCTGGGCTTTAAATGCATCCAATATGGCTGACATCGTTTGTCCCAGTTCCGACTGCTGGAATTGTGAAGGGACGGAAGGGGTAGGAGTGCCCCCAACCGGCTCCACCTGCGCTGGGACCTATACGCAAGGTACAAATTAGGGTCAGGTTGGCTAAAACTAATGTCAAAGTTGGACAACTTAGTGCGAATTACATATGGGCACACCACAGCTTCCGCTAAGTCGGTTTGTCCCCAAACCGAATAATCGAACGGGAGTGGCCCATTGTTACATGACTGCTCTAGTTGAAGATCGGCTAAGTCTGATACCATTTGTAAGATCCCCCTCCCGGAACACAACACACGGCACGAGGGGAGTCTTATGCCCGAAATAGCCGCCTTGCGGTAGCACTAACACACGGGTTAGCCTTTACCATAAGACGCCTATTCCGCCGGCTACAATCCATATCACATAAACTATGCCAACCCAACCATAACAGAAAAGTAAAGCAGTTCAATTCACAACTAAGTTTAAGTCCAAAAGAGCGGAAGATAACAAGCACAATAGGCTTGTACAAAAGAACAAGAGTCTAGAAATGTTTTGACAAATGGCTACATGAAAACACTAACGACTGTCACTGACAGTGCCGATGGCACCACCACTTCAGGTCCTATCGTCCGGGCCTGGCTGTCCTGCTGCATAGTCCGTTGCTGCTCTACCTGCGGGGTTTCCTCCTAAAAAGGAAGACGTAGCAACCGTTAGTCATAAGACTAAGTGGCTTCATATCCGCTCCCCCGGCGACTCCTCGGCACCGGGCGGAGAAAGGAACAAAGGTACAATATGTATATATATAAGCAAGTAAACAAGCAGGTGACTGTAAATATGGTGGAGTATAAACTACGCTACACAACTAGCAGTTCTACAAATATCTATAATATATGATAGCAGGTATAAGTAATCAGAATAGTAACTTAACTTATAAGAGTGCCCATACAAACTTATAAGTTAAGGATCGGCTTAACAGTAAAGTAACTCATCGTATAAGAGTGCCCATACAAACTTATACGATGAGGATCTTGTGTATGCAATGAATGACATGATATGAAAGTTATGTTATGACCGAATCATGCGCACGCACATGCAAGTTGCTATGTCGACACAGACTTGAAGTTCCCACTTTTCGAGCAGGTAGCTAACCTCTCAGGCGTCGTCCGTCGTGGCCAGACGGCGATAGTGGAGCGGGCGTCTCCACTACTAGGTGGTATCACACTACCTATCCTAGGCCCTCGTACGCCTTAACGCTAAAAACACAACAGCGGAGCTCACATGCGTACTACGGCTCAGAAGGGGTCTTGGATAGATGTGCACCAAGAACACAGCCCAACCTGGCCTTTGATTTCAAACCGGATGGAACCTCGGAAACGCATGAGGTGCAAGCCCAACCGTTCTCATGGCGCGGAGGAGATGTCGGGTTATGGACACCAAGTATCTAACCCTACCGCCCAAGGTCTACCCATTGGCTCCCATCGGTGTGACGACTGGCGAACCCGTAGACCTGCCACAGTCATTATCTCAATATCGCGACACGATGAATCGTCGCACATCACATGCCCCAAAACAACTCACTCGATGCTACCCGTAGGGAGGCTACAACTCTAAGCATCGGTTGTTGATAAACCCCTTGGGCTCGGATTACGGTTACAAAATACTCTTCACATAGTGTTCATCATATTCACGCCCATCTATTCAATAAATTCACCTCAACACTTCGCATAATAGATATGTTCAACACCAAGCTATATAAATATATTCTATACCAATCTCAACTCTTAATTTCTAGCCTTCTCATCCAATCCATTTCTCTACCAATACATGGTTATTCCTTATTACACAACCAAATGGATAACCATGCTAAATTACAGTAACTACAGCATTATAAATATATGGGAGCAAGATAACAAATGAACAAATCACATCCATTGCAAGAGTGCCAACATTATAAATTAACAAGTGCATTAACATAGGATAGCCCGATACTAAAACTGGGATTCCCGGAGCTACAGGAATCCGATCACAATGCTCAACCCCTCGTTGGAAAGGTATTCGCGAGGGCTACGACTTTCGTGTTGAGTCGATCGCCCAGATCTGGTCGCAACATACCAGAAATTCAACTCGAATACGTACAGGAAACAGTTTCCTGTACAGAATTTTCCCGAACGCAGCGGACTCGAACCAGCTTTTCCGTGGCTACGGGTATCGCATGGAAACGTGAAACCACTCGTTGGAAAGGTAATTTCAAGGGCTACGACTTTCGTGTTGAGTCGTTCACCCAGATCTGACCAGAACACCTCTGAAATTGGCCACGAAGGTCGCCGCGTGCAGAAATCAGATTTCTGCACGCATCTTAAGGCGAGATGAACGGCATCCGTTCATCTTCTTCCTTGCAACGACCTCGCATAAACTTCTCCAGAAATCACACCCTAGCATTTCATCCCCTTTCTTCAAAGCTAAACCCTCAACGAAAACCCCTCTCATCTCCACTTTGAATGACGAGAAGGTTGAGGGAGACTAAGCCTAGAAAACCTAGGCATGGCTTATCCTAAGAACTCTCCTCCTCACCATCAAGACTCTATGGAGTCGATGTCTCTCCTAAAATAACTATAGATCTAGCACCAAGGGAGAGGGGAGAAAGCTCACCTCAAGTTCAGCGGTACCACCATGGCCGGCCATGAGCCTCGCACTCCTTCGTAGCGGCATTTCGTTTCCGCCAAGGATGGCCCGGCAATCTTCTTCCAAGGATGGCTCCGGCAAGCCTCTTCCTCCTCCAGCCAAGAGAACTCTCCCATAAATTTCGGGGCAGAAGAAAGGGGATGAAATGCTAGGGTTTCACATCTTTTTCGTTTTTATACACCGCAGACACGGGTAGGCACACGGCCGTGTTCCTACCCGTGTTCAGTTGACACGGCCGTGTCGCCTGCCGTGTTTAGGGCCGTGTTCATCCCAGAATATTTTTCCGCCGTGTTGGGGTTGCGGTACACGGGTAGAGACACGGCCGTGTCTCGACCCGTGTCCTCAGCACACGGGTAGGGACACGCCCGTGTCCCAATACCCGTGTACCTCTCTGACTGATAAGCCTAATCTTGGCATGAGGCACACGGGTATGGACACGGCCGTGTCCATACCCGTGTTGGCAAAAATTACCATTTTGCCTTGTTTTCCTCATTTCCCGTATGTTCGCACCTGTTCACCCACACCCCCATTGGGATCACCACAGCCCCCTAGACTTAAATACGCAATCAAGGGGCCTAGCGCGAATTGGGACATTACACCTTAACTTCCGCCATCTCAAATAGAATCTGATAGACCTCCTCTCCCTGCAGATGGGCCTTAACGGCCTGTACCGAAGATAAGAGTATACGAGAGACAGGTCTTATACCTTCGATGGTAATGAAAGAGTCCCCGTGTCTCACGGTGATCCTCTTCGCCTGGCAGTCAATCTGGGCATGGTTCCAGTGCAGCCATACCATGCCCAGGATCAGGTCGTAGTCCGTCAGCTTCAAAATCGTCGCTCGAGCCTCGAACGCTTTTCCACCAATTTCTGCCTCCATATTACAAGGATCCGTGGTAAGGAGCTCAGATCCATATGGTAGTCGCACCCTCATCCTCGAGCCTGTGGACCGCTCCACACCTTCCAGTCCTTCTACGAACGTCTCCAACACAAAGGAGTGAGTAGCTCCAGTATCGAACAGCGTGCGGGCAGGCTTGCCGCTGATGAAGACTATACCTGGGGTGATTAGATATCTTAGGGTTCTATAGTGAGTTTTACTTTCCTTGCTAATCTATCTAGTGCGATTCAAAGTTTTAACCATTGAAAAGGAAATTCTATGAAAATTAAAGAGGCATTGCAGCGTACCTGCTATGACCTGCTCCGGATTACGAGGCTGCGCAAGGTCCAAGGCATATACCTGCTCCCTTTCCTGTCTACGATCTCCCCCCTGGTATCCACGACCGCGACCGCGTCCTCGGCCTCCGTAATGCTGAGCTGGTGGGCCGCCCTGTGGTGCTGGAGGTGGTGCCCCCCTCATGGGGCAGTTCCTCTGAATGTGCCCAATCTGATGACAAAGGAAGCACTCTGGTGGGAGATACGCCATTCCCCCGGGTCTCGGCATCTCCTGCATTCGAAGAGGTGGAGGGGCCAATATCACCTGTTCCCTCGGCTCCTGCCTCACGTCCTGACGAGGCTGGTCCTCTATCCTCCTCCCCTCTGGTACAGCACCTCGCCACTGGTCATTTCTACCTCTCCGTCCCTGATCCTCTGCTGGCCGTTTCTGGCCCCGGGTGGCGTGCCAATCTGCCTCAATCCTTTTTGCCTTCTCCAAAATCCGGGAGATGGGCCCGTCAGATACAAACAACAGAGCCTCCCTCAAGTCCTCCCGCAGGCCCTTATAGAACCTCCTGATATACCCTGCTTCGTCCAGCTAGTAGGAATCTGCTTATCGAGCCAGATGGTCGAACTCTCGATGATACTCCACTACGGTCCGGGTGCCCTGCTTCAGCTATAAGAACTGCTCCTCCAAATCATCCCTGGCCGACTGCGGAATGAAATGCTCCAGCAGTGTGGCCCTGAACTCCTCCCAGGTAACCTCCGCAACCTCCCTATCGGCAAATGTCGTGTCCAACAGCGTCTTCCACCACCTCTTTGCATGGGACTCCAGGCAAAGAGACAACCAGAGCCACCCTCTCCTCCCAGGGACACCGTATCCCGGTCAGCATCAAATACATGATATCTAGCCACTCTTCCGTCCGAACCGCCGACTCTGTCCCCAAATAGGACGGGGGAGAAAGACCCCGGAAGATGCTCAGCCAGTTGGCCCCCGGGTTTGGCTGCGGGGCCGGAACCTGCTGGGCCCTGAAAGCCTCTAGGATGACAGTCAGAGTCTGTCCCATGTCTGACTGAAGGAAAGGAGTGGGGACCGGTGGGGGTGGTGCAACATCCTGAGCCTGTTTAACTCCACCTTGTGGCGTAGGCTGTGCTGGAGGCTGCGTAACAAAACACATGCTGAGAAAACGTTCAAATATTATATAAAGGTGGACAATTTATATGTGATCCCCATATGGGCACACCACTGCTTCCGCTGCTTAGTTTGTCCCCAAACTAAACTCGAGTGGGGGTGACCCAGGGTTAGTGGACTGCTACCTTTTCAGATCGATGTTTCCCTCTGATACCACTTGTAAGACCCCCCTTTTTTTTCTTTTTAAAAACCCGGGGTCTTAGGCCCAGAATCGCCGCATTGCGGTGACACCTTCACGTCCTGAAGGGGGTCATCACCACAAGGCGCCGATTCTGCCGGCCGATTCGATCACAGAAAAGGTAGCACAATAATTGAAGTAATAGCAAGTCCACTGGAAATAAATCACATATATATATAAAACTCCACGAAGGGAGTGTCCACAGAATAACAATAATCAGAGTACTATAAAATGCGGGCTTATGCCCGGTACAAAATGTCCTCACTACAAGTCTCTCATGCGGAAGCAAAAACAGGAACTACTCAGGGTCGAGACTCACGGTCCCGGCTGTATGAACTCCGGAGCTAGACTGCCCCATCTCCAGGCGCACCGATCTCTGGGGCTGCTCCTCCATGCTGGGCTCCACGATCCCCTAAATGATGCGGTTCGAAAACCGTTAGTCATAAAGACTAAGCCCTATCATCCCCTACCCCTTCCCCCATGGCTCCTAAGTACCGAGCGGAGAGAAAGAAAGGGAAGGACATGAAGGTAGAGATTAATCAAGAAATAGATGGCAGCGGAACTAATCTAGCAATTCTATAATAATATGACAGAAAACAGAAAGTAAGAAAAGTAACCTTAACTTATGTGCGAAAGCGCATAAGCCAAGGGATCTTCTACAAGGCTCCCATCGTATAGAGTGTCCCATACCACTTATACGTTGGGGTGACGGTTCTCAAACAACAGCATGTATATATATATTGAAATTAACCTTTGATTTATAAACTTGCCCACACAAGCCTATAAACCAAGGGGTCGTTTAGCAGGTCCTAATGTATAAGCGTCCCATACCACTTATACTTTAGGTGTCAGGGTTAAATGAATCGATTATGCTATGACATGCATGTGGGTATGATGAAACATGCAAGTGCAACTCACACACCCGACTCTGTGCACACAGACCTTTAGTTCCCTCTTTCAGAGCCGTTACCTCCCAGGATACCTCCGTAGTGGCGGACGGAAGCGGTGGGTTGGGCCTCGCCCACCTCAAAACCAGTAAAAGCACCACTGGTCTGACCTATCGTACGCCTCAACGCTTAGTGCACTAAGCGGACGCCTGCGTACTCTTGCCGGCTGGCGCACCGGACTTCTGTTGGCGAAGTGCTAATCACCTCGCCGAGTCAACGATATCGGTGTCGGTGCAATCGAACTCCCCGATATCGAAAACCCACCACCTTAACTTTTCCCTATTTTATGCACATGTAAGTTTAATCGTAAACACACAAAAACCGAGCCGAAGTCCCCGGACCAAAACGTCCGTCTCCAAACCAACCGAGCCATAGCTCCCCGGACCAAAACGTCCGTCTCCAAACCAACCGAGCCGAAGATCCCCGGACCAAAACGTCCGTCTCCAAACCAACCGAGCCGAAGCTCCCCGGACCAAAACGTCCGTCTCCAGACCAAACCGAGCCGAAGCTCCCATCAATCTTCCTCTGCCAACAGTGTTTGTGAAAGGTGTAGCCCTAGTTACTAGGTTACTCTGGCTAGTTTGTTATTACAGTTTACGTTAGCCCAGGACTTCCCCCAGGTATTCCCCGTGAAGGGCTCTCAAGGGGCACTAGGAACCAAGACGGCGACATTACGGCCCGAAGTTCCCTTTCGCAAGGCACTTACTTTAATTGGTTTCTCACCTTACCTTTTTCCCTTTAAGAGTTACATTAAACTAAACCTAGGGTAGCTTGACTCTTCACCCTCTCCACACGGAAAGACGGTCTTCCGCCATAACCGCGTAACACCAAATCTTCCAGCTACCATCAGTGCTAAACCAAACCTCCTAGGGACTCACCTAGGCTACACGATAATCAAGATTACACGTAATTTACTTTTTCATCCAAATGCCACCATTTATTTATCGGGGGTCTATCCTAACAAGATTTGCCTAAATCCAAAATATTGGAATTTTCCTAATAAATCCGATAAATTATTTATTTATTCTTAAGGGTCTAATATCATCATTTTGAACATGAGGTATAACATTCTAGTTGATTCCAGCTATCACAAAATTAAGGTAAATAATAATAGGCCTAAATATCAAGTTTCCAAAGTTTGATAGTTTTACAATGATTTTCAAGGGCCTAAACTTATTTAATCATTATTTCAGTTATTTCAAGCTTAATGAATAAACTACCTTAATTTGTCCTCCAAATAATTCAAATAAAATACAGGGTGCTCGTTTTATCATGAAAATAACTTTGACAGAATCCCATAATTTTCTTGCTGGTAATTAAATCATAATAAATCAAATACTAAATTACAATCTAACATGCTTTGTGAATGAAGTGCTATAACAGTAACTCTAAAAATTCCCAAATAATTCCCAGTGATATAGAAGGGCCTAAAAAAACTTATGTTCTAACTATCATAATTTTCCAGCAATTGTACAAGCCCTAATTTATTTTTATGCTCAAAAGCCCATATTAAAACATTGTGAATGAACCTCTAAAATTTCTCAGCATAAAATTCTATAAAAAATACAAGGATCAATGTTCTACTAGTCAAGATCTAAAATCAGAATTTTAACTGATTATAATTAATTTAAAACTTCCAAATAATTGAAACAACAAATCAGGCTAATAATCATTTAACACATGAAGTATAATATTTATTAATCATAAAATTCCAGGAAAATTACCATAAGTCTAAAACATCCTAAAACTCCCTCCTCCCGAGTTTCATAATTTTTGGATTAGATTTAGTGCTTAAAATTACTAAATTACATTTTTATCCTAATCCAAAATCTCAACTTTGGAGGTACCTAATTACCTCCAATTCCTCCACTATTTCAACCAGAGGGTTTTCCTCATATCATCCCCCTCTCCTCCAAATTTCAAGGGCATACAAGAGCTTTTGCTCCTATGTCCTTCACAAACCTCAAACTCCCACCCACTGGATTTGAGCCAATCTCTTAGGGTAAAATCCACCCTAATCCACACCATGTTACCCAAGAGGGTAGACATAGACTCTATAAATCAGTGGCCACAACATCAGCCTCTTTTGAGGAGATTTGTCCACTCCATTTCCAAACTCTTAGTGCACTTTTTACTAAAAGATGTCTCACTAATGCCTAGTTAAGGGTAGAAGGTCTCCCACCCAAAACTCCTCCAAATCAGTTGGAATTTTGTACAGACCTAGGTTTAATATCCAGGGACCACTCACCAAAATTTGGGAGGGTTTGGAGGTCATTTGACCACTAAAATAAATTCCTCTAAGTTTATTAAATTAAAACAAAAACTTTAGGCAAAGTATCTCCAAAAATTCCCATTTTTGGTCTGCCTTTAGGAATTGCTAAGGTTAACCCCCTGCCCAAATTTCAGATCATTTGGACAAGGGACGAAGAGTGGGCATCCATTTTAATTTCTGCCCAACTCTAGGTACAGCCCCCACTAAGACGGGTGCTGCGGCCGAACCGCTTAACCAAACGAGTTGAAACCAATTTTAAATTAAACTAGACTCGAAGGGCTACAACTTTCGTGACTGGTCATTTTTCCTAAAACGGCCTCTAAGCACCTCATTTCGCAGCCTCAACATATACTCAGATAATATATCTTTCCTCTATGTATTATACACTTAATTTATAAATTATAAAATTGATTCTACTGTTCATCTTCTACATGAACCCGAAACCAGACTCAGAAAACCATTTTTCCTGTAACCTTTCCGTGATCCGTCGCCGATAGTTCGGTCACTTCCCTAGCCAGCCACCACCACCACCTCCTCCGTTGAGGCGATGAATAGCGGTCGGCGGTGGTTTGGCCGCCGGAGGTGGCGGTTTCCGGCGAACTCAAGAATACATTTTTCATGTTTTTCCATGAAAACAAGAGATGGGCCCGGCTCCATTGAGCGCGAACTTCCTTTCTAAGAATCCTAAGATCTACCCATGAAAGAGAAGAAGCAGAGGAGGACCTTGTTCGCGATTTGGAGGCGAGATGAACGACGGGGTGCCATGGCGCAGTGGTGGCGTAGCCGAACTTCTCCTACAGCAAGAATGAAGATCTGATCCGTTTGATTGAGCGTGTAAACTTCTCCTCTTGCTCAAAGTGGACTTTTATAAGTCAGCAAGTGGGGAGGTGAAAGGGTAAAGCCTTAATGGTCATGAAGGCTCCCCTTAATAATCTTTCAGTTTCAGTGAAGGGATTGGAAACGGTGGAAGATGAACAGGTGTTTGCCAGGTCGATTCCTATTGGACCAACATTTCCTCCTTTATTGTATAATTACAGAAGGAAAAATAGCCCGTAATTACTCCTGGTGTAAATTCCCACACCAGCAATTATTACCACGCGTGTTAGAATATTTTCGGTCCTGAACCGTCGTTTCAGCCAATGTCACGGGCATGACACTTAGGTCACGGGCGTGACAGGCCCGGGTGACAATTCTGAGGTCGACGATCGTCGAACTGAGATCGACGGTCGTCGAAGGGTGGTCACGCCCTAGGTCACGGGCGTGACACCTAGGTCACGGGCGTGACAGGCCCGAGTCTCAATTTCGAAGATCTCCTTACGGAGATCAACGATCGTCGAAGGAGTCATGCCCTAGGTCACGGGCGTGACACCTTGGTCACGGGCGTGACATGCCCGTGCAGCAAGTTCGACGATCGTCTCACGGAGATCGACGATCGTCGAAGGAGTCACGCCCTAGGTCACGGGCGTGACACCTTAGTCACGGGCGTGACATGCCCGGGCTGCAAGTTTGACGATCGTCTCACAGAGATCGACGATCGTCGAAGTAGTCATGCCCTAAGTCACGGGCGTGATGGGTTGGTCACGGGCGTGACCAACCCGTGACCCGAAATCTCGATCGATTTATTTCAATTTTTGGGCTTCCTAGGGTTCTGTCACGACCAACCGACTCCTAGGGGTCTAGCCGGAAATGGGATGTTACAGTTATGACAACTGTCAAGTCACCAGTCACATCACCGGGTTCTTCAATGTCTGTCCAACTCAGGATACAACACTCAGCAGACTGCTTTACATGTATCGACACATATAGGCTAAGTGTCGACACAAGTCTTCAAGGTGTCGACACAAATACTCCAAGTGTCGACACAGTCATACTTCTACTTCTCGACACTGCCTTTTGTTGTATGTATCGACACAAGTTTTGTGTGTCGACACATCAGCTTCTTGTCTCGACATTTCTATTGCAAACAGTTGGCGTTGAGTGTGTGTCGACACAAGTCTTGCGTGTCGACACAATTACTTCTTAACTTGACACAGCCTCTTGAGAGTTGGTGTGTCAACACAAGTCCTGTGTGTCGACACAATTGCTTTAGGTGTCGACATAGCTCCTGAGTGTCGACTCATCTTCTATTTTAAGTGTCGACATAATTCTTTTTTAAGTTTTCTACATAATTCTGGATGTCGACACAACTGCTTGTTTAGTTGTCGACATAGATTTGAGTGTCGACACAACTTCTTTATAAGTGTCGACACATTTTTCTAGTGTATCGACACAGCTTTCCTGAGTGTCGACATAGCAGCTGGGTGTCGACACAACTTCCCTGAATGTCGACAAAATTTTCCTGTGTGTCGACACAACTTGCCTGAGTGTCGACAGAAGTTTCCTGAGTGTCGACTCAATTTCTTCACAGGTGTCGACACTTGTACTTAGAAAATTTTCCTTCATATTTTTAACCTGCACAATTAAACTCAAACTTCAATCAAATACACATTGATGCATATCATTGACTAAGTTGTTGCTTCTCTAAATCTAGTACACATTTTCTAATGTACCCAACACCGATTACTTTAACGGTTAGGTATTGGCAGTTGAGGCCGAGATAAGGGAGAAGGGAAGAGGAGAGGGGGTCACTTGCATCGGCAACAACAGAGTTCGCCAGCCGTGGCTTAAATGCTACTCCTGTAACGGGCTTTCCTTTGATTATAAATCAATATTACAGCTTGATTTGGCTCTTTTACATGGGAAAATATAAAGGGTACAAGGGGGAAAGCTGGCGGCTAAAAGGAATAAATTGCCATAGGCCGCGCATATATATCAGATAGGTCGGCAGACCGTGCGGACTGCTGATCACGCAGCTTGCTACCTTAGGCCGAGCGGACAGCGCGATCAGGCAGGGAAGACCACTGAGGTCAATGGGATAGGCTGCTTAAGCGAAGCTTAAGGACTAAACCGCAAGGCTTAGCCGCTGAGGTCACGCGGACTGTCGGTTAGTCCGCGAGAAGGATTGGCGGACAGAAATTTGTATCCGTAGGGTTTGCTGCCAATGTTGCTCCTTGATGCTTGTCGTTCTGGGAGTCATTCCTGGGCCTTCTCCCACAATGAGAGGTATATGGGGATATTTATAGAATCGAGGAGGAATCTTCCAGAACTGGGATTGATGACATTACCGCGATGATACGGGTAAGCTGCGATCGAGTCCACGACATGCTGCGGACTGAAGAGTAGTTCGCTTACTGCTTGGAGAAGCCGATGCTGGAAAGCCAAAGTGCTTCTGGCGGACTGCACAAAAAGTTTTCCTAGTACATGGCGGACAGGGAATCCGCCTCTATTGCTGGATGAGACGAGGCAGCAACCTACTAGAGGCCTGGTGTTGAGTCTGCTCTATGCTGTGCAGCCTGATGATGAGTGTTGGAGGGCGGAGAAAGTCCACCATCCTTAGCAGGACTGAGACCGAGTCTGCTACCTTCTGCCGAATAGATGGAGCAGGTCACACCTGGTAGGCATGCTGAGGAGGCAGTTCACCCTCTTCTGAGCGACTTGGAGGAAGGATGACTTCTACTGGGCGACCTAGAGGCAGGTCGCCTACTGGTGGGCAACCTAGAGGCAGGTCGCCTGCTGGCTGGTTTGTCCATAATTTGCTGGTGGATTGAGACTGAGTCCGCCACCTTTGGGCGAGCTAGAATTGATTCTACCTACTGGTAGTGGACTGAGGTGGAGTCTGCCCCTACTTAGGCAGTCCACTACCAAGCAGTCTGTTAACAAGGTTGTCGCGGATTGGGATGTGTGGCAGCCTTTCGAAGGAGGACTGAAGAAGAGCCTTGGTCAGCCAGTTCTTGCTTACGGTGATAAGAAGAAGATTCCACGAACTGGTGGCGGGCTGGAGAGGAGACTGCTACCCGCCCAGCTAACTGCGCGACCTGATGGTGCGGACTGGGAAGCAGTCTGCGCCATTGCAGAGCTGGTGACTACCGGGCGGTTAGCCTAGCCGCGCGGATAGAGAAGTCTATCCACATGGTTAGCTAAAAAATAGGCTGCGAACACCCCGGATGAGACGGAGCAGTCTGCGACATGCAAGCTAGCCACCTTAGGAGGAATTGCCAATTTCTGAGTTAACATAATCCCCGCACTTTTAAAAGTTTGCATGAAACTTCGAAAAAGTAGAGGTAACCTCTGAAATTGCGATCTGCCCCAAGTATGAAAACAAAAGATAGAGGGAGAGATATAGAACCTGATATCTCTCCTCAAAAAAGTCTGTGAACTTATTCTCCTTCAGAGGAAGATATTGTAAGTGATAAAAGGCGACTCTTGTGTGTACCTGAATTATTCTTGCAAAGTGAAGAAGAATTGTGATTGCCTTCTACTAAGCTCTGCAAAACAAAGGTGAGAGGAGGTATATAAGAACAATAGCTTGTAAGTACCTGAAGGGAGATTTCAAGCAGCTGCTAATCTCTACAATTAAGAAGGGTAAGTAGCAAATATGAAAGAAAAAATGATTTGCAAGTACTTGAGGGAAAGTTGCAAATATCTGCTAATCTCTGCAAAAAGAAGAGTAAGAAGCAGATATGAAGGAGAAAATGATTTGCAATTACCTGAGGGGAACTTGAGAGCATCTGCTAATCTTTGCAAAAAGAAGAGTAAAAAGCAAATATAAACGAGAAAATGATTTGAAAGTACCTGAGGGGAACTTGCAAACATCTGCTTATTCTCTGCAAAAAGAAGAGTAAGAAGCAGATATGAAGGAAATGCAAAGCGTGACTACCTGCTAAATGTTGAGGTGGTAAGAAAGATGTAATCAAATAGCAGGAAGAATACCCAACAAACTCAGCTATCAACTGAGTAAAAGAATGGGCTGATTCGAGTAGAGATCAATTCATAACAATAATCTTCTTGCACAGTCAGATATGATATCCATAATAGAAATCTAGATTAGCCAGGTAAAACCACTTTGATTAGATTTCAATAACATGGCTCGTCGACAAAGAGAACCAGATTCTTTGATTGAACAATTGGTGCCAAGTATATTAATAAGCATAGCGAATGTACTGCCAGCAGATAGATCTTTATGGAAGACGTGTATATAAAGCGAGCATAAGCAATAAGTATAATGCCATAAATCCTTCAGAAAGATTGAATTTAACCTGTTAAGCTGAAGGAAAGCAGTTTTGCAAAAAGCGGACTAACTGCGCTCCCTTGGAAGGGCAACAAAATGAAAAAAACAAGATCCTAAAAAGGAACAATTGACACATTGCTCTCATGCCTTAGGGATACAAGCCACGCTGATCAGTTAGGCCAGGTGCGCCAAGTGTTCTACAGTATTGCTGGCCCTAAAGATCAACAATTTTGTGGGTCCCCGGAAGGCATGGCTTGAGAGTACCTCAGAGTGTTCGACCATTACAGCGTGAGATGATCACATAGACAAGGCTACACTTGAATGTCATTGATTGCCATGAAACAATCATCTTAGCTCTAATGTATCCCTAACGGAGCATAGTAGATCTAACACATGGGACCTCCCTTGATGCATGCTTTGTGTTAGATACCGGCTAGGATCCAAAGCCCTGAAGTCCGCCAACATAGATTGGACGGCCCCCACTGCACATATGTTAACACTCCCTGCTATATGTGGTCATGACGACATTACGCCAGGGGACAATCTATGAGGTGTCAAATAAGACTTGGCAATATCTCGTTGGTTCAGCGATCCCTTTGGCAAAGAGAAAATAGAGGAGGAAGCACTCCAAAAAGGGAAATGTGTCTGTACGGGATCTCTGATGTAAAAATTTATTGAAATGAATGAAGGAGAACTTAGAAAATGTTCAGAACATATGTAAAAGAAATGTTCAGTATGGAGAACAAAACCGATCAAGCATGATCGCAAAGAGCTTTTGGAACTTTTTCATGTCCATCTTCACGTAAAAATTGATTTCAAAGAAAGCCTACGTCATTCACATCAATGGTCTCACCGTCAATGACTTTAAGATTATTGTTGATTTTGCTCACTCCCTTTGAGCCGAAAGAAATATCTGCTACTTCTTTGCCTTTTGATGTAGACGGATCAGAGTGGTCATTCTTCTTGAATAAGTCATGCAATTTGCCCTGCCTCAGCATCTTCTCCAGTAATTGACGAAGCGCTCGACAGTTTTTAGGTGTGAAAGTCTTGTATACAAGGCTAACTAAACATCTAGAGGGGGGGGGGGTGAATAGATTTTTGTCTCTATTTCAATCTTATTACTTGTTAGCCAATTTTTGTGCTTTGTGATTAGGTTAGTTTTAGCTTTCAAGAACAATCACATACGACACATCAATTTTATAGTGGTTCCCCAATCTTGGGTATGTCTACTGTCCCTCTATGCCTTTCTAACAGTGTGCTAGTATAACAATTCTATCCGTCACATAGCATATAACAGTAGCTCCGGCCGGGGCCCGACGCCATATACCACAGACAGACCGGTGGGTTACTCATTGAAACAAATCAACCATACACAACGTCCTACACAGAGAATCTAGCGGAAGCAATTTATTAAGTTGCAACGAATAAAGAACCTAACCAAGCATGAATGTCCACTACTCAAACCAATAGGAATGTACAATACACAAGTACTGGCCTTATGGCCTTACAATAGTTTGCTCAAATATAAGTGTCTTCCAAACTTCGGCACGCAGGCCGGTCATACATGAGAATACAAGAAAACACTCAAAATTAGGCCTTCGAGGGCCAGCTCAGCAACTTGGGATTTAGCCCGCTATTTACCGCTCGGCTTCGCAGCACCTGCAAGCAACAATCCACCATATGGTGGCAAACAAAAGCAACAGTCAGCCATGCTAACCAAATTATAACGACCCCACCCCCAACTCGGGGCGGCGATGCTCTTTCGCTGCACTTTGTTAGCATAACCAAGCAGTATAGTATAAACACACTTCATCAAAGGCATAGGCACGCATGGTCACACACCCCGTATACTCAGGGCACATTCACGGCGATCCAGCCAACGTCACGTCAATTTAAGCCATAGACGTTTCCATCTCACCACCGCCCCTTGTATGGCCAACCTTATGAGCATTTTGTCTTACTGGCATGGGTCACGTCAATTTAAGCCATAGACCGCCGAAGACCCTCATTTATGCCAAAGGTTCCGCCGAATGACATAAAGCAGGTACGGTTCCTCCTGACCAGTGCTCATACCGCAACGTAAATTTAAGACATATGAGCGGGTCAAGACTCCCCAAGTCTTGTTTCCATCACACAGTTCACATAACTCGGTTATGTTCAAGTTGGCTCCCCGGCCACCATGTTGGCAAAAAACACGCGTTTGCCCAGTTTTCTGGGTGCACCTTGGAGTTAGTCCCCAAGGCTCCCTGTTGCAATCTACCTCGTAGAAAACTTGAAAAACAAACATTCGCACAGAGTCTTCTCCGGCCATTTATGCAATGCAACATCACCGATCAAGACCAACTTGTCCGGGTAGGCTTCACACATCATGCCTATGTCCATTCTCGTATGCGGACTCTACACAAGGGGTACTTTACATATCTACACCTAGGAACACCATAAACTCACCGCACACTCGTGAGAGAGGGCTTCCTATGTAAAGGAAGAGAGGACTTCACATGTCCTAGGATGAGAATCGTTACCCTAGCATTTTTCCTTGGCGCCATGGAAATCTATGCGGATAAAAAGCACCGCAATCTCCTTGCCTCCATAGATCCGAAGTCGGCTCGCGATTTGGAGCTCCGAAACTCCGCCGGTGACCGGATCTAGCCCTCCTTCTTCCTCATTGCTCTCTCCTCTCTTTAGATATTATAAAGATAGTGAACCCAAGAAAATGGGGTTTTCTAAACCCTAAACTCGGGTATATTCCGGAGGAAACAACCCCCAGCTGTCGGATCACAAAATAAGGAAACGAACGACTGCGATTTAGCCCGAAAATCTAAAACCTAGGCCGAACACGGGTTGTGATACGGCCGTGTCCAAGGCCGTGTCACCCATTCACCGTCAAAACCGTCGCGGCCCAAAAAGAACACGATACTCGACACGCCCGTGTCAGGCTTGACACGTCCGTGTCACCCAGTACATGCCCGTGTAGCTGGGCGTGTTCCTCAAACGACACAGGTCCAAAACAACCAGAGCACGACACGGCCATGTGACACGCCCATGTCAAATGTCATGTGCTAGACACGCCCTGGGACACGCCCGTGTCCCAGGTCATGTAGCTTCCTTAGCACAATTTGCCAAACGACCCGAGCAAGACAAGGGCATTTGACATGCCCGTGTTGAATTTGACACGCCCGTGTCGGACCTGAACACGCTTGGGCTCAGGCTGTGCGCCCTCACTCAACGATCGTTGAGCTGAAAGCTTTGAGTGACTAACACGCCCTAGGACACGCCCGTGTCCCAGGCCGTGTTCACCCCCCGATGACCGTTGACCCCAAAAAACGTCGACCAAGCGACCAACGCCGAACCTGAGCACGACATGCCCTGGAACATGCCCGTGTCCCAGGCCGTGTCACTTCTACCAAATCCTAGATTTGGCTCAAAACGCCACCCATCACCCTTTTGAGTTTCGGGGCGTTACAACTCTCTCCCTCTTAAAATAATTTCGTCCACGAAATTACTAAAGGAAAAGAAAACAGAAAACCAAAAGCAGTACCTGAGTGGAATAACTCTGGGTACTCCTCCAGCATGGTTTGCTCCCATTCCCAAGAGAGCTCCTCCCGACCGCAATTGTCCCACCGGACCTTGACCATCCTGATCTCCTTGTTACGGAGTCGCTTAACTTCAAAGTCTTCAATACGAATGGGCCTTACCCTAATAGTCAACCCTTCATCCACCGACATTTGATCAATTGCGATCACCTGCAAAGGCTCTTGCACCTCCTTCTACAACACTTAAATGTGGAATGCATCGTGTAGACCACTAAACTATACTTATAGCCTCAGACGATAAGGCGCTTCGCCGATCCGCTCTAGAATCTCAAATGGTCCAAGGTACCTCGGGCTCAGCTTATTCAAGCGTCGTACATGTGAAACACCCTTGAACGGCTTTATCTTCAAGTACACCCAATCGCCAACCACGAACTCCACGTTCTGATGCTTGTCATTGTAGTACTTAGCTTGTCTATCCTAAGCGATCAACAAGCTCTCTCGAATGGTCTGCATAAAAGAAGTAGTATTCTCCACCTCCTGCTTTTTATAAAACCTTGCCTCACCCGTTTCTAGCCACGATAACGGCATGCGACACCTCCGACAATATAGGGCCTCGAAGGGCGCCATTTGAATACTCGTCTGGTAGCTATTGTTGTACGCAAACTCCACCAAATACAGGTGGTCTTCCCAATGCTTTCCGAAGTCTAGAACACACATGTGAAGCATGTCCTCCATAGTTCTGTTGACCCTCTCGGTCTGCCTATCCGTCTGCGGATGGAAGGCTGTGTTGAACTTCAATTTAGTCCCCAACATTTGCTGCACCAACCTCCAATCATTGGACGTAAAATGCCCATCTCGATCAGTCACGATGCTGCGGGGCACACCATGCAGTCTGACTATATTATCCACATACAGCTTCGCCAGTCTCTCCACCTAATCATCCTTCCTATGCGGAACGAAGTGCGAAACTTTTGTTAATCGGTCTACGATCACCCAGATGGCGTCGTTTCCCTTCTGCGACCTTGGCAAGCCATGCACAAAGTCCATCGAAATGTCGTCGAATTCCACTCTGGAATAGGCAAGGATTTCAAGAATCCCCCTGGATTTTGGCACTTCGCCTTTACTAAGGCGCAAGTTCGACATTTAGCCAAAAACAGTGCCACATCCTTCTTGAGCCCTGGCTACCAAAAAAACTTCTTTAGGTCCCGGTACATCTTCTTGCTCCCTGGGTGGATTGAGTACTTGGTATGATGAGCCTTGTACATCAACTCTGCCCGAATATTTCCCCCATTTGGGACGCACAAACGATCGTCTTTCCTTAGTAGCCCATCTTCTACTGTAAATTGGGAATTTGACCCATCCAATGCTGCATCAATAAGCACTTTCATGCTTCCATCCAACTCCATAGCCTGCCAAATCCGATCAGCCAGGTCATCCTGAACTTCTGTCCAGTTCAACAATGCTTTGGCGCTAGTATTCTTGTCCACACAACAGATTTCTAACGCCTCCAACTCCCGAATTAACCTCTCATCATGAACCGACAACCAGTTGGCTTGGGCGGGAGCCCTGTGACTGCATTGCCTTTCCCGGGTACATAATGCATTTTGAACGTGTAGTCCCCCAGGAACTCCATCCTGTTGGGTTTTCTACAGGGTGGCACAACAGTTGTGCACGCATCGGAAACAATAAAATAAAGAACAACCCAAAAGAGATTTGGGATCGGGCCATGAAAATTGAATCAAGAAGTTAAGAAAAACTAGGTAAAATTACCTTGGCAGTGTTGAGTCACAACTCAACAAAGATGCTCCAATGTATGAGTTCTTGTCGGCGGCAAGTCCCACGTAGAATAGTGTCTACATCTCTACGGAAATCCACACGAGCGAGAGATTGCCGATCTTCATCGCACGAAGAACGGGGAGGGAGATCGACTGCACCTTGCACTTCCACAGACTGCTAGGTCCACTCTAGGAAGACAAGAACCGACGACTATCATCGGAGAGGAAGGTCGGCGGAGCGAGCGAATCGGCGTAACACTTCCGTCGGGAGAATCGGCAGAACACTTCCATCGGGCCGTCGGTGGATCTCTCTTGACCCTCAAACCTAAGTTCTTATTTATACCCGAAGCATAAACAGACCTAGGAAAAATCGCTATCCACAGACCACAGAGAATTAGGGTTTCTGGAATAATTCGTCGGGAATCAGCATTCGTCGAGAATCGAACAGTTCGATTCTCGATGATTCTCAACGATTCTCGACGATTCTCGACGATTCTCGACGATTCTCGACGAACCATGTCGACGATTCTCGACGAACCACAGTCGACGATTCTCGACAAACCATAGCCGACGATTCTCGACGAACCATTGTCGATGATACTCGATGATTCTCGACGAACCATAGTCGACGATTCTCGACGATTCTCGACGATTCTCGACAAACCTCCTTGGCAACATTTGCCGGACCCCATTCTCTATGGTGATTGGTAATCTTTACAACCACAGTCAATCTTTCAACTTCTCCACATGCTCTTATGTGCGACCCTGCAGGCTCATATCGCATTGGCAGTAAGATTACATGTTTGACCACTTCTAGATCACCATGGTAACTTCAACAGTCTCCCACTTGATCTTGAAAGTATCAAACCAAAAACCTCACAAATAATGAGCGGCATCTTGCAATGCATCATTAATACCCAAGCAATAAGAGTTCATAACTCATAAGCCTTTATGAATAATGTTCCAGCGTTGTCTTTGTCCCTTTGTCCCATACATCCGGAAAGAAGTAGAGGCATGGACCGTATCACCCTCATAATAGCTCAATCCAAGTATCTTGATCTAGAACGGACTTCCAGAGAATGGTGAGTCCAATATTACATATTGACTTGACCAAGCATGGCCATGCATTTCTCAGTCCAGTTCCATCAAGGGGCCCATGGATGAAACCCCTGTCATATAGGAGGACAAATCCCATATCTTCTCACACACAAACACCCAAATGATTCGTAACGTGCCCAACAACCACCCTTATCATCAACCTTTCTCAGGGAAGACTTTAGATGGCATCAAAGCACGCTTTTCCTCACTTGATGAATGATGTGACTTCAGGTAGAAGGACCACAACACCATTGTAAATTGAGACCTACTCGTGACAAGATTAGATAATAATCCACAAAGTAGTCTCAGGTTGGGTCTGTCCAGTACAACTTTTTCATTAACAAGTATCCACGTGATGACTTGATATCACAATATCATGACCTGTGAGAACTGGTCATCAGTCAACGCACGTGCTAGTCTTAATATACCATCATCACCCTTAGTTTCTATGATGATACAACGACCAGGGATCTTTCAAGAATGAAGCTTCAAATAAATCATAGGCTCTCACATTCAAGTCACGTACTTGATGTCCTATGGAAGCGAACATTCTAAGGGTATTTATTATGTTAACATTTAACTATCGCATAGAGAAATCATAATAAAAGAACTTGCCATTAATTGTAAAAGAAAAATCTTGGTACACAATTCATCATATGAATAAATAACAAATATCCAACAGAATATATGTTTACACGCAACCCACAAGACTCTCACTATAGTTGATCATTTAGGTATTGTATACCCATTGATCGTATGACCATCATGCTTTCTCTACGCGAGAGGCTTTATTAGTGGATCCGCAATATTCTCCTCAGTCGGCACTCTGCAAATCTTCACATCTCCTCGTTCGACAATCTGACGAATAAGATGGAACCGCCGAAGTATGTTCTTGGAGCGCTGATGGGATCTAGGTTCCTTAGATTGTGCAATTGCACCATTGTTATCACAGTAGAGAACTATGGGACCAACAATCCTAGGAACTACATCAAGCTCGCCGATGAATTTCCTAATCCATACAGCCTCCTTCGCTGCATTAGCTGCAGCGATATACTCGGCTTCTGTTGTAGAATCAGCAACTGTCTCTTGCTTGGAACTCTTCCACCTCACAGCTCCTCCATTAAGGCAAAACACAAACCCTGACTGAGACTTTGAATCGTCCCAATCAGTTTGGAAGCTAGCATCCGTGTAACCACTTACAACGAGCTCTTCCTCTCCACCATACACTAAGAACACATCCTTTGTCCTTCTCAAGTACTTTAGGATATTCTTGACTGCAATCCAGTGACACTCACCAGGGTCTGATTGATACCTGCTAGTCATGCTCAAAGCAAAGGAGACATCGGGTCGAGTACATAACATTGCATACATGATTGATCCAATTGCCGAAGAATATGGAATCAACTTCATGCGGTCCTTATCTTCACAATATTTTGGACACTGGTCCTTATGGAGGTTCACACCATGAGACATGGGTAAAAATCCTTTCTTAGACTCAAGCATGTTGAACCGCTTCAACACCTTCTCGATGTATGTACTCTGGGTCAAACCCAGCAACTTCTTCGATCTATCTCCATAGATCTTAATACCGAGTATATAAGTCGCTTCACCCAAGTCCTTTTTAGAAAAGCAGTTCCCTAGGTTGTTCTTAACAACTTTCAGGGTAGGAATGTCATTCCCAATCAACAGTATGTCATCTACATACAATATCAGGAAGACAACAACGCTCCCACTGATTCGCTTGTAAACACAAGGCTCATCTTCATTCTTGATGAAACCAAACTCTTTGATTTTCTCATCAAAATGAAGATTCCAACTTCGAGAGGCTTGCTTCAGTCCGTAGAAGGACCTATTAGGCTTGCATATTTTAGTGACTTCATTTGGGGATACAAAACCCTCGGGTTGTGTCATGTACACTTCCTCAGGGAGGTTTCCATTAAGGAAAGACGTTTTGACATCCATCTGCAAGATCTCGTAGTCATAATACAAAACAATAGCAAGTAATATCCTTATGGACTTTACCATGGCAACAGGGGAAAAGGTCTCATCATAGTCAATACCATGAATTTACTTAAAACCCTTAGCCACCAGTTGCCCTTTGAATGTCTGTACATTCCCATCCATGTCGGTATTCTTCTTGAAGACCCATTTGTACCCTATGGGTCGTACCCCTTCAGGTGGTTCCACCAAGTTCCAAACTTGGTTTGCGTACATGGAGTCCATTTCGGATTTCATAGCCTCAAGCCATTTGTCGGAGTCCGGTCCATTCATTGCCTCTTGGTAGGTTGCTGGTTCATCATCATGATCCATAAGCAACACATTACTTATTTGAGACACAAGAAATCCATATCTCTCAGGCTCAAATCTTAGTCTACAAGATCTTCATAGGACTTGTGTTTCTTGAGCAGGTTCGTTAGCTACAACATCTTGTAGTCCTATCTCAGAATCCAATTCTGGTTCATTCACTACTTGTGGTTCTTGAACTTCTTCAAGTTCTACCTTTTCAGTCTTTCTTGATAAGAATTCTCTCTCCAAGAAGACGCCAGTCCTTGCAACAAACACTTTGCCCTCGGACGGTAGGTAAAAGTAATACCCTCTCGTTTCCTTAGGATATCCCACCAAATAACATTTATCCGATTTGGGTTCCAGCTTGTCAGGAATTTGACATCGCACGTATGCCTCATAGCCCCAAATTTTATTGAACGACATACTAGGACGCTTCCTAGTCCATATCTCATATGGTGTCTTCAGAACCGTTTTTGTGGAGCGCGATTCAGTGTCATTGCAGCAGTCTCTAAAGCAAAACCCCAAAATGAAACAGGCAAGTCTGCATGACTCATCATCGAACGTACCATGTCTAACAGAGTACGATTTCTCCTCTCAGACACACCATTATGTTGTGGTGTTCTAGGTGGAGTGAGCTGTGATATAATACCACACACTTTCAGATGATCACGGAACTCATGACTCAGGTATTCTCCACCTCGATCAGATCGGAGTGCTTAACCCTTTTACCCAACTGGTTTTCTACTTCATTCTTGAACTCTTTGAACTTTTCAGAGGTCTCGTATTTGCACTTCATAAGATACACATATCCGTATCTACTGAAATCATCAGTAAATGTAACGAAGTAGAAAACCCACCTCTAGCCATGGAGCTCATGGGTCCACATACATCACTATGTACAACACCCAAGAGATCCTTAGCCCTCTCAGTATAACCAATGAAAGGGGCTTAAGTCATCTTGCCTAACAAACAAGATTCGCATCTCTCAAATGATTCATAATCAAATGAGTCTAAAAGTCCATCTTTATGGAGCTTGGATATGCGCTTCTCGTTTATATGGCCTAAACGACAATGCCAGAGATATGTATGGTTTGTGTCATTTGTTCTTAGTCTTTTATTATTTTCTACATTATAGATCAGATGGTCCAAGTTCAAAATATAAAGGCCATTAAACAATTGGGCTATAGCATAACAAACATCATTCTTAAATATAGAACAACAGTTGTTCTTCATTATAAAAGAAAATCAAATCATGTCCAAGCATGAAATGGATATAATTCTTCTAGTTATGGCTGGAACGAAATAACAATTATCTAGTTCTATTACAAGCCCACCGGGCAAAGAAAGACGGTAAACCCCTACGGCTACAACAGCAACTCTCGCTCCATTGCTGACGCGCAGGTCCACCTCCCCTTTACTCAGCAATCTTCTCCTTCCCAGTTCTTGCACATTTGTTCAAATGTGAGAACCACATCCGGTATCCAATACCCAAGATGAAGGAGTAGAAAGGTTTATCTCTATAATGTAAATATTTGAAGCGGAAGTCATACCTCCCTTCATTTTCTGCAGACCCTCAATGTAAGAAGGACAGTTCCTCCTCCAATGACCAGCCTTGCTACAGTGGTGGCATTTCACTTCCTTCACCGTGCTCTTCTTTTTCTTCAGTGCAGAAGACTTGGGCTCAAGATATGACTTAGGTCCCACCTTCGTCTTCTTAAAGCCCTTGGACTTGCCCTTGCCCTTATGCACCATCAGTATGGGGCTGACAGGCTTGGCCTTCTTCATGTTGATCTTGGCAGTTCTTAACATGCCTAGGAGCTCGGGCAGTGTCTTGTCTATTTAATTCATGTTGTAGTTCAAGACAAACTGCTCATAACTGTCCGACAACGATTGTAGGATCAGATCTGTGGCCAACTCTTGACCTAGAGGAAAACCCAGCCTTTCTAGGTTCCTTATATACCCAATCATATTGAGTACGTGAGTCCCTACTGAGTCTCGAACTCCCATCTTGCATTGAAATAACGTTTTTGTGATGTCAAACCTCTCTTGACGAGCCTGCCCTTGAAAAATTTTCTTGAGATGCTCGTCAATCTCCTTGCACCCTATGTTCTCATGTTGCTTCTAAAGCTCAGATTTCATGGTGGCAAGCATAAGGCATACGACGTCTAAGGCGTCATCAGTATACTTCTTATAAGTATCCTTATCAGGTCGGGAAGAGTTTCCGGTCGGCACCTCGGGGGCTTCTTCTTCCAAGACATAGAGCTTTCGCTCTTGCCTGAGAACAATTCTCAGGTTCCTGTACCAGTCCATGTAGTTGGTCCCATTGAGCTTATCCTTCCCAAGGATGGCTCTCAGAGACAAGGTGGAGTGTGAACCACTTGCCATGGAATTCTACAAGAAATCATGCAAAATAATATCAGTAGCAAAATTTCAAAATACAATTTATTTTTAATTTGGACTTCAATTAAAACTCCCACTATTTTTATTCGAAATGATAGCCCTTACTATCAATTCAGAGAGTTCATGCGAGCTACTCTCTTAGGGGACAAGATCCGTATTTCACCAACACAATGAGTCAGCTTTGGCTTTTCTCTCACGATGTGGTTATTTAGGTAGGCAACGCTTGCCAATTGCATCCCCATGCAATTCTTGTATGGTTGGTGAATAACTCCTTATTCGCATCCATCATATGGTGCAGGCCAACCCTATGCCTCTAGGTACTCAACCTTTGAAATAACCTAGTTAAGTTAGAGCCGATGTCGACAGTGGGATATCAAGATTATCCACACGCACCCTTACCAAGATAGATTAATGCACCTTGCTTTAGCAAGCCCACGCTTCATCGATCGAGGCGGGAAGAGTGCCATCCATCAGAAGGCATCCGAACACTTAATATTTGATGAAGGGATTTTTGATAATAATTTAACAATTAACCATGATCAACATTTTATCAATGTGCACATCCATAGAAAAAACACTTTTCTAAAATCCACGTGCATCCCTTATGTGCACAACATGGTACTATCAACATTTGATGGAAGAAAGGGCTAAATCTGAACATCCGGTCTCTTCCAAATCTTCAGATTTACATACATTGGACAAAGTCAAAGGCAACTCGACTTAAAGCAGTAGACCAGCTCGTCTCTCCTTGTTGGATTCAAAATCCAAAATAATACACAAGTTCATTAACCACTCGAGCGACGGTTACTGCTAAGGAGACAACAATTTCTAACAATTAGAAATTACCACGAAATCCAAGACGTTCCTGGAGGGGTTCCAAGGGGTCGCGCCCCTGGCGAGGTCCCTTGAAAAAATAATCAACAATTGATGTTTCAGGATTAAATCTAGACATTTAGAACACTTCTAAATCCCTAGGTTTACACGTACTGGAATAACCTAACTTACAATACAACAATCATGGCCAAGACCTCCCTCTGATACCACTATTGGGTTTTCTACATGGTGGCACAATAGTTTTACACGCAGCGAAAACAATAAAATCAAGAACAACCCAAAAGAGATTTGGGATCAGGCCATGAAAATTGAATCAAGAAGTTAAGAAAAACTAGGTAAAATTTCCTTGGCGGTGTTGAGTCACAACTCAACAAAGATGCTCTATTGTATGAGTTCTTGTCGGCGGCGAGTCCCACATAGAATAGTGTTTACGTCTCTGCAGAAATCCACACGAGTGGGAGATTGCTGATCTTCGTCGCACGAAAAACGGGGAGGGAAATCGACTGCACCTTGCACTTCCATGGACTGCTAGGTCCGTTCCAGGAAGACAAGCACCAGTGACTATCGTCGGAGAGGAAGGTCGGCGGAGCGAGCGAATCGGCGTAACACTTCCGTCGGGCGAATCGGCGGAACACTGGTTCGCGCTAGGGTTCGAAGAAAATAAACGCAACCGAACTAGCAATCCAATGAGGCAAGTATACCTATCGAATTGTAGCTCGGGGACACAAGTGTCGTATTGAAATCCGGGAACTGTTGAGTATGCTTACTCACACGAAAACTATTATCTTATCGACGGAAAAACTAGGGTTTTAGAGAATCTAATTGCAAGGAAGGAAGTAAAGCTAAAGATAAAAAGAGAGCTATTACAGTTAATTAAAGAGCATAAGAAAATCGATTACTACAAAAGGTTGAAAATATGAAATGGAAATGCACTCGATCAAGAATCACCTTGGCTAAAGACGATTAAGAAAATGCGATAAAAATCTAAACTTAATAGGATAAAGGTCCTTGACCGTGGAGGTTCCTAAAGCTTGAACACGCTTCTCTCGAAGTCATGCCAAACTGAGTTTAGGAAGGTCCGACCGACTCTCGTCTAAATCGGAGGCCTAAAACTCGCTTTACGCGGTGAACCCCACTATTGGATTTTACTCCAATCCGGGAGATTTTGACGTCTGCCTCTCTCGAGGGGTGCGTACAACTCCCTTTACTCTTGAATGCACACTTCATTCTATCGTCCTCTCGGCTAGCCCAGAATGAAAGCAAAGGTGGAGGGTATATATCGATAATATACCTCCAACCCATGATTAATCAAGAGTAATTTAAAGCCCTAACCTAAAAAGAAAAGTTTAATTAAAACATCATAACTTAATCGCTCTAACCTTGGATCATCAAGATCGAGTACAAGGAGGATTAGTTAATCATAATGGAGTGGAGGAGGGGGGGATGAGTAGTAAAGCATATAAAAGGAACACTAGTAAAGGAATAACACTTATATTAATTAAAAGGAGCAAGTTACACTAATGAAATTGAAATTACAAGTTCATGAATTTAAGTCTTATTCTAGCCCTATATTAAGCAAGAAGAAAAAAGCAAGATTACAACAAAAGCTAAGGCAAACTAAAAACTAAACTATGGTTAAACAAAAATTACAAAGAGAGAGAGAGAGAGATAGAGAGAGAGAGAGAGAGAGAGAGAAAAGCATAAAAAAAGATCAAGAAACAAAGGGGCAGCACCTCCCACACTCAACCAAAGCTTGCTGAAATGGAAGGGGGGGGTCTGAATTTATAGGAAAAATTCTCGGGTTGGTCACACCCTACGACATGCCCTAGGGGGGCGTGTTAGGGGGCGTGACATGTACGAAGTTGACCTCGGGCTCTGGATTCTGGCGGGAGGGATGATTGCTTCTGTACGTCGGTTGATACGCCCTAGGTCACGCCCGTGTAGGTGGGGCGTGACACGTACGTCGCGTCAAAATCATTGGTCGGAAATCCGTCAGTCGTCGGAGAAGTTGATGTCACGCCCAAGGTCACGCCCGTGATGGGGGCGTGACAGTACTATTGCGTGCTGTGGCGGAACCTGCATTCAATGCGGCGATAGGCTTTGTGGTAGAGGGCGACACGCCCTTGGTCACGCCTGGAGACACGCCCGGGGAGGGCGTGTCAGGGGGGCGTGACAGCCGTTTTGTTCTTTTTTTGTCTCTTCCAGCAGGAGTCTTCGGGATCGGGTGATACGCCCTAGGTCACGCCCAGGGAGGGCGTGGTAGTGGGGCGTGTCAGGTCATTTTTGACCAATTTTCTGGAAAGCTTCAAAAAGACAAGAAAAAGTCAGTAGTAATAATATTTACATAAAAATGATAAAAAATAAACTTCTAATAGACATGATTTGTACAATATAAAATAGAAAATACGATAATAGTGTAGGCTACAAAACGTATTATCAAATTCCCCCAAGCTTAAGCTTTGCTTGTCCTCAAGCAAAAATATAAAAACTTGATAATCATAAAAAAAAGACTAATCAAAAAGTTCTAATTATGCCTACACAAGTACTATGCGAAATTCTAAGTAGGGAAAAGGTGAAGTGTAAATCTAAAACAATTATTTAGGTATGGTAAAACATTTATAAACTCTACTTAATAAAAACAAATCATCCAAAATTTTAACGAAGTTTTTTTAAATAGACTTAAACAAAGCAACAAAAATGAAAAATAAAACACATTGAGGTTTTACTAGATCCAAGCAACGCATTATAATTATATCAATTTAATTAACAAAAATCTAAGTTTAAATCCAAAACAACCACTGATTTACTTTTCTTCTTTTCTTAGTTGTTAAATAAGATTCAAAAGGCGAGAATCAGAAGGACTTAAATAGGACAGAAATGTTTGGTTTAGGAATATGATTAGGAGTGGAACTCAAAGATAAACGTGAAGGCTTAAAATCACACTAAACCAGAGCAAAGAGTTTCAAAAAATTTCATAAATATATATACATTTTTTTTCTTCTTTTTTTCATTTTTTTTATTTTCAAAACAAAGGCCATAAATATTTTTATTTTCCTTTTGAATTGGCCAAACAGAAATAAACATAACTTTTGAGCATACTTTTTCGAAAACCTTTCTCCCCAAAAAATCACAAAATATCCTATCAAAATTGTGAAAATATTTTACAAAACTCAAAAAGGCTAGTGTGATTAGATAGGTTGGAAATTTTGGCTTTGGTGAAAATGAAATGAAGGGAGGAGCTATCAAATGAAATCGGAAAAAAGGCTCAAAATTGGCTAACTAGTGGTAAAAGTTTTTAGGTTGGCAGGAAAGCTCAAACGAAAATAAAAACGGCCTAAATCATTTTCACGCTTTTGAATTTATTTAAAACAAAGGTTTGAAAAATTTCAAAAAGCGAGTCCTAGATAATAAAAGAAGATTGATGAAATTAACTTGAAAATAGAAATAATAGGTGACTTGGACCGTTCACATCTACTACGCTATTCAAAAGTTGACTTTACAAAAATTATTCAAAAACGAAAAAGAAAATAGTGGATGATGAATTTTTGAGAAAGTAAAGGAAATAAAAAACAAAAAACCATAATAGAAATGCGAGTTTAGAAAAATATTTCACCTTAACATGCTACCGTGAATTAGAAACACAACATGGCCAACATTTGACTTGTTAAACATAATTAAAAAGAACGATTAGAAATATTATAATTAACTAAGTTGTTTATAGGAGATTTTTAGTAAAACAAAACAAAAACTAGGGGTACTCTTGAAATACCATAATGTCTAAACTATTCAAAAACACACAGATATATATATATATATTTTTTAATTTTGTGAAATATTCTCATTCTTTAGATTTTGGAAATATTTTCTCTTTTTTTTGGAATTTTAAGATATTCATTTTTTTATTTTGGAAATATTTAAAATATATACAAAAATAAAAATCTTTACACTAAGCAAAAATTAAGGAGGAAGTCCTCCCCCAAGCTTAAAAGAGACATTGTCCTCAATGGCAAAAGAAGGGGATTGGAGAAGGAGAGAAAAATAAAGTACAGAATTGAAAGACAGAATTGAAAGATAGGTACTTCCCCGAATTTATTTGCTGCGAAAGCTGAGTGATGCCGCTCCCCGGAATGTCTTCTTTGGACTTCGTGATGGATTCAATGACGTTGGAGCAGTCGATCGCAGAAGCTTCAGCTTGTCAGAGCCGTCCGAGGCAAAAATTGTAAAATAAAGAAAACAGAAAAAGATAACTTGGGTTGCCTCCCTAGAGCGCCCTTTGTTTAAAGCGTCATTGAGCTCGACGCATCAAAAAATAATATTGTCCAAAAATATTATTGTCCAGAAATAAAATTGTTTTAAGCAAAAATTAAAAGTTCAAGGTTAAAGTTTGTGAAGCAGAAACTTAATAATGTTTGGACTGACATCATCATCACCAGAAAATTAGAGTTTAAGACGCTAACCATTCACTTTGAAATTACCCTTATCAGGGTGAGAAATTAAAACAGTTCCATAAGGAAATACTTCTAAAACAGAAAAGGGGCCAGACCAGCAAGATTTTAATTTGTTCGGAAATAAACGTAAACGAGAATTATATAAAAGGACTTGGTCGCCCGGCTTAAAGTTTTTAGGGTGCCTTAAGTGTTTATCGTGTAAACGCTTCGTCCGCTCTTTATAAAGTTTATTATTTTCATAAGCATAAGAGCGCCACTCATCGAGTTCATTTATTTGAAATTTTTGAAGGTCACCGACTGAGTGGGGATCGAAGTTTAAAAATTTTAAGGCCCAAAAGGCGCGTTGTTCTAACTCTACGGGCAGATGACACAATTTTCCATAGACCAGCCGATACGACGTACATCCGAGGGCGGTTTTGTACGCTGTTCGGTAGGCCCATAGAGCATCGTCAAGTTTGGCTGACCAGTCTTTCCTAGAAGTTTAAACTGTCTTTTCTAATATTCTTTTTATTTCTCTATTAACTACTTCGACTTGTCCGTTAGTTTGGGGGTGGTAGGCAGTGGAAAGCTTATGTGTAACGCTGTATTTGGTAAGGATTTTTGAAAATTGTGCGTTATAGAAATGGGAACCCCTATTGCTAACGATCGCGCGTGGCGTACCGAATCTAGAAAATAATCTTTTTAAAAACGTGACTACAACTCGGGAGTCATTCGTAGGAAGAGCTTGAGCCTCAGCCCATCGTGAAACATAATCAACAGCAACTTAAATAAATTTGTTTCTGAAGCTAGAAGGAAGGGGGCCAACAAAATCAATTCCCCAGAGGTCGAAGATTTCGCACTCTAAGAAATAATTTTGCGTCATTTCACTTTTATTAGAAATGTTGCCCGACCGTTGGCAACTATCACACCTACTCACAAAGGCTTGCGCATCTTTAAACAGGCCAGACCAGTAAAAACCTGCGCAAAGCACCTTGTGAGCGGTGCGAGCAGCTTGATAGTGCCCACCTATCGGACCTTCATGCAAATGTTTTAGAATATCAATTCCTTCATCATAAGAAACACATCTCCTTATCAATTGATCCACACAGATTCTGAAAAGATGCGGGTCTTCCCAAAAGTAGTTCTTGAGCTCAAGAAAGAATTTCTTCTTTTGCTGAGAGGTGAACTCTTTTGGGAGCACCCGGGCCACTAGATAGTTGGCGATGTGCGCGAACCAAGGAGAAGTAGATGTGTTAACTAAAAGCATCTTCTCATCAGGAAAATAATCATTAAAAGATTTTTCATTTAATTTTTCTATAAAGGGGTTATCTAATCTGGATAGATGGTCGGCGGCAAAGTTCTCAGCTCCTCGCTTATCACGGATCTCTAAGTCAAACTCCTGGAGGAGTAAGACCCAGCGAATCAAGCGAGGCTTGGCATCCGTTTTGGCAAGAAGGTACTTGAGGGCCGAGTGGTTCGTAAAAACAATGATTTTTTAAAGTGTAATGTAAGGGCGGAATTTATAAAATGCGAATACTACAGCTAAGAGCTCCTTCTCGGTTGTGGTGTAATTTTCTTGTGCAGATGTGAGGGTTTTACTAGCGTAATAGATGGGGCGGAATTTTTTAGATATGCGCTGACCTAATACGGCTCCCACCGCAAAACTACTCGCATCGCTCATAATCTCGAAAGGTAGGTCCCACACCGGAGCTATCGTAATCGGTGCGTTAATTAACTTTTCTTTAATTGATTCAAAGGTAGAAATACAAGAGTCATAAAAAATGAATGGAGCGTCTTTTTCTAAGAGATGGGCGAGGGGCTTAGTGATCGTGGAGAAGTCCTTTATAAAACGACAGTAAAAGCTATCGTGGCCTAGGAAACTTCTTATAGCTTTTATGTTTGTAGGCGGCGGCAACTTCTCAATAACTTCTATCTTGGCAACGTCTACCTCAATACCTTTAGCAGAAATTTTATGACCCAAAACTAACCCTTCCCTCACCATAAAGTGGCGTTTTTCCCAATTTAGGGCAAGGTTAGTTTCTTCGCATCGTTCTAAGACTTTTTCGAGGTTTTCTAAACATCTATCGAAGGAATCGCCGAACACGGAGAAATCGTCCATAAATACCTCCATAATGCTTTCTAAGTACTTGTCAAATATTGCGAGCATACATCGCTGGAATGTAGCTGGCGCATTGCACAATCCAAACGACATTCTTCGGTAAGCGAAGGTGCCGAAGGGACAAGTAAACGTAGTTTTCTCTTGGTCCTCGGGAGAGATGGGTATTTGAAAGTACCCCGAGAGGCCATCGAGAAAACAATAAAAGCTATGGCTGGAGAGACATTCTAAAATTTGGTCGATAAACGGCAAAGGAAAGTTGTCCTTGCGGGTTGCGTCATTCAACATATGATAATCTATACACATACGCTAACCCATCACCGTCCGTGTCGGGATTAATTCATTATTCTCATTACTAACTACGGTTATCCCTCCCTTCTTTGGAACTACCTGAACGGGGCTAACCCACTTACTGTCCGAAATAGGGTAGATAATTCCTGCGTCTAATAATTTCATAACCTCGCCCTTAACTACTTCTTTCATATTCGGGTTTATACGGCGTTGAGGTTGAATAGAGTTACGCGAATTTTCTTCCATTAAAATTTTATGGGTACAGAAAGATGGGCTTATGCCCTTGATATCAGAAATTTGCCAAGCAATAGCCCGGCATTGCTTACGTAGAACTAGAAGAAGTTTATCATTTTGCATATCCGTTAGGTAGGCCGAAATGATAACTGGTAACTTGGAATCTTTTTCTAAGAAAGCATACTTAAGGTGTTCAGGAAGTTCTTTAAGTTCTAGGGTAGGGGGTTCTTCATAAGAGGATTTAGAGATTCTTTCTTTTTCAAAAATAATATCTTCATAAACTTTTTTATAAGGAACGTAATAAGGGGTGGGGCTAGCAGCCAAGACGGCTTCTTGTAGCGATTCAGTGGGAAGAAAAGAGGAAGAACAAAAATCAGAAAATTCTTTTTCAAACTCAGAAAGACAATCAGAAGATTCATCACTTCCCTGCAGCGATTCAGCGGGAAGAGAAGAAGAAAAACAAAAATCAGAAAGTTCTTTTTCAAAGTCGGAGAGGCAGTAGAAAGATTCATCACTCACGGCATCTACGAAAAAACATGAGTCAACATTTGCTAGGGTGTTCTTCATCGAAGGTGTGATAGAAAAAGTGACTTCGTCGTCACCTACTCGAAGGAAGAGCTTACCATTGCTTACATCAATGATGGCTCTGGAGGTGGCAAGGAAGGGTCGACCAAGGATCAGGGGAACCTCGACATCTTCTTCGATGTCCAAAATGACAAAGTCCACCGGGAAGATGAACTTATCGACTTTCACTAGAACGTCCTCCAGTATTCTTAACGGGTACTTAACGGATCTATCAGCTAGCTGGATACTCATACACGTGGGGTTAAGGCTACCAATCCCTAACTTTTTAAACAACGAAAAGGGCATCAGGTTTATACTCGCGCCTAAGTCGGCTAACGCGTGTTTAACAAAAAGATTATCGAAGACACACGGGATAGAGAAACTACCCGGGTCACTGATTTTCTTCGACAAACCATTTGTTAAAACAGCAGAGCACTCGGCGTTTAGCATGACATGCGAAAGATTCTCTAACTTCTTCTTGTTGGTGAGGAGGTCCTTAAGATACTTTGCGTATTTCGGCATCTGCGAAATAGCCTCGTGGAAGGGAAGATTAATGTGGATTTGCTTGAAGATCTCTAAGAAGCGTGTTGGAACACCCCATTACTAATTTGGGTAAGGATCACTATGTTTGTCTTAGGAAACCAGGTTGACCTAGTTGTATAGTTGTAAAGGTCAACATTAGAATGAGTCTAGGGCTTAGAACTTAGGTTTGAAGCTGCCCCCAGGACCATTCCAATATCAAGGATATAGAGCCAAGTCTAAGGCATTTTTCATCGAGCTCCGGTCAACGAAACGTCAAGCTTAGTTCGACGCTCTCTGAGCTCAACTTTGATAAATCGTCGAACTCCAGTTAACGATCTTCGAGCTCAGATCGACGATCTGCTTTCAGACAATTTTGTTTAGTCGTCGAACTGCATTCTACGTTTTTCTAGCTCAGGTCGACGATCTCTCTTCAGCTATTCTTCAGGTCGCTGAGCTCGGTTCGACGATCATCGAGCTCAGTTCGACGTTTTCTGTCTGTTTGATCTGTTTCCAACTTTGAGCTCAGTTCGACGATAGTAGAGCTCAGATCGACGATTTTTCTGAGAGATCAATGATTCTAAGGATTCAAATGCTGCCAGTCTTTGGAATGTTTTTGAAATACCTCAGCATTTATGTTAAGGAGATCTGCCAGCCGTTTGTCTTTATTCTGGAGCAAGTTTCAAGGAATTATTCAGGGAATGTTTTATTGGACCTTCCTCTAGAAGACAAGACTCTTTATGGAAGACATTTATGTCTGCCAACGGCTATCTTTGACAAGATTCTTTTTGAGAATAAGATCTTCTTTTTCATCTTGAGTCACACAAGAACACACAACAACATACACAAAGAATACAACAAGAAGAATTAAGCTGTGATAGATAACAAGTGATCAATTCTGAAGAATCAGAATAACAATCTTTTTGCTTACAGAAAAGTGATCACAGCCTCATCTCAAGAACTCCAGAAACCTCATCTTTCAGTCTTTTTGCTGAAACAATCCTTTGCTGGAGATCTAAAGTTCTGAAGGCCTATCACCCTAGAGCAAAGATTCCATTCCTGAATCTGTCTACAACTCAGGGGGAGCTTTGACAACAAAAGATCCACTAGTCTTCTCTCATTTGATTTGAGAACAGAGAAGACAACTTCACCTCTTTATCTTTTCTTTTTCTACTGTAAAAGGGTTCTTGAACTCCCTTCAAAAGTTCTGTCTGGTTCTGAGAGCCTTGTCAAAACTCAGTGGTGGCAAGACACCTTATCAAAAAATCCAGTTTTGGTTTTTGAGCACCTTATCAAAAGCTCATTGGTGTCAGGACACCTGATCAACTCATCCTGAGTGGATTCCTACCAAGGGTGGTAGAAGAGTGGATGCACCCAGGTTTTTGGGGAACCACTATATTTCCTTGTGTCTTCTGGGTTGTTTGTGTGATTGGTTTGCTGTGTGCTGTGCTCTTTACTTCCTTGTTTTGAACTCTTTACTAACACTCTACACTATACTATAAAATGAATTTTATATTTGCTGATTAATTTCAACTGTGAAATTAATTTAAATAATCTCTATTCACCCCCCCCTCTAGAGTTGAGATAGATCTTACCCTCACTTTCAATTGGTATCAGAGGGAGGTTTGTTGCTCACACAGGCTAACACCCGAACCAAAAGATCCTTGATTAGATAAATCTCTTAAGAGGGTTATTTTCTTTATATCTTATATTATTCAAAGACATGGCACAGAACAAGGATTATGCAAGGACCAGACCTCCAGTGTGCAATCTATCTAAGTTTGCACTCTGGAAGGCAAGGATTAGATTATACATGAACACTATTGATGAAGATATTTTCAATTCTGTCTTGACAGTTTGTCCAAGTCCACCTGCAAGCTCAAGCACAAATGCTGTTCCACCTCCCTCAGGAACAGATGCTGAAATTAAAAGATGGAAGACTGCAGATGCCAAGGCTATAAACATCTTAGCTCAAACAATGTCTGATGAGATTTTTCAGAAGGTAGCTGAATGCAACTCTGCTAAAGAAGTTTGGGACAAACTCTCAGAAATTGTCTCAGGATCTGCTGATGAGAGGAAAGACAGAAGATCTCACCTCATAACCCAATATGAGAACTTCAAGAAAGGAGAAGCTGAGTCAGTTGCAGACATGTACAACAGATTAAGTCTGATTGTCAATGAGCTAAAGACTTTGGATAAAGAAATCTCATTGACTGAGCTTAATGACAAGATCCTAATGTGCTTCCCCAGCATTTGGGATTCAAGAATCTGGCCAATCAAAGATGCCAGAAGTCTAAATGAAATCACTACTGAAACTCTCCTAGGCAAGCTCAAATCTTATGAGCTGCTCATCAAGAACAGAGAAGAAGAACAGAAGGCTGCCTCACCAGTCTCAAAGAAAGAGAAGTCAATAGCTTTCAAAGCCATTGAGAATCAGCCTGAAGAAAAGCTCACAGGCAATGAGGAGTTGGTCAGCCTACTGGCCAAAAGATTTTACAAACTGGCCAGAAAAGACTTCAGAAAAAGGCCATACAAAGGACATGATAAACCAAGGTATGATAAGTCAAAAAATGATAAAGAAATTATATGCTTTGGCTGCAGGAAACCAGGCCATATTGTGCCTGACTGTCCAGAAAACAAGAACAAGGACAGAAAGGATAGAAGAGAAAGAAGGAAAGAGAAAGACTTCAAAAAGAACAGCTCAAACAGAGCCTTCTCCAGCAAGAACAAACATACAAGGAAGGGCTTTGTTGCTGAGACATGGAGTGAGACAGAAGAGGATTCTGAAACTTCATCCAGCTCTAGTGATGATGAAGATGATGCAGATGAAAAAGAATTTTGCATGATGGCTATCAATGCCTCACAGCAAAACTCTGATGCAGAATCAGATTCAGACTCAGAAACTCAACCAGAAGAAGATCAGGTAATTAACTCTTTTGATTTTAATTCTGAGGACTTTAAAATTGAATTTAAGACATTGTGTTTGGACTTACTAAAATCTGAGAAAGGGATAATCTCTCTCAGAAACAAATTATCTGAATACAGTGTCCTAAACTCAAATAACCTCAAACTCTCTGAGGAGTTAGAATGCTGTAGGGAGGAGATAGCTTCACTGAAAAGTGAACTATCAAAGGCCAAAAAGTTTGAAGAATTCCTAAATGTGAGAAGTATCAGACTGATGGACATTACAAGCACAGTGAACTCTAAATTCAATAGTACACTGGGCTTGGGTGCCTCATCCAGCCAACCTATAATATTAACAACTCCAATCAAATTTGTCTCTGACAAAGGAAAGGGAGTAATAGAGGTAGCTAGGAAGAATGCAGATCTGCCAGAGAAAATTTCAGTTCAACAGATTGCGTCGAACAGAGCTCGACGATCGTCAAACAGAGCTCGACGATCGTCGAACAGAGCTCGACTGTCTAACCCAAAATCATCGACCTCAGCTCAACGATATCCAGACTCTGAACTTCAGTATAATCGATCTTCGAACAGAGATCGACGATCTGACCTAAGATCGTCGACCTCAGTTCGACAATCGTCGAACAGAGATCAGGTCTATGAACATTCCTTCAATGGCATATCTAGATTCAATCCTAAAAGTCCCACATCCCAAGGCTTTAACCCCTATACTGAATGGATAGTACCTCCTAGGAGATACCATCCTGAAGGCTATAAGAGTCAACCTGAGATGTCTTTCATTTCTGAATTCAAAGGATATCAGCCTAGGCCCAAGGTTAACTGGGTCAAAAACAAATAAGTTGTTCATGTGCAGGTGAAGACCTATCCAGTATCTAACCAACAATGGTATCTGGATAGTGGGTGCTCAAAGCACATGACAGAGAACAGGGAGAACCTATCATCCTTCATAACCAAACTTGGACCCAAAGTGATTTTTGGTGATTCAAATTTTGGCCAAACCAAAGGATATGGTGCTGCTCAGATAGGCTCAGTCTCATTCAAGAAGGTGGCATATGTAGAAGGACTGAAGCACAATTTGATAAGTATCAGTCAGCTATGTGATGAAGGATACAAGGTGACTTTAAACAAATCCCTGTGCAAGATCAAGTCAGAGGATAACACAACTGTGTTAACAGGTAAAAGGACAGGTAACATTTACTTAGTAGATTTTCTTTCATCTAAAGTAGACATCTGTTTATTCAATTCCATATCTAAGCCAAATGTTTTATGGCATAAGAGATTAGGACATCTAAACCTTAGAACCATTGCCAAGCTCTCCAAGGACAACCTTGTTAGATGACTACCTTCTGGCCCCTACAAGAAGGAAGGACTCTGCAGGGCTTGTCAATTAGGCAAGCAAACTAAAAATAGTTTTAAGTCACTTAATAAGAGTGATTCACCTAGGATTCTGTATTTGTTGCACATGGATCTTTTTGGACCCATATCAGTACAAAGCCTAGGAGGGAGGTCCTATACTTTAGTGATTGTAGATGACTTCTCAAGATTCACATGGGTATTCTTTCTGAGGAAGAAGTCTGATAACTTTAAGTGTTTGACAGAGTTTCTCAAATGTATACAGATTGAGTTCAACACTCACATTGCCCTGATCAAAAGTGATCATGGGACAGAGTTTGATTCTCTTCTTATGCAAGAGTTCTGTCAAAGTAAAGGGATCAGACACACTTTCTCAGCTCCTAGAACTCCTCAACAAAATGGGGTAGCTGAAAGGAAAAATAGAACCCTAATTGAATCTGCTACTACATTGTTGACAGATGCTCACTTACCTCTATCCTTTTGGGCTGAGGCAGTGAACACCTCCAACTATGTGCTAAACATAAGCCTGATACATAAACTAAAGGGCAAGACTCCCTATGAATTGCTCAAAGGGAAGAAACCTAAAATAGATTATTTTAAAATTTTTGGCTGTACTTATTATATTCATAATAATGACAAGAATTATCTAGCAAAATTCCAAGCTAAAGCTGATGAAGGAGTGTTTCTGGGATACTCTATGATCAGCAAGGCATATAGGGTATGTAATAAATCTTCCTGTAAAATTGAAGAATCTGTTCATGTTACTTTTGATAAGACTAACATGTGTTATAAGGAGAAGTCTACTTCTACCATAGAACCTTTGCAGGTACACTCTATTTTAGAAAGTATGGACAGATTACAGGTTAAAGAAGAGAATACAATTTCTCAACAAAAGATTGAGAGCAGTGATGATGAAGAAGAAGTTGAACCTCTTGAAGAAAATCATCCTAAAGGGCCAGTTGTTATTCCACAAGAGGAAACAACAATACTGGTTGGTGAACAATCAACACCCCCCGTTGATTTAGTAACAATAAGAGATCATCCAATCACCCAAGTAATTGGAGAGATCTCAGCTGGTGTGCAAACCAGAAATCAGGTCAACCAGAACCTGATGCACACTTGCTTCCTATCTCAAGTTGAGCCTCAATCCATTCAAGATGCAGAGCAAGATCCATACTGGATCATTGCAATGCAAGAGGAGTTGCATCAATTTGAAAGGAATAAGGTTTGGGAACTAGTGCCTAAGCCAAAGGATCACTCCATTGTTGGAACAAAGTGGGTGTTCAGAAACAAGCTGGATGATCAAGGAGTCATTATCAGAAACAAGGCAAGGCTAGTTGCTCAAGGCTACTCTCAACAAGAAGGAATAGAGTATGACCAGACCTTTGCACCTGTTGCAAGGTTAGAGGCCATTAGAATATTCCTAGCTTATGCTGCTCACAATGGCTTCAAGGTTTACCAGATGGATGTGAAGAGTGCATTTCTCAATGGGGACATCAAAGAGGAAGTCTATGTTAGACAACATCCAGGTTTTATCTCTCTAACTCACCCTGACTATGTTTTCAAAGTGCATAAAGCATTATATGGTCTCAAGCAAGCTCCTAGAGCATGGTATGAGACCCTAGCATGCTTTCTTCTGGAAAATGATTTTGTTAGGGGGAGAGTAGACCAAACTCTTTTTATTAGAACCCATAAGTCCCACACCCTACTAGTACAAATTTATGTAGATGACATCATATTTGGATCTACTGATTCAAACTTGTGCAGAAAGTTTTCCAACCTGAAGCATTCTAAATTTGAAATGAGTAGCAAGGGTGAGCTCTCCTTCTTCTTAGGATTGCAAGTAAAACAGCATGCTGAGGGCATATTTATTTCCCAAACCAAGTATGCTAAAGAATTGGTTAAGAGATTTGGTATGTCTGAGGCATCTTGCATGAAAACACCCATGCCTACCAATGCTGTATTGGATGCTGATGAACATGGGAAACCAGTTGATCAGATAACATATAGAGCAATGATTGGCTCTCTATTGTACCTTACAGCCAGTAGACCAGATATAATGTTTGCTACATGCATATGTGCTAGATTCCAAGTTAGCCCTAGAGAGTCACACCTAACATTAGTTAAAAGGGTTCTTAGATATGTAAAAAGTTGTCCAAATCTAGGACTCTAATATCCAAAAGACTTAGGATTTGAATTAACTGGATTTTCAGATGCTGATTATGCTGGATGCAGAATAGACAGGAAAAGCACCAGTGGAACATGTCACTTCCTTGGTGACAGACTTGTCTCTTGGTTTTGTAAGAAGCAAACATCTGTGTCAACCTCAACTGCTGAAGCTGAATATATGGCTGCAGGCAGTTGCTGTTCACAAATATTATGGATACAAAATCAGCTCATAGACTATGGCTACAACTTAGAGAAGTCTTAAATTTTTTGTGATAATACTAGTGCTATCTCTATAGCACAAAATCCAGTCCTCCATAGTAGGACAAAACATATAGAGATTAGGCATCACTTTGTAAGGGATAATGTAGAGAAAAACAAAATAGAACTTCAATATATCCCTACTGATTTGCAAAAGGGAGATATTTTCACCAAGCCTTTGGATGAAAAGAAATACAGTTTCTTTCTAAATCAGTTAGGCATGTTAGATGGAGGAAGCCTAAACTAATTTACAAGATTTTTGAAAAGTTAAAACAGACCAAGACTAGGCTAAAAAAAATCAGTTCTTTTTGTGTCTGTAGAATAGGCTTGGTCTCTGAACTACGCTCGACGTTTTCCCAGAAATCGTCGAACGTAGATCGACGTTTTTCTGAAAATCGTTGACCAGAGATCGACGTTTCCAAAATCGTCGATCTGAGTTCAGCGCCTCCGTTAGCTCCAGGTTTTCTCTCCTTCTGTTCAGAGGCCGTCGAGTGGAGCTTGATGCTTCTCAACATCGTCGAACGGAGATCGACGATATTGACGTCTCATCAGATTCCCTCTGTCGCCCAAATCGTCGAGCTGAGATCGACGCTTCGTCGAACTGAGCCCAACTATTTTCCGTTTCGCCGTCGAACCCTAATATAAAATCATTTCATCAGCCGTCGTTCATCTCTTGCGCTTTCATACTCTCTGCAACTTTCTTCGTTTTCCCTCCAAATCTTCTACGCTTGGTCGTGTTTGGTTCTTTGTTGCAGGTAAAAATGGCTGGCTCCAATGCTGCAATCTCCAAAATGAAATTTGACACCGGATTTGATATCGACATGAACTCGTTTGATGGAAGCGATCAGCGCTTCAAGGATATTCTTAATCTATTCAGAGATCAGCAGCTATCGCAAATAATGACTACCAGAATGAAGATTGCATCGGAAGAGATAAAGGAATGGTGTTATACAGCGACAGATGAGAACGAGAACTCTGTCGTCGGCTTCATAAAAGCGACTCAGGTACAATTGTCCCCGACCCTTTTAACTGAAGTTTTTCATCTTAGTTCTGGAGAAGATTCCATAGAGTTATCTGGAGAGGAATATGACTCCATGCTTGATAGAATGGGTCACAATGCTGTGAACCCTAACAAACTGCTGAAGAAAAATTTGTCGATAGAATTTCAATTTTTGGCTGATGTAGTTGGGAAAGTGCTTCTGGGCCAAGCACTCAGCCCATGATACCATATCAATATATCAATTTTGTCTAATGGGAGCTATGCTTGATAAGAAACATCTAGACTGGGGATCAATTTTCTTCAACCTGATTAAGAAGAAGATGAGTAAGACTGCTGTCAATTTTGGGAGAATTCTAGGGGTCTATCTGAATTCCAGATGCCCTGAACTGCTAACCTCTTCTGGGATGTTCATTAATGCATCCAAGAGGCTCTCCTGTGCCCTTTTTAGCAAATGGGACAGGCAGATTGTAAACCCCTCCAGAGCTGCTGCACCACTATCTTCAGGCACCAGGACTGTCTCAGTCACTCCACCTCTGGTCTCTGCCCCAGTAGAAGTGTTGCCTGCCTCTCCTCCTCCTCCAGCTATCTCTACCCCAACCACTTCATCCTCACCTCCAATCACCACCATATTGGTATCTTCCCCCATTAACATTTCTTCACCAGTTTCACCCCCTCCAGCATCTACCTCAGAGGAATTCCATCCTCGCTTCTCTTACCCAATCTTCACCTCTCCATCATTTTCCCTTGCAGATGATTCCTTTATGGATGATTCTCCCTCCTCTCCTCTTGAGCCTCCCTCTACCTCCTCATTCCAACAAATGCTGCAAGAAATTCTATCCCAACCATCCTTCACACCTTCCCTTGCCTCACCTATCTACACCTCAACATCTTCAATCTCCTCCATTCCCCTCTCAGAGCCATCCATTCCCACACCTCCTATACCCTCATTCTCCATGCCACCAGCTCCAGCCATCATCCTTCCATCAACCTTCTCTCCTACCTCGGCTTAAGCCCCTCTTGAGCATGTAGATCTATCAGCCCTGGCAGACAGGTTATATGAGCTGCTAGCTCCTAAGCTAACCTCATTACTGGAGACCACTCTGGCTCCACTCCTGACCCATGTCAAGGAACTGTCTTCCAAGCTCACCTCCTTCATTCCCTCTCAGGCAATTACCTCTTCTGGGTGCCTTGACTCAGTTCTCCCTGAATCTAGGCAGGGGGGATGCCTTCTGAAGTAGTAGTTGTGCCTGAGTCTGCTCCTGCTTTTGCAATGGACCTCCAGAGCTTGCTCTCTATGTTTGATACAGTTTACCTCAGATCTTTGCCAGTTCCTCATACTGAAGACTTGTCTAAGGCCATTGTGCCTATTTCTGTCTGTGATCCCAGCCAAATTGAAGCATATGTAAATTCCTGGAAGGCTGTGGATGTTTATGTTTCCATCTCTGATGCTGCTACTAAGGCCATTGTGCCTCTTGTTGTTGAAGCTGCTGCTGTTATTACTGAAGATACTGAAATGGTTCCTGTATTTGAAGATACATCTGCTGCTGAAGAAGTTGCTTCTTACCTAGAAGATCCTGTACCTGCTGTTGTTACTGCTCCTACTGCTGTTGTTGCCTCAAAAGTTCCTTCTGCTCAAATTTCTGATGCTGCTCCTACCCTGACTGCTGATCAGTTGAAGTTACAAGAGAAATACATAAAAAGCATTGATGATTTGTATGACAATCCTCAAAGTTCAGAGAGTGATCAATTTCAAACTGATTCAGATGACTCTGCAAATACTATTGCCAAGAAGAGGAAGGCCAGAAGCAAGGCCATGATGTCAGTTCCCCCAGCTCAGGCAAAGGATTCTAATGACATTCCCTACTATATTCTGCATGACTGCCCCATATCTAAGCCCTGGATGCAGTATTCCAAGAACCAATCAAAGGCTATGAAGAAGAGAAGGAAGCTGAATAAGTATGAAAAAGGATCTTCTCAGTATCAGCCTCCTCCTCCTCCTCCTCCTCCTCCTCCTCCTCCAGATTCTGGTTCAGGCTCAGCCTCTCAAGCTCCAGCTTCCAGGCAAAGCTCCTCCCAGTCGTATCAGAAATACTATCAAAGGGGGCAATATCAAAGGGGATATCAGTCTAGAAGGGGCCAATATAGAGGAAGCCAGAGAGGGCACAGATTTCATCAAAAGGAAGGACAAGGGCATACTGATTCTACTTCAGGTCCTTTCCCTTATAAGCTAAAAGATGCAGTTGTCTCCAGGACTCCTCCTACTGATTCTGAGTCCATCAACAGATATGAACCTCCTGTTTCATTTGAGGATCCTGAGAACAACCCCTTGTCCTGGACAGCTAGAATGAAAGAGTTGGCTGCTCTTGATCAAATAAAAAAGGCCAGAGAGCAAGACAAGGACACTTCAAACATAACAACTTTATCAGATCAGAGAAAGAAAGAACTGGAGAGATATGCATCAAGAAAATTCTTTAATCCAGAAGATTATATGAAGCTGCACCCTGAGGCTGTAGTTCCAAGGCCCAGATCTCAAACTTCCTTAGGTGCAGAAGATGATAGAAGATCCAAGAAAGAAGCCCTCAATCCCAACAGAGAAATTTTGTTTAAAAAGGGAACTGAGAAGAAGTGAATTGTGTAAGCTGAACAATCATCCTCCTTTGGATATTTGCTGACTTCTTATCTGTGATCTGCATTGCTGCTATATCTTTTCTTCTGCATTATTGTTTCAGTTTCTGTCTTGAAAGTATGCTTATTTATTTCCTAATTCTGTCTGTAAATAGTAATCCTAACCCAAATAGGGGGAGATTGTTGGAACACTCTATTACTAATTTGGGTAAGGATCACTATGTTTGTCTTAGGAAACCAGGTTGACCTAGTTATATAGTTGTAAAGGTCAACATTAGAATGAGTCTAGGGCTTAGAACTTAGGTTTGAAGCTGCCCCCAAGACCATTCCAATATCAAGGATATAGAGCCAAGTCTAAGGCATTTTTCGTCGAGCTCCGGTCGACGAAACGTCGAGCTTAGTTCGATGCTCTCTGAGCTCAACTTCGATAAATCGTCGAACTCCAGTCGACGATCTTCGAGCTCAGATCGACGATCTACTTTCAGACAATTTTGTTTAGTCGTCAAACTGCATTCTACGTTTTTCTAGCTCAGGTGGACGATCTCTCTTCAGCTATTCTTCAGGTCGCTGAGCTCGGTTCGACGATCTTCGAGCTCAGTTCGACGTTTTCTGTCTGTTTGATTTGTTTCCATCTCTGAGCTCAGTTTGACGATAGTAGAGCTCAGATCGAGGATTTTTCTGAGAGATCAACGATTCTAAGGATTCAAATGCTGCTAGTCTTTGGAATGTTTTTGAAATCTCTCAGCAATTATGTTAAGGAGATCTGCCAGCCGTTTGTCTTTATTCTGGAGCAAGTTTCAAGGAATTATTCAGGGAATGTTTTATTGGACCTTCCTCTAGAAGACAAGACTCTTTATGGAAGACATTTATGCCTGCCAACGGCTATCTTTGACAAGATTCTTTTTGAGAATAAGATCTTCTTTTTCATCTTGAGTCACACAAGAACACATAACAACATACACAAAGAATACAACATGAAGAATTATGCTGTGACAGATAACAAGTGATCAATTATGAAGAATCAGAATAACAATCTTTTTGCTTATAGAAAAGTGATCACAGCCTCATCTCAAGAACTCCAGACACCTCATCTTTCAGTCTTTTTGCTGAAACAATCCTTTGCTGGAGATCTAAAGTTCTGAAGGCCTATCACCCTAGAGCAAAGCTTCCATTCCTAAACCTGTTTACAACTCAGGGGGAGCTTTGACAACAAAAGATCCACTAGTCTTCTCTCATTTGATTTGAGAACAAAGAAGACAACTTCACCTCTTTATCTTTTCTTTTTCTGCTATAAAAGGGTTCTTGAACTCCCTTCAAAAGTTCTGTCTGGTTCTGAGAGCCTTGTTAAAACTCAGTGGTGGCAAGAAACCTTATCAAAAAATCCAGTTTTGGTTTTTGAGCACCTTATCAAAAGCTCATTGGTATCAGGACACCTGATCAACTCATCCTGAGTGGATTCCTACCAAGGGTGGTAGAAGAGTGGATGTACCCAGGTTTTTGGGGAACCACTATATTTCCTTGTGTCTTCTGGGTTGTTTGTGTGATTGGTTTGCTGCGTGCTGTGCTCTTTACTTCTTTGTTTTTAACTCTTTACTAACACTCTACACTATACTATAAATTGAATTTTATATTTGCTGATTAATTTCAACTGTGAAATTAATTTAAATAAACTCTATTCACCCCCCTCTAGAGTTGAGATAGATCTTACCCTCACTTTCAAAGCGGGAGTACTGATCATCTTGACGTTGTCTATTAAGTTCGGAGGGGTATGGAGGAGTTGGATGATTTTTGAAGATGGGTGGTGGAGTGAGATTTTTTTCTAAAGCGGGGGTGATAACTTCTTCAGCAGAGGGTGGAATTTTTAAAACGGGAGCGGAGCTTTGATTTTTAGAGGCGGGAGCGGAGCTTGCCTTGGGCCCTTCACTTACCATACCGGAGACTTGCTTCCCACTCCGAAGAGTTATAGCTTTCGCTTGCTCTCTCGGGTTGGGTTTGGTATTGGAAGAAAGAGACCCTGCGGGTCGCTAGGAAATTATTTTCGCGAGCTGTCCTACCTGATTTTCTAGACTTTTTACGCTTCCGGTTAAAGTTCTTATAGTAACGTCATTTGTGGTGATATATTTAGAAAGTAATTCCTCCAAGCTTGGAGGTTTTGGGTAATTTTGAAGAGGTGGTGGTGGTAGTGGTGCAGAAAAATCATTTTGCAGTGGTGGGCGCATCGCATTCGATGGATTACTCCATGAAAAGTTCGGGTGATTTCTTAAAGCAGGGTTATAACTATTCGGAAAATTAAAACCAGGAGGATGAAAATTCGCAGCAGAAAAATTATTAAAACCATTTCTAGGCATATTGTTAACAAAATCTAAATGTTCTGGAGTAGGAGTTGCAGATTCCCATACTTGAGGGGCGGAGGCAGCAGTCATCTCCGTGATTTTTTTGCTTAGGATTTCTACTTGCAGAGCGAGCTGGGAGACGTTGTCCACTTCATAGATACCTACAGGCTTGTTCGGGCAGGACCTTGGCACATTCCACTGATAAGTGTTCATGGCCATGTCCTCAAAAAGCTCAAGAGCTGCTTCCGGGGTCTTATGATTTAAAGTACCGCCAGAAGCTGCGTCTATCATTTGCTTCGTGCTTCGATTTAGCCCGTTATAGAATGTCTGCACTTGTAACCATACATGCAGCGCGTGATGTGGGCATCATCTTAATAATTCTTTAAATCTCTCCCAAGTTTCATATAGGGTTTCAGAGTCTATTTGTCCGAAGGAAGAGATGTCGTTCCTAAGTTTTGCAGTTTTAGCTGGCGGAAAGTACTTCGCCAAAAATTTTTCTGTTAATTCATTCCAGGTGGTTATGCTATTTTTAGGTAGAGTGTTAAGCCACTGCTTAGCTTTCGTTCTTAAAGAGAAGGGGAAGAGTCTTAGCCTGATTGCATCATTTATGACACCATTTATCTTGAAGGTGTCGCAAATTTCAAGAAAGCTATCTATATGTGCGTTCAGATCTTCATCTTGAAGTTCGTCAAATTGCACGTACTGCTGCACCATTTGAATTATGCTAGGCTTTAATTCGAAGTTATTATTTGCTATAGCAGAGCGGACTATACTAGATTCTGTTCCCTCGAGATTAGGTCGTGCATAATAGGACATAGTCCTTTGCACGACCTCATCTACGTTGGGTTCTTCCATTCTTAAAGTAGCAAATGACTCGGAGTCCTCAACCTTCACTTGGATAGTAGGACCTTGAAAACGCGATCTTCTCCGAAGAGTACGCTCAATTTTGTGGTCCAAGTCCAAAATAACCGACGGACTCCCGCGGGTCATGCACTAAAAGAACAAAAAAGAAGAAAAGAAAGAGAAAAAGGATAAACAAGAAAAAAAATAGATTAGAATTTTTTTTCTTTTTGAAATAGATTTTTTTTATAGATTAACTTCCAAACTTCCCAAGGACTACCCCGTGAAGGGTTTGCAAGGTACTAGACAAGATAGTGGCGCTTAAAGCCCTTTGCCCTTTTCGAGAGAATTAGGTGGCGTAGAAAAATTGTGAAGTTGATTACTATTAAGAGCGGTGATAAATTTTTTTTTATTTTTAAAACTTTAAAGAAAGAGGATGAGAAAGAGAAAAGATAAAATTAATAGGTTTGTGTTTTCAATATATCAACGAAAGTTGGGTCCCCGGCAACGGCGCCAAAAACTTGTTGCACGATAGGGTTCGAAGAAAATAAACGCAACCGAACTAGCAATCCAATGAGGCAAGTATACCTATCGAATTGTAGCTAGGGGACATAAGTGTCGTATTGAAATCCGGGAACTATTGAGTATGCTTACTCACACGAAAACTATTATCTTATCGACGGAAAAACTAGGGTTTTAGAGAATCTAATTGCAAGGAAGGAAGTAAAGCTAAAGCTAGAAAGAGAGCTATTATAGTTAATTAAAGAGCATAAGAAAATCGATTACTATGAAAGGTTGAAAATATGAAATGGAAATGAACTCGATCAAGAATCACCTTGGCTAAAGATGATTAAGAAAATGCGATAAAAATCTAAACTTAATAGGATAAAGGTCCTTGACCGTGGAGGTTCCTAAAGCTTGAACACGCTTCTCTCGAAGTCATGCCAAACTGAGTTTAGGAAGGTCCGACCGACTCTCGTCTAAATCGGAGGCCTAAAACTCGCTTTACGCGGTGAACCCCACTATTGGATTTTACTCCAATCCGGGAGATTTTGACGTCTGCCTCTCTCGAGGGGTGCGCATAACTCCCTTTACTCTTGAATGCACACTTCATTCTATCGTCCTCTCGGCTAGCCCAGAATGAAAGCAAAGGTGGAGCGTATATATCGATAATATACCTCCAACCCATGATTAATCAAGAGTAATTTAAAGCCCTAACCTAAAAAGAAAAGTTTAATTAAAACATCATAACTTAATCGCTCTAACCTTGGATCATCAAGATCGAGTACAAGGAGGATTAGTTAATCATAATGGAGTGGAGGAGGGGGGATGAGTAGTAAAGCATATAAAAGGAACACTAGTAAAGGAATAACACTTATATTAATTAAAAGGAGCAAGTTACACTAATGAAATTGAAATTACAAGTGCATGAATTGAAGTCCTATTCTAGCCCTATATTAAGCAATAAGAAAAAAGCAAGATTACAACAAAAGCTAAGGCAAACTAAAAACTAAACTATGGTTAAACAAAAATTACAAAGAGAGAGAGAGAGAGAGAGAAAAGCATAAAAAAAGATCAAGAAACAAAGGGGCAGCACCTCCCCCACTCAACCAAAGCTTGCTGAAATGGAAGGGGTGGGTCTGAATTTATAGGAAAAATTCGCGGGTTGGTCATGCCCTAGGGGGGGCGTGTCAGGGGGCGTGACATGTACTAAGTTGACCTCGGGCTCTGGATTTTGATGGGAGGGATGATTGCTTCTGTACGTCGATTGACACGCCCTAGGTCACGACCGTGTAGGTGGGGCGTGACACGTACGTCGCGTCGAAATCATTGGTCGGAAATCCGTCAGTCGTCAGAAAAGTTGATGTCACGCCCTAGGTCACGCCCGTGATGGGAGGCGTGACAGTACTATTGCGTGCTGTGGCGGAACCTTCATTCAATGCGGCGGCAGGCTTTGTAGCAGAGGGAGACATTCCCTTGGTCACGCTTGGAGACACGCCCGTGGAGGGCGTGTCAGGGGGGTGTGACAGCCGTTTTGTTCGTTTTTTTGTCCCTTCCAGCAGGAGTCCTCGGGATCGGGTGACACGCCCTAGGTCACGCCCAGGGAGGGCGTGACAGGGGGGCGTGTCAGGTCATTTTTGACCAATTTTCTGGAAACCTTCAAAAAGATAAGAAAAAGCCAGTAGTAATAATATTTACATAAAAATGATAAAAAATAAACTTCTAATAGACATGATTTGTACAATATAAAATAGAAAATACGATAATAGTTTAGGCTACAAAACGTATTATCAAACGCTTCCGTCGGGCCGCGGGTGGATCTCTCTTGACCCTCAAACCTAAGTTCTTATTTATACCCGAAGCATAAACAGACCTAGGAAAAATCGCTATCCACAGACCACAGAGAATTAGGGTTTCTGGAATAATTCATCGGGAATCAGCATTCATCGAGAATCGAACAGTTCGATTCTCGACGATTCTCGATGATTCTCGATGATTCTCGATGATTCTCGACGATTCTCGACGATTCTCGACGATTCTCGACGATTCTCGACAAACCATGGTCGACGATTCTCGACGAACCACAGTCGACGATTCTCGACGAACCATAGCCGACGATTCTCGACGAACCATAGTCGACGATACTCGACGATTCTCGACGAACCATAGTCGACGATTCTCGACGAAACTCCTTGGCAACATTTATCGGACCCCATTCTCTATGGTGATTGGTAACCTTTACCAACACAGTCAATCTTCCAACTTCTCCACATGGTCTTATGTACGACCCTGCAGGCTCATATCGCGTTGGCAGTGAGATTACATGTTTGACCACTTCTAGATCACCATGGTAACTCCAACACATCCATCTCCGCTACCTCATGTTAAGATCTTTCTGATCCAACAGGTACTTTGGCTCTTGTGGTCGGTATAAATATCGACCTTTATCCCATATAAGTAGTGTCTCCATAGCTTAAGCGCAAATATCACGGCCGCCAACTCCAAGTCATGGACTGGATAATTCCTTTCGTGCACTTTCAGTTGACGCAATCCATGCTCAATAACACTTCTATGTTGTAACAACACGTAGCCAAAACCACTTCCTAAGGCATCACTATAAATCTCGAAGCCCTCGGTCCAACTTGGCGAACTTAGCACTGGCGCCGTGGTTAAATGACTCTTCAACTCCTCAAACTCTTGCACGCACTCCTGCATCCATAAGAACTTCTGATCTTTCCTTGTCAACTTCGTGAGAGGTAGCGCTATCCGCGATAAGTTCTCTACGAAGCGCCTATAATAGCCGGCAAGCCCCAGAAAACTTAAGACTTCTGCTACCGAAGACAACACAGGCCACGCTCGTATCGCAACAATCTTCGCCGGATCTACCGCAATCCCTTCTCCACTGACTATATGCCCAAGGAACGCCACTGAGGATAACCAAAACTCGCACTTAGAGAACTTTGTGTATAGTTCGTTCCTCCTCAGCGTCTCCAAAAACAGATGCAGATGCTTGAAGTGATCTTCTTCGCACTGTAAGTACACCAATATGTCGTCAGTAAAGACGATCACAAAACGGTCTAGGTACTCCCTCAACGTCCTGTTCATCAAATCCATGAACACCGATGGCGCATTAGTCAGCCCAAACGACATGACCGTGAACTCGAAATGCCCATACCTTGTGCTGAACGTTATCTTCGGGATATCACTCTCCCTTATCCTTAGCTGATATTAACCGGACTTCAGATCCAACTTTGAATATACTGACGACCCGACTAACTGATCAAAAAGATCATCAATCCTTGGGATCGGGTATTTGTTCTTTTCCGTTAGCTTGTTCAACTCTTTATAGTCGATACATAGCCGCAAGCTCCCGTCCTTCTTCTTAATATAGAGGACCAGTGCGATCCAAGGCGACGAGTTTGGACGCACGTACCCTTGATCCATCAACTCTTCTAGTTGAACCTTTAACTCCGCCATCTCCTTAGGCGCCAACCTATAATAAGAACGTGACACAGGTTTGACACCTGACATTAGCTCGATCGTGAAATCGATCTCTTGCTGCGGTGGGGCTCCGGGAAGATCGTCCGGGAACATGTCGGGGTACTCACATACCACTGGGATACCATCCAAAGTGGTCGTAGGCTTTACAGCCTCCACTAACCTAAAGAACAGCTCTGCTCCATCACGAACTACCTTCACCACCTGAAGAGCAGACATCAGCGTCTTACTCGACCCCTTCAATCCCGCAAACGTTGTCTCCTGCCCAACACCCAGCTTGACCTCTTTACCGTTGCAATCAATAAAAGCCTTCTGCTCCGAAAGCCAATCCATACCAAAGATGACATCGAACTCTACTAGCAGCAGCAACGACGCTAGCAAGTCGAACTCTTGTCTTCCAATATGAACCTTTACGACACATACTCTGTCCGCGTGAATCGAACACCCATTCGGCAACAGCAAATCCAATTTGTCCTTCGCCATCGAAGAAGGGACTTCGATGCGCATTATGAAACTTTCAGACAAAAAGGAGTGTGAAGATTCCGTATCAAATAGTGCTCGTGTCGGACTATCGCCAATCAGAACAAAGCCTATACAAACAGTATTAAGCCAACAAGAACTAGGTAACAGTATTTAAAGCTAACTTGCTATAAATTAAACCGTACCTGTCACCACGACTGCTTGTTTAATGGCCTCCTGCTGGCCCAAATTATAGACTCTCGGTTGAGTCGGAGAATAGTGGGACGCGGTTGACTCCACCGCCTTGCCCTTCTCTTCATATGTGGCTCCTTGCTTCCTCTCGGACTTCGGGCGTCTGATCCAACAATCACGAGCAAAATGCCATGTCTTTCCACAAGTAAAACAAGCGCCCGGGGTTCGGTTGGTTGTTTCCCCCGAGGCACCTGAAGAAGGGGCTGGACCCGACGTCCTAGCCTTCCGGTAGAACCTGTGATATCTAGACTTCGAAGTAGTCGGCACTTTAACTCTGATTTCCTGACACTGGAGTCCTTCTTCGCCTGAACATTCTTCTTGTCCTTTTCCAAGGACCGGGCCGAGTTGACCAAGGTCATGAAACCCTGCGCCATAGTCCCCGAAAATAACTATCTCAAGTCATCTCTCAAGCCTTCATAGAATTGGTTCGTCTTGCACTCCTCATCAACAAATGTAGCGCTTGCGTATCGTCCTAAAGGAGTAAACTCATGGAGATACTCGTCCATGGTACTGTCTCCTTGAACCAACTTCTGGAATACATTCTCCAAAGTAATCCTCTGAGCTGGGGGGAGGTATCGAGCCAAGAACAACCTTGAAAACTCCTCCATTGATACATCATCCAACTTCCTACCCCTCAGATGGTGTAGCTCCAAGCCTTCCCACCATAGCCTTGCATCCCCGTCCAGAAAGAACGTCACAATCGTGGTCTTCTGCCACTCTTCAGTCTCAGTAGCTGTCAACACTCTATTAAATCTAGAGAGCCAATCTTCTGCTTGAGTTTGGGTTCCCGCCCGCGAGAACACAGGATGAATGAAGCCCATCACGTGCTTCAGCTACTTATCCGTAGCTCTCCTCGGCAACACCGGCTCCAGGACCACCTGTTCCACCCTCCTTGGCTCTGCCCTTGGAGCGGTACTTGCTCCACAGCAGGAGCAGCCTTCTTCACCTGCCTCGCAGGCTGCGCATTGATCATCGCAAACACAGCCTCTACTACCAATCGAATGCTCTCGGCTGAAGGAGGTGTTGCAGACGCATCATTTGGTTTGCTTCTCTCCTAAGAAACTGGCCATTCCGACGGCCCAACCCCACTCCTGGTCACCTATAATCATGCAAAACACCGATAAGCGACCAAATAACATTGCAAAAAGCAATGATAGGAATACACAGGTTCCTCAAACATGTGTATTTTCATTCCTAAGTGGACATTCATGGGTTCTTTTCATATTATAACGATGACGCACACACATGTGCTCACCACCCCTTAATGTGAATTCGTCCACGAATTCATTTAAGCTTAACCGAAACCGTTAGTCTGATACCAAATTATAACACCCTTATCCGTCACATAACATATATCAGTAGGTCTGGCCGGGGCCCAACGCCATATACCACGGACAGACCTGTGGGTTACTCATTGAAACCAATCAACCATACACAACGTCCTACACAGAGCATCTAGCGGAAGAAATTTATTAAGTTGCAACGAACAAAGAACCCAACCAAGCGTGAATGTCCACTACTCAAACCAACAGGAATGTACAATATACAAGTACTGGCCTTATGTCCTTACAATAGTTTGCTTAAATATAAGTGTTTTCCAAACTTCGGCACGCAGGCCGGTCATACATGAGAATACAAAAAAAACTAAAAATTAGGCCTTCGAGGGCCGGCTCAGCAACTTGGGATTTAGCCCGCTATTTATCGCTCAACTCCGCAGCACCTGCAAGCAACAATCCACCGTATGGTGGTAGACAAAAGCGACAGACGACCATGCCGACCAAATTATAACGACCCCGCCCACAACTCGGGTCGGCGATGCTCTTTCCCTGCACTTTGTTAGCATAACCAAGCAGTATAGTGTAAACACACTTCATCACAGGAATAGGCACGCACAACCACACACCCTATGCACTCAGGGCACATTCACGGCGATCCGGCCAACGCCACGTCAATTTAAGCCATAGACGTTTCCATCTCACCAATTCCCCTTGGACGACCAACCTTATGACCATTTTGTCTCCCTAGCATGGGGCACGTCAATTTAAGCCATAGACCGCCGAAGACCCTCATCTCTGCCAACGGTTCCGGCGAACGACATAGAGCAGGTACGGTTTCGCCTGACCCGTGCTCATACCACAATGTCAATTTAAGACATATGTGCGGGTCAAGACTCCCCGAGTCCTGTTTCTATCAAACAGTTCACATAACCCGGTTATATTCAAGTGGGCTCCCCGGCCACCATGTTGGCAAAACAACGCATTTTCCCAGTTTTCTGGGTGCACCGTTGAGTTAGTCCGCAAGGCTCCCTATTGCAATCTACCTCGTAGAAAACCCAAAAAACAAAAATTCGCACGGAGTCTTCTCCGGCCATTTATGCAATGCAACATCACCGATCCATACCAACTTGTCCGGGTAGTCTTCATACATCATGCCTATGTTCGTTCTCGTATATGGACTCTACACAAGGGGTACTTTACATATCTACCCCAAGGAATGCCACAAACTCACCGCACACTCGCGAGAGAGGGCTTCCTATGCAAAGGAAAAGAGGACTTCATATGTCCTAGGATGAGAATCGTTATTCTAGCATTTTTCCTTGGCGCCATGGAAATCTATGCAGATGAAAAGCACCGCAATCTCTTTGATTCCGTAGATCCGAAGTCGGCTCGCGATTTGGAGCTCCGAAACTCCGCTGGTGCCGGATCTAGCCCTCCTTCTTCCTCCTTGCTCTCTTCTCTCTCTAGATCTTAGAAAGAGAGTGAACCCAAGCAAATGAGGTTTTATAAACCCTAAACTTGGGTATATCCTTGAGGAAATAACCCCCAACCGTTGGATCTCAAAACTGGGAAATGAACGGCTGCGATTTAGCCCGAAAATCCAAAACCTGGGCCGAACACGGGTTGCGACACGGCCGTGTCCAAGGCCGTGTCACCCAATCGCCGTCAAAATCATCGCGACCCAAAAACAACACGACACTCGACACGCCTGTGTCAGGATTGACACGCCCGTGTCACCCAGTACACGCCCGTATAGCTGGGTTTGTTCCTCCAACGATACAGGTCCAAAACAACCAGAGCACGACACGGCCATGTGACACGCCCGTGTCACATGTCATGTGCTAGACACACCCTGGGACACGCCCGTGTCCCAGGTCGTGTAGCTACCTTAGAACAAGTTGCCAAATGACCAGAGCTGGATACGGGCATTCGACACGCCCATGTCAAATTTGACACTCCTGTATCGGACACAAATATGCCTGGGCTCAGGGCGTACGACCTCACTCAATGATCGTTAAGTGGAAAGATTTGAGTGACTGACACGCCCTAGGACACGCCCGTGTCCCAGGCCGTGTTCACCCCCCGATGACCGTTGACCCCAAAAATCATCGACCACGCGACCAACGCCGAACTCAAGCACGACGCGCCATGGGACACGCCCGTGTCCAAGGCCGTGTCACCTCTACCAAATCCTAGATTTGGCTCAAAACGCCACTCATCACCCTTTTAAGTTTCGGGGCATTATAGTTAGACTAGGCTCTTCCCCCAAAACTCGGCTCTTTAGGATCTTACAGCACAGATCCCGCAGGACCACACAGGTCATACAGACCTACCACTTAGGCACTAAGCTAAACCACAGGTCACAAAGTACTTTCACTCGGCACTAAGCCAAACTACAGATCAGAAATACCTGAACTTTTATAACACAGGCTTACAAAATTAGACTTACAAAGAATCTATACAGAAGAAATAAGTGGTGATTTGATTAGACACAAAAGCAAGAACTCTATGTCTACTTATTCCTGGACTGAGCAGATACCAGCCCAAGCTTTTGCTGTTGAAGACAATGAAGTCGGCAGTTTAATCTCTCTTCAAAAAGCTATCATTTCTTTGTAGAGCTTGTAGATCTACTTCCATAGAATCTCTTATGAACCTGTTGTTGCAGATGGTGATTACTTCAGCTATCTCTTTCATCTACTAAGTTTTCTGTGCAGAACAGCTTTTTTAGGCTCGACAAGAAAGACGAGGAAGAAGATGAAGTTCGACCGCGCTTTCGTTTTCAGAAAACCTAGACAAGGATTCGATTCGATTCAATTCAATTCAATTATTTTCTCTGGCCGATTTGCAACTTTTTATTCCTTGACGACCAATCGAGCAGTGGGCCCATCACCAGGATTGATGGATGAGATTTATCTATACGACACATTCTTTCCATTTACTCTTGATTCAACGACTCTTTGCTGTGTGTGGGCCCCAACACTTAAAGACGAAAATATATCTTAGTAAGTGCAGAGGATGATGACAGTTGGCCACCAGCGCCTCTGGCAACATTCCTGCAATATTTGAATTTTGGTTGACCCTTTGACTTTGCTGACATCAGCATGACTCAACATCTGTGGACTAAGAAAAATTCAAGCATTAGAAGCAAATGCGTTGAGTTAGTAAGCATCACTCAATGCCACAACACTTAGACAATATTCTGTCTGTCTAGGCATTGAGAGCATTGAGTGAGCTTGCCTCACTCAATGCTTTGGCATTGAGAGAGTAAGCTCCACTCAACACCAAACTATTTAACAGAATTTCTCTGTTATCTTGCATTGAGTGAGTAAGCTACGCTCAACGCTTTTGACTTCGTCAAATATCTATGTCTAAAAACACATCAACAATTATACAGTCAACACTATTGCTCCATGGCGTTGAGTGAGTAAGCTACACTCAACGCCTTGCTACTTAGATAGATTTTCTGTCATGGCATTGAGTGAGTAAGATACACTCAATGCCTGTTAACTTAGTTAAAATTTTGCCTAACTTTTCTGTAGCATTGATAGGCACAACCACACTCAACTCTGAACTCAGTTCGACGAATTTTGAACTTAGTTCGACTAACTCAAATTCTCAAAATATGAGCATAGTTCGACGAAAGCTCAGCTCAGCTCGACGAACTCTGAAATCAGTTCTACGAACTCTGAACTCAGTTCGACTCACAACTTTTTACTGTGTGGCATTGAGTGAGTAGATTACACTCAATGCCTGAGTACTTAGCCATATTTTTGGCTATCTACCAGTTAGGCTAAGATAGACTCAACTCCATTTGTTATATGGTGTTGAGTGAGCTCTACTCACTCAACGCCTGTGTACTTAAGCAAATTTCTAGCTAGATAATATTGATTCCTTACCTCCGGCATTGAGTGAGATTGCTCCACTCAATGCCTGTGGACTTAGTGGATCTTTGTCCAATCCGTGTGATATGGACTAACTTGCACTCATGACCTCAAGTACACATCAAATACAGTTGGTGTGTATGACATTGACTTGTTTGACTTCTTACAAATCAGGGACATTAGGAACAATGGACCCAACAATCTCCCCCTATTTGAAGAAGTCAAAACCCTTATCCAAATTGTTTTCTTTCCTTAGTTAATGAAACACACAACCTATACAACAAATTAAATATTTAATTCTGATATAGAAGCATAAGGAAGTGTGCCTTATTTCCTTCCTGGATGTTACTTACTCCCCTGTTTTGCTGTAAGGTGTTTGTTCTACTTGGGTTCCTCGATCACTTTCTCCCCTGTATGGGAACAGCTCTTTCTCCCCTTGGGTTTGCTGTATGATAGTGATCATCTCCTTAATTACCACACGTCCTTCTATAGATGACTGGATATGTCCTTCTCTCCCCCTTACCATCTCTCCCCCTTGCTATGACCTTCTCTCCCCCTTTTTGACTTCTGCAGAATAGGCAGATAGGGGCTGGCCCTTCTAGAGTAAATTACTCCCGCTCAATAGAAGCATACGTTAACTGATACCAATGGGGATGATCACTACAAGAGGAATAATACTTGCACCATAAAAAATGCAAAAGGGAGTGCCTGAAGCTAGGCCAAGTTCAACATACCCAACTCAAATTTGAAGGTGTTGAACTTTGCTTCATCTAATGGCTTAGTGAAGATATCAGCCACTTTGCTTGTCTATGGGGACAAACTCAAGACTGATGTCATCCTTTTACACATTCTCCCTAATAAAATGATATCTGATTTCTATGTGCTTAGTCCTGCTATGTGAGACAGGATTCCTAGCAATAGAAAAACCACTTATAGAATCACAGTATAGAGGAGTTCTACTTACCCGAAGGTTGTAATCCTGGAGCTGATGTTGAATCCAAAGCAGTAGAGTGATGAAGGCGTACGCGTTAAGGCCGAATTATAACTACGGACGCGCACGACTATCTCTTCACGAACTAATTCTACGCTCACACAATTATTCTATGTCGCTCCACGCTATTACATTCATTCAATTTCACGCTAGCGATCGGGTAGCCAAACCGTTTCGAGATCAAATAAGGGAGATAGGCCGGTATCCGATCGAGCTAAAAGGACCAATATTGGATCCGGACGAGCGAAGGTTGTACCCAAAGAGATCTACCGAAAATAATCACAAATTCGAAAAAGGTAAATCTCTCCCAATAAAAGAAAACAAGGGTTCGCCAAACCCATTACGAAAATTAAGTTAATCAAGAAAACAACGCAAAAACAATTAAAGCTAATAGCGAAATTTCAAATGATTTCAAAATTTAATGCAAGAAATTCTACCACAAGATTATTTAAGGAAAGAAACACACGAAAGGGGAAATGTTCATTACCCAACCAGAATGGATGATTTCGATTCACTCGGCGAGAATCGTTCTTCAACGGCTCCACCAGAATCAAGCCGGTAGGAGTGAAATTCGTCCGCCTTCATCGCGTAACGCTGGAAATGGAAAGTCCCGTCGAAATCGTCTTAATATGGAAATAAATATCTTCAAGTATGGCAAGAGAGAGAAAAGGTGGTGGATTGGAAATATTAATGGAAAGAGATATTCCCAATATGGAGAGTTAAGGGAATTTTTGGTAGGTGATATTTTGGTTATGGCAAGAGGAGGGAAAATATGGTATGATTTTAGAATGAGCTTGGAAGGGTATCTTTTGGATTTAGGAAGGAATTTATGAGGGAGGGGGTCAGTTTTGTTTTTGTAGTGGAGGTGGCGGTTTGGCTTGGTGGATGTGGAGGTGGCCCGGGTTGGCTCTGATGGTGGTGGTTCAGGTAGGAGGAAGGAGGAGGGTGGTCGCATCTTGTTGGAGGGGAAAGGAAGAGGTGGCGGCCTTGGGAGTTGTGGATGGTGGCTCGGGTAGGAGAGGAGTGGTGGCCGGGTTGGAGAAAGAGGGAGGAGCCGGGTGGATGGTGGTGGCTAGGGCTCGGTTTTTTTCAAGGGATAGAGGGGAGTAGGAGGGAGGAGGAAAGTCGAGATTTGAGAGAGGGGATGAGAGGTGGCCGGCGGCCAAGGAGAGAGGAGGAGCAAGAGAAAGTTCGGCCAAGAGATATGGAAGGAGGAAGCTTCAAGGTTAGGGTTTTCAAATTTTCTTTTCATTCAATCTCCTCCAAATAGAGGGGGGGGGGACATGCCTATATATAGGCTACAACAACAACAACACTCCAACTGGCTACATGCAGACCAAACATGAAAACATGAAAATAAAACACACACATACATCATGATTTTATATCATAACCATAATGTACATATTACATGAAATAGAAGTGCAATTAATAAAAATAAAACACACAAAGAATGGATTAATAATTAATAATAATTTGATAACAATTATTATTAATTATTAATAAATCGGCTTGCGATCAGGACACCTATTATGGAGATGCTCCTCACGGTCATTTGTTAGTGCGCCATCATCAAGGTGTTGCGCGCCGTAGTCTCCATCAATCCTCCCCCGCTCGAAAATACTCATCACCGATGACTAGATTTGACTGCACCAGCGCGGGAAAGCTACAACCAAACGAGCTACCCCCGATCCAAACGACCAATGGACATCGGAGAATGGACGATCACGCCAATGAAGTAGGTAGTGGCCAACATCGCCACAAGTAGAGGGGAGCACTTCAACCTGGAGTATCCTGTAATGCAAAAAGATGGTCTTGGGGAACCTCGGAAAAGCATTAGGCAATAAAGGAAGAATAATTTCAACATCAACTACAAACATACCTCCAGTGAAGACCGAAAAAGAGAGCGATCCAGGCACAAACTCACAACCTAACCCATAAGAGAACGAAGTGGAACCAAACGGACAGGCAAATAACCCGGATTGTTTCCTTCCTCCTTTTGATAACACCACTATGGATATTCCGGCGTGCTTCTTACCCTTTGAGGATGACGAGACGTCTCCTATTTGTCCTTCTTAAGACGTTTGTGATTCCATTTCAATCTCAAATTCAACCATTCCAAATTTTTCTAGTTTTAGCAAATCTTCTTCTTTTATTTTAGATGATTTCTCTTTCATTTTTTCTACCCCTTCTTCTCCCGAAATTTCACAAGTCTCTCCTTCTTCTTGTGAAATTTCCATTGATGAAATTTCTTCTTCTACTTCTTTTATTCCTCTTTCTATTTCGTCTTCTTTTTATTCTTCTTCTTTTGACGACCCCTTCTTTCCCATTTTACATACGGTGGAGTTCTTCTATAACTCCATCTGTTCATTTTCGGGAGTCATTCCCTTGAAGATTCCACCGCATGTCGGTGCGATTCTTCAATTTTTCCTTTTTTTGATTTACTCCCCTAAGCGCATACTTAGGGAGTTACCTCTTCATTTCATTTTTTATTTTCCATTTAGCTAACAAATAACATCGAGCTCAGATGACGTTAAACAAAGAGCGCTCTTGGGAGGCACCCCTTGCTTATCCTTTTTTTTGCTTCTTTTATTTTGTAGGAATAAAACCTCCGACGGTTCGTTTGGCTCCATACTTTCCTCTCTTCCTTAGGCCTGAGCCGGTGTCCAGCTTAAGCATGGGGGAGCGACATCTGCATTCGGCCTTACGAATCCGGGGAAGTCATTTTCTTTTTTATTGACTTTATTACATCCCCCTCCCCTTTCTTCTTCCTATTTTTTTCTTGTTTTAATTTTTCATTGAGTATAATGCAAAATTCAAGCATGGGGGAGGGTTTAGTTGTTTTATTTCTTTATTTCTTTCTTTTCTAAAAAAATGTTTTAAATTTCTACAAAAAAACAAAAAAAAGATTAGTATAGTTTTATTAAGTTTCTTTAGTACTGTTTTTATTTTGCCATATCAAAAACCCAAAAAATTTTAAAAAATATCAAAAATTCCAAAAAAAGATCATATTTCAAAACCCAAACAGAAATGAAAAATCTTAGAAAAAAAAAAATTTAATAAATCTCATGCTTATCTTTTTGTTATTTTCAGAAATTTAGTTTGAGTTTGTTTATAAGCATTATTTTATTTATTTGCTAATCTTTTATTTCATCATATTTAGTAACATCTAATATTTAGTGATTTAGTTTTGAGGATAATCTTATGATTTTAATTTGCTTAGAGTAATTTATTTAGCACTTTTTCTCTTTTATTTTAAATAGTTTCAATTTTGTAGTCATTTTGCTTAACAATTTTGGATTCTAATGATTATTACCTCAAGCTTTTAGATTCTTAGGAAATCTCAATCTACTAGTAGTTGCTCTCTAGTATTTTAGTTTATTTTCTAAATTTTTGTTTAACCCCATCCTTTTTCCTTTTATTGTTAGATCATGTGTCATGAGAATAAGGAGATGTTAGTTCCTTATTCTCTGGTACACATATGCAACCCTGATGAAGAGAAGAATTAAAAGTTCATATATGTCGTGGGAATTTAAAGGATGTTAGTTTATCATTTTCTGGTATTATATATATTTTTTATTTAAAAAAAATTATGTGGGGTGTGAAGAAAAAAATAATAATTATGATCACCTCCAATCAAAGACCTCTTCATGTTGATTTCCTCCCCAAACCCCTTAGCCAATATTATTGTCTTGGTCTTTAAAATAAAATATTGGGAGAGCATAAGTAGTAGGTTGCATTTTTTTCCTTAAGTTTCTTTTAAGTTATGGTTTTTATAATTTCAATCTAATCTTATTTGCACTTTACTCAATTTTGAGTGCTAGTTAATTTATTAGAGAACTTTTGGGCTAAATATTTCTCTCTTTTCACTTTAATTTCATAATTTAGGACTTAATTCGTAAATCCCTAAATTTTATTTTTGGCTAGATTTTGGTGTAAAGAAATTTTTAGTTTAATTGAAAATTTTATTAATGTCTTATAAATATTTCTCATACTTTTGCTCTGGAATAGCAAAAGCCTAAGCATGGGGGAATTTGATGACTTGTTTTAGTCATCCCTTTTTGGGGTAGTTTAGTATTCATAGTTCTTAGGTTTTATTGTAGTTTTATGTATTTATATGCTTATTATGTTGTTATTTAATTTTAATGTTTTGTTATGTTATGATATGAAAATTCAAAGTTTTATTTATATGTTTTAATGTATTTTCACTTTTATTTTATGTTCTATGTTTTATATTATCATGTTATGTTATAAAATATAGCTAATGTTTTGTTTATTTGTGTTTGTTTTATTTGTAGGTTCATGTATCCCCTCCATTTGGTTCAGCCCAAGCACAAGTCCAACCCACCATGCAAGCCAACCCGAGTACATGATGGTGCAGCCCTACCCGAGCCCCTACATGCATTCAAGCCCATGGAGCAGCCTTTCTCATCAAGATGCAACCCGACCACTCCACATAAAGAAGCAACCCGATCCCTCATAAAGCCCACAAAAAATTGCCCATTTTATCCCTTGCATGGCCGGCCACCATCCTCATTCATCTCCCCCTCTCTCCTCTTTTATTCCTTTCTCCCCTCTTTATTTCATATTCATTCCTGTTGCATTTTCTATTTTTATTACATGCATGCACCTTCCACTCCTCTCTCCCTTCTTTATTTCTCATTCATCCCCCTTTTCACCTCTTTCATTCTCATTTAAACCCATCCATCTCCCCTCTTTTATATTTCTATTTTCTATTTTTATTTTTTAATAAAATGCATGCATGTAACTCTTTCTCTCTCTCATTCATTAAATATCATGCATGCACCTTCTCCACATACATGGCCGGCCACCCCCTTGGCTTCTCCTCTTCATTTTCATTCTAGATCTTTCTCCCTCTCCTATAAAAAGAAGCCCTTGCCTCTTGTTTTGGAAGAAGTAGTTTTGGTAGAGATAGCTAGTTCAAGTGCAAGTTTTCTTCTTTCTTTATTGCTAAGTAGATTTCTTTTTATTGTAATCCTTTGTTTTGGTAGCATAATCTTGTCTCTCTTTTTATTATTATTGTGTACCCCTTTTTCTATTAATGAAAATGAATTTTTTTCTCTTATTTTTATTTCCTTTCTAATTATGCTTAGTTAATTATATTTTGTGCCCGATCGCGATAAACTTTGTGATAAAATAATGCATCTTTAATTTTATGTTTGTATTTGTATTTCTTTATATTTTTGATCCTTCTTTGATTTTTATCGTGTCGACTCCGTATTGCGGTATACGGTAGTAGGCAATTGATCTCATTACATAGAAGTCGAGAGACTCATTGATTTGAAAGATCACTCAAAGAAGGAAGGAGTTGCACACACCCCTAAAGATAGGATGACGTAAATCCTCCGGATTGGAGTCAAATCAAATAGTGCGGGTCACTTCGGTAATGCGACTTTAGGCCATTTTGACTTGTAAAGAGATTTCGGTCAAAATGTCTATAAGTTAGGGGATTTTATGCTCTAGCGAGATTACTTCCTAATATCGGATCCATCACGGTCTTAATAGTATTACAAATGCTAAACTAATTTATTTCGTTATTTTATTTCAAAGTGAATCGTCGATCGAGCACTCTTTTGCAATAGTTTATTTCTCTTTTAACTAAGTTTATTTTATTTTATTTTCAAAACTCATCAATCATTCGGTAGGATAATAGAGTCATTGTGAGTAATAATACTTGGCTGCCCGAGTTTTTATACGACCTTGATTTATTTTTGTCACTATACTATAAAACGATAGGTACACTTGGCTTCTTCATCTTCAGAAGAATTTGATGAACTTTTTATAACCACAGTTTCCTTAGGACTTGAGGCATTTAGTGCATCTCCCCCTCAGTCCTTGCCATCTCCCCCTCAGGTTGAGCTCCTTGTAAATCAAGAAATAACGGCTCCAGAGTTACCTCTTGCTGCATCTGAACAGGATGGATAATGTTCTCTTTTTCAACAAATGGTTCTCCCTGGACATCAAGATCCTTTTCCATGGTTTTTTCTAAACTGGAGGAGTGGAGTTGCTCAGCTTGATCTGGGTCTGACATATGCACATCCTGTGCTTCTTTCTCAGTGATGATTATTGTAGCATTGTTGATTTCTGAGACTATGTCCATAACATTATCAGTTGCATTCTCACTATCCAGTACAACTTTTGCAATACCTTCCCCTTGGGCTGGCTGCTGTAATTGTTCAGGTTCTTGAATAATTGTAATCTCAGTGTTGTCTCCCCCTGGAGTGGAGACCATCTGGTTTTCTGGTAGTTGAATGCTCTCCCCTTGGGCTTGAGCCTCGTTAGCTGGCGTTGGTGTAGGTGATTTTTTTGGTTGCTCTTTGTCTGTGCTAAAGTCAACCTGCTCTTCAGAATCACTAGAAGATTCAGCTGCCTGGGTGGTAGTTTTCTTTTTCTTATCCTTCTTCATTTGTTTCCGTGGGGTAGAAACATCTTTCGTCAGAACTCTATCCCACTTGGATAGTATTCTCAGATCCATTCTCCTCATGTGATTAATATTGGTTCCTGAAGTTTGATTCATCACTTCTGGAATGGTGGAAGCAAGAAACAGGCTTAGTATTCTACCCAGATTGGGCTTCTTGGCACTTTCTTTGATCTTATAAAATATTTCAGCAGACCAGTCTGTTTTCACCTTGAATATTACACTGGTCATGAGTTTGAACATATAGGCAGAAATCCTATCATGTCCTCCTATTTTGCATAAAATAACCTTTCCTATTATCTCAGACAGGAACTTACCCTGGGAATTCATTCCCTTCCTGGTCATTGAAGATCCAATCTTGGTAGTGGGATCCAGTCCACACCATTGGAGTTCATCCCTTATCATGGATGATGCGATATCATCTTCTTTCTTAATCTTGGGAAGCTGAAGTGACTTTCTTACATTCTTCGGTGAGAGTTTTACTGTAGTACCATTTACAGTGGACTTTATTTTCTTTCCCTTAGAATCCATTGTTGCTGACGAGTAAAATTCAAGAACCTCCTTCTTCCAGATCCTTGTAGGTTCTGAGACCAAGTATTCCAATCAATTTTCAGTGATTAGTATAATCACGACCTTGATTTCTGGGGAGGCAGTCTCGAACGCCTTGTGTACTGTTCATATCCCTCGTTCACCTTGTCTTCTTGTTATGGCGCCATGAGTGAAAGAGAGAGAAGAGAGTCGACGGGAGATTTTCTTATCGACACAAAGTCTAGAGTCGAGAGTTCTGAAAGCACAGTCGGCCAGATTTTGTCTTCTCCTATTTATAGTATACTTGTAAAAGGAAGGTCAAAAGACGTGCCTAACTAGGGATTTTACATAGTCGACAAAATTTTACATATGTCGACATAGACGACCTAGGTCTCGACAGTACTTTGTAGGTGTCAACATGTTTATGTATCGACATACTTTTGCCTGTGTCGACATAGACTACTAGTTCAAGGTCTTGCCATAAACTTTTCTTGTCGACACAGATTTTATTTCTGTGTCGACACCATTTGCTGATAGTGTCGACATAATTTGTTTGTGTTGACACAAACTTTCTAACTTAGCCAAATTTCATGAGAAATTTTGTGCTGACCTAACATCTCATTCTAGGTTCAACATACCTAATTCAATTTTAAAATAATTTAATTTACTTTCATTCAGAGGTTTTGTAAATATATCAGCTATTTGATTGTTAGTGTTGACAAATTCTAGACTTATGTCTTCTTTTTCAACATGTTCTTTGATGAAGTGAAATTTGATTTCTATATGCTTAGTTCTGCTATATGAAACAGGATTTCTAGCAATAGATATAGCACTAGTAGAATCACAATATAATGGAATTCTACTTACCATGATGTCATAGTATTCAATTTGATGTTGTATCCACAACAACTGAGCACAACAACTGCATGCAGCTATATACCCTGATTCAGTAGTGGAAATAGCTACACTTGTCTGCTTTTTGCTGCTCCATAAAACAAACCTTCTACCTAGGAACTGACATGTGTCTGTGGTACTTTTCCTATCTTCTTTACAGCCTGCAAAGTCTGCATCTAAAAAACCTGTTAGTAAGAAATCTCCATTCTTAGGGTACCAAAGACCTAGATTAGGTGTGCCCTTAAGATATCTCAAAATTCACTTGACAACAAAATAATGAGATTCCTTAGGGCAAGCTTGGTACCTAGCACAGACACATATGGTATACATGATTCTAGGTCGACTAGCAGTCAAGTAAAGTAGGGAGCCAATTATCCCTCTATATAAAGACTCATCAACTGGTTTTCCTGCCTCATCTTTGCCTATAGGAATACTAGTCCCCATTAGAGTTTTCATGGTGGAGGCTAACTCCATGCCATATTTCTTAATTAACTCCTTGGTGAACTTAGACTGATAAATGGACAATCCATCATCTGTCTGTCTAACTTGGAGTCCCAAGAGGAATTTCAGCTCACCCATGCTGCTCATCTCAAACTTCCCTTGCATAAGTTTGGTAAACTTACTACATAGGTTGTTTTCAGTAGAACCAAAGATAATGTCATCAACATATATATGGACTAGGATGATCTTACCTTTTGATTCCCTAAAGAATCGAGTCTTGTCAATTTTCCCTCTTGAGAATTTATTCTCAATAAGGAAAGAAGACAGTGTTTCATACCAAGCCCTAGGGGCTTGTTTCAATCCATATAGAGCTTTCTTAAGCCTATATACATAGTTGGGATAAAGAGAATCTACAAAACCTGAAGGTTGTTCAACATAAACTTCCTCTTTTAAGTCACCATTCAAAAATGCCGACTTTACATCCATTTGAAATACTTTGAACCCTTGATAAGCTGCATAAGCCAGGAACATTCTTATTGCTCCAACCTTGCCACTGGGGAAAATGTCTGATCAATGTTTATCCCTTCTTCCTGTCTGTATCCCTTTGCTACCAGTCTGGCTTTGTTCTTGATTATAGTGCCATTTTCATCAAACTTGTTCCTGTAGATCCACTTAGTTCCTATGACATTGTAGTTCTTTGGTTTAGGAACCAACTCCCAGACTTTACATCTTCTGAATTGATTCAACTCTTCCTGCATATCATCAATCTAATTTGTGTCTTGTATAGCCTCTTCAAACTTCTTAGGTTCCATCTGGGACAGGAGGCTTGAACATAGAACTGTGTTCACGCTCTTGCTTCTAGTCAAAACTCCATGTCTTGCATCACCAATGATTTGGTGCGCTGGATGATCCTTCAGATGTCTTCTTGCTGGAGGAAATCGGTCCACCTCTTGGTCTTCTTCATTGTTTTCATCTAGAAGTACTTCATTGTCTTCATCTCCATCCAGTGAGACTTGTACTCCCCCTAGACAACATCCATCATTTTCTTCATCTTGTATTGCAGGTTAGTCTTCACTAATTGTTAGTTTGTCCATCTTTTCCTTCAAACCTGTAGGACTAACAGAAGTGCTAGATAACTCACAGTTAATTAGCTTAGACTCATCAAAGACTACATGGACAGATTCCTCTACAAATTTGGTAGTCAAGTTGTAGATCCTGTAAGCTCTACTTTTATTACTGTACCCAACAAATATCCCTTCTAGGGATTTGGCAGCAAACTTAGTTTGATAGTGCTTGCCATTATTTAGAACATAACACTTGCTACCAAAGATTCTAAGATAGGATATGTTTGGTTTTATGCCTTTCATAATCTCATAGGGTGTCTTCTTGTGTCTTTTATTGATGGATGCTCTATTGAGAACATGACATGCAGTATTTATAGCCTCAGCCAGGAAATATTCTGGGAGAGAAGTGTCACTTAGTAGTGTTCTACCTTCCTCAATAAGAGTCCTATTCTTTCTTTTCAGCAACCCCATTTTGTTGGGGAGTTCTAGGTGAGGAGAACTCCTGATGAATCCCAAGTTCTTCACAGAACTTTGTCATGCATTCAGACTGAAATTCAGTACCATGGTCACTTCTGATTTTGACTACTGAATTGTTAAGTTCATTCTAAATTTGCCTAACAAAATTCTGGAAGACGGTTGGGGTTTCAGATTTCTTCCTCAAGAAGAAAACCCATGTAAATCTAGAATAGTCATTCACAATTACAAATGTGAAAGCTTTCCTACCTACACTATGAACTAGCATAGGACCAAATAAATCCCTATATAGGAGGTAAAGACATCTCACAGAGTCTTTGGTATCATGTCCATGGAAAGAGGTCCTGGTCTGTTTGCCATTTTGGCAAGCTGAACATACACCCTCTTTAATGCACTTAACCTGAGGACCATTCCTCACAAAATCCATACTAAAGAGTTTGCCTATTTACTTGTAGTTCAGGTGAGCTAGCCTCTTGTGCCATTGGACATAATGCGATGCTTTCTCATCTGCAACTAGACAAATAGGAGAGATCTTATTCTCACAATCAAAGTTAAGATAGTAGACATTTCCTTTCCTAGTGCCTGTTAGAATGATCTCTTGATCACTTGACCTTCTTATTTGGCACACACTCTTGAGGAAAGAAGTGTCATAATCAAGATCACTTAGTTGGCTTATGCTAATTAGGTTATGTTTTAGAACTTTCACATAAGCCACTTAGGTGATAGTAATAGAGTTATTGGAAATGTTATCAAACCCTTTCACGACTCCCTTTTAAGATCCACCAAAGATCACTTTGGGTCCATTTTCTATGGGAGAGTAATCCTTCAGCATCCTTCTTGTTCAAGTAATGTGTCTGGAACATCCACTGTCCAAGTACCATATAGGGGTATTGCCACTTGGACTCACCTGCATCAAATAAAATTACCTATGCTTAGAACCCCAATTGTTATTGGGTCCTAGGTCCAGGTAAGCTCGATATTTGATATGCTTACCTGCAGCCTTTCTGACAGGTAAGCTGGCCTTTTTCATAATACTATCATTATACTAACAATCAATGGCATAGTGTCCCACCTTGCCACAACACCAGCACTCAAATCTATTGTACCTTCTCTTAAGTCATGGATTAACAATATTGTTGTCAGCAGTCCTTTTAAGTGCAGGTGCTGGAGCAGCAAACACTAAGGATTCTTTAATAACCTGGTGTGTTTGCTTATGGACAACACTATTAGCATTTGCTCCCTTGCAATTCAGATTACCAAACTTACAGTGACCATGAGTGATGTCATGATCATACCTGTTAGTAGGCTGCATCACTTTTCTGAAAGAAATAGGAGGTTTGAAGGCTATTGGTTGAATTGTGGCTTTGCCTTTTCTTTTTGAATTAGCTGCCCTAGTTCTTTCCTTGAATCCTAATCCTATCTTACCCTTTTGGGAAATAAAGTTGTCTATTAAGGGTAAGACTGACTTTTTCTTTGAGAATTTAGCCATAAGATCCTTCTCTCTTTGAAGTCTGACTTCCATACTATTGATGTTATCATTTTTTAAGGTAATTGTACACATCTGAATAACAGTTATGTTTTTTTAGTTTTACAACTTCATTCAGCTTCAAATCCAGCACTTTTGCTGAATCTGATACAACCAATTTTAGAGATGCAATTTCCTCATCCTGCTTTTTGACAAAGATTCTGCTTCTCTTAAGAGCTTGCAACATACCACCATACTCATCAATTAGTTGATGGAAATCCCCTTCAGATTCCGAACCATCCACTTCTCTTGATGCTGATGCTTCTGATTCTGATCCAGTATAATAATAAGATGTTAGGTACATTGAAAAATATGTACCAGATTTTGAGAAGCCTCATCTTAGTCAATGATATGCATAAATTTGTATTTGATAGATATTTGAGTTACATTGTGCAGGTTCAAGAATTTTAAGAAAATTTTCTAAGTACAAATATCGACACTTGTGAAGATGTTGTGTCGACACTCAAACTGATTCGACACCTGATGCAGAATTTGTGTAGACACTTAATACAGGAGATATGTTGACACTAAGGAGCTATGTCGACACTGGAAGCAGTTGTGTCGACACACTGGACTAGTGTCGACACATCAACTCTCAAAGTGCTGTGTCGAAATAAGAAGCAATTGTGTCGATACACAGGACATGTGTCGACACACACTCAATGCTGTCGACACACACTCAATACCATCTGTCTGCAGGAGTTATGTTGATAACTGAAGACTTGTATCGACATACTGGACTTGTGTCGACACATACAATAGAAGAAGTGTTGAGTAGAAGAAGATTGACTGAGTCGACACATTGAATGTTGTGTCGGCATCATGAAGACTTGTATCGATACTTAGCCCATATGTGTCGACACATGTGAAGCAGTTTATAGAGTGAAATGAGATAAGTTAGAAAGTCTTTGACGAATCAAGTGACTTGACTTATGACTCGACAACTATCATAACCAACCGGTCTGACACCTCTGTCAGAACTGTCAGAAGGTTGTTACAAACCGGATCAGCCGGTAATAATTGGGAAACTCTATATAAGAGTCAGATCTGTGACAACAGAAAGAGATGATCAACACAACAGAAGAAGAAGAATAACAACACTAGAGAATTATTCAACAAGAACAGGGACAACCGTACAAAGACAGATCCAGAGCTGTCTGCAAGAAAGATTCAGAATTCATTCTGAATTTAAGGAGGAAGATGACTGAAGATCATCTTCTACATTAAGTGAAGATCCACCTTATTTTGTTCTATCAAGAAGCTTTGAAAAGCTAAGTCAGGTTGGATCAGAATGGTCAGTTCATTCAAGAACTGATCAAGAAGGCTACACCAATAAAGAAATCTAGCTAGTGAATTTCCTGTATCTTTACTTCATTTAATTTACTGTAGGATCTCTTGTTAGATCTGAGCTGTAAGCCTATAATTATAAAGGCTGAGGTAGGGCTTTGAGCCTGAGTGGTAGGACTTGTGAAGTCTGAGTTGTAATCCTAGTGATAAAGGCTGAGGTAGGGCTGAAGCCTGAGGTAGGATTCTTGGGAAGAATCTGAGGTAGGACTTGTTGTTAAGTCTGAGTTGTAAGCCTAGAGATAAGGGCTGAGGTAGGGATGAGGCTTGAGGTAGGATTCTGGGAAGGATCTGAGGTAGGACTTGCAAAATTCGGAGGTGTAGAAACCATTTTGGTTCTGAGTTGTAGGATCTTTGGATCTGAGAAAGAGGAAAGAAGTTAGGCTGAATCTAGTACTCTACTTGATAGGAGAAGGGGGAAAGTGGACGTACCCATATCTTGGGGAACCACTATAAATCTAGTGTTCTCTTTGCTGTAAATGTTCTGTGCTGTGTTTTATTTTGTTTGTGTCAAGCATCTGTTTAATTGTCTAAAATATTAAAGGAAAAATTAGAACCTATTCACCCCCCTCTAGGTGTTTAGGCTCTTGGATTAAGTCTTTTACGTGATATCAGAGGGGAGGTTACTCAAGGATTGACTTAACAGTCTGAGTAAATCTCCTAGGCAATTTTTAGAATTCAAGAATGGGTTCAAGTGAGAACCAAAAAGAGTTTGGATCAATGAAACTTCCTATCTGCAAGAAGGAATGTTTTAGCATATGGAAGGAGAGGGTCAGATTGTTTATAGAAGCTTCTGATCCAAGAATTTACATCACAGTATAGGAAGGACCCTTCATTCTAATGATGGTATCTGCACTTGATGCAAATATGAAGACTCCTAAGAGTTATTTAGAAATGACAAAGGATGAAATCATCTTGGCAACTCTAAAAAAAAGGGCACAGAATATCATTGTAAGTGTCATAGATGATGCCACCTTTCAGAATCTGGTGCCTTGCAAAACCTTCAAAGAAATTTGGGACACTCTTATTGTCTGCATGGAGGGAACAGAAGAAATAAGAGAAGACGAAAAATCTATGCTAAATCAGGAGTTTGAAAGCTTTAGGCAAGCCAAGAATGACAATATAGCTGAATGCTACAAGAAATTCTTCAGGATTGTAAATGAGCTGATGACTTATGGAAGAGTTTTCAGCACTTATGAACTGAATGACAAATTTCTGAGATCTCTGACAAAGGATTGGGAAACCAAGATTTGTGCCATCAGAGAAGTGGCAAAGCTGGCAGACACACCTCCTCCCACACTGTTTGGGAAGCTACTTTCATATGAAATGCAGCTTACAACCATGAAGGAGGAAGAGAAGAGCAGCATATCTGAACACAAGGAAAAGTCAGTTTCCTTCAAAGCTGAAGGCATAAGGAAGGGCAGGAGAAAAATCTCCTTCTCCTCCCAGAAAGAGTGCTGAGGCAGAAGAAGGAATTCCTGACAACACTTCATCAGACAGCCACACCTCAGATGAGGACTTTGCAGCCTTCATAAGGCAGTTCTAGAGATTCATGAAGAAGAAGAAGTGGAGAACCAGACCTTCTTCATCCTTTTCAAAGGAGGAGTACTGCAAGAAAAAGAAAACTCCTATGGAAGACAGGTATGCTTCTAAACCTAGTAAACAATCTAATTCTAAGATTGTGTACTATTCTTGCAATATGCAAGGACATGTCATAGCAGACTGTCCAGACAAGAGGGTTGAATCAAAAGACAAGAAGAAGCAACAAATGAAGGGCAAGAAAGAAAAATCTTTTATTGCCCAAAAGCAGAAAAGCTGGACAGATTCTTCATTATCTGAATCAGGAGAAGAAGTAGAGGCTGAAGCATATGTTGGGTCATTCTCAACTGAAGAGGATTCTAAGGAGATAGAATTTCTACAAATGCTGGACTCTAAAAATTGAGTTTAAGAATACTGCTGCAGAGGGATTATGGCCCTAACAGAAAACGATCAGTGCCTGGATCAAGATGGTCCTAGTAAGGTATATAACTCTCCTACAACATCTGATTATTTTACTGGATCAGAATTAGAAGCATCAGTATCAAGAGATGTGGATGGTTCTAAGTCTGAAGGGGATGTACACCAACTCATTGATGAGTATGGTGGATTGTTGCAAGCTCTAAAGAGAAGCAAACTTTTTATCAAAGAGCAGACCAAGGAGATTGAGTCTCTTAAGCAGGCTGCAGCAGATTAAGTAAAGCTATTGGATCTAAAATTGAATGAGGTTGCCAAACTGAAAAACATTACTGTTATTCAGATGGGCACAATCTCTTTCAAGGAGAATCATATCAATAAACTGGAGGCAAAACTTCAGCAAGAAAGGGTGCTAGTGGCTAAATTCTTCAAACCAAAATCTGTCTTACCCTTAATAGACAATTTCATCTCACAAAAAGGGAAGACTTGTCTAAGTTTTAAGGGAAGAACTAGGGCCACCAATTCATAAAGAAAAGGTAAGGCCCCAGTTCAGCCTCTAGCTGCAAAACCCCCTATATACTTTAGGAAGGTGATGAATCCTACAAACAGGTATGATCATGAAACTACTCATGGTCACTGTGAGTATGGAGTTCACCTTGGCAAGTGTGCAAATGCCAAGAGGCCACTCTATAAGCAAGCCCATCAGATTCAAAAGGAATTCATGGGGTTTGCTGCTCCAACGCCCACACTCAAAAAGACTGTTGGAAACATGACTGTGAAGTCTGTACCTAAGAAAAGGAATAATAGATTTGAGTGTTGGTGTTGTGGAAAGGTAGGCCACTTTGCCTTGGACTGTTGGTTTAACACAAGTGTTAAAACCAAGATTAGTTTACCTATCATAAAATCTGTAGGTAAACCTATTGTTTCTAAGACTAACAAGAACCTAGGACCCAAAGATAACTTGGATTCTAAGGATAAGTAATCCTTTATTTGTTGCAGGTGAATCCAAGTGACCATACACCTATATGGTACTTGGATAGTGGCTATTCCAGACATATGAATGGAACAAGAAGAATACTGAGGGACTTTGTACCCATAGAGAATGGTCCCAAAGTCATCTTTGGTGGATCAAAAAAAGGAGTCATCAAAGGATTTGGTAACATCTATAGTGACTCAATTACTATCACTAAAGTGGCTTATGTGAAGGGTCTATAACACAACTTGATAAACATAAGTCAGCTTAGTGATCTAGGTTATGAAATATCCTTTCACAAAGGGGAGTGCAAAATTAAAAGGTCAAGTGATCAAGAGATCATTTTGACTAGCACTAGGAAAGGAAATGTTTATTGTATTAACCTAGATTTTGAGTTAAACAACTCACCTATTTGCTTAGTTGCAGATGAGACAGCCTCACAATGTGTCAAATGGCACAAGAGGCTAGCTCATCTGAACTATACGTCCATAGGACTGCTGTTCGGCATGGGGTTGGTGAGGAATGGTCCTCATGTCAAGTGCATGAAAGAGTGAGTGTGTTCTGCTTGCCAAAAGGGCAAACAGACCAAGTCCTCTTTTCCAGCACTAGATACCAAAGATTAATTGAGATGTTTATATCTCTTGCATTTGGATTTGTTTGGTCCTATGCCAGTTCAAAGTCTTGGTAGGAAAGTATATACACTAGTTGTTATGGATGACTATTCTAGATACACTTGGGTGTTCTTCTTGAGGCAGAAATCTGAAATCCCTAGTGTTTTCTAGACTTTTGTTAGACAAGTTCCGAATGAATTCAACAATTCAATGGTCAAAATTAGAAGTGACCATGGAACTGAATTTCAGTCAGAATGTATGACAAAATTCTGTGAAGAACTTGGGATACATCAGGAGTTCTCCTCACCTAGGACACCACAATAAAATGGGATTGCTGAAAAAAAGAATAGAACTCTCATTGAGGCTGGTAGAACTCTACTCAGTGATACTACTCTCCCTGAATATTTCTGGGAAGAGGCAGTAAACACTGTTTGTCATGTTCTCAATAGAGCATCCATAAATAAGAAACTTAAGTTGACTCCCTATCAGATTTTGAAGGACAGAAAACCAAACATTTCTTATTTCAGAATCTTTGGTAGCAAGTGTTATGTCCTAGTTAATGGTAAACACTACCAAACAAAGTTTGCTGCCAAATCCCTAGAAGGGATATTTATTGGGTACAACAATAATAGTAGGACATAGAGGGTCTACAACTTGACTACTCAAGTTGTAGAAGAGACAGTCCATGTTGTTTTTGATGAGTCTAGATTGATTAACAATGAATTGTCTAGTCCTTCAATTAGTCCTATAGGTCTAATAGACAGGCTGGACAAGTTGACCATCAATGAAGAAGTTCCAGCCAGGCGGGATGAAGAAAAAGATGCCAGCTATCTAGGGGGAGAACAAGTCCCACTGGATGAAGAAGACAATGTGGGGCATAAAGTTGAGGAAACTAAAGAAAGCCATGATGCTGACAGATTTCCTCCAGTTAGAAGACATCTGAAGGATCATCCAGCTCACCAAATCATTGGTGATGCAAGTCAAGGGGTTCTAATTTGGAGCAAGAGCACGAACAAAGTTCTATGTTCTAGCTTCCTGTCTCAAATAGAACCCAGGAAGATTGAAGAAGCAATGCAATACTCCAACGGGATTGATGCTATGCAAGAAGAGCTCAGAAAGTTCAGAATATGTAAAGTCTAGGAACTGGTGCCTAAACCTAAGGATCATAACATAATAGGAACTAAGTGGATCTAAAGGAATAAGCTTAATGAGAATGGCACCATAGTAAAAAATAAGGCCAGACATGTAGCTAAAGGCTACAGACAAGAGAAAGGTATTGACTTTGATCAAACCTTTGCTCCAGTGGCAAGGCTGGAGGCTATAAGGCTATTTTTAGCCTATGCTGCCTATCAAGGGTTCAAGGTATACTAGATGGATGTGAAATCTGCATTTCTGAATGGGGATCTAAAAGAGAAAGTCTATGTTGAACAACCCCCAAGTTTTGTAGATTCTCACTTTCCTGATTATGTATACAGGCTTAGGAAAGCTCTATATGGTTTGAAACAATCTCCAAGGGCTTGGTATGAGACCTTGTCTGCTTTTCTTATTGAGAATAAATTCTCTAGAGGAAAAATAGACAAAACTCCATTCTATAGGGAATCTAAAGGCAAGAAAATACTAGTCCAGATATATATGGATGACATAATCTTTGGTTCTACTGAAAACAACCTTTGTAGAAATTTTGGCAAACCCAAGCAAGGGAAGTTTGAGATGAGCAGTATGGGTGAGCTGAAGTTCTTCTTGGGACTTCAAGTTAGACAGACTGATAGTGGTTTATCCATATCTTAGTCTAAGTTCACCAAGGAGTTGATTAAGAAGTATGGTATGGATTCAACTTCTACCATAAAAACTCTAATGGGAACAAGTATGCCTATAGGCAAAGTTGAGGCAGGGAAACTTGTTGATGAGTCTTTGTATAGAAGGATAATTGGCTCCCTACTTTACTTAACTGCTAGTAGACCTAACATCATGTATGCAACATGTGTCCGTGCTAGGTACCAAGCTTGCCCAAAGGAATCTCATTATACTACAGTTAAGAGAATATTGAGATATCTTAAGGGCACACCTAATCTAGGCCTTTGGTACTCTAAGAATAGAAATTTAATTCTAACTGGTTTCTCAGATGCAGACTTTGCTGGATGCAAAGAAGACAGGAAGAGTACTACAGGAACCTGTCAATTCCTTGGTGGGAGGATGGTGTCATTCAGCAGCAAGAAGCAAACCAGTGTAGCTATATCAAAAGCTGAATCAGAATATATAGCTGCAGGTAGCTGTTGTGCACAATTGATGTGGATAAAACATCAACTTGAAGACTATGACATCCAGGTAAGTAGAATTCCACTATTTTGTGATTCTACTAGTGCTATTTCTATTGCTAAGAATCCTGTATCACACAGTAGGACTAAGCATATAGAAATTAAGTTTCATTTCATCAGAGAACATGTAGAGAAGAAAAATATTTGCCTAGAGTTTGTGAGAACAGATAATAAAATAGCTGATAATTTTACAAAACCTCTGGATTAAACTAAATTCAATTATTTTAAAATTGAATTAGGTATGTTGAACCTAGAATAGGTTAGCACAAGCTTCTTTAAGTAGCATATGTAAGCACCAAATTTCTCTGGAAATTTGTCTAAGTACAAAGTTTGTGTCGACACAAGCAAGTTGTGTCGACACACTCAGTATATTGTGTCGACACAAAAAAAGGATGCGTCGACATAGAAATGGTATCTGTGTCGATAGAAGAATTGGTGTCGACACAAATTATATCGAGACTTAAATTGCCTGTGTCGACACAGACACATGTGTGTCGATACTAACATAAGTATGTCGATACATAAATGTGCCGACTTAATATAAGTATTGTCAACTCAGACATTAGTATGTCGACACATAGTCGTGTCGACTTAAACTAAGTATTATCGAGACCTAGGTCATTTCTGACGACACGTATGCTGATTTGTCGACTAAGTCCAGTCGTTTGACCTGCCCTTGACACTAATACTATAAATAGGTGAAGCCAAAAATGTGTCGACTATGCTTTCAGAATTCTTTACTCTGCACCTTCTGTCGATAAAGACCTTCTCTTCTTTTCTCTCTCATCTCTCTCGTCGAAGGAACCTAATCAAGTCGACAAAGTCAATGAAGGATATGAGCTGGTTCGTGAAGGGTTCACGTCAGCTTCAGAAGAAATTCAGGGTGTAATTACCCTAATTTCTGAGAATGGTTTGGAGTACTTGGTCTCTGAACCAACCAAGATTTGGAGGAAGGAAATTTTGGAATTCTATTAAACAGCAAGCGTGGATACAGATGGGAAGAAAATCAAAGCAACAGTCCAGGATTCCCAAATAAAACTTACACTGAAAACAAATAGTAAATCACTTCAGCTTCCTTTGATTAAGGATACATATTAAATAACTTCATCCCTGATTACAGGAGCATTAAGTTGGTGTGGGCTGAGCCCTAATATCAAGGTTTGATCATCCATAACTCGGAAAAGGATGAATTCCCAAGGGAAGTTCTTGTCAGAAATAGTTGGGAAGGTAATACTATGTAAGACTGGTGGACATGATCGAATTTCACTCCACATGTTCAATCTGATGACACAGATCATATTCAAAGTGAAAACTGACTAGGCAGCAGTAATGTTTGATAAAATCCAAGAAGGTGTGAAGAAACCAAACCTTGGAAGAATACTAAGTTTATGTTTATCTTCAGTAATACCAGATGTATTGAAACAAGTGTAGGATCCAAAATCAATCACATGAGAAGAATGGATGTGAGGATTCTATCAAGGTGGGATAGGGTTCTGACCAAGGAAGTCACTACTCCTCAGAAACAAACTAAGAAAGATAAAAAGCAGAAGAAAGTTGTTCAACAAGCAGAATCCTCTAGTCATTCTGAAGAGGAAGTAGTCTTCATCTCAGATGAAGATCAGCAACCTAAATAAGCCCAAGATCAAGTGGTGGGCAGTGAGCCCCAAGAATAACAGATAGGCTCCACTCCAGGGGGAGAAAATACTCAACAAACTAAGCTGCCTGCCTAAGGGGGAGGCATGGCTGAAGTTGCCCATGAGAGTGAATTTGCTGCAGATACTGTCATGAACATAGTATCTGAAATCAATAATGCAACACAAGAAAATGTTGAGACAAAAGCTCAAGATGAGCCAGTGCAGCAAGAGTTCACTATAGAAGAGCTCTTTTCTGATTTACTCTATGCAAGAACTGAGGGAGAGCAATCCCAGCTGAAAAATATTTTCCAAGGAATGGGGGGGGGGAGGAACAAATCAAAGAAACAGATTTACCAAGGACTAAGGGGGAGCTGTATTAGAATGCCCCAACTGATAAGGACCCATTTGAGATACAAAGTACATCTCCAACTTCTGATCATGATGGAGCCATAATGGCTAAGAAAAGAAAAATAGTTGCCTTAAAGAAAAAGTGTTCTGGCTACAAAAAGGCCTTGCAAACAGGCACAACACCACCTTCTCAAGGCTTGGACTTCAGTTCTCTACTGGTCCAAATGCAAATTAAGTTGGATGAGCAAAGACAATCTTTGGAGAAATATGTGGATGAAACTCACAAGGAGTTACAATTCCAATTGGCCCAGGATATCAAGTCTATAAGATTTGAAGTTAATCAAAATAAAAAAGAAATGACAGATTGCTTCCATAAGGGAGGTAATGCTGTGGTATTCCTGGCCAAACAACAGCAGGATCTGAAAGTACAAGTGGAAGATATTGCAGTAAAGCAGGGTTATGTACTAGAGAATCAAATAAGAATGAATGAGAATCTTAAAGATTCACATCATGTTATCTTTACAAAAATTGATGCTCTAACAACTACTGTCAAAGTTGAAGTCTCAATGTAGATAAAGGAAGATATATCTGCTGTTCAGGCTACATTTCAAGCCTCACAGAAGAATATGTCTTATTTCTTGACAAAATTCAGAGATTATTATAAAGAAGGAACTGACTATGTTATTAATCAAATCAGATTTCAAAAAGATGATATGAGGGATCATATTGTGAGAGATGTCATAAAGGGGGAGAGAGTAGTAGTCAAAGCCTTCTCTGATCATTCTAAATGGATATCAAATAGCATCAGAGCAACTCTTGGATATCCTCCCCTATGTGATGATGACAATGTAGCTGAGTATGGAATACAACTTACTCATACTGAAGGAGATCAACCTGAAGTTGCTCAGGTGATTTACCCCCCAGCAGATTTTGAAATGATTCAAGAGGAAGTTAAGAAAATGTATAGTCCTCTGCTAGAGGCACACAATGTTATTCTGAAGAAAGTAGAAATGTCAGAAGCTGCCATAGAAGCTCAGAAGGAAGCTCAGCTATCCAAAAAGAGGTTCAGAGAACAGGCTGAGTTGAAGCCAGACTTTGAGTAATGGAGTCCTACTTCCAGAAACATTATACTGACTGCCTGGAAAGCTATGAAGGATAAAACCTATGATAGAGGTAAATGGTATTCAGAATAGGAATGGAATAAGTATCAGGCTGGGCAGGAAGCCATTCTTCAACACAGAAGAAGGGCTAAGGCTGGGAAGTTACCTGCTAATGCTCAGGAGCCAAGAAAGTACTTCCCAAAGCAATTTCACTATTTTGAAAGGCAGAGAATAAAGGATAAAGAACAGAAGAAAAAAGGTCTAAGAGGAAAGAAGCCTGTTGATGATACTTAACCTCCTTTGCAGGCTAAGATCAAGTCTGGAAAAGGCATTGTCATTAAGGAGCCTAGTCAGTAAAAGGATAGCTAGGCTTATGTATATGAACTATGTAATATTTTGTTTTTTTTTCTGTTCTAAAAGAAAATCTTGCAAACATATCATTTTTCTGAATTAAATGAATTCAATTTTAGTATTAATTCTTGTTGTTTACAATGATTATATGTTAACCTGCTGTGAAATTGATGTACATCTATTTCTATCTTGTTTTATTATAAGAAATGTATATCTTTGACTAAGGATTATGACTTCTCCAAATAGGGGGAGATTGTTGGGTACATTGAAAAATATGTACCAGATTTGGAGAAGCCTCATCTTAGTCAATGATATGCATCAATTTGTATTTGATAGATATTTGAGTTACATTATGCAGTTTCAAGAATTTGAAGAAATTTTTCTAAGTACAAGTGTCGACACTTGTGAAGATGTTGTGTCGACACTCAAACTAAGTCGACACCTGAGGCAGAATTTGTGTCGACACGTAATATAGGAGCTGTGTCGACACCAAGGAGCTATGTCGACACTTGATGGAGTTGTGTCAACACACTAGACTTGTGTCGACACATCAACTCTCAAAGTGCTGTGTCGAAATCAGAAGCAATTATGTCGACACACAGGACTTGTGTCGACATACACTCAACGCCATCTGTCTGCAGCAGTTATGTCGAGAACATGAAGACTTGTGTCGACACACTGGACTTGTGTCGAGACATACAACAGAGGAAGTGTCGAGTAGCAGAAGATTGACTGAGTCGACACATTGAATGCTGTTTCGACATCATGAAGACTTATGTCTACACTTAGCCTATATTTTTCGAAACATGTGAACCACTTTGCAGAGTGAAATGTGCTGAGTTGGAAAGTCTTTGACAAATCAAGTGACTTGACTTATGTCTCGACAGCTGTCAAAACCAACCAGTCTGACACCTCTGTAAGAACTGTCAGAAGGTTGTTACAGACCGGATCAGTTGGTAACAATTGGGAAACTCTATATAAGAGTCAGATCTGTGACAACAGAAAGAGATGATCAACACAACAGAAGAAGAAGAATAACAAAACTAGAGAATTCTTCAATAAGAACAGGGACAACCCCTACGAAGGTAGATCCACAGCTGTTTGCAAGAAAGATTCAGAATTCATTCTGAATTTTAGGAGGAAGCTGACTGAAGATCATCTTCTACATCAAGTGAAGATCCACCTTATTTTGTTCTATCAAGAAGCTTTGAAAAGCTAAGTGAGGTTGGATCAGAAGGGTCAGTTCATTCAAGAACTGATGAAGAAGGCACACCAATAAAGAAATCTAGCTGGTGAATTTCCTGTATCTTTATATCATTTAATTTCCTATAGGATCTGTTGTTAGATCTTAGGTTTAAGCCTATAATTATAAAGGCTGAGGTAGGGCTGTGAGCCTGAGTGGTAGGACTTGTGAAGTCTGAGTTGTAAGCCTAGTGATAAAGGCTGAGGTAGGGCTAAGGCCTGAGGTTAGGATTCTTGGGAAGAATCTTAGGTAGGACTTGTTGTTAAGTTTGAGTTGTAAGCCTAGAGATAAGGGCTGAGGCCTGAGGTAGGATTCTGGGAAGGATCTTTGGTAGGACTTGCAAAAGTCTGAGGGGTAGGAACCATTTTGGTTCTGAGTTGTAGGATCTTTGGATCTGAGAAAGAGGAAAAAATTTAGGCTGAATCCAGTACTCTACTAGATATGCGAAGGGGGAAAGTGGACGTACCCATATCTTGGGGAACCACTATAAATCTGGTATTCTCTGTGCTATAAATGTTTTGTGCTGTGTTTTATTTTGTTTGTGCCAAGCAAGATCTGTTTAATTCCCTAAAATATTAAAGGAAAAATTAGAACCTATTCACCCCCCTATAGGTGTTTAGGCTCTTGAATTAAGTCTTCCATAAGAGACTGATGGTGGATTATATACCTTACTGGGACCAGGCTGATCCTGGCACTGATCTTCCTCAGTCAAAGCCATCAGCCCTCTACAATAATGATCTTCACTCCCATTTATAGAATCCAGCATTTGTAGGAATTTAGTTTCTACATAATCCACTTTTGTTGTGAACAATCCAATATAGGCTTCTGCTTCATCCTCTTCTCCAGATTTTGATGATGAAGAGTCAGTCCAACTCTTCTTCTTCTGAGCAACAAGGGATCTCTCCTTCTTGCCCTTATTTTAATGCTTCTTCTTGTCCTTAGATTCCTTTCTTTTATTAGGACAATCAGCTATGACATGTCCTGGCCTGTTGCAAAATAACAAACAATTTTAGAAGAAGTTTATTTACTAGGATTAGAGCTATACTTGTCATCCTTAGGAGTTATCTTCTTCATGAACCTTTGAAACTGCCTTATAAAGGCAACAAAGTCTTCATTAGAGTTGTGGCTGTCTGAAGTGTTGATGTCAGGATTTTCTGGTTCAACCTAAGAAATTCTCCTTGGTGGAGAAGGAGACTTTCTCCTACCCTTTGTTTTGGCTTTAGCCTTAAAGTCTAATGGCTTTTCTTTGTATTCAGACCTATTGATTTTCTCCTCCTCCTGTCTGGCAGTGAGCTAGATTTCATAAGATAACAATTTGCCAAACAAGGTTGGTGGAGGTGTATCAGCAAGCTTGGACACCTCTCTGATGACACATATTTTTGTATCCCAATCCTTGGTTAATGACCTGAGAAACTTGTCATTCAGCTCATATGTGCTAAAGACTCTTCCATAGGTCATTAGCTCATTTACAATTCTAAATAATTTCTTCTAACATTCAGCTATGCTATCTGTCTTGGCTTGTCTAAAGCTCTCATATTCTTGATTTAGCATGGACTTTCTATCCTCTCTTACTTCTTCAGTTCCCTCCATATAGAAAATTAAAGTGTCCCACATCTCCTTGGAGGTTTTGCAATGTACCATATTCTAGAATGTAGAATCATCTATGGTACTCACAATTTTGTTTTGTGCTCTCTTGTCTAAGGTTGCTAGGATGATCTCTTCCTTAGTCATTTCAGAATAGCTTTTTGGAGTTTTGAGATTTGCATCAAGAACTGATGTGTTCATATGAATGAAAGGTCCTTCTAGAACTGTGATGTAGATTCTTGGATCAGATGCTTCCATGAACAATCTGACCCTCTCTTTCGATATGCCAAAGTTTTCTTTCCTACAGATAGGAAGTTTCATGAATCCAAGTTCCTTCTTATTTTCACTTGAACCCATTCTGGCTAATAGTTAATTGCCTTGGAGATCTACACAGACTGTTAGGTCTATATTTGAGTGAACCTCCCCCTAATACCACTTAAAAGATTCGGTTTATAGAGCCTAAACACCTAGAGGGGGGAGGGGGGGTCAATAGGTTCCAATCCTTTTTAACAACTTAAGCAATTAAAAGTGTTAAACACAGTACAACTATCACATCACAAAAAATAACAATCACAAAAAATTCACAACACAACACACAATGGTTTATAGTTTTTGCTCAATTTATGGGTACGTCCACTCTCCCCCTTCACCTTTCTAGTAGAGTATTGGATTCGGCCAAACTTCCTTCCACTATCTGAGATCCTCAGATCTTCCAACTCAGAACCCAACTAATTCCTACAGCTCAGACTTCTTTAAGTCCTACAACTCAGAATCTTCACAAGAATCCTACCTCAGGCAATAGCCCTACCTCAGCCTTAACTACAAGGCCTACAACTCAGATCACCAAGATCCTACCTCAGAAACTAAGCCTTAACGACCATGCCTACAACTAAGATCAACAAGATCTTACCTCAGGCACTCAGCCCCACCTCAGCCTTTATATATTTAGGCTTACAACTCAGAGAGACAACTCTCCTACACTCAGATCTACAAGAGATCTTACAGAAAAATTGATTGTTTAAAATAATAAATTCTTCACCCAGATAGAAAGAGAATGAGGTGAAGACTTTCTTGATAAGTTCTTGATAGAACTGACTTCTTAAGATCCAACCTGTCTTAGCTTCTTCAAAGCTTCTTGAATCTGAAAAAACTAAGGTTGATCTTCAAATGATGTTGGAGATGATCTTCAATCATGCTTCCTTCTTGTATTCAAAATTAGATCTGAACTCCTCTTGCAGACTTGTTCAGGATCTGCCTTCTTCTTCTGTGTTTGTCTCTTAGTTCGCCGTTCACTCTTCACTATATTTTTTATTATTCACCTTTTTTTGTTTGTGATAGAATAGGTCTTTATATAGAACCCATCCAAGGTTACCGATAGATCTGGTACATAACGGCCTTCTGACAGCTCTGACAGATGTGACAGCTTTGTTACTTTTGATAGCTGTCAGGTCTTTAGTCTTGATACCTGACCCCTCCTTGAACTTCTGTCACAGCAGAGACTTGTCTGGATAACACTTAAAATGTGTCAACACAAATAGACCATGTGTCGACACAAGTCATGATGATGTCGACACAGCTCCTAATATGTCGACACAGTCATTCTTTAACTTCTCGACACAGCTTCTGCTGGATGTGTCGACACAAGTCCTGTGTGTCAACACAACTGCTTCTAGTCTCGATATAGCTTCTGTTGATAGCTTTATTGAGTGTGTGTCGACACAAGTCCTGTGTGTCGACACAACTGCTTATAGTCTCGAAACAGCTTCTGTTGATAGATTTCTTGAGTTTGTGTCGACAAAAGTCCTGTGTGTCGACACAACTGCTTCTAGTCTTGACCCAGCTTCTGTTGACAGATTTCTTGAGTGTGTGTCGATACAAGTTGTAACACCCCAAAAATACCTAAGTCCTAAAATGGGTTAGGCTGGGTGACACGGCCTGGGACACAGGCATGCCCCAGGGCGTGTCCAGTGCACATGGCCTGGGACACGGGCGTATCCCAGGGCGTGTCCTGCTCGGGTGAATACCCGGGTGGCGTTGAGTAGAATATCGTTGAGTGGCGTAGAGTAGAATGGCGTTGAGTGTGGAACACGGCCTGTGATACAAGAGTGTCACAAGGGCATGTTTGGCACACGGCTAAGGACACGGGCGTGTGCCTTAGCCATGTCCTTCTCGGGTGATCTGGTCTTGTGTTGAAAGAGTGACACAGCTAGTCACACGGCCATGTGCTTTCTGACACGGGTGTGTCAGGCGTTTGACCCGGGCGTGTCTAAACCCGTGTTCTAGACTGGGTTAGTCAGTTCTGTAGTCGCTTCAGGAACACGACCTGTGATATGGGCGTGTCACCACCCCTATTCAGTCCAAGAAATCAGTTTAAGGGCTGATCTGATCCATTAATTTTCTTTAACTAAGATCCAATGGTCTAGGCTCATCACTGGGGTGATAAGGCCGACATTGAGAAGGAGGAAGCTCATGTTTGAGTTGTGCCTTGCTTTTTCTTAAGTAAGAGAGAGAGGAGAGCTTGAGGAGGAAGAAGAAGAGGAAGCCGGCTGCCGATGGTGCTACGGTGGTTCAAATCTCGAGCCGTGTTCGGATTTGCAAAGGCAAGGCTGCTGCAAGGACGTTCATCTTTTTGCTTTTCTCCCCATGGCTCCGAAGCGTCTTCCAAGGGTAACGATTTCCTTCTTAGACAAGTGAAGTCCTTCTTTCCTGCATTTGCATAGGAATCCTCCACCAAAAAGGTGGATGGTGAAGAGATTCCCATAGGATTGGTTGTTAATCCCTTGTTGTACTGCATTAGAATCGGAAGTGTTAGTACGGTTAGGCATGCTGTGTGAAGCCCATCCGGACATGTTGGTCTGGATTGGTGATGCTTGTTTGCACATCGGAGAAGACTCCGTGATTATTGCTAGTATGCATGAAATATGTGGTGGATACCTGTGGCTTGGTGTCGCAGGAAGTACTCGAGGAAGTCCGGGAAATTGTGGGAGTTGGGTTCAACTCTTGTGGCCGTGAGTGCCATGTGGTATAAAGGAATTAGTGCCGAACAGGAAAGGTGAAACCGACCCGCGCCTATAAGTTGACCATGAGTACTTCGGTATTCCTTTGTGGCAAGGAGATTTGAGCAACAGGGGGTGGTTGATCTGTACCTGCGTTATACTAGTTGTACAAGAGAGCGTCAAGGCATTGGGCTTTCGTCAGGGGCATAATAAGAGTCTTTGGCCTGGGTGCCATAAAGACTAAAAATGCTCATCTTTGACCATCATGTCTGGGACCTCTGAACGGTGGTGGGATCCGGTGTTTCCGGTACACCTGGATGTGCCCTGAGTGCACGGAATGTCGGGTCGTCGTGTCGGTATTTGTGATATGTATTGCCTTGGTGGCTGAAAATATATATGTGTGTGATGTAAATTACTATGCAGGGAAGGAATTCCGCTGCCCCGTGCTAGGGGTAGGGTTGTTATAATTTGTCAGCTGAATGCTGACCATTTCCCTGTTAGCCACCGGTTGTAGGATTGGTTATTGCAGGTGCAGGTGGTTCTGGTCCAAGCGGGACTTAGCGGGCAGAAGCCCAAGCTGCGTTGCTGCCATCGAAGGCCTTGTTTTACTTAGTCTTTGATGGAGCCGTCTTCCCCCGGCATGTTGATTTGGAGCGTCCCCCTCCGGACAACGTTGGTGATCCGGTACATGTTGAAGACCCGCATCATGTTGTTGAAGAAGATCCCCTTCCGGATGATTATGGTGACCCGGATGATGTTGGCGTCGACACACGCTTGATGTTACCTTGCCACCTGATGAATATTTTCTATAGTTTTAAATATATTCCAAACTAATATCCCAAATAGGCAAGTGTACCTATCGAAATATAGTATAGAAATATCGTATTCGACTCGGGGCCTGTTGAGTACTTGTACTCATAAGAAAAGTTATTATCTTATCGGACAGAAAAGTTGGTTTTTGTTTAAACACGGAAAAGGAAAAACTAAGCGTTAATCTAAGAAATAGAAATACGATTTTGAGGAAGCTAGCACTTGATTTCGAATTCCCTTGGGATAAACTAAACCTTCTTGTAAAATAAAGCAATGCGAGCTCTTATATACTCACTTGACCGTGGAGGTTCCTAAAGTATAGTAGCGTCTCTCTCGAGCTCATACTTCTAACTAACCTTAGGTTGATCGATTAAGACCTCTCGGCCAGTCGAAACCCCTAAGCTTGCTTTAGGCGGTGAACCCCTCTATTGGATTTGACTCCAATCCGGAATATTTACGTCATCCTCTCTCGAGGAGTGCATTCAACTCCTTTTATCTTTGAGTGATCTTCTCGTATCCGCAACCTCTCGGTCATTTAGGATACGGATCTTAGATCGAAGATCATATACGCGTAATATGAATTCGATGAAATAGAAATCAAAGATAAATCGTAGCGATGAAGATTAAGAACAAGATATTCAAGAAAAAAAGAAAGTTTATTTTATTCCAAGAATCATCATAATCAAGTGCTAAATGAAAACTAGCTACCCATCATAATTAGAGAATTACAAGATAAGAAAAGGAGAAACATGATTAAAAGGAAAGGCAAAGTTGAATTAAAACTTACATAGTGTAAAATTAGACTAAGAAATGAAAAGTACAGCAAAATAAAATAGCTAACTATAAGACTCCTACTCCTAAAATTCTCTCCCTGGACATCTGAAGCAGTCTGGAATTTATAGGAAAAATTTCTGTTTGGTCACGCCCTAGGTCACGCCCGTGACCTTGGGCGTGTCAGGCTCGAAACCGTCGTCTTGAAACCCCGGGAATGTTGGAGGAGAAACCGCCAAAATCTGTTAACTGACGGGTCACGCCCCTAGGTCACGCCCGTAACCTAGGGCGTGTCAAGGATGTTTCTGGAAAACGGCGGGAAGCTAAAACGGCGGGAAGTAATTCTGGCGTTTCTGAAGTGGTCACGCCCTAGGTCACGCCCGTGACCAAGGGCATGTCGGACTGGGTCAGCAAAACGGTTGGAAACGGCGCAATATGGGATTAATTTGGCATTTTCGGGTAGGTCACGCCCTAGGTCATGCCCGTGACAGGGGGGCGTGTACTTGAGAAATGTTACAGAATTGTCCCAGGAAGATTTCTAGAGAAAATTATTTTTTTGAACTAGACACGCCCGTGTTCACGCCCTAGACACGCCCGTGTCTCAGGGGCGTGTACTTTTGAAACTCTCCAGATTTGTAGAGGACGTTGTCCTCTTTCCGTTGACTGGTTGCACGTCCCGTAACTCTTCCTGGTTTGAAAGTTATGACCATTTGATGTTCAGCTATCCGTGACCAAAAATGGTCATTCTCTCCGTTTCAACTCCTTATCAGTCCAGCAAGCTCCAAATTGCTATTTGTAGCTTATATTGACCTGAAATATGAAAATAAAACAATTAGAATCATAATTACTAAAATATAATTATAATCTTATTATTAATTAAATAAAAACTATATAAAAAGATCTATAATTAGTGACATATCAAATACCCCCATACTTATTCGTTTGCTAGTCCCGAGCAAACAACTTCCTATAAGGAGTAAAATAATTTTAAATGCTAGAAAACAAAATTGAACCTAAGGAGTAAAATGCGAAGTCTTATGCTTATGCTTATAGATATTTTTGTATAAATACTTACTGAGCATACAAATTAGGTTTTTATTTTTCTTAAAAGTCGTTTTCATTATTATTTTTATTTTTAAAAATGAAAATCCGGTAAATCCTAAAATTATCTTTAGGGAGAGTGTAGCGTGCGTACTAAGATAAAATTGCACAAACGAAGATTAAGATACCCTCCAAAGAAATCCATCAATGTCGATGGCCATAGGCTTGCGCTTTCACACTCTCGCCACGGCACTAGTCGAACTTATAAACATAAATCAATAGGGCTTAATTAGGTTGAAATGTAGGCTTAGGTTTTTGGTGAGGGTGATCAAAGATAAACACGATGGCTAGTCACACCAAAACCTAGAGAAGCTTGCACAAAAAGATTTGCTATGGCTCTTAAGAACGTAGCCAAATTCCTATTTCTTTTCTTTCTTTTCTTATTTTTTTAACTCTCTCATCATATTGAAATTTTTTTTTCTACCTCTTCATTTCTTTTAATGATAATTTTTTCTTTATTTTGAAGAGGGGAGAAAAAAAATCAACTCTTTTTTTTATAAGAAAAGAGCCACCAAAAATAAAATATTTCTACATTTGTTCTTTCAAGCTCGGGTTTAGGTGTGTAATTATGATGCTTTTTAGGCTTTGGTAAATCATTTGGTGGAGCTAAAACAAAAGAAAAAGGTAATAGGCTCAAATTGGCTAAGCAAAGTTAAAATTTTAGGTGTGGGTACAAAAGCTCAAACTTGCCAAAAGAAGTGCCTAAATCATATTTATGCTAATGAGTTTAACTTATGCAAAGTCTTGAGAATAGTTAGAGGGCAAGTTCTAGACATCGAAAAAGAATACCTCTCTCTTGGTCCACGAAATATCTCTCTAGCAAACTTCTACTTACTCACCTAAATTATTTTAAAGTTTTACTGGTTTTCAAAATTAAAGTAAAATAAGTTGTTTCTATGCATTTAGAAAAACAAACTTTAATTGTATGCTGAATATTTAATTCTACTTAAATTCTACTTACATGTGCATTTAACTAGAAACACAGCATGACCAACAGTTTTACTTAGAAATTCAAAATTCAATTAAAGCATAAAAAATTTTATAAACACTATGTAAAAGATGAATACTTGAGATTTTGCATGGGAATAAATATAGAAATAAAAGACTCCTCTAATTAAGATTTAAACATAAATTTTTTTTTTGATTTTCTAATTTTTTCCATTTTTTTTTAATAATAAAAAAAAAACAAAATTTTTCGAATTTATTTTTACTTTATATATATATATATATTTTTTGATTTTTAAATAAAAAAAAAACTACGAATCCACCCCCATACTTAAAAATAAACATTGTCCCCAATGTTTATAAGTCAAGTACAAAGGGGGGAAAGAAAAACAAATTGAAAAATTTTTAGAAGAAAAGTAAATAAATGCATAAAAATTAAAGATAAGCAAGGGGTATCTCCCAAGAGCGCTTTTCTTTTTCCCGTCTTTAAGCTAGACGATATTGGTTAGGAAAAAGGGAAATAAAAATTGAAATGTAAGGGCAACTCCCTTAATTCCTGCTTGGGTGAATATGTCGAAGACACTCGCCAAGCTACTCCTCCGCTTGCTTCTTGATTTTTCTTCTTGGAATGATGGTCTTGAGGATGTAAATTCAAATCACCAATACATACCTCAGGTGATGTGAATTTTTGCAGATGAGCGGCAAAGGGATCGTCGATGACATTGGATTGCAACGGCTCATTGTCTACAGGAAAATCGTTAGAATAAGAAAAATCAAAAATAAACGTGTTAGAAACAATTTCACACGGAGGAGGGTCGTGCAAAAGAAATTGATTAAGCTCCGGTTGTTTATTTTCTAAAATTAATTTTTCTTCCGTAGTTTGAGTGAAAATTAAATCATCGGAAGCATCAGGTTCATAAATTTTTGCTCCTATATAATCATAGATTGTGTTTGAAAATTCATTAATAGGAGAACAATTGGGAGTAGTAGGAGGAGAAATATATTCTTCTTCTACTCCCCCCAGTGCGTACTTAACAAATTCTTGAAATAAAAGTTTTTCTTCTTCTTCGGTATAAGAAACTAAAGGAGAACATGAAGAGTCATGTTCCGCATTAGCAACATTATCAGAAGGAGAAAAATCACTAAAATTAATAAAATTCTCATTCAAATTTTGGGGAGAAGAATCATATGAAATTGGAGAGAAATCCCCAAAATTATGAGAAAAAGCTTGCGGTGCTGAAAAAGAAGAACAAGAAGTCGGATCTAAATAAAAATCCTCATTACTCGGGAATCTTTTCGGGTGATCATGCCGGAAAGCAACATCCGAGGAAGAAGAAAAACTATTAAAATCATAAAAATTGTTCTCATTGAAGCTTGAAAAAGTATTTTCATGAAAATTATTTTCACCAAAATTAGAAGAATTAACTTCATTAAAATTAGAAAAATTATTGGAAAAATTATTTTCATGAAAATTCGATAAAGGGTTCTCATTAAAGTAGGAATAATTATTTTCATAATTATTGTGAAAATTATAATAAAAATTTTGATGATAAAAGTAATAACATTCCTCACTTCGATGAGGGGCACCACAAAAATTACACAAAATTTGGCGCTATCTGGCAGCTTGCAAAAGATTAATTTTATGTTGGAGCTCGGCAATTTGAGCGGCCAATTTTGATAACATATTTTTTTATTTTAAAAAGAAAAGAAAACAACCGGTACTTAATAGAATGGAATTAGAAATAAAATAAAAATGAGTAGGGGTCAAGAAAGAGAATGATAAAATAAAAGTTTTACAATTAAAAATTTATAAAATAAAATTTCCCGGACTTCCCAAGGGCTACCCAATGACGGGTTCGCAAGGTACTAGGCGGTATTGCGGGATGAAAACCCGGCACGACCCTTTCGCAAAAAATTTTAATTATAAAAAATTAAAGTGAAAACATTTAAAGAAAAACAAACAAAATAAAAAAAAGATAAGATTAATAGATTCTTGCTTTCAAAATATCGACAAAGAAAGTCCCCGACAACGGCGCCAAAAACTTGATGAAGATTTTTTATAGTTTTAAATATATTCCAAACTAATATCCCAAATAGGCAAGTGTACCTATCGAAATATAGTATAGAAATGTCGTATTCGACTCGGGGCCTGTTGAGTACTTGTACTCACAAGAAAAGCTATTATCTTATCGGACAGAAAAGTTGGTTTTTGTTTAAACACGGAAAAGGAAAAACTAAGCGTTAATCTAAGAAATAGAAATACGATTTTGAGGAAGCTAGCACTTGATTTCGAATTCCCTTGGGATAAACTAAACCTTCTTGTAAAATAAAGCAATGCGAGCTCTTATCTACTCACTCGACCGTGGAGGTTCCTAAAGTATTGTAGCGTCTCTCTCGAGCTCATACTTCTAACTAACCTTAGGTTGATCGATTAAGACCTCTCGGCCAGTCGAAACCCCTAAGCTTGCTTTAGGCGGTGAACCCCTCTATTGGATTTGACTCCAATCCGGAATATTTACGTCATCCTCTCTCGAGGAGTGCATTCAACTCCTTTTATCTTTGAGTGATCTCCTCGTATCCGCAACCTCTCGGTCATTTAGGATACGGATCTTAGATCGAAGATCATATACGCGTAATATGAATTCGATGAAATAGAAATCAAAGATAAATCGTAGCGATGAAGATTAAGAACAAGATATTCAAGAAAAAAAGAAAGTTTATTTTATTACAAGAATCTTCATAATCAAGTGCTAAATGAAAACTAGCTACTCATTATAATTAGAGAATTACAAGATAAGAAAAGGAGAAACATGATTAAAAGGAAAGGCAAAGTTGAATTAAAACTTACATAGTGTAAAATTAGACTAAGAAATGAAAAGTACAGCAAAATAAAATAGCTAACTATAAAACTCCTACTCCTAAAATTCTCTCCCTGGACATCTGAAACAGTCTGGAATTTATAGGAAAAATTTCTGTTTGGTCACGCCCTAGGTCACGCCCGTGATCTTGGGCGTGTCAGGCTCAAAACCGTCGTCTTGAAACCCCGGGAATGTTGGAGGAGAAACTGCCAAAATCTGTTAACTGACGGGTCACGCCCCTAGGTCACGCCCGTGACCTAGGGCGTGTCAAGGATGTTTCTGGAAAACGGCGGGAAGCTAAAACGGCGGGAAGTAATTCTGGCGTTTCTGAAGTGGTCACGCCCTAGGTCACGCCCGTGACCAAGGGCGTGTCGGACTGGGTCAGCAAAACGGTTGGAAACGGCGCAATCTGGGATTAATTTGGCAGTTTCGGGTAGGTCACGCCCTAGGTCACGCCCGTGACAGGGGGCGTGTACTTGAGAAATGTTACAGAATTGTCCCGGGAAGATTTCTGGAGAAAATTATTTTTTGAACTAGACACGCCCGTGTTCACGCCCTAGACACGCCCGTGTCTCAGGGGCGTGTACTTTTGAAACTCTCCAGATTTGTAGAGGACGTCGTCCTATTTCCGTTAACTGGTTGCACGTCCCGTAACTCTTCCTGGTTTGAAAGTTATGACCATTTGAAGTTCAGCTATCCGTGACCAAAAATGGTCATTCTCTCCGTTTCAACTCCTTATCAGTCCAGCAAGCTCCAAATTGCTATTCGTAGCTCATATTGACCTGAAATATGAAAATAAAACAATTAGAACCATAATTACTAAAATATAATTATAATCTTATTATTAATTAAATAAAAACTATATAAAAAGATCTATAATTAGTGACTTATCACCGCCTCGAGATGAAGATTTGCCATGATATGTTTGGTGCCGTTGTTCGTCGCCATATGGAGTTTGTTGATTTTGATGACCGTTGCCGCAAGCTTGAAGGTTGGGACTTTGCCGCGATACCCTCCGCCATAGCCGCGTCAAAATATCTCCCGAAACTACGCATGAGATTATAATTTTATTGCTTAATTCCAGCATTTTAATTTCAGCATTTTATTCATAATTTAAGATTTTTAATTTTGTTCAATTAGGCCTATATTTAGCCATGGTTGTAGTGCATTTAGCCCCTTGATTTTAATGCCTATATAAGGCACAACTATGATGTAATTCCAATTAAATTGAAGAAGAATAAAAAAAACCCTAAGGAGGATTCGGCTTGCTCCAGGCCCCCCCCCCCCCCCGTTTTCTCTCGGCCTGGCCGAACCCGACGCCCAGAAGCCCGCCGCCCTGCTGCTACCGCCCCCCTTTGGGCTGCTCATTGCTGCTCCGGCGACTCCTACCTCCTCCGGTGTGACTCTGAAGAAGGCGGCTCGGTTCTTCCTCATCCGGTGCGACTCTGGTGACCCATGGAAGTGCGACTCTTCCACCACTATCTTGCTTTCCCCCTCCTCTCCTCCTCTCTCATTTCAGGTTATTGGGTAACGATTTTCTTCCCCTAAACTTGTGAGATCTTCTTCTTGATTTTGTGAGTTAGTGGAGACTTGTGATTTCATATTTTATCCTAATTATTGATTCACTTTGCATTTATAAAAATCTGAAATTTGTATTGTGTTTAACTGAATTTTTGCAAAGATTTTCGTAAGGGTAGGTCCTCTTGGACGTTTGCAAACCGGGGTTTGTGTAGCCTTTGGTTTCGAATGGAGCAAGAGGATTTGGTATATCCTTGTATGGTTTTGTTTTGAGGGTTGCATTTGGACTATTTTCCGAATCGATTCTTTAGTCCCGATCACTCTCCATGTGGATGGAAATGATGTGATGTGATGTTAGATGTATGGTTAGGTTATGATATTAGTGTATGTCTACATTCGTGCAGGTTTGGGTGGGAATTTCCCCCTTGTGAGATCGCGCATTTACAAACGAAACTCTGCCGAAATTTCGAGTCTTGCGTGCACACCATGTGTTCGCTCAAATTCCACATAGGAATTTCCCTTGTCATTACGTGCTCTAGTTCCATTTAAGGAGTGACCTACATCAATTTGGTATCAGAGTTAGGTTTGCCAATTTCTCAACATGACAACGATCCGCTCGTTCCGAGCCACCCTACACACCCCCATTTGCACTTAGGCGCGTTTGGTTTGTTTTAAAATTTTAATTTTTTGTTATATAAAAACAAAAAAATGTTTTACATGTTTACTTAGTTTGGGTGTTTTGTTGGTCCGTTAGGGCGTACATTGGGAGCTCCGCACATTCACTTTCATTCGTTGAGCGTAACGTTATGTTATCACAATATTTTACACCACCACCACGCACCTCTAGGCCTATTAGAGTTCCTGCTCCGACATATCATGGGTTAGGTGATCCGCGAGTATTTTTATGTTGGGTGAAAGATATGGAGCGCTATTTTGAGAGGTATCAGATTGTGGATCCTCACAGGATTCCCATTGTGAAACTACAATTATTTGGTCAAGCACAAACCTTCTGGCTCAATGAGGAGCGACGTTTTGGGATGTCCCTCGACGACTCAATTGTAGGTTGGAGGATTACGAAGAATTTATTAACGGATGAGTATTACCCTCCATACTACCGCTCTCTGTCTTCTGATTATTTGAGTGAGTTGCTGCCTAAGATTTTGCCTACGTCGAACTAGTATGTCCCCTCGTACTCCCGTACTCGGATATCTCATTATTTTATTTCTTCCCGCCAGGGCACTAGATCCGTTTCTGATCATCGGAGTGACTATACGCCCCACGCTAGATCTCTAACCCGCCAAGATCCGACTACTTCGAGCACATGTACACCCACCGTTAGGGAGAAAGAAAAGGTTAGGTCCTCTGTCCCGCCACCTGTCCTTGTCACTACTAGGGATGTTATAAAACCGCAGGTTAAGCCTAGGAAAATAGTTAAGAGTTGCAAGGAGAACGCAACATGTTATGCTTGTGGAGTGATTGGCCACTATGCCGTAGAGTGCCCCACAAAGCCTAGAGCTTTGGCTCTTTTAGCTTCGACGTCTGAGCCCACCACTGAGGGCGATACCGATTGTTCTGACGACTGTAGTGACGATGAGGAGATTGGTTATCCTAGTGACCTGGATGATGATGTCTGCTCTAAGGTGTCCCTCCTTGGGATTAACCCACCTCCCCTCGACCATATTTCAGGCTCGTCTCCTATGATAGTTGAGGAACCGAGCAATGACACAGAGTTTGATGACGTACCTACTGAGTTGGAAGATTTGTCTTGCGAGGGAGCCGTCTTTTTGGATCGATTAGCGGACTTGTTAGGACACTAATTGATTTTTCCTAGTTCGATCCACTTAGTTAAACCATCGTTATTAGTACCTCCTTTTGATATGACTAGTGGGCTCTGTATTAGTGAGTATCCGTCGGCGGGCATGTTTTCCTTTGCGACTGCGTATGATTTCACGGCGACTATGCCTATTGATTTGGTGCCCTCACGACATTGTTACCCGCCAAATCAAATTGCACATATCTCTCGTCCATCCTGGTACGAACTGCATGTAAACATATCGTTGCCTTACGCTAGTGTCTATGAGTTTCATCACTTTCACGTCCGTTCACCTTCGAGAGCTTCTGACTGCAGAATTGTTGATTCTAATTTAGTCTGGTTAACCCCCGAGTGGATACCTTCGAGTTCCGTAACAAAATTATTACATTGGAGCGCCGACCCTTTCATGATTTTCAAGAATTTTGGGTTTAATGCAATTTATTTGGATTTTTACGATGCAATCGGTTTTTCACCGCATTTGTATTTTTTGGATTCAATTTTGCAAATCTGGTCTCCATATGAGCGGCTTTCTCCGACGTTTCTCTCTTCCACTACAAATTCTCGTGGCTTGAGAGGTGAGATTTTTTCCGTGTCGCTCTTCCATTTGGGTTTACTGGTTCTTGCATTGGATGGTAAGATCTCTACTGCTTTTCTTTTTGCTGACACATCTACGAGGTTTCCTGCTGTTCTTGCTCATGACAGGTTTTGTTCAATTGTAGATGTTGCAGTCCCTGGCTATTCTCTACCTGGCCACTCATCAGGGATGAGTGATTTCAAGAGGGGGAGGATTGATGGAGTCGTCTTCCCCAAGCATGTTGATTTGGAGCGTCCCCCTCCGGACGACGTTTGTGATCCGGTACATGTTGAAGACCCATGTCATGTTGTTGAAGAAGATCCCCTTCCGGATGATTATGGTGACCCGGATGATGTTGGCGTTGACACACACTTGATGTTACCTTGCCGCCTTGAGATGAAGATTTGCCCTAATATGTTTGGTGCCGTTGTTCGTCGCCATATGGAGTTTGTTGATTTTGATGACCGTTGCCGCAAGCTTGAAGGTTGGGACTTGCCGCGACACCCTCCGCCATAGCCGGGTCAAAATCTCTGCCGCATCTACGCATGAGATTATAATTTTATTGCTTTATTCCAGCATTTTAATTTCAGCATTTTATTCATAATTTCAGATTTTTAATTATGTTCAATTTGGCCTATGTTTAGCCATGGTTGTAGTGCATTTAGCCCCTTGATTGTAATGCCTATAAAAGGCACAACTATGATGTAATTCCAATTAAATTAAAGAAGAATAAAAAAAACCCTAAGGAGGATTCGGCTTGCTCCAGCCCCCCCCCCCCTATTTTCTCTCGGCCTGGCCGAACCCGATGCCCAGAAGCCCGCCGCCCTGCTGCTACCGCCCCCCCTTTGGCCTGCTCCTTGCTTCTCCGGCGACTCCTACCTCCTCCGGTGTGACTCCGAAGAAGGCGGCTCGGTTCTTCCTCATCCGGTGCGACTCCGGTGACCCGTGGAAGTGCGACTCTTCCACCACTATCTTGCTTTCCCCCTCCTCTCCTCCTCTCTCATTTCAGGTTATTGGGTAACAATTTTCTTCGCCTAAACTTGTGAGATCTTCTTCTTGATTTTGTGAGTTAGTTGAGACTTGTGATTTCATATTTTATCATAATTATTGATTCACTTTGCATTTATAAAAATATGAAATTTGTATTGTGTTCAACCGAATTTTTGCGAAGATTTCCGTAAGGGTTGGTCCTCGTGGACGTTTGCAAACCGGGGTTTGTGTAGCCTTTGGTTTCGAATGGAGCAAGAGGATTTGGCATATCCTCGTATGGTTATGTTTTGAGGGTTGCATTTGGACTATTTTCCGAATCGAAGCTCTAGTCCGGATCACTCTCCATATGGATGGAAATGATGTGATGTGATGTTAGATGTATGGTTAGGTTATGATATTAGTGTATGTCTACATTCGTGCAGGTTTGGGTGGGAATTTCCCCCTTGTGAGATCGCGCATTTACAAACGAAACTCTACCGAAATTTCGAGTTTTGCATGCACACCACGTGTTCGCTCAAATTCCACATAGGAATTTCCGTTGTCATTACGTGATCTAGTTCCATTTAGGGAGTGGCCTACATCAGTCTTGTTCATGTGTGGCCGACCTACGTGCCGATGTTTGTAAACCACACCTTATGTTCAGAGAAACTTGTAAATGCCATAAGGCTGTGTACCTATTGTGTATGGCTGTATACATTCCTATTTTGTTATGGAAGTGGACATTTCTTGTATTATTGAGTTCAAGTTTTCAACCCTGAAGCTTCCGCTAGAATGCTCTGTGTTAGGGTGCGGTGATTCGTAGTATTATTTCGTGACGTCTACGCTTGTTTGTGGAATATGGTGTGGGGCCCCGGCCGGACCCTCTATTATATCCTACGTGACAGGTAGAGGTGTTACAATTTGGTATCAGCTTGTTTGTCGATCCCTTACGAATTCGCGGACGAATTCAATTGCGGGGTGGCGAGCACGTGTCAGTGCTACCGTTATAACGCATATTTTGAACTCAATAATGTCCACATAGGAATGTACATACACATGTTTGGTGAACCTGTGTGTTCATTTTTGGTTTGTTTGCCGTTTGTTTAGTCGCTAAATTGTGTTTCTACACATATAGGTGACTAGAAGTGTTGCGGGTTAGTCGGAACCTCAGCACTCTGTTGAAACTGCGGCACCGGCTGAGGTGCCCATACCTCCTCCATCTGCTGAAACTGTTCGTTTAATTATAGAGATAGTGATTGCAGTTATGAATGCTCAGCAAGCTGGGCAGGCTCGACCTGCAGTGGTGCCAATTCATGCTGAGATAAGACAAGAACCAGTAGAGGCTGTAGTTGATCCGCGGGCGAGAGATCAACAATTGAAGCTGTTTATGAGCTTCAATCCTCCTCAATTTACTGGGGCGGGTTCCCCAGCCGAAGCGGAGGACTAGCTCTCAAGGATTAAGAGGCTCTTGATCGCTATCAGAGTAGAGGAGGAACAGAAAGTCACACTAACCACTTTCCTGCTTGAGGGAGAGGCTCGGTTATGGTGGGACGAGGTCAAACTGCATCACTTGGTGGGCAGACATTTGACGGGAGTCTCGATGGACGAGTTCACTCGATTGTTTTTTAGCAAAGAATATCCCGATGCAGCAAAGAATTTCCATGGTGGGTGAGTTCCAACGTTTAACTCAAGGGGAGCATAGTGTGGATGAGTATCTGCATGAATTTACATTTTTGGGACGATACGCGGGAAATATCTTCGCCGAAGAGGAGCATAAGACCAGTCAGTTCTATGGAAGACTACGAGATGAGCTGCGGTATTTGCTCTCTAGTTCTGTGAATCAGGCATTCCAAACGTTGGTCTGTACGGCTCGGTCTTTGGAAAAGGATATGAAAAGAGGACAAGCAAGGAAAACCTTGGCTGTTACGAAATCGGAGATTAAGCCGCTGCATCCGGAGAAGTCTGGAGACCGAAGGAGATGGAATAAGAAGTCCAAATCTACTGGACAAGCTCCTTCAGCGACTATGACGGAAGCATCTTTTGGATATGGATCTCGCACTAGTTTTACGTGTGGGAAGTTGGGACACTTTGCACGTGATTGCCGAGTTGGCCCTCCGAAGGGTGAAAAGAATACCAGAGCGTCTTATGCGGAGAAAGGAAAGATTGTGGTTGAGTCTTTTGCATCGCACGCGTAGCCCCGGGTCTTCAACCTTAGGCAACAGGAGGCCATTAAGCAGGCCGATGTCGTCACAGGTACGCGCAGTTTTAAATTTTATTGTATGTTGTGTGCTGTGTTTGTTTTAATCTTGGTGTTATAGGTTTTGTCCTTATACGGGACTCTACGGCACGAGCACTGTTCGATTCAGGTGCTTCACATTCATTTCTGTCGGAAGATTTTATCTTGCGAATCGGGGTGCCTATACGGACTGCGGCAAACAGTCTGAATGTGTTACTAACTAACAGATGTTTTATGTGTGCGGATAAGTCTTGTTGTGTTGAGGTCAAGATTGGGAGTCAGGATTTCATGGTGGAAACGTTAGTATTGCCGATATCAAGGTTTGATATAATTTTTGGTATGGACTGGCTATCAAAGCTGCATGCTTGTATAGATTGCACCTCAAAAGAGGTTACACTAGGGAAAAATACCGAACAAGAGGCCAAGTTCAGTGGCATGCGAGGGATGAGTAGGGTATTGATATCTGCTCTCCAATTCATTAAGGCAGTTCAGAAGGGTGCAGAGTTATTCTTCACACTCATTGAGGCGGTGGAGCCGAAGGCCAGTGTAAGTGAGTTGCCAATTGTATCGGAATACGCTGATGTTTTTACAAAAGACCTTCCGGGGTTACCACCAAGAGGGAAATCGACTTCGCTATCGAGCTGGTGCCAGGTGCGAAACCTGTGGCCCGCTCTCCTTATCGAGTAGTGCCAAAAGAGATGGCGGAACTAAAGGTTCAATTGCAAGAATTGCTAGAGCAAGGCTATATACGCCCAAGTCACTCGCCTTGGTGCGCGCCGGTTCTCTTTGTGAAAAAGAAGGACGACAGCTTGCGTCTATGCATTGATTATAGAGAACTTAACAAACTAACAAAAAGGAACAAGTATCCAATTCCAAGGATCGACGACTTGTTTGATCTGTTAGTTGGCTCGACTGTATACTCTAAGTTGGATTTGAATTCAGGCTACTATCAGTTGAGAGTTCGTGAAAGTGACATACCGAAAACAGCGTTTGGAACACGCTATGGTCACTATGAGTTCACGGTAATGCTGTTTGGGCTGTCTAATGTGTCATCAGTATTCATGGACTTGATGCATCGAACATTTAGGGAATACTTGGACCTCTTTGTGATCGTCTTTATTGACGATATCCTCGTATATTCCCAATCCGAAGAAGATCATGCAAATCACTTGTGGATGGTGTTGCACACCCTGAGGAAGAATAAGCTCTACGCTAAGTTCTCTAAGTGTGAGTTTTGGCTGTTGTTAGTGGCTTTCCTTGGCCATTTGGTTAGTGGAGAAGGCATTGCGGTGGATCCTTCCAAGATAGTTGCTATACGGGAGTGGCCTGTTCTCTCTTCAGTAGCAGAAGTCAGGAGTTTTCTTGGGCTTGCGGGCTACTACAGGCGCTTCGTAGAGAATTTCTCGAGAATAGCTTTGCCTCTCACCACACTGACGAGAAAGGATCAGAAGTTCATTTGGACGTCGGAGTGCGCTCGAGCTTTTGAAGAGTTAAAGAGTCGTTTGACCACGACGCCAATCATAACATCGCCATGTGGTCAAGATGGCTTTGAGGTCAATATTGATGCATCAGGGAGCGGCTTAGGCTGCGTTCTTTTGCAATTCGAAAAAGTGATAGCTTATAGCTCACGCCAATTGAAGGTGCATGAATGGAATTACCCCGTCCATGATTTGGAATTGGCGGCGGTAATATTTGCACTCAAACTATGTCGTCATTATCTATATGGCGTGAAAGTGGATATATTCACGGACCATAAGAGCCTGAAATATCTGTTGGACCAGGAAGATCATAATATACGACAGAGAAGGTGGATGGAGTTTCTTGGTGACTACACCTTCCAGATTCATTATACTCCCAATAAAGGGAATGTAGTCGCGGATTCCTTGAGTCGTCGGACTCCGGCAAGGGCAAGTTGGATTTTAAGGCATGATGAAAGCCTAATTCGAGAACTGGAGGCATTAAATATTTCTTGTGTTGAAAGGAATGCCACTACAGATGCGTGCTTAAACTGTACAGAGGTACAGTGTGACCTGGCGGGCAGAGTTCGGCAAGCAACAGAACTTGATGAAACTCTCTAACGATATGCAGCGAAAAGTACGGACTCTAGATTTTCGTTGAATGACGGTCTTTTTCAGAAGGACGGTCGTCTGTGTGTCCCAAGTAAGGGTAAGCTTCGTGAAGAGGTGATGTATGAAGGCCACTTCACCAAATATTCAGTTCATTCAGGGAGCACAAAGATGTATAATGATATGAAGAAACTGTTTTGGTGGTCTGGAATGAAGAAGGACATAGCACACTATGTCGTTAAGTGTCAAACGTGTGCTTTGGTAAATGCGGAATGCCAAAAACCGGGAGGTTTACTAAAGCTGTTACCTATTCCTGAATGGAAATTTGACGATATTTCCATGGATTTCGTGCATGGATTACCGATATCACAGTGTGGAAATGATGCAGTATGGGTGATTGTGGACCGGTTAACTAAGGTGTCACACTTCATACCGAACCGTAAGGACGATTCAGTTGAGAAGTTGGCAAAGATGTACGTGGATACTATTATACAATTGCACGGTGTACCCTATAGCATCGTTAGCGATCGAAATGGGCGTTTCACTTCGGGTGATTGGACATTAGTAAATGAACTGTTGGGTACAAAATGAAATTTTATTACGGCCTTCCCCCCTCAAACGGATGGTCAGACCAAGAGGACCAACAGGACGTTGGAGGATATGCTCCGAATGTGTGCACTTGATTTCGGGAAGAATTGGGAAGATCATCTCGGTGTGGTTGAGTTCGCCTACAACAACAGCTACCAAGCTATTATCCAGATGGCGCCCTTTGAGGCTTTATACAGTAGAAAATGTCGTACACCTTTAGCTTGGGAGGAGACTGGTGAACGAAGTTGTATCGACGAAAAGAGTTAGATGATGCCAACTCAATTATACGGTTGATACGTGAAAGACTGATGGTGGTTCAAGACAGGCAAGCTAAGTATTACAATGATAAGCACCAAAACGTGGAGTTTGCATTGGGTGATTGGGTGTACTTGAAAATCAAACCATTCAAAGGTGTGTCAAGGATATGATGTCTGAAAAAGTTGAGCCTGAGGTATCTGGGATCGTTTGAAGTGGTTGAGCGTATTGGTGAAGCTGCCTATCGGTTAGCACTTTCGCAAGATCTGAGCGGTTTATATGATGTGTTTCATGTCTCGGTGTTGCGGAAGGTGCTAAGAGAGTCAGTCCAAGTGGTTGTTGCAGATCAAGTATCGGTCGACAGTGGGCTAACGACGAAAGTTAGGCCTATTCGAATCGAGGATCGAGTCGAAAAGCAGTTTCGGAACAAGATGATCGGGATAGTCAAAGTCCGGTGGGATAATTGTGGCCATGAGTAGCTAACATGGGAGCGAGTGCAGACAATGCGAGCTGAGTTTCCCGAGCTTTTTGTGTAATTTGTTGACCGTGTACGCTCTGTTGTAACAAAACTGTTAGTGGCATAGCATTGTAATGTTTGTTCCCTTGCTGAGTACAAATTTCGGGATGAAATTTATTTTAAGGGGGGGAGGATTGTAACACCCCAAAAATCCCTAAGTCCCAAAATGGGTCAGGCTTGGTGACATAGCCTGGGACACGGGCGTGTCCTAGGGCGTGTCCAGCGCACACGGCCTTAGATACGGGCGTGTCCTGCTCGGATGAATACCCGGGTGGCGTTGAGTGGCGTTGAGTAGAATGGCGTTGAGTGTAGAACACGTCCTGTGACACGGGCGTGTCATAGGGGGAGTGTTTGGCACACGACTAAGGACACGTGTGTGTGACTTAGTCGTGTCCTTCTCGGGTGACCTGTTCTTGTGTTGAAAGAGTGACACGGCTAGTCACACGGGTGTGTGCTTTATGACACGAGCGTGTCAGGGGTTTGACACGGGCGTGTCTAAACCCGTGTTCTAGACTGGGTAAGTCGGTTCTGTAGCCGCTTCAGGAACACGACCTGTGACACGGGCGTGTCACAACCCGTGTTCAGTCCAGGAAATCAGTTTAAGGGCTGATCTGATCCGTTCATTTTCTTTAACCAAGATCCAATTGTCTAGGCTCATCCCTAGGGTGATAAGGCCGACCTTGAGAAGGAGGAAGCTCATGTTTGAGTTATTCCTTGCTTTTTCTAAAGTAAGAGAGAGAGGAGATCTTGAGGATGAAGAAGAAGAGGAAGCCGGCTGCCGGTGGTGCTACGGTGGTTCAAATCACGAGCCGAGTTCGGATTTGCGAAGGCAAGGCTGCTGCGAGGACGTTCATCCGTTTGCTTTTCTCCCCATGGCTCTGAAGCGTCTTCCAAGGGTAACGATTTCCCTCTTGGACAAGTGAAGTCCTTCTTTCCTGCATTTGCATAGGAATCCTCAACCAAAAAGGTAGATGGCGAAGAGATTCCCTTGGGATTGGTGGTCCATCCCTTGTTGTAGTGCATTAAAACCGGAAGTGTGAGTACGGTTATGCATGTTGTGTGAAGCCCATTCGAACATGTTGGTCTGGATTGTTGATGCTTGTTTGCACATCGGAGAAGACTCCGTGATTATTGCTAGTATGCATGAAAGATGTGGTGGATACCTGTGGCTTGGTGCTGCAGGAAGTACTGTAGGAAGTCAATGAACTTGTGAGAGTTGGGTTCAACTCTTGTGGCCGTGAGTGCCATGTGGTATAAAGGACTTAGTGTCAAAAAGGAAAGGTAAAACTGACCCGTGCCTGTAAGTTGACCATGAGTACTTCGGTATTCGTTTGTGGCAAGGCGATTTGAGCAACGGGGGGTGGCTGATCTGTACCTGCGTTATGCCAGCTGTACAAGAGAGCGTCAAGGCATTGTGCTTTCGTCAAGGCATAATGAGAGTCTTTGGCCTGGGTGCCATAAAGACTAAAAATGCTCATGTTTCACCGTCATGTCTGGGACCTCTGAACGGTGGTGGGATCCGGTGTTTCCGGTACACCTGAATGTGCCCTGAGTGCACAGAATGTCAGGCCATCGTGCCGGCATTTGTGATATATATTGCCTTGGTGGCTGAAAATATATATATGTGTGTGATGTAAATTTCTATGCAGGGAAGGAATTCTGCTGCCCCGTGCACGGGGAAGGGTCGTTATAATGTGTCAGCTGAATACTGACCGTTGCCCTGTTTGCCACCTGTTAGTGGATCGGTTCTTGCAGGTGCAGGTTGTGCTGGGCCAAGCGGGACTTAGCTGGCTGAAGCCTAAGCTGCGCTACCTCCCTCGAAGGCCTTATTTTGCTTTATCTTGTTCATGTGTGGCCGGCCTGCGTGCCGATGTTTGTAAACCACACCTTATGTTCATAGAAACCTGTAAACGCCATAAGGCTATGTACCTGTTGTGTATAGCTGTATACATTCCTATTTTGTTATAGAAGTGGACATTTCTTGTATTATTGAGTTCAAGTTTTCAACCCTTAAGCTTCCGCTAGAATGCTCTGTGTTAGGGTGCGGTGATTCGTGGTATTATTTCTATTAATGGATTTCTTGAGAGTGTGTCGATACAAGTCCTATGTGTTGACACAACTGCTTCAAATAGAATTTCTGTGTGTCGACACAAGTCCTGTTTGTCGATACAATCTGGCTTCTGGTGTCAACACATTTCCCTCACAAGTGTCGACACTTGTACTTAGAATATATTCCTACATTTCTTTATCCTGCACATTGAAACTCAACATCCCATCAAATACACATTGATGTATATAATTGAGTTAAGTGAGGCTTCTCTAAATCTTGTACATAGTTTCCAGTGTACCCAACAATTATTATTGTGCCAGCAATCAACAACAAAGTAGCCTCCCTTGCCACAACACCAACACTCATGGATGTTATACCTTCTTTTCAGAGTAGGTCTAGTGGCTGTGTTAACAATAGTTCTTGGTCTACAAGGAGCAGCAACATTCCTGTTCTTTAGTTTCCCAGCCCTAGTCTGACAAGTGGTGGGTCTGGAAGTAGAAGTGCTTGAGAAATCCTGAGCCCTACTAGCAACTGCTTTCTTTTCTGAAAGCATATTCTTTATGCCCTCAAAGATACCAAGGTCTAGTCTACTGACAGCCTTGCCCTTTGTCTTAAAGTGGGTTGAAAGATCTGGAGAACAGTCAACAACTTTACCCTTGATTGAAGGGGCTGGTGCACCAAACACAAATGGTCCATGATGGGCCATTTGTATTTTCTCATAGGCCGCCTTAAAGGAACTTGCACCCTTGATGTATCTACCACCATAGTGTGGAACTCATTTGTTCACACTAGAGGGTCTGGCATTCTTCTAGTGACTATAAATACTCTCATGGTCATGCCTGTTAGAAGGTAGTTGCACTTTATTAAATTTAACAGGAGTCTTAGAGGCTAGTGACTGCACTTGAGCTTCGCCCTTTCCCATAGGATCGACAGCTCTTGTCCTTCCCTTGAAACCTAACCATTTATTTCCCTTTTCGGAGGATAAAGAGTTTATCAAGGGCAGCACTATGCTAGGATTAGAGTAGCTAGACACTAGTTCCCTCTCTTTTTGGAGTTTTACTTCAAGATTCCTGATATGGTTATTCTTGAAGGTTATGGTGCCCATCTGAATGATTGTTACATTCTTCAGTTTGCAGACTTCTTGGAACTTCAGATCCAGTAGTTTTGCTGATTCTGAAACAACAAGCTGAAGAGAAGCAATTTCCTTAGCCTGTTATATGGCCAGGAGCTTACTTTTCTTTAGAGCCTGCAGGAGTGCACCATAGTTATCAATCAATTGATTGATGTCTCCTTAGGATTTTGAGCCATCATCATAATTTGATGTAGAGGCACAAGAATCTGAAATTGATTTATAATCTGATCTAGAAGAGCTAGTAACAGAGATTACCTTGCTTAAACAAGGCTGATCCTGGCTGATTTCTTCATCAGACCTATCAGTCAGCCTAATTCAGTAGCTGTCTTCTTCATAATCCACCTCTGAATCACCATCAGAATATGATAGAGGGGACCTGGCTTCAACCCTGGCAGCAGGAAGAACCTTATATGCTTCTTCTTCTATAACAGCCAGCCTTTTAATGCAGTCTTCTTCTACAGCTCCATCTTCAGTAGAATATAGCCCTATGCAGGCTTCTTCTTCTTACACTGATGAGGAGGTGTCAGTCCAACTTCTTTGCTTTTTAGTAAAGAGGGATTTATCCTTCTTGGCTTTTTGCTGGTGGTCCTCTTTCTCACCATGTTCCCTTCTTTTAACAGGGAAGTCGACTATAACATGCCCAGGCTTTCTGCAATGAAAACAAGTCTTGTTAGATGAAACCTATTTATTTGTTTTGGAACCATACCTGTCCTCCTTAAAGGATTTCTTCCTGCCCTTATAGTAGTCATCCTTAGGATGAGAGGAGGAGGGAAGCCCGACCTCTCTAGTGCTTCTTTTTCATGAACTTCTGGAATTGCCTGGAGAAGGCAGCAAAATCTTCATCAGACCATTGTCAGTCAGATGTGCTTTTCTCTGATCTTTCAGAATCAGATTCAGCATCTCTCCTTGGTGGAGAGGGAGACTTTCTTCTGCTTTTGTTGGAGCCTACAGCTTTGAATGCTACCGTCTTGTCTCTTTGAAAGTCACACTAGTGTCAACTACCTTCACCTATGGGGGGGGGGGAATAGGTGTCTTGCACAGTCTTTTAGAGGAATTAATATTATACATGCACAATTAAAAGAAAACAACACAACACAAAAAATATGCAGGGAGTTATAGTGGTTCACCGATTTGGGTACGTCCACTTTCCCCCTTCGACCTATCTCCCAACAAGGGACGACTCGGTCACTTCACCAACCAGATTGAAATCCAATCCTCACACTAATGGAAGGAACCCTTCCACTCGAAGGAGTCACCACTCCTCCACCACGGGTTGCACCCAACCCTTACAACGCGGAACCAACGTTCCTTTACAACAAAAGCAAAATTAGAATGTATAAAATACAAACTACTTATGGAGTTCTTGGTGTCCCTCTTCGTTCGATGACGCATTCTTGAAGAAGACGAAGAGTCCACGACCTAAGCTCTAACTTGGAAAGGATCTCCTCGAGATTGGCGGCGGCAAAGATTGAGGCGACGATTCTTTCGAGATCCAACCTTCGTAGCAAAGCTAGCAAGGTCTACCAACGGTCTTACTTGGATCGATCATCTCAATCGATTCGGAAGGGGAAGGTATTCCCATTCAACAAATCAAGAGACAAAGGATCTCAAGATAGACACGTGAGACGCATTGCTTGGCTAAGCTTCTGTCGCCGGGAGATCAGGAAGAATCCACGATCAGCGGTAGAGACCACCTTCACGAGCAGCGATGGCGGCGGAAGAAATACCGTGATCAATTAGGTCACGCGAGGCGGCCGATCCTTTTCTTGGTGTTCGCTGCTATTTACTGTTCAAAATATACGAATATATATATTGTAGGTCATCCTTTATGACCGTTGTGGGTCCCACCAAAAGTAGTCGTAAATCCGGTTCAAAACAGCACCTGTACATTTGGTCCGGTCCAACGCGCCAATGAAAATCGCCTAAGGCAAATTCGGCGGGAATAGTTGGTGATTCTCGACGAATCGTCGAGAATCACAAATGATTCCCATCGAATTCTACTTAGAAGAATTCTTAGCTAAATTGCTTGCCAACCGGAAAGAATCGTTGAGAGTCATCATCCATTCTCGACGAATCGTCGAGAATGCAGAGTCATTCTCGATGATTCTGACTTGGCAGATTCCTTGAAGGCGTTGACTCAGCCTGGTGATTCTCGCCAATTCTGACTTGCCAGAATCCTTGAAGGAGTTGAAGGCGTTGAGTCAGTCGGATGCATTCGGCGAGAATCAGCTAGTGATTCTCGACGATTCGGCGAGAATCACCAGTGATTCTCGTCGAATCATACTTAGACGAATTTTCGTCCATCTTCCCGTGAGATGGTTTAACCCATCCTTGCTCCTTGACTGCTCTTGATCTGTCTCAGCCCTGTACTTGAAAATAAGTACACTCCAATAGAGAGAGTACACGTAAGCCAACACACTGATCTGCTCAACAAGGGATTATGCTGCGCAGACCCGTGTATATTGAACCACTGCACCCTGACATTGGTGTGTATTTAGAGTGGAGTAACTGCAAGCACAACTTAAAGATATATTATCAAATACATTGTGAATTCATCTTAGCTTGGCAGGTGGCTTCCTCAAATCCAGGTAATTGTTGATACAATACCCAATAATCTCCCCCTATTTGACGAAGCCAAAATCCTACTAGCTAAGATTAATACCACCATCCAGAGAATATACACAGCATATTAACATAGATAAGACACAAAGAAATAAAGGCAATCAGAACAATACTTGAGTCAATCATAAAATCATGTATATATATCCACAAGAATTGTTCAAATGATTAACATGAGTAAACAAATAAGCAACAAAAAGTAGATAAGCCCAAGTCCTAAGTCTATTTTTCCTTAGCAATTTCATCCTTCAATTGTTGCGCCAAGTGCTTCCTGCTCTATCTCTCAAAGTATTCTTTGGGCTTTGGATAGTATCTGGGAGGAGGAGCTTTATTTGCCACGATGTTGGACCTAAAAAAGATGTTCCTTTTAGCTTCATATGTCTTGTGCAGCTCCCACTCATACTGGCTGTATACATCATTCCGATTGATTTCCCCCTTATGCTGTAGCATAAAAGTATCCAAAATAATACTCCTTGAAACAGGACTCCATCTTTCATTTCTAACTTCATCCTCCTTCAATCTTACTTTCTTTTCAGTTATAGTTTCCTTGGATGTCCCTTCTTGGAGTTTCCTGTTTCCTTTTGCTTTTACTAAGGCTACTTGATCAAACTTGGTACTGAGTGTAGCTTTGGCAGCAACCTTAGTAGCCTTTTTAGTCTCAGCCTCACTTAGTGGAACTTCTTCAACACTTACTTCTTCGTCAGCAGCAGTATAAACCTCCTCCGGAGGGGCAACTGGAACGTGAATGCCTAAAGCCTGCTGTACTAACCAATGACAACTCTCAAAAACATACTTATTGGATTGATCAAAGTTGTCAATGATAATCTGTTGAAGCCCTGCAATCTTAGCTTTATAATCTTCCTCCCCCTTTTTGGCTTCGAGGGCAATTGAGTTTGCATAAGTGTGCAGTGACTCATCGATGTGAGTTACAGTCTTTGGAAACTCATTCAGCAGGGTTTGTTGATTTGCGTTCAGAGTCACCATGCTGGCATCGAATTTCTGGATGGTATTAGCCACAACATGCAAATTCTGATTAACCACTGCCAGGTCATCCGTGTTCTTTTTGAGTCCTTGCATGAGAAGAGTAACAGTAGTGCCAGCCTATATATACTTGGCCTCGAACTTCTTTTCCATCACATCCAGCTTGTGATTAATTTCCACGACGTTCTTGAGCATTAGATCCTCAGATTTCTTAATCCTTTTCAACACTTTGTTCTGTGCTTTCTCAAAAGACAGTTTGAGCTCATCCACTATGCCTTGAATTACGTTCACTGTATGATTTGCTAAATTTGATCGAAGTGGATGTCCCGGAGGCAAGCCTCTGTCTGTCTCTTCAGTAGATTCACAAGGGGAGCTTGATACATGCACGGTCTCCACTGGGCGGATAGGGGCAGCCTCTGTAGATTGCTCAGGAATGCTCATCAGTCTCTGCTGAGAGGACTCCCCCTCCATTGGTGCACTAGATTTCTCATGATCTATCACTAGAGCTTGCTCCTCAGATAGAACATCAGCATCATCCTGAGGCTCCATCATCTCCACCCTCTCCCTCAGGGATGTTTCATCTTCAACTTCATCACTCTCTTCTTCAACAGACTCATCTTCCATATCCTCATTCTCAACTGCAGCATCGTCCAAATCCTCCTTGTCTTCCTCCTTATTACCTAGATCAGTGGCCAGTGTGTCAACTGCATCTTTGGCAATCTGTGAGATATCAGAAACAACATCAGCAGGTACTGAGAGATCTGTCCTGTGAGTTCCAGAAGCAGGGGGCAGAGACTCCCCCTCGGTTCTTGGAGCCAGCAGATCAGGAACTTCACTGGGTTCAGCCACGGAATCTGCTAGAGTTCTGTTGTCCTCATCCCCATGGGAATCAGCTGGGGATTCATCATGTTCTTCGACAACGGCTGCTTGACCAATTCTTCTTTCCCATCGATCAAAGACACCCGAATCCATTTTCTTCAGATAATGCAGAGGAACTCCTTTGCTCATATTGAAGCTATCTCCATCCAACTGATAGAGATATAGGCTGATGATTCTTCCAAAACTTGGAGTTCTGAGAGTATCCTTAATCATCTCAAATAGCATATCCCCCCAATTGAATCTCTTTCGGCAGACTATAGCCAATAGAATCTTGAACATGTCAGCTGAGATGTGGTCGTCGGAGACGGGTTTGCATATCAGTACTTTCCCTATGATGTCTGACAAGAGCTTCCCTTCCTCATTCATTTCCTTCCTCTTGATAGATTCGGTTCCTCTAGCTATTCCACAGAACAGAAGGGTCCTGGCTCGATCCTGTTCTTCCAGATAATCCTCTTTATCAGAGCTGGAGAGCTACAGATATCTTGACAGTTTTCCTACTATCATCTTGATCCGATCTCCGACAATCTTACTCTTGATTAGTGTGTCCTCATAACGTAGATTTGTAGTAGCAAAGAATTCCAACACCTCCTTGTCTAGAATTTTGCAAGGATGCTCCAGGATGAAAGTGAGTCCGGCCTCTTCAAGCATGAGGATTATATTCCTGAATTCATCCGAGGCATGAGAGAAGCCTGTTCGAACCAGTTCGCATCCAGTGATAAGGCCTGCTGTGGTTCTTTGAGCCATTTCAAACCTAAGTAGGAAGTACCCAAGTGTCTAAACCTTATTAGTCATTCTAGTATAGAAGCTACACTTCAGACAAGCCATTTCAAGGAGGTGGAAATGTTACCCTAACACCGAAAGGTTGGCGGGACGACGGCGATGGGATCGACAGGATCGACGGGATCGCCTGATAGGAAGAAATCGACGGAGAAGTAGTCTGAAGCTCTTGCGTCCTTGGAACTTTGTCGACGGAAACACAGAGGTCGAAGCCGCGATCGACGGGAAACCTTGAAGAGCTTGGGAAGAAGTCGGGATGCGAATCGTCGCCGGGATTCGTCGCCGAGATCGTCGGGATGCTTGCGATTCCGGGAAGTCGACGGAACTATGCGAGAAGCAGGGATGCGAATCGTCTGGATGTGAAGGGTCGGCGGGATTTAAGCTATTTATATCATTACAACCCGGGGGGAAAGTCGGTGGGATTAGGCGGGATTTTCCAATTGCTTCTTTTGCGCGGCTAAGGAGAAATCAGACGGCTATTTTCCTGAATATGAAGAGTCATGAGGGATTTTATGCTATTTTCCTTAGCCAACTATTGTTTGCTAATGAGAATACGATGTTTCTATGCAAACTAACCGAGGCACGTTAATTTCACGCCTTTTCCCCCATTTTGATTCTTGACCACGAACCCTCGATTGAGTGGAGCGGTATACCAGCCAAATACATAATTACAGTGTAACACTAGGTGAAGAATTGGAGTATTCTGTTACACCCGCGGGCAGACATTTCTTAATTTCAAATGGACTAATTTACACCCATTGAGGTTCATTATCAATTACATATATATGTAATTACAAGGAATTCTTCAAATTGTACTTAAGTGTCATTTAGCAGTTGCATTCGTTCATCAGGCGTGTAAACATATATGTGTATGTGTTTCTATGTCTATATGAACATTTGCTTTTAGAGTATGAAATGACATATTCGTGTGGATATACGTATATAAATATATATAAGCATCAATATAATATAACTCAAGTATTGAAACTGATGCGTGTACCTGGGATCATAAGATAGATCTTGCAGATCCTCTATTTGAAATACACCAGATGTCCAATTTGAGTATGCCATTGTAGTTAGCACTACTCTTATTCCAAATACTTGTTCCAAGTCATTCTTGGAACATCACATGTCTAGTTCCCATCATATTTTCGGGAACCTAGACTATCCTGCGAAAAAGAATTACCCTACCTTAGGAACCCAATATGTATTGGGTCCTAGGTTCTTGTCAACATAAAATATCGAATGCCTTCCTACAGGAATCCTATCAGGAAGGCTAGCTCTGCCCAGATGAAGTGTACATACCCTAGCCCTTGGCACAAAGGGATTGTGCCAACAATCTATGGCAAAGTGACCCACCTTGCTACAGCACCAACACTCGTGAATGTTGTATCGCCGTTTCTGACCTGATATGCTGACTAAGGTAGTCATGATCTTAGATCTAAACGGGATAGAGCCGGTTCTGCTCACAAATTTGCCTTTTCCACCGTGACACGTGGGAGAGTGGAAAGAATGCATGAGGTGAATATCATGAGGCCTGGGAGGTGGTGCCTTCCTTTCAGTCAGCACACTTCCGGAGCCCCCATGGGTACTTACCACATGTTTCCTGACCCCCCTTTCCTGTGTCCTAGGGTGGAAAGAGATGCAGTGTGAGCTGGTTCCTGCAGATTCATGATGAGTTGGGGCTGAGGCCGAGAATACGAAGGGTTTAGGAAGAGCCTTGGGTATTCTCTCATGGGTAGCCATGTCAGCTCTTGCACTGTGGGTATTTCCACCTGAGGGCTGATCATTCTTGCAGTGACCATGGATGTTCCTGTGGTCATACCTGAAAGCATGATGAGTGCCCTTCCTACTCGGGGTGGGAGGTCTGAACACAGTTTTCCCATTTCTCCATGAATTAAATATTGGGAGATCCACCCATTTTCTGCTTTTCTCTTGATTGCATCTATCTTGGAAAAGTTAGAAACTATCCTCTTCTCGGTCTCTAGACGACTCTCTAGATCCGAGATCTTTGAGTCCTTTACTTTGATGGATTCCAGTTGGAGATTCATCAAGATTTTCCGCTAAGCAATCTCCTAACTTGTTCCTCAACAAGTAAGTTGCTCGTCTGAAGGGAACTCTCAAGGGAATCATGATTTTCAATCTTTTGATTGAAGCTATCCATATCCCTTGCATCACTAGAGGGACAACCCTCTGAACTATTCATGTCTTCATGAATATCAAGAGGAGAGAGGCAAGATGAATAAGTTACCTGCTCATGGCTTTGCTGTTCATGGTTACCGTCAAGATCGGCAGAGACTGTTGAGTCAGCTTCATCAGAACTGCTTTCCTCAACTTCTTCTTCAGTCTCTGACAAGGACACAGGAGCCCTGATACTGACAGATTGATCATGCCCTTTATCTTCAGAAATGAGGACCCCCACATAGGCGTCATCCTCTTGCTGATAACTGGTCCCTGGTTTCTCTAATCCCTCCATGAGGTCTGAGATGGTTTCCCACATGGACTTGGCCGTCCTACACTTGTCCACTCTTGAACGAGATATACCGGACGAGACATCAGTGATGATCTGACGAATCAACTTGTCCAAGTTGAACAGTGAGAGCTCGGTCTCAGACATCTCTTCGGGACTCTTAGGGATTTGGAGATGGTTTCCTAGGGTGGAAGCCTTCATGGGAATGAAGGGACCCTCTTCCAAAATGAGTGATGCACGAGGGTCAATGGCCTCCAGATGAAACATAACTCTCATCTTCCAGATGGGGTAATACTCCGTTGTGCAAGCAGGGAGTCTCAGAGGAGGGACATAAAATTCCAGCTCCATGCTTGAGTCTCGTCTTCTTCTTGACACTAGAACCGGGATCTTACTCAAGGTGTTAACCTTATTGCTGAGTAACCTCCCTTTGATACCACTTGAAAGTCACACTAGTGTCAACTACCTTCACCTATGGGGGGGGGAATAGGTGTCTTGCACAGTCTTTTAGCGGAATTAATATTATACCTGCACAATTAAAAGAAAACAACACAGCAAAAAAAATACGCAGGCAGTTATAGTGGTTCCCCGATTTGGGTACGTCCACTTTCCCCCTTCGACCTATCTCCCAACAAGGGACGACTCGGTCACTTCACCAACCGGATTGAAATCCAATCCTCACACTAATGGAAGGAACCCTTCCACCCGAAGGAGTCACCACTCCTCCACCACGGGTTGCACCCAACCCTTACAATGCGGAACCAACGTTCCTTTACAACAAAAGAAAAATTAGAATGTATAAAATACAAACTACTTATGGAGTGCTTGGTGTCCCTCTTCGTTCGATGACGCGTTCTTGAAGAAGACGAAGAGTCCACGGCCAAAGCTCTCACTTGGAAAGGATCTCCTCGAGATCGGCGGCGGCAAAGATTGCGGCGGCGATTCTTTCGAGATCCAACCTTCGTTGCAAAGCTAGCAAGGTCTACCAACGGTCTTACTTGGATCGATCGTCTCAATCAATTCGGAAGGGGAAGGTATTCCTGTTCAACAAATCAAGAGACAAAGGATCTCAAGATAGACACATGAGACGCGTTGCTTGGCTAAGCTTCTATCGTCGGGAGATCAGGAAGAATCCACGATCAGCGACGGCGACCACCTTCACGAGCGGCGACGGCGGCGGAAGAAATACCGCGATCAATTAGGTCACGCGAGGCGGCTGATCCTTTTCTTTTTGTTCGCTGCAGTTTACTGTTCAAAATATACGAATATATATATTGTAGGTCATCCTTTATGACCGTTGTGGGTCCCACCAAAAGTAGCCCTAAATCCGATTCAAAACAGCGCCTGTACATTTGGTCCGGTCCAGCGCGCCAACGAAAATCGCCTAAGGCAAATTCGGTGGGAATCATTGTTGATTCTCGACGAATCGACGTGAATCACTAATGATTCCCGTCGAATTCTACTTAGAAGAATTCTTAGCTGAATTGCTTGCCAACTAGAAATAATCGTTGAGAGTCAACATCCATTCTCGACGAATCGTCGAGAATGCAAAGTCATTCTCGATGAATCGTCGAGAATGCAAAGTCATTCTCGACGATTCTGACTTGGCAGATTCCTTAAAGGAGTTGACTAAGCCTGGTGATTCTCACCGATTCTTACTTGGCAGAATCCTTGAAGGCGTTGAGTCATCCGAATGCATTCGGCGAGAATCAGCTAGTGATTCTCGACGATTCGGCGAGAATCAGCTAGTGATTCTCGTCGAATCGGCGAGAATAACTTAGTGATTCTTGTCGAATCATACTTAGACTAATTTTCGTCTATCTTCCCGTGAGCTAGTTTGACCCATCCTTGCTCCTTGCTTGCTCTTGATCTGTCTCAGCCCTGTACTTGAAAATAAGTACACTCCAATAGAGAGAGTACACGTAAGCCAACACACTGATCTGCTCAACGAGAGATTATGTTGCGCAGACCCGTGTATATTGACCTACTGCACCCTGACATTGGTGTGTACTTAGAGTGGAGTAACTGCAAGCACAACTTAAAGATATATCATCAAATACATTGTGAATTCATCTTAGCTTGATAGGTGGCTTCCTCAAATCCAGGTAATTGTGGATACAATACCCAACACTCTTGCCTGAGACTTGCCGTGGTTCTCCTCTTCTTTTCTGGCAGCCAGCTTCATCTCATATGATAGCAACTTCCCAAAGAGGGTGTGTGGAGCAGTGTCACCTAGTTTTTCCACTTCTTTGATTGCATAGATTTTTGTATCCCAATCTCTAGTGAGAGATCTAAGTAACTTGTCATTCAGTTCATAGTGACTGAATACCCTTCCATAAGTCTTCAGTTCATTCACAATCCTAAAGAACTTTTCATAATAGGTGGTTATGTTGTCCCCCTTTGATTGCCTGAAAGCCTCATACTCTTGGTTGAGCATGGACTTCCTATCATTTTGAACTTCATCTGTCCCCTCCATGTAGATCAACAACGTGTCCCACATTTCCTTTGCTGTTATGCAATGGATCAGGTTCTGAAGTGTAGAGTCATCAACAATACTCATAATTATATTCTTTGCTCTCCTATTTATTGAGGCCAGGGCAATCTCATCCTTAGTCATCTCATCATATATATTGGGTGTCTGGACCTTTGCATCCAGTGCTGAGACCTTAATTGGGATGAATGGTCCCTCTTCGACTGTAGTATACATCCTAGGGTCAGCAGCTTCCATGAACAGCCTCACCCTTGCTTTCGAGATGCTGAAGTATTCCTTCCTACGGATTGGAAGCCTCACAGCACTATTCTCCTTATTGGTCATTCCTGAACCGATAGAGGCGGACTTCTAACTAACCTTGGAGATCTACTCAGACTGTTAAGACTTTAAAGAGTAACCTTCCTATGATACCACTTGAAAGTCTTGTGTACAAGGCTAGCTAAACACCTAGATGGGGTGTGAGTAGGTTTTTGTCTCTATTTCAATCTTATTACTTGTTAGCTGATTTTTGTGCTTAGTGATTAGGTTAGTTTTAGCTTTCAGGAACAATCACAGATGACACAACAATTTTATAGTGGTTACCCAATCTTGGGTACGTCCACTGTCCCTCTGTGTCTTTATAACAGTGTGTTAGACTAGTCTCTTTCCCCAAAACTCGGCTCTTTAAGAGCTTACATCACAGATCTCGCAGGACCTCATAGGTCACACAGACCTACCACTTAGGCACTAAGCCAAACCACAGGTCACAAAGAACTTTCACTTGGCACTAAGCCAAACCACATGTTAACACTGGATCTGACCGCTCCCCAACTCCCAGCGGCAAGCCAACATCTAGCCGCCAGACCGTCTCCCCGCGGGGCCTCCCTGGCTTGGCAGGCGTCCAGGAGCAATCAGTCAGGAGCTGTCTATCCGCCTATCCGCGCGGCTAGGTGCCCCCCTCTCTTTTTTGCTTCCCTGCATCTGTTCACCGCTGCCCGCTTCTCCTGTACCCCGGGCAGCCGGTATTTTTAGCCCTGCCCGTTTGGGCAGGTCCCCGAGCCTATAAATAGGCGTGAACAGTAACTCCTAAGGGACAGAATTCGGATTCCCAAGCTTGCCGCCTGTGGCAGCGGGTTCGAATTTCTCCTTTAGCGGATACCTGTTCGCTCGGGCTCTTCTCTTCTAACCGCTGTAACCGATTTTTCATAGCTAAAAAGAAAGTTCGCCGCAGGAGAGGCATTTAAGCCGCAGCGGGCGAACTCTGGTGTTGCCGCTGATAGCGGCCCTTTCTCTCTTTTCTCTGCCCAGTTTTATCCTACATTCCTAGTCGCTAGTAACCGACTGGTCGACAGCCTTCTCCCCTTCTCCCCAGTGCTCGAATGGTTAGCTGGTGGTGCTCGCCTTCCCTTTCGCATTTCGTGCATCAACAGTTAACACGCGACCTTCAGATATCGACTAGTCGCTGAAGTTCAGCGGCCATACAATGTCAGACCGGCAGTCCGTTCAGAACAACCTCAGCCCCATCGAAGTTCTGCTCTTGGAAGCTCTTCTGTAGTCCCGCCGGGAAGAAAATCGAACTCGCCAAGAGATGATCCGGCAGCTCGCTGCGATCAATTCAAATCTAGCCGCAATTAATCAGCGGTTAGGCTTGCAGTCCGCAATCATTCCGGTTACACCTGCCAACCAGACCCCAGTGGACAGCAAGCAGGTCGATCCGCCGGCCTACTCGCCTACCTGTCCGGGATATTCGCCGGGCTATTCGTCCTCCTACCCGATCTGTCCGCCAGAGTTTCCGACAAGGTTTCCAGTTACGAAGAAGCCTCGCGTTTCAGAAAAAGGACATCTCATTCCTAGGCTGGCAGACACGACATCAGCAACAAAAGCAATCCTGACAATCAATTCCTTAACCCAATATGTTTTTCTGTCTTTTATTTCCTCTTATGAATTTCTCTTAAGAAGGATTATAACACATCTCTATATTTTGTTTCAGAGATTCTATATCAGTACTCTCACCTAGCAAGTCATCATTCTTATGTGTTTGCAACCCAAAAATTAAAAGATCACTGAATCAGGAGATATCGCCGAGTCTAGCTACATACCTCTTTAGAGCCGTTGTCATTAGCGTAACACCACAAGGACCACGTGTTGCGGGGAGTTTTCGCACCGTGTAGTGGGAGCTTACCGGCTTTGATGCGGTGGAGTACTAGATTGCGGATCCCAGCTGGTATCTACCCCCACTTCTGCATTTTGGAGGGACAGGGTTGCTGGTAGCGCTACCATGCTTTGAGAGGGATATCGTTGCAACTAAGATGGGTCTGTGCGGGAATCCGCACGCATACCCCGCAGATCGTCTTAGCATGTAACCCTTGAATACTCTTTGATACTCTCAAGCATCGCCTGCAGGAGACCCACAGTCTTGTCGATCTCAGGGGGAAGCAATGCCGCTCCGGCCGCACCTGCCCAAAAGATCGACTTAGACTGTACTCCAGGCAAGAGAGCAGTGTTTTCTTTTCTTCAAGCAGAAGTCTAGTCGGCAGTCAGAGATCAGACCGCGTGGTTATATATCCTGGCTAGAGACACAGTATCCGCTCGGGTAATTGGGTATTATAAGTCTGAATGGAAGTTATCCGACCCGCAGCTAGTTGCGGATATTATTATTCTTACCGCTCGGTTATCTTTTCGACAAATTGGTTTTCTTAAATTGGTCTCATATTCGAAGTTGCCGATATTATTCTTACCACTCGGTTATCTTTTCGACCAATTGGTTTTCTTAAATTGGTCTCATATTCGAAGTTGCCGATATTATTCTTACCGCTCGGTTATCTTTTCGACCAATTGTTTTTCTTAAATTGGTCTCATATTTGAAGTTGCCGATATTATTCTTACTGCTCGGTTATCTTTTCGACCAATTGGTTTTCTTAAATTGGTCTCATATTCGAAGTTGCCGATATTATTCTTACCGCTCGGATATCATTATTAATCGCGCGAGCCGTTTGGTTATCTTCAGTTCAATACAACAGATATCATTATTAATCGTGCGAGTTGGTTGGTTATCTTCAGTTCATTATAGCGGACATCAGTCTTATTCGCACGAGTTATGCGTGAAAATCACTTTGTATCAGATGACTTCGCACTCTAGTCGCCTGGAAAAGTAAGCTAGCAGGGCTTATCTCCACATCCATTCTGCTTGTGTATTATCCAGATATCTCATAACATATTATAATCGATCGAATAGAAATATAATACCGAGCGAATAAAGCATATCTAGCAAAATCAGAGTATCATTTATATTGTCAAAAATTACAAAATGTATTATTCGCGCAGCTTACAAAGATCATGCTGCCGGATCAAAAAAATATCATTACATATCAACTTTTCTTCTTTTTCCGCTCCGGCTCATACTCTGCTTCACTGAAAGAGCTTGAAGAGCTACTTGTCTCAGCTGATCCGGATCCCTCCTCGCTCGAACTGCTGGATGAACTCGAGCTTGTATCCGCACGGACATCTTCAGGTACGCCCTCCTGTTCGTTTGAATGCTCGTCCTCCTCAAGAATCTCAATAGGTTCTTCGGCCGGCTCTACTCGCGCGGCTTCGATATCCTTGAAGCCGGGGAATAACTCGTCAAGAGTTATGCCTTCGTGACCAGGCTTAAATGCTCCCCGCTCCCGCAAGATGTCTAGCGTGTCTTCCCCGCTATCCCGCAGATGCATGGTAAGTTCTCTTCTAAAGGCCGGGTTCCCCGGGTCATAAGCTTTCTGCAAGAGAAGATAAAGTTAAACTTTCGGATAATGCTAAGGTAACCGGTAAAGCCGCGAGGTAAAAACTTACTGCGTTAATATTCTTCAGCTTCTCATTTTCCTCCTTGAGGTGCTCTACATCATCCTCTAACCGCTCGGCAAGAGCAACCACTTCGGTGAGGGCTTCAGCGACGAAGTGGTCCGTCACGAAGCTTCTCGCGCGGATTTGTGCAGCTAAGGCCGGAAGTTTCTTCGTCGGAATGGCCCGCAGGTCGGCTAGGTTCTCCCTTCCGTACATCGCCCAGCTAACCGCGTGGGCATGTTTGGAAATCTTCTCGTTCTTCCACAAGGGAAGAGCGGTAGAGACCTGAACGTTCTTCCCGCGCAGGTGCCATTTCATAACCGCCTTGCCTCGACGATCTTTTAAGTTCTCCCCCGATCCTTGGGGTGCAAAGGGCTCAGAGTCATAATCAGCGGCGACATCATGCTCCTCGCGGCGGTCATCCTTTCTTTTCTTCCTAGCCTCGCTCTGCGTCAGAACGGGCTCTGCCGGTGTAACCGACTTGTTCGCAGGAACTCTCAAGACGACTGCCATAGGACAAAATATTTAGCCGCGCGATTAGATTAAGCAACTAATTGCTAAAAATATACCTTCTTCTGCACGGAATTCCATCACTACTGGCAGCAATGGTATATAGTGCAAGATATCTAGCCGCGAACCGGCGAGGAAGTCAGCGATCTTCTTCTCGATCCCTTCAACCTCAAACCGTTCGAATAGCTTAGCCGGGCAGACTTGCGGACAGACAGGCAGAAGGCCCAGATTCCCCTCGAACATGAGGAATCTGGTGGACCAGTTGGGAAACTTGTTCGTCAGGTTAACCGTCTTCATCCCGGTGCAGCTGAAGTACACTACACCTTTGAAGACCCGGCTGTCCTTCTTGCCAGAGACGATGGAGCGGTTAACGAAGCAATGGCGGAAAAGATCCATAGTGAATCTTACCCGCTCGGTCCGAAGGTATATGATGAAGCTCACCATGGACGCTATTGTATTCGGCGAAAGTTGGCCGGGTACAATTCCGAAAAAGTCGAGAATCTCCACAAGCTCGATCAGCGGCGGCCAGCTAAAACCGAAATTGAAGTGGTCGACTGGAATCGCCACCAGATTCCTTCCGTAAGTGTTTATCCGCTCAACTTCTAGGGGTAACCGCACGACTATATCAGTATTCATCATGTGAGCCGCGATAAAGCGCTCCAGTTCGCTGTTGGTCATTTCCGACCTCCTGTGCTCGGCGTCAAGGAAAGCGGTGGCAGCTGAAGCTCGCGCGGGCACCATCAATTCTTCCCGCAAGAAGTTCTGAACTTTAAACTTTTCCATATAATGCGGAGCTAGGACGTATTTATAGAGCCTGCAGGACGACTTATTGCTCGCACGGTTACATGAAAGAAGCTGCCGGATAATCGTCGTTTCCTGCAAATGTCTTTTCAATCATTTCAGCGCATTATTACTCGAGTGGCTAAATCAAAGAAGCCTCCGGACATTCGTCGTTTCCTACAGACGTCCTTTCAACCGCAATCAATCATTACAGTTCGCGCGGTTATATTAACAAGTTCGCTGGGTCATTTGTTTCCCGCAGATTTAGCAAAGCGCTATACAGAAGACCGCTCGAACACAAAAGATTCAAACCGCCAACATCCATAGCATTATACATAAATAAGATCGTGCGACAATTTCCGATAGGTCGGGCGAATAAGCAAATCACAATGTTGCAAGGTATTAAAAAACAAACACAGCTAATCAGGTTAGTTCGCTCGAACACATTATTACAGATTTTCTCTCTATCTCTCCTCACGCCTCTCCTCGCGCCATTCGCCGCTAGGTTCTACGGGGTCCCTGCCGATGAGCGCGACTTGATCGTTGATGCCCAGTAAAAAGGACATCACGCTGATCAAGTGGTGGCTAAGGGTATTCTAAGCCCGGTGAATCCGGGATGTATCCCGAACTATGCGGCTCATCGGGACAGATGCCTCAAAAAAAGGCACCTGTTCGCTAGGTCGCGCGGTTAGGTTCACATTGCCGGTCACTGGGGCAGAAGTTCCCCCCCTACTAGGGCCGTGACTTGACTCGCCCGGTTTCCCCGAACTCGTGGAGTCATGTCGCCGGCCTTTCTCCTTTTCTATCCTCTCGTAGTATTTCCTCTTGTAGTGCGCAGCGTCATCCTCCGCCCTTTGAAGTCGCCTCCCCAAGATCGAAACTTGATCGCAAGCAGCCCTTTCTCGCTCCCGGCTGCTGGATAGTTCCGCGGACAAATCCTTTATCCGCTCGTCCTGGCCTGCCCTTGCCTCTTCCTCGAGTTTGAGCTCCGCCTTTAGTCGCTCGAGGTCAGCAAAGAGCTTGGAGATGGTGCGTTGGCCTTCATCATCCTGAAGCCGCCGCGTGGTCTCATCCGCAACATCTTGAGGGTTTGATTTCGCAAAGTATGCAGAGAAAAGATGGGCAAAATTAGTGTTGTTGCGCGGCAAGATCGACAAGCAACGATGCTAAAAGAATAGGCACCCGAGCAAAGGCCATCTTCTCTAGTTGCGGCCTCTATCTGATGGCTAGAAAAAGCAGGCCGCCTAAGTCTCTCAGGATCAATCTTCTTCAGTTAATTGTCCCTCAGAAGTCGCTCGGCCCGCTTATTCTTTTCAAGCTCCTCGCGCGACAAAAGCAAGTCGTCGGTCTCAGTTATTATGCCGATAGGTCTCTTTAACCGCGGCGGTTCCTTGTAAGGTGGTGGAACTTTTATTTTCTTCGGGGCAGGTTTGAGCATACTTGACTGCAGAAGCTTTGGGCGGTCTGGCGGTCAGCTTCAGCCTTCTCTTCAGCAGAGAGAGCCGGAAAACAACTTGGTTCTTCTCCAGCGGCTAGAATCTTCTTCTCGGCAGCAATCCATTCTCGCAGTTTCAGCTTATTTTCACCTTCGCATGGATCGGGCACTTCCTTTCCAGTCTTCACCGACAAGACCTCCAAGTCGGACTCATTCCCGGATAGCTGCTTTCTGCTGGCTTCCTTTTCCTTTTCCTGCAATGGAATCATAGTGAGCGGCAAGGTTAACAATGCTCGCCTAACCGCTCCCCTTTTCAGTATGGCGATCAAGCTATCTGAAAGCATTTACCTCTTCTATTCGCACGGGCTCGTTCTCCTGTTGATCGGGCACATCAATCTTGCTGGTCGCTTTCATGGCCTCCGCGAATTTCTGGTTTCCTTTCTTCTTCTTCAGGAGGATTGCCTCTGTCCTCTCCTCAACCGATGAAGTAGGCTTGTGCCTCCTTTTCTTCGTCGGGAGGGCGGCTTTCACAGCATCAAGGTTCTCCCTAAGCTTGTCGGCGGAAATCTTAGCAGCCCTTTTCGCCCTGTCAATGACATCAGAGATCTCTCCGCTTTCTCGCCCGGTCTCATCTTCGGCGTCCCTTTTGCCGTCTTCGCTGGAGGATGAAGTGATATGCACGTCGGAACCCGCCGAAGGCTGTGGAGTGTTCGCCCGGACAGGCTCTGGAACCTTCCTACCCTCCATATTCTCGGTCAGCTGTTCAGAAGGCTTGACCATAGCGGTTATTATCTCCGTTGCCAGCTTGAAGGACTGTTCGCTATTCGGCTTTTCGTTAACCGAGCTTGGTTTCTGCGAAACCGCCTTGGCAGTATGCATCTTGCATGGTGTCTCATCGACTTTGCGATTAGATGTCTCTAGCGGCGATTTGGATGCGGCCAGCCCCTCGTTGCTAAACTGTACTAGGATGCTCCTCCTAGAAGACATGGAGGATAGCAGAATCTTAACCGCAGTTGGAGAGAAGCGACCCGTCTCGAAGGAAGTTTTATGAAAGCAGCATCGACGCCAGCGCTATTTATAGTTTTGAAGGCATTAATTGTGCTTGCGGTCAGGCGGTTAACTACATTTTCGAAATTCCTCCTGAATTTAAAAATGTGCGGGGATTATGTTAACACTGGATCTGACCACTCCCCAACTCCCAGCAGCAATACAACATCTAGCCGCCGGACCGTCTCCCCGTGGGGCCTCCCTGGCTTGGCAGGCGTCCAGGAGCAATCAGTCAGGAGCTGTCTATCCGCCTGTCCGCGCGGCTAGGTGGCCCCCTCTCTTTTCGCTTCCCTGCATCCGGTCACCGCTGGCCGCTTCTCCTGTACCCGGGCAGCCGGTATTTTTAGCCCTGCCCGTTTGGGCAGGTCCCCGAGCCTATAAATAGGCGTGAACAGTAACTCCTAAGGGACAGAATTCGGATTCCCAAGCTTGCCGCCTGTAGCAGCGGGTTCGAATTTCTCCTTTAGCGGATACCTGTTCGCTCGGGCTCTTCTCTTCTAACCGTTGTAACCGATTTTTCATAGCTAAAAGGAAAGTACGCCGCAGGAGAGGCATTTAAGCCGCAGCGGGCGAACTCTAGTGTTGCCGCTGATAGCGGCCCTTTCTCTCTTTTCTCTGCCCGGTTTTATCCGACATTCCTAGTCGCTAGTAACCGACTGGTCGACAGCCTTCTCTCCTTCTCCCCAGTGCTCGAATGGTTAGCTGGTGGTGCTCGTCTTCCCTTTCGCATTTCGTGCATCAACACCACAGGTTACAAAGACCTTAGCCTTCATAATACAGGCTTACAAAATCAGACTAACAAAGAATCTGTACAGAAGAAATAAGTGGTGATTTAATTAGACACCATAGCAAGAACTCTGTGTTTAATACTTCCTAGACTGAGCAGATATCAGCCCAAGCTTTTGGTGTTGAAGATAATGAAGCCGTCACTTGAATATTTCTTCAAACAGCTATTGTTTCTTTGTAGAGCTTGTAGATCTGCTTCCTCAAAATTACTTCTGAACTTGTTGTTGCATATGGTAAATGCTTCAGATGTCTTTCCTCTGCTATGTTTCTGCACAGAATTGCTTCTTTAGGCTAGACAAGAAAGGCGAGGAAGAAGATTAAGTTCGGCCACACTTTCGTTTTCAGAAAACCTAGACAAGGATTCAATTCGATTCAATTCAATTTAATTGTTTGCTCTGGCCAATTTGCTTCTTTTTATTCCATGACAGCCAATCAAGCTGTGGGCCCATCACCACGATTGATGGTTGAGATTTAGCCATACAACACATTCTATCCATTTACTCTTGATTCAACAGCTCTTTACTGTGTGTGGGCCCCATCACTTAAAGAGGAAAATATATCTTTCCAAGTGCAGAGGATGATGACAGCTGGCCGCCAGCGCCTCTGGAAACTTTCCCTCAACATTTGAATTTTTTGTTGACCTTTTGACTTTGCTGATCTGAGCATGACTCGACATCTATGGACTTAGAAAAAATTCAAGCATTGGAAGCAAAGGCATTGAGTGAGTAAACATTACTCAACACCACAACACTTAGAGAAAATTCTATCTATCTAGGTGTTGAGAGCGTTGAGTGAGCTTGCCTCAATCAACACTATTTGCCTTTGTAAATATTTCTATGTTAAGGCGTTAAGAGCGTTGAGTGAGCTTGCCTCACTCAATGCTATTTGCCTTAGCCAGATTTTCTGAGCCTTGGTGTTGAGGGAGTAAGCTCTACTCAACGCCAAACTACTTAACAGAATTTCTCTGTTATTTGGCATTGAGTGAGTAAGCTACACTCAACGCTTTTGGACTTAGCCAAATATCTGTGTCTAAAAACACATCAGCAAGGATACAGTCAATACTATTGCTCCATGGCATTGAGTGAGTAAGCTACACTCAACGCCTTGCTACTTAGACAGATTTTCTATCATGATGTTGAGTGAGTAAGCTACACTCAATTCCTGTGGACTTAGTTAAAATTTTTCCCAACTTTTCTGTGGCGTTGATAGGCACAACCACACTCAACTCTAAACTCAGTTCGATGAATTCAGAACTTAGTTCTACTTGTAAGACCCCTTTTTTTTTCTTTTTCGAACACTGGGGTCTTAGGCCCAGAACCGCCGCTTTGTGGTGACACCATCACGCCCGGGGAGGTCATCACTACAAAATGTCGATCCTGCCGGCCAAATCGATTGCAGAACAGTAGCATAAGTAATTATAAACTAGTCCACCATAACCACATGTATATAAATAAATCTCCACGAAGGGAGAGTCCACAATAATAATAATCAGAGTACAAAAGGAGGGCTTGTGCCCAGTACATGTAATCCTCACTACAAGTCACTTGCGGTAGCAAAACTAAAACTAAGCTTCACCGTAACTGTCACTGAACCGAGAGCACCCAATCTAGACTGGCCCATCTCTGCCCACTCCATACTCTGCTGGTGCTGCATCTCTGGGTGTTTCTTCCTTTTCGGCCTGCAGTCACCGCCTCGCAATCCACTTCTGCGTCTACGTCTTCGGCCTCCTGGCTGCTGAGCTGGTGGGATCCCACCAATCAAGGGGCATTTTACCCGCGTATGTCCCGGCTAGTGATAATGGTAACACGGTCGCGGGGTCAACTCTTTCAGAAACTGCAAAACCCGTGACCCTTCCATATGGTACACCTAAAATGTTGTGGTTCGAAAACCATTAGTCATAAAGACTAAGCCATATCATCCCCTACCCCTCCCCCCACGGCTCCTAAGCACCGAGCGGAGAGGAGGAAAGGGAAGCTACAAAGGTGGAGAGTGTCAAAAGCAAGTCACAGCGGACCTATGCTAGCAATTCCATAGTAAATATGACAAAAGCAGAAATTAGGAAATGTAACCTTAACTTATGTGCGGAAGCGCATAAGCCAAGGGACCTTTTGCAGGGCTCCCATCGTATAAAGTGTCTCATACCACTTATACGTTGGGGTGTCAGTTATCAAACAGCAAGGAGTAACAAGTAAGTAAAAGCACAAGAAATATAACCATTGATTTATAGGGATTACCCCTATAGACCAAGGGGTCGTTTTGCAGGGCCTATCGTATAAAACGTCCCATACCATCTTATACGATAGGTGGCAATGTTTATCCTATGACACACAAATATGCTATGGAATGCACAAGCAAGTGCAACACACACACACGACTCCATGCGCACAGACCTTTAGTTCCACCTGTTCGGGCAGCTAGCTTCACTCCCAGGAACCTCCGTAGTTGCAAACGGAGACAGTGGGTCGGGCCCCCCACTCCTAGGCGGGTAACCACACTACCAGGCCTAGCCCTTCCATATACCCCTAGAAGAACACAACCTAGAGTATCCGCGTATTAGTGCTGGCTATATCCACCAGACATTCTTTGGCTAAGTGTCCCACACCGCCGAGTCAACGTACCGACATCAGTGTGATCGATCGTCCAGTACCGATGACCCACCACTTTTATGCACATGCAATCATGACAGTTATATTTGTACAAGTTATCATATTACTGAGCTTCCAGCTCTCTAGGCTACCATGCATAAACCAAGTCCCTGAGCATCCCGCTCCCTTGACTTCCAAATTTATACCAAGTCCCCGAGCATCCAGCTCCCCGGACTTCCCAATCACAAACCAGACCATTGACATTACTAGTAGGCCCTTAGACCACGGACCTAATCTACCCATTCCATGCCAATTCTTCTTCTTAAGTGTACAAGTGTAGGTGTGAGGTGCAACTATTATTAGGTTTACTCTTGATCATTTTATTCCTAAGATTTAAGGTTAACCTTGGACTTCTCGAGGTTTACTAGGTGAAGGGCTCGCAGCGGTACTAGGAGCTATGATTGGGTGAATCCCAAAGCTCCCTTTCCAAGGCACTTATTGTAATTGATTGGTTCCCTTAACCCATTCTCTTCTCATATTACAGTGGGCTAATCCTAGGGTGACTTTGACTCTTTCTCTTCTCGGGAGGTCGATCTTCCGTCGAACCCGAACACCACTTAACACAAGTCAATCTCACACCCTACCCATCCTGACTTCCAATAATGAACTTGATTTAACTCACCCTATCAAGACCAGCAAACTACCAAAATTCCATTTCCCAAGTTCATTACCCACTCTAGTTCAGCTTCAGCAGTTTTACTAAACGCAGACCCTCCTAAGCTTTATGAGGTATGCAAGGGGTGGTACTCCAAATTGTCTTCTGAATCTCCTATAATATTTACTGGAGGTCTACCATGACATAATTTGTCTAAATACAGAAAATAATAATTTTCCTATTTCATTTGGCATTTAATTTATTTATTCTCAGCCTCCCAATGCCTTAGTATGAGCATGAAGTGCACTAATAAGCGAACAATAAATAACCATAAAATCAGTAAAAATCCTATGAGACATTTAAGCAGTAATTCCAAATTTTGAGAAATTTCAGAGGTGTTAAGGCCTACATTTTCTAATTTACCATTTTAGGCCACTTTTACTATATTATGAAGCAAGTACTGCAAATATATATCCAAAAATCACAATAAAATTATAAAATATTTATGGTGACCTAAAACCATCAAAAACTAAGTCTAATACTTTTTCTCTAATATTTGAGCTCTGAATTTATTTTAATGTAAAACAACAATTTTCCTAGCTTAGAGAAGGAGGTACAATTTTTAATCATCTAAAAATCTATAAAAATTTAAAGGATGACTATCATTGTCTGAAAAACCCACTGACCAAATTTCATAATTTTCCAAATAGTAATTGGGGATTATTTGTATTTTTGACTACATATCACAATTAGTACATTAAAGAATAAAGTACCCAAAATAATCAGATAAAACTCTCAATAAAACTACTTAAGGTATAACATGCTATAAGATGCCTTAATCCAAGATTTCATAATATTCCAGTGAATATAAATTCAAAAATCATCAAGATAAATATCTAGGGCACAATTAGAGTTGTAAATGAAGTACTGTATAAATTAACCCAAAAATCTCAACAAAATTATATTATGTTCACTTGGACCATAAAATTACCCTACTTAAATTTTACTTGATTTGAAGTTAATTTGATAGCATAATAATTCAAATGAAGGTTTGTGACTTAAACTAGGGTTAGGGTTTTAGGTTGCCTAACTGTCTCCAAAGCCCCTAAGATTTTGTCCAAAGAACTATAATGGCCCCATGGTCCTCTCCACCTAATTTCAAGTCAGTCCAAGGTCATTTGACCCAATGACCTTCACAACCCTAAAAATCCCCATTAAGGGACTTACCCTAGGGTTCTAAGGCTACCCTATCCCAAACCACCCCAAATTACAGTAGAGGGTGTGTCATGCACGAAAAAGGCAGTGGACAAAATATCAGCCTCTGTTGAGGTTGTTTGACCACTCAAATCTCAAAAGGAATGAATTGACCTAATTAACCCTATAAGGGCCAACCTAGGGTCGAGTTAAAACTTAATCAAAACACATCCAAATGAGGTGGAATTTTTACCAGAGTTCTAACAATCCCCCTAAGATCTTCCTCCCAAATTTGGGGGGATTTTGAGTTGTTTAGGACACCTAACTAAATTATACATGAATTTTTAAATTGTTACAAAAACTATAGAACAATATTCTCCAAAAATTCTAATTTTTAAAAAAGACCTAGGTATGGCTAATAATAGCCCATACCCCAAATTTCAAGTCATTTGGATGTCTGGATTGATGTAGGCATCCAAATCAATCTCAGGACAACCCTATGGATAGACCTCACCAAAATGTGTGCTGTGGTCTAACTTGGACTCCAAATTGAGTGAAATAAATTTTGAATTAAACTAGACTTCAAGGGCTACATTTTCTATGTTTACCACTTTTTATGTTTCAGCTCCTGCGGGCTACAATTTTCAGTTTAAACTTAGTGTACAGTAAAGGGGATTAATTTCTAATTATACAATATATAATATGTTAAAATAACACTGTTCATCTTCTTCTTTACCCGAACCCGAACAGAACCAGAAAAGCAACTATTCCTGTAGCTTTTCTAAAGCTATTTCCCGGCCACCCAGCCGTCTCCCTGGCCGGCCACCACCACCACCACCTCTGTTGAGGTGAGGGCTACCGTCGGGCGGCGGAACGGCCGCCGGAGAGGCGGTTTCCAGCGAACCCGCCACCATGAAATTTTGGAAAAACCATGGAAACGCTCACCCGATCCAGCTCGTTTGAGCCCTATATCTCTCCTAATGATTTCTAAGATCTATCCATAGAAGAAGAGGTATAGGAGGACCTTATTCGAGGTTTGGAGTCGAGCCGATCGTCGGGATGCTATTTGCGCGGTGGTGGAGTCGCCAGAATCCTTTTACAGCGCAGCACAAACTTCAATCCGTCGGGTCAGCGTGGGAAACTTCATCTCTGAGCCTAAGGGACCTTTTTAAAGGGAAGAAATGGGGAGTGGGCGGTTATAGGCTGTCCAGCCATTATTGCCTCTTCAAGAGCAAGCTCGGCCATGGTGGAGGGGAGCTGAAATGGCTTTGTAACAGCTAAAGGAGGGCTGGAAACTCCTCCTCTCCCTGAGAGGAGTTGAATCCAGCCATTTCAAGGGGAAGAGGGAAGGCCATGGAATCAAATGCCATTGACGGCCATGAAGGCTGGGGCTCGGCCATGGCTGGAGGAGGAGGAGGAAATGGCTTCCACGTGGCACAGCCGGTCAAACTTCACAAAATAAGACTTAACTAAGTCTTAATAAGAGAAAACGGCCAATTAAGACATTCTGGCCCTCTTCCCGAAATGGCCCGGTTCAACTGAACAAGCACCCAGCCAAAAAGATCGACCAGAAAAAAACCAAGTAAAATGGCGTTGAGTGAGCTCTGCTCACTCAACGCCATCCATGCTATGGCATTGAGTGAGCTCAGCTCACTCAACGCCATCCCAGTTACGGCATTGAGTGAGTTTTGCTCACTCAACGCCATCAGAATGGCCTCCCAGACTATGGCGTTGAGTGAGCTCAGCTCACTCAACGCAATCCGGATTATGGCGTTGAGTGAGCTCTCCTCACTCAACGCTATCCAGAATAAGCCCCTTTTAAACGATGGCATTGAGTGAGCTTAGCTCACTCAACACCGTCCAGATTATGGCGTTGAGTGAGCTGAGCTCACTCAACACCATCTATATTATGGCTTTGAGTGAGCTTAGCTCACTCAACGACGTCCAGTTTATGGCTTTGAGTGAGCTTAGCTCACTCAACGCCGTCCATGTTATGGCGTTGAGTGAGCTTAGCTCACTCAACATCGTCCAAATTATGGCTTTGAGTGAGCTTAGCTCACTCAATGCCGTCTAGGTTATGGCTTTGAGTGAGCTTAGCTCACTCAAAGCCGTCCAGGTTATGGCGTTGAGTGAGCTTAGCTCACTCAACGCCGTCCAGATTATGGCTTTGAGTGAGCTTAGCTCACTCAACACCGTCCAGGTTATGGCTTTGAGTGAGCTTAGCTCACTCAACGCCATCCAGGTTATGGCGTTTAGTGAGCTTAGCTTACTTAACGCCGTCCAGATTATGGCTTTGAGTGAGCTTAGCTCACTCAACGCCATTCCAATGTCACGGGCGTGACAGATCGGTCACGGGCGTGTCTGACCTATGGTTAAATTTCTGAGCTCGACGATCGTCTTCCTAAGGTCGACGATCGTCGAAGGGGGTCACGCCCTAGGTCACAGGCGTGACGGGTCGATCACGAACGTGACCACCCCTTGACTCAAAATCTCGGTCGACAAACTTCAATTCCTAGGCTTCCTAGGGTTCTGTTAAGACAAAACCACTCCCAGGGGTCTAGTCGGAAATGGGATGTTACAAATCCCAATAAACAAAACAAAGATTTTGTCCCCGAAATGAAGGTTAAGCCTACGGGGCTCCTATCGGGAGAAGAAAAAAAGGCTTGTAACATCCCATGAGAGTCGAAAGATTTACATCTCTACGTTACGTTTGCTATGCGTGGTTTGAAGGTGTTTGTCAAATCTAAGACCAATTCATCAAGTTGACTAGGTATATACTCCCAATAAACAAAAGATTAGCCCCTATTCTTAAAATTTCAGTCCTACTAGTTTATAATAGGAAAATAAATTGAACGTCTTGAGAGGTTATGAGGTATACCTGGCTGAACAACTCTGGATACCTTTGTCATATCAGGTCCTGCGGTTCCCAGGTATGCTCCTCCTGACCGTGGTTCCTCCACGGAACTTTTGACTGACGGAATTTTCTTGCGACGCAAGGTTCGTACTCCTCTGCCATCGATCTGAATCGGCTCTGAGTGAACTGACCGGTCCGAAGCTACCGGTCCATCTGTGGTCAAAATCTGCTGCTCTGGGTGCAGTAGAGCCCTCCTAAGTGAAGAAACGTGGAATACGTCGTGCAAAGCTGCCAGCTCTGGTGGTAACTCCAGCCTGTAAGCTAGGGCCCCGATCAGCTCCAGGATCCTGAAGGGCCCATATACCTAGGGCTGAGCTTCTTCCTCCGACCACGCACCCGTGAAACTCCATACATGGGCCGGATCTTCAAAAACACTCGGTCCCCCACCTGAAACTCCACCTGATGATGACAGGCGAATACTTAGTCTGTCTGCTCTGCGCTTCTAACATCTTGTCTCTTATCAGTCTCACCTGAGCCTCGGTGTCTTCGACAAAATCCGATCCCAACGCCTTCGGATCCTCGTCTTGAATCAAAGGAAGCGAGGTCCTGCATCTCCTTCCATACAAGGCTTCGTAAGGCGCCATCCTGATGCTGGACTGGTAGCTGTTGTTATAGGAGAACTTGACCAGGGGTAGGAGCTTCTCCCATGGTTCCCCATGGTCCAAAATGCATAGCCTCAGAAGATCTTCCAGCGTCCGATTTGTGCGTTCCGTCTGCCCATCCGTCTGGGAATGGAATGTGGTACTGAAGGTCAATCGCGTGCCTAAGTAAGCCTGCACAGATCTCAACTCCCTGGAAGGGAACCGGCCATCCTGATCCGACACGATCGTCTTGGGCACCCCGTGGTATCGAACAAATTGCTCCACAATCTCCGCACTAGTACCCCCACAGAGTCATCCTTCTTGATCGGAATGAATCTGGCCACCTTCGTCAACCGATCGACGATGATTCAAATCGAGTCATTTCCCGTCCGTGATCGGGGAAGTCCATGAATAAAATCCGTCGTGATGTCCTCAAATTTCCACTCCGGGGGTACATGTTCTGAGATACATCATCCTTTTGATGATACAACATACGATTAAATCTTTACCTTCTCAGATATCCCGAATCTTGTTACCCGTCATCTAATTTCACGTGATAATAGTTAATTCTCGTAATTACTCCGTCTTATTACCATGTCATTGTCTTGGTAACGCTACGGGTCATTATTCCAAACATGTTTTTTTACAAAAATCTTATGTTCGCCTGAATAACGTCGAATTATATTGACTTCAATCTCACTATGTTTGTAACGCCACTTTCCCTAAACTAGGTCCAAGGGAACCCAAGCTAATATTAATTTGCCCAATAAACAAAAGTTTAGCCCCCAATAAACAAAAGATAAGCCCCTACCTATCATGGGCTAAGTATCTTTTATATTACCCTGTTACATCTGTCCTAGCTGGGTGCACAATCCCTAGGGCATCAATCTTCGACTTGGGGTTCCACCCTGAAACTCATTAATATACTCCATACTTAAACTCTCTGAGTCACATTTACGACAACCTTATCCGGGTCAAAATGTTCCCAATCCCAAATGAGTATCTCCCGAACTTGAATTCCTATCCGACCCTCAGTTTTTGTCTCGGTGGTTGTATTTAGGTAATTTTATTACCGGTATTGAGGGTTAAGACTACTTGTCTTTTATCATTCTGCTAATGTATTATTGGTCTCAATTCTCCTAAAAGTAGTCTACCACTTTGAATAATCCTCTATTGGGATAGTAGGGACACCTGAGTTTACGTCTTAGGTAGTCATTCTCATGCTAAACTCCTCCTTAATTCTCTTTGGGTATGTCCTTACCTTCACAAAATTCATACCCAAGGTCTATTTTGAACTATGGCATACTATAAATTGTCATGGTTAGTCACGAGTCCTAGTTGGTTGAGTCTAACTCGTTGGTTAGAGGATTATAAGATGAGATCTTCGCAGCCGGAGGTTTTCCCTGCTGGGGGCAGGGTTTGCCGCAGGCTACAAAGAGGAATTCCAATTAATGATGAAGTGGACTTTCACATGTGATTTCCCTTATGGGCACACCACTGCTTCCGCTGCTTAGTTTGTCACAAAACTAAACTCGAGTGGGGGTGACCAAGGGTTAGTGGACTGCTTCTCTTCCGATCGAGGTCTCCTCTGATACTACTTGTAAGACCCCATTTTTTTCTTTTTCGAACACCGGGGTCTTAGGCCCATAACCGCCGCTTTGTGGTGACACCATCACGCCCGGGGAGGTCGTCACTACAAAACGCCGATCCTGCCAGCCAAATCGATCGCAGAACAGTAGCATAAGTAATTATAAACTAGTCCACCATAACCACATGTATATAAATAAATCTCCATGAAGGGAGAGTCCACAATAATAATAATCAGAGTACAAAAGGAGGGCTTGTGCCCAGTACATGTAATCCTCACTACAAGTCACTCGCGGAAGAAAACTAAAACTAAGCGTCACCGTAACTGTCACTGAACCGAGAGCACCCAAGCTAGACTGGACCATCTCTGCCGACTCAATTCTTTTCTGGTGCTGCATCTCTGGGTGCTTCTTCCTTTTCGGCCTGTAGTAACCGCCTCACAATCCATGTCTGCATCTACGTCTTCGGCCTCCTGGCTGCTGAGCTAGTGGGATCCCACCCATCAAGGGGCATTTGACCAGCATATGTCCCGGCTGGTGACAATGGTAACACGGTCACGGGGTCAACTCTGTCAGAAACTGCAAAACCCGTGACCCTTCCATATGGTACACCTAAAATGTTATGGTTCGAAAAACATTAGTCATAAATACTAAGCCCTATCATCCCATACCCCTCCCCCCACGGCTCCTAAGCACCGAGTGGAGAGGAGGAAAGGGAAGATACAAAGGTGGAGAGTGTCAAAAGCAGGTGAAAGCGGACCTATGCTAGAAATTCCATAGTAAATATGACAAAAGCAGAAAGTAGGAAATGTAACCATAACTTATGTGCGGAAGCACATAAGCCAAGGGATCTTTTGTAGGGCTCCTATCGTATAAAGTGTCCCATACCACTTATACGTGGGGGTGTCGGTTATCAAACAGCAAGGAGTAGCAAGTAAGTAAAAGCACAAGAAATATAACCATTGATTTATAGGGATTACCCCTATAGACAAAGGGGTCATTTTGCAGGGCCTATCGTATAAAACGTCTCATACCATCTTATACGATAGGTGGCAATGTTTATGCTATGACACGCAAATATGCTATGGAATGCACAAGCAAGTGCAACACACCCACACGAATCCATGCACACAGACCTTTAGTTCCCCCTATTCGGGCAGCTAGCTTCACTCCCAGGAAACTCCGTAGTGGCAAACAGAGACAGTGGGTCGGGCCCCGCACTCTTAGGCAGGTAACCACACTACCAGGCCTAGCCCTTCCATATGCCCCTAGAAGAACATAACCTAGAGTATCCGTGTATTAGTGCTGGCTATATCCACCAGGCTTTCTTTGGCTAAGTGTCCCACACCGCCGAGTCAACGTACCGACCTCGGTGTGATCGATCGTCCAGTACCAATGAACCACCACTTTTATGCACATGCAATCATGACAGTTATATTTGTACAAGTTCTTATGTTACCGAGCTTCCAGCTCTCTAG